>JAUMJL010000722.1:0-703894 GCA_033558185.1 Dromococcyx pavoninus
GGTGGGCAGCTCCTGCGAGGAGGGCACAGGTCTTACAAAGCTTTACAGCGAGGGAGCAGAAGCGGATGCTTGCTGGCTTCGCTCCTCTCTGCACTGAGCCCCGGTGTCCCTTCCCCGGAGCGGAGAGGGGGGGACCTGCCCGGCCCCGGGGTGAGTGCAAGGCAGCCGGCGCCAGGGAAGGAAGCGGCGACGGGAGATGCAAGGAAAAGCTGGTTGACGCTGGCGGGGGTCTAACTTCTCCCACTTGTTGCTTTCCTCACTCTGTGGCAAAACCTGCCATGTTCCATTTAACGGAAGCAGAGACTGAAAAGGCGGCCCACAAAAAGGGCCAGGTTGGATGGGGCCATTGAGCAGCCTCGTCTAGTTGGGAAGTGTCCCTGCCCACGGCAGGGTAGTTGGAACTGATGACCTTTAGGTCCCTTCCAACCTAAACCATTCTTTGGTTCTATGAAAAAAAATGAACAACCCAATACGTCCATAATGGGTTGATAGGAATAGGAGAAGGCAGTTTCTTCTGCCCTCTCTGGACTGCTTTCAGAATGCTAAATGTTAAAAACTACTGCAGATCCGCAGTTCTGAGGGTAACCGGAGTTCCCGGCACTCCGTCGCCGTTCCCCGGGCAATCTCCGCCTCCGGGCTCAGGACGTG
Source organism: Dromococcyx pavoninus (assembly GCA_033558185.1). Lineage (NCBI taxonomy): Eukaryota > Metazoa > Chordata > Aves > Cuculiformes > Neomorphidae > Dromococcyx > Dromococcyx pavoninus. Next base: position 649 of record JAUMJL010000722.1, read on the forward strand.
GCGCCCCGCAGCCGCCCTAGCGGCGCCGCCTCCCCCGCCAGCTGTGTGGGGCGTCGAGCGGCTCCCAGCCCCCGGGCAGACTCCGGCACAGCCTTCGCCTGTCGGCTGCACAACCTGCCGCGAGGTTGGCAACCCACGTCCCTCCTCCCCGCTCCGCCGCAGCCCTCCACGCTGTCCGCAAATGGCCCATGGCGCAACCCGAGCCCTCCCCCACTGTTCGCCGCTCCGGCCGGTTCCACCTCCGCCCCGCTTTACATAGGTCTTTGGCAAGGGAGGATTTTTTTACTCCTGCCAAGTCACTTTGGCCCCTTTCTGCGTCAAAAGCTGCACCCCACACGCACCCCCCTGTATCCTCCGGGTTCCACTAACGAGCACGGCAGTTTTTGCCACAGAGTGAGGAAACTGCTGGAGGGGGCGATGTCCCCCGCGGGGAGCTGTTTTCCTGCCCACCACAGCGTGCCACCCTAGCCGGGCAGAGCGGTGAACCCACCTTTGAGTGACGACTTCTCCTCTTTGCCTCTCATCTCGCTTCCCGCTGAGTCCCCGGGTGCGACGCGGCAGCGCTGAGGCTGCTGCTGAGCTCCCTGCCCGGCGCCGTGATCCCAAATAACTCCCTTTCCTGGCCGGGGCGGCCCAGAGGCAGGAGGGAGGCGGCGAGGTGGTGGCGAGACCGGCCGCCGCTCCCGCTGACCCCTTTATGGGCGCGATATCGAAGGGCGGCTGACATGCAGGAGCGTTATAAAGTTCAGCACGGGCCGCCCCGCACACTCTGCCCCGTTGCAACACATCGCCCTCAAAAATTACTGCAATCAGCGCGCACACGCATGGGCAGCGCCGGAGGAGGGGAAGGGAGAAGGGAAAGGGAAAGGGAAAAAGGGGGGGGTCACTCCGGCCCTAATTGACCCGCTGACACCGGATGACCCTGCCCCACGGAAGGAGGCGCCGACCACCCTCCCACCCGCTAGGGCTCGCGCACCCACAGCGCGGGTCCTATGCCCTGAGCCCCCCCCCCCCCCAATGGGCTCCCTGCCAGGATGGGGCAGAGGCGGGGAAGGGGGGCGGAGGTGATACTGAAAATTACAGAATCATAGAACGGTTTAGGTTGGAAGGGACTTAAAGATCATCCGGTTCCAGCTCTCTGCCATGGGCAGGGACACCTCTCAGTAGACCAGGATGCTCAAGACCCCATTCAACCTGGCCTTGAACACTTCCAGGGAGGGGGGATCCCCAGTTTGCCTGGGCAACCTGTGCCAGTGTCTCACCACCCTTATCATGAAGAACTTCTTCCTAATGACTAATCTAAATCTTCTCCCAATTTAAAGCCATTCCCCCTCGTTCTATCACTACATTCCCTTGTAAAAAGTCCCTCCCCAGCTTTTTTGTAGCCCCTTCAGGTACTGGAAGGCCATTTTAAGGCCTCCCCGGAACCTCCTCTTCTCCAGGTTTAACAAGCCCAACTCTCTCAGCCTGTCCTCATAGCAGAGATACTCCAGCCCTCTGATCATGTTCGTAGTCCTCCTCTGGACCAGTTCCAACAGTTCCATATTTTTCTTATGTTGGGGACCGCCAGTGCCAGCAAATAAACTCTCTAAAACTCGTTTCAGAAAAGCAAGCATCCTTTATTTCAGCGTTTGGACGCACGAGGGAATGCATTCCATCAATTTATTTGCCGGCATTTTCGGTACCATTGGGCTGAATCGGCCGGATAGAGCCGGGGCGGGACCGACGCCCCGCTCCGACCTGGCACACAGCGCCTTCCGCCGGCAGCGCCCCGGCGGCGCCCCCCCCGGCCCGGCCCGGCGCCGCGCACCGCCGCGGGAAGCCGCCGTGCCTCTGTCCCTGCGTCCGTCCCGCCCTCCCGCACCCACCTGCCGGCTCCCCGCCCCATAGCGGAGCTGCCGCTCGTCCCGCACAGCGCGGATGTTTTTTGACGTGGAAGGAATTCCTCCCAAGGGATGGATTGTTGTTACTATTTACAGTTTGCGCGGCGTTTTAAAGTCGTGAACTGGGTTCTTAGAAGCCCAGACTTTGGGCTTAAAGGCCTAAGCGTCCTAAGGTCGCGTTTTAAAACTTCCCTCTGCAATGATAACAGCTGACACGGATGAGAGGACAGAAGCGAGGCAAAGGTACCCCTAACTACAAGGACATTGAGGTGCTGGAGTGTCTGCAGAGAAGGGAAACAAAGCTGATGAAGGGACTGGAGAACAGGGAGGAGCGGCTGAGAGAGATGGGGTTCTTTAGCTTAGAGAAAAGAAGGCTGAGGGGAGGCCTTCTCGCTCTCTACAACTACCTGAAAGGAGACTGTAGCGAGGTGGGTGCTGGTCTCTTCTCCCAATTGACAGGTGATAGGACGAGAGGAACTGGCCTCAAGTTGCTCTAAGGGAGGTTCAGATTGACAAGGGGCAAAAATTTTTTCACCCAAAGGATTGTTAGGCACTGGAACAGGCTGCTTGGGAAGGTGGCCCATCCCTGGTGGTGTTTAGAAGACGGGTAGATGAGGTGCTCAGGGATCTGGTTTAGTAGTGTACACGTACAGTTGGACTCAATGATCTTAAATGTCTTTTGCAACCAAGAGGTTCTATGTTTTTATAATGCTATGATTCTATACCCAAAGATCTCCTTAGCTGAAAGATGAGTCTTACATAAAAGCATCAACCATTATGAAAAATCTCAATAAATTGCAAGGTTTTGCATCAAGAATTTGTATAGTCAGTGGGTTAGAAGCATACAGCTAAAAGGTAAATAACAGAGAAGAATAAAAAAATTGCCATGATGTTTCTCACTCTGATTACTTGTTTCCCTAAGATCTAAATTTTGACAGATTGTCCTGAACTTAATAATTTTTTGAAGTAAAATGAGTAAATTAGGAGGTGGACATTCAAAATAAAAAGGAAAGGGAGACTACACGCAAGAAATATTAAAAGTTACAGAACGTCTTGCTCTAGGATGTGTGCACACCAGAAATGTGGATGGGTTCAAGAATGTCTGGAGAAGTCAACAGGAAAAAAAGATTGACTACAAAGATGCCATGTCTGACCTGGAATGTCTGGAATGTTCCTGGACCACAAATTTCTGGGAGCTAGGGCTATTTTGGGGCAAATCACTGAATTGTTGCCTGTTCTTGCCCTCTCCCTTTGCAGTGCTTTGCTAGCTGGTGCTGATAACCCAGACTGACCTACATGGACCTTGGGCCCATACCTTCAATCTGATAGTCTTATATTGCACTTCAGAGTGCCATGATACTGTTTTTATGGTCACAGAGTTTAACTAGCTCATGAAACCCCAGGAAGGAAATGCTGCATACTGGCAAGATGAAAGAGAACTAATTTGATTTGTAACCTGGTGTAAAGCATTTCACTCTGCCAAATAACTGTATTGCGTGTAAAAGTAGCACTAGGTCACCAGATGCTCATCAAGCTCTTCACCATGCCAGCACCCAAGCCCATGGCCCCATTGCTGGGCTGGAACCCATTTGCTGGAACCGTGGGTGACCACGGCATAAGAACAAAACAGGTACAACATGCTGGCCTACTGGTATGAGTAACCCCACAGTCCTGCTGACACAGATTGGAACATGCCTGACATAAATCCAAGAGGGATGTAGTTCAGATTATCTTAAAGAATGAACACATGCATGTCACTAGTGTGGGCTGTGTTGGCCAATGCAGTTCAAAGCACTTTCAGCAGTAGCTGGACTGTGGAAATTCATCTCCTTAGAGAAGTCTTCATCTTTGGAGGGTTTCCTCGTGTGCAGTGGATGGATAGATGCTAGTCTTGCTTCACAGTGTTTGCTAGGCACACTGAAACTTTTCCCTCTTGCCCTTCAGGAAGGTCAGAGGCTTAAGCAGCCAACACAATAACTGGAATTTGTGAGCTCTCTTCCTCTGAGTCTGTCCTGGTCTTCACTGTCTGCTGCAGAGGAAGATTTATGAATGTAATTTGGTGCCTCCATCCTTCAGGAATTAGATTCTCAGATAGCTTCTGAACTTCAGTTTGACAATTCAACAGTAAATGCATGAATTCTTGCTTACTTATCTTGCTGAATCAAGACCTTAGGACGCAGCAGGTTAAACTGTTCCTAGAATTACTTGGCTGACTCTGGAAGGAAGATTCCCAAAATTCTGAAAATATTTTCATCAGTATTTGGCTTTGAGTTAATTAATCAAAGATGGAATTCAAGCCTGGGACTGCAGGAATGACATAGCCCTCAAATACAAAAGGAGATTGCACTCCTAACAGCGTCTGTCTTCTGAAGCAAAATCTCAAAAGCTTTTCTTTTCCTCCTGTAAATCCCCAACAAACATGGTCTTGTCTCTGACCTTGTAATTAAGTTTCATGTACAACAGCCAAAACTTTCAGTCAAGACTTTCAGGCTACCCCCACAAATTATGTCTGCAAGTAGCAGCAAATAGATAAGAAACTGAATAACAGCATTAATAACAACCTCAACAGAGATTTGAAATCTGCTAGACATTGTTCTAACAGGAGGTTTGTTGACTGAAGCCCTTATTGATCTGGAAACATCTAATTGATTTCAGTGTCATATTTTACCAAACACAAATTTGGAACATCTTTTATTTCCCTTTATCATGCTTACGGAGCAGGTTTACTGCATTGTCAATAAGAGGCTTTAGTGCCAACGGATTATGCTCACAGGATCAGTGTGATGCAAGGCTGCACTGAGAAAAAAGTAATTCCTGTCCTTGTAGAAAGCAGTGGAAAATTACAGCATCCTTTAGATGCACTGATCTCTAGTTAAAACAGCTGATAAACGATGGCCCTAAGTTCCATTTTAATTCCAGCACTCTGTTTTGAGTCTAGCAGAGTTGTTGTCCCTTTATGATCAAGTGTTGCAGGTATTTCAGCCCGCAGTCGTCAGAGAGCGGGGATTGCATAAACAGCACATTTGTATGTCTTCCTCTGAGTGTGCCCTCTGAGTGTGCCCCTCCCAGACTAGCATAGATCATTGCAACGTTGTGTAGACCCTCTAGCTTAGAGTCCTCATAAAAGCAGGTTGGATCGCAGATACTTGAATTCATTACTGTTGATATGAACTTAACATAATGTGCTGTGACTGCACAGAGTTTGCTCTTATTGGAACTGAATAATGCTAGCATGATAAAGGAATTGAAAACATAAAATGGAAGAGTGTTTAAAAAAAGGCTTGTGAGAAAAATGAAGATTCTTAGTGAAGCTATGACTTCGGTCTGCTGGTCTTCTCAGTCACAAGGCAACCTAATGTGAGGAGCTGGTACGCTCTAATGAATAGCATAAGCACGCGCTGTCTGCTGACTCTGGCACTCAGAATTTCCTTCCAAAATTTTACCTTTGGAAGGCTAATAAGAGACGGACTTAGGTCTATTTTCTATCAAGGATACAATCTGAACAAGTTTCTTTGTACCTCACAGTTGAACATGCGTGCTAGAATACAAATGATAGCTGGTCTAACCTAGCTATCGGCTGATCTGTCTTTTCCCTTATCTCTTAATCTAATGTTCCACAAGGTGTTTGCTACCATGATATCTCAGCGCCTTTTATGTGCATACAAAACCCCCATCATCACCATGGTAGTTCATTATCTTAAAAGAAAGATCTCTTCAAGCCTGGAAGCCCTCCAGCAACCTTGGAGCTAAGGCACCAAATGCTGTAAATAGCGAGCAAATTAGTCAAAGAGAGGAGTTTTAGCTAGAAAGAGGTTCAGCTGCCTGCTAACTCAAAACAGCAACTTGGATTCTTGGAGTTGAATTGGATATGAAAACAGAGGCCTGGTAAAGGAAGGCTCTTAATGCTTTTCCTCTTGGTAATACCACCATGTCTCTTGTCATTACACTGATTGCTCTAATAGTCCTTAATATTTCTCGAACATTTTCTTTCAGGAAATGCAAGAGACTTCCTGGAGAAGGATGCACAACATGCATGCTAAACACAGCCTTATCTATAGGGTTTTCTGTCTAGTAATCTATTATTTTAGATCATATTTGCCACTTAGTTATCTGGGCCCATTGGTTTCAGTGGTGTTACTACACTATTTTGGGGGGTAGACTAATTAGTCTGAGCTAGAGTGTGAGGGAAGAAATGTTAATTTTGCTCTAGGTAACTGGTCTAAAATGGAGCCAAAATATGTATTTATATATTCAGCTATAATATATTTAACTTTCTTAAGTTTGGGCATTTGAGGTAGCTATATAGTCACCTCTTTGGTCAGAAGAGACAAATAAGCACCCTGGAGGCAACTCAGTTCATCTGTGGCCTGAATCAGATAGAGTCTAATGTTGAGATGAAGGAATTTGGGCCTGAAATGCACAGGTGGGTAGAGGGGGTTTTGAATCACGTGGTGGTTTGTATTTGTTATTTCTGAAGGTCTACATGACAAAGATGTGGAATTACTTTAAAAGGTCATACTGTCAACAAGTCCTGAGAGAGCTGGTAATTTGTTTTCCAGATTTATATATTTATATAAAAGGTAAAGTCTCAGAGCAAATTTAAATACCATACATGACAGAGATTCCTGACCTGGCTCAGTCCAGTCTAGCTATGGACCTGGGAGAAGAATTGTAATATTTGCATAATAATGCTCCATTGTGCTCATCAAGGATGAATTATGTATTTTGGCTTCAAGCTAGCAGCACTGCATGTTCTGTATTGTTCTGGATAGACAAGACATACCAGCTTTCTTGAAATTAGTTGACGTTATCTTGCCTTACACTGTGCCTGATACCACCTCAGAGAGATGTAGAAGTATTAGCCCTATTTTATAAAAGTGGGAATTAAACCACAGAGTAGACAATGTGTCTCATACAAGGGTAGTTTGTGGCAGAACCAAAAATTAAACTCAAGGTTAACTTTCTCCCATTTTAATAACTGGATTAAGCTTATTGTAAAGCAATATATTTTCCATACCTGCCATCTACATTTGTGTAGTTACACACGTTGTAAACAGACAAATTAGGATGGCAAGCGTCAGAGCAGGCACTGCAGGCATCTGCTGTACCGTGGTGGGATCCTACCTAGGTATTTGATATTGCTGTAGCCCTGGTTCCTTTCCCAGCAGGAGCTACTGATCACAGTGAATAATGTGGGGCTTGGAAACACTGATACCTAAAAGGTTTTCTTGTGATTCAAGAAAAGACCTGGATCCAGATTTGGGGGGAAAGGAAGGAAGTATAACTGTATCCACATTGAACTGGCAACTGGTAGTGTCACCTGCCACCATCCAACATATTGGAAGTGCCAGGAAAGTGCTTTTCCCACAGCACACAGTCATCGCAAAGAATATTACTGTAAGACAAAAAAAGTCCCACAGCTTTTTCACAGGAAGACATAGAAAGAAAAAGCCTCAAACATCTGCAGCATTTATTTCTTTTTTGCATTTCCAGGTGCTGTTTTCAAACCTGTTCATTCATTCACTGCCTTGTGAATCTCTTTACAGTATTCCAATTAGTCCAAATTTCTTTAACACCTTAAGCTCTAAAGTGAATTGGCAGCCTTTGTTATGGGTTTCATTTACTTTGATAAAGCTACCTTTAGTTTTTTGTAAGTGCTTTACGTGATTCCACAGAGGGCTTAACTTCAAGCAACAGAGCTCAGATGTTTTGGCTGTAGGTTTACTAGACTTCAGGACCAAAAGGAGCTGCTAGAACATCTATCCTGGCTGACTGCATAAAATAGACATGCATTTACTTCTACAAGTATCAGGTCTAACAACTTTACCTCCAGGGTTTCTTGTCTATTCTTTTAAGTCAAGCTTTATATCTCAAAATTTTCATCCAATTCAAGGATAAGAATCAGGAGGTTTTGACAAGCACAAACACCCACTCGTGCATAATCGTGCAATAAACCACAGGCTGTAAGTATATGACCTTTCCAGTCTTCAGCAAGGGCTTCCTCGCCCCAGTGCATCTGCAGCTGCTCATCAGCACCCACATGGTGGGTGTTACCAACCTTTGGATCAGCTGGCAGATCTCCACGTGGGAGCTTGCACTAACTTGCATTAATCATCTAGGTGATGAGCACCTGGGCACAGCCTCTTCAGCTGGCAAAGATGAAGCTGGGGGCTGATGTGTATCCCAGCCTGTGTAGTCAGTGTGCAAGGCAAACAGTAAGCATTATACCACTGAGCTTACACACATTGACTGCGCTATTATTTTAACCTCATTAAAAAAAAGGATGCAGTTTGGGAAGTGTGACACACTCCAACTAGTTGCTGATACTTCTGTAGCACTTCCCATCTGGACCTTATAACGCTGTGCTTTTTATCAGAAAATATTTGCATCCAGGAATCGGGAAGAGCGGGAACAGCATATTGGATTACTGGCGAATGCAGTGTGACTGATACATAATTCTCAGCATGCCGCTGATCTCTATACCTGCAGTGAGATGAATGCGACACCTCTCTGCTCTGCTTAGCTGAATATCATGCACATGATCTTTCATACATACCTATTTAATAAAGCTGTAGGATATTCTCTTCAGGGTGGAGGGTGGAAGACCAGGAGAAAGAGAATCAGCCTTCTCAATGAATTTTTAATAGGGCATTAGAAAAATTAACTCCTGGAATTCTGGCATGTTGCGAACACATCACATTCTGCTGCATTATAGGCAACGTTACTAAACAGTTCATATTTTGTGGACAGTCGAGTTCTTTAGAAATACATATAAAGTTCCAGGTGAGAAAGTTGAAACTTAGAGAGGTTAGGCAAAGTGCTGTCCAGTGAGACAGAGGATTGAAATCAAGACTTTTTGCCTTTGGTGTTGTAGCACTTGTGTGGAGAGATGAATCACTGAAGGCAAATATGGAGTTTAAATACAGAAAGCCTATACACAATGCAGCAACCAGTAGGGGCTTTAGTCACTTGCACAGCATAGCACTGAGGACTTCTCTACAGTTACGGGGAATTGTGCTATTATTCATGATTTTCACTTAGCAATAATTTTCATTTACGCGTATTTTTATCCAGAGAGCTTTAAAACCTCACACAGGCAAATAGTAACAGTGACATTTTAAAGCATGAAGAGATGAGGAAGCTGTATGACTTGGGTCATTGTCATATGAGGAGCCTGAAATAGAATAAGCGCTTTGTAGGGCTTGTGACTTTAAATCCCATGCTCAAGTACTTGGACATACAGTCTACCTCCTACATGGCGAAACGACAATTTTGGTCATTCATTGACTGACCAAGATTAACCAACTTGAAACAGTGGTTGAAATCACAGCCACTGGAATCTGAATCAAAATCAAATGCAGTTTTCCTGAGGTTCACAAATAATGCTCAAGTTCCACAATTTTTAGCTTCTTAGTGCTTTTTTTACTGAAATGACATGTAGGCAGACAAGGAGCAGAGAAAGGAGTTTCCCAGAAAAGCATAAAAGATACTTATGCTAATATTTGAGATATGGAAGTATAACATACATGGTGAGCTGCATATGCCAAATTCAGCAGAGCAGTAACTCTATTTGTGTAATCCTTTCATTGATTTCACTGTACTTGTTTCAAAAAGGATTGCATATGATAGCAAAGTATGCTCAGCTTTGTCTGGAGATACTCTGAGGTATGTTTTACATACCATGTTTTTCTCATCTTTAATACTTTGTATACATATATATTTATTGCTATGATCATGTTTTTTGTTTAATATATCTTTTTTCTAGCTTGTTTAACTTTTCTAATTTGAACAGCATACATGGAACATGTAAGTTTTTCATCTACACTGATGAAAGATCTGTAATCGCTCAAGCTGCAGAGCATTCACTCTGGTTATTTCAAGTATATTTGTCTTTAGGTGCTGCAACCACAACTAGTAAACTTCCAAGTCACTTTGGCTCTGTGAGTTGAGTCATAGAATAATATAAAAGGACTTCTATTTGTTCATTTGTGCTCACTGGAACATACTTGTATGTACAGTAATGACTAATGAACTAGTGAAGACATTTTTTAAAGTCAACTTAATAGGAAAATGTGATTTGTTCTTTGAGGGGGGAAGACTGTAATGATGTTATAAACTCTGAGAACCAACATTAATTCATTAATATAATGAGTGTTTTTATATATACACATTTTCATTCTCAGTTGCGGTGTTTTTTAAATATTGAAGAATATTATGAACCCGAGACATCAGGTCCCTTTCATTATATAAGCTTGTTTGTAGTTGTCAGAATAGGAAATAAATGTCTCTGAGCATTTCTGAGTATGGTGTGCTTTCTCTTTTAACAGTGTTTCTAAAATCCTTTAATTCAGGGATTGCTTAGGTTTTTTGAAAATTATCCATAGACCACCTAGTATGATACAGCCATAAATTCACAAACAACCACAACAAAGTAAGCTTTGAGTGTTCATTCTCTTGCCTTTCTCAGTAATGTTTTGATACTATTATTACTTTTATTTCTGTGTTTCCTCTGCTTGAATGGTTACTTAGAAAAAAAGTCACCATTTTACAGGTCACTGTCTGATGTTTAATGACAACAAGTGCTGCAGAGGACACAAATTGAGAAATTACTCTGAACTGTATCTAACATAGACCCTTACTGGATGTATCATCCTGGGCCACGTGGAGCTTTGGTTGGATCAAATTAGCAATTCAAATACTCTTAAAGCAATTTAAGAATGCTAAACTGATTAAAAATTATTTGATCGCTATCTTGCAGATATTGACTTGTAAAAGGTTCTCTTTCATCATTCACTATCATTTTCCTGGAAGTTCTTTAAATAGATTTTTAAAATCACATTTGACTTTGAATTGCCTGCTTAGGAATTAAATACAGTTTCCAGGCTATACATTATCATTCAAGAGCACAGCTCAGCATCCTGACGCTTCTGCAGGGCTGGCTTACAAGAAATGTTGAACTGCTGAGATGCTGAATTCTTTTCACAACACGAAATGTTTAGACTGCTAGGAAAGAAAAAAAAAAGGGAACTGGTGTGGGAGTGCGTGGGGAGCTCCATATAGAAAGAGGAAGTATTGTGTGACTGAGCAGGAAATGGGTACAAAGCATGTTTTGGTAGTATTTTCACTTGTTTTGGGGGCATTTCCATAGTGAACTGGAATCTGGCCCAATGCGTAGGTATTACTTCACTCCAGAATGGACGGCAGGCACTAATTTGGAGCAAAACACAACAGCTGTCAGCATTAGCACATAGCAACACGGCACAACAGCTGAAGGCAGATCATCCACAACACAACATCCAGCTGAAACCGTAGAGTGATGTAGAGCCATTCCGGGCTGCAAGAATCACGTTCAATGCTCTAACTTCTATAAAAAGAAAAAAGCTATTTTCCAGGCTATCTTTTCTGACAGGAATTGTTTCTCTTTTGCCTCAAATAACTCTGGGATACAGTCCCATCTGGACTACAAAAACTCAAGGGAAGAATACAAGGCAGCAAGGTGTGAACATGACAAAGTCCTTTCTGATCCTATCTGACAAGGTGCTTCTTTACCATGCATAAATTGGACAGGAAAGAAGTTTAGCCCTCATCTTTCCATAAACATTGACTGATCTGGAGTACACTGCTAACCTTCGTGATATCAGGGCTGTTAAATCCTTTGGTTTTGTCACAAGATTTCAAATTCTTTTTTCCAGAAGCCAAGTCCAAAAATATGACTGTTCTTCTGTAAAATGAAGTTATGCTTATGCATTAGCTCTTGAGCAAGTTGTTATTAGTCAGATCTTCGAAGAGTTGTGGGGAGGACAGTGTACTGCCCTCAGTGCAATGAAGTCATTTTTAGAGGAAATCCTTGTATGAACAATTTATTCATTGTTTTGGAAGACTTCAAATATCATTTCCAGGAGGACCAATTCAAATTCCAGACTTGGTTCTCCTTATTCAGTCATTCCTCAGTCAGCTGGGAGGTAGAGGCAAGCTTGTATGCTGGTGCCAGAGAGCAGAGCAGAAAGCTGAAACAAAGTCCTCGACAGAGGGTATTTTGGACCTGCTCCTCCAAGACAGAAATGTAATGCTCCTATAGAGTTATAAAGGGACTGAAATAAATGAAAGATATATTTTGTGGTAAAACTCCTGAGCAATGTTCTCAGTGAGATGTAGAACCATGCAATTATTTGGAGGACTCTTTACCGTTGGCTTTACCCTCTCTAGAGAATGAAACTTCTTAGCTTATATGATTTCAAACATGATCCGTACCCACTTGCTAAGTACATCATTAGTCTACGTTTGTTCTGGACCACAATGTAGCAATACTGAAAAGGCATAATTTTCTGCACTGCTCCATACTCTTCTTTTTTCAGCCTTGTTTTTCCTCTGTGTTCTTTCCGTTCTTTTCACTAATCCTTGTAGTGATCTTTTTTTCTTAATATGCTTCTGCATTTTATTTTCTTTCCTCCCTCAAACCTTTCTTTCTTCCTGGCTGTTTCAAACTGAAGCCAGCACTCTGAAAGCAACATCATCAGCTACGGTCATCTTCAGAGGAACATCATGAGTTCAAAATCATCTTCAAAATTATGTCAAGTAAAAGAGATCACTTTCTCACACTTTTATTTCATAGGGTGGACTCAAATAGAATATGGAAAGCTGTGCATAGTTTTGGCCATCCACTTCAAAAAGGATGCCAAAAAAATGGAGGCAGAGTTGAGGACTACCAGGATGGTCAGGGGTCCAGTGCACAGGACCACTGAGAAGAGGCTGAAGAGCTGTGCTTGTGTAATCTGATGAGAAGGAGGCCAAAGCCATTCTGCAACTTCATGGCGAGGAGCTACAATGACAACAGAACCAAACACTTCTCAGCAGTAGCAGAACACATAAAAGGAAGAACTAGCAGCAATATGAGTGATCAGCTGGGACATTAGGAGACAGGATGCCCACCAGGAACGTAGTGCAGCCTAGGAACAGGCTTTCTTGAGAGCTGGAAGACACCTCATCCCTGGAGGTTTCCAAGTCTCAACGAGACAAAGCCACACTGACTTGCTTCAGTGCTGGCCATAGCCTCAAGATGGGATGGGTAACACACAGGGCCCTTCTAAACTGCAAAATCATGAACTTTTCCTCTTAAAACACTTACAGTAGAGTTTGCCATGCTGTACCTTAGTCCAGTCCCTCCTTAACTGGAAGAGGGGGATTCATTTTTATTATTATTTTCTTTTAAGAGAAGGCTGATATAAACTAACCTGAAGAGTTATGATAATACTGGCATAAGTTAAATACTTGTGAATACATCTAAACTTTGCTTAAAATTGAATGTAGATAGTAGCTCTTCTGTTTTCACTGCATTTCAAAACTCTACATTGTTGTGGCTGCTGGAAGATGTGCAGGCAGAGTACAATGCAGAAAGCCTAGGAAATGTCCCCAGCAGAGCAGAACCTGTGGTTCAAACTCTGTTACAATTCTGATATATCTCATGTAACAACAGATGTAAGAGCAAAAGTTTGTGTGGTTGGAGAAGTATCTCTATCCCTCAGTCAGACTGCTCCTTAGCTACTGTCTGAGTCTAAAGTAGTCCTGCAAATGATGTTATATTTCATCTTAAAGGGTATGTATAGACCCCAGGGCATGGTAGGTTACCCTGTATTAGAACATATACTCTCAGTTTCACAAACCAGTGTATTTATTTTTAGGTAGGCAAGTAGCCTCTTTAGTTTTAGTGAGATGATTCACATCCATGTGTGCATAGAAGTTCTTCATTTCTTGGTTCAATATTTATGACTTTTCTCTGAGTTATTCTAAGGAAATTTTTGTTAGTTGTTTTTTGATTTTTCCTGGGATTGTCCACAAGCATCCACTGCTTCTCATAGAGAAGTGTTTCTTTCATAGTTTCCAATTCCTTCTTATGAATAAATTCACTTATTTTTACTGGGATGGCTGAAATACTTCATTTAGGACATAGGTTGTAAGCCACAACGTTGCATTTTCTACAGTTACTTTTAAAATACTTGCAAACATATTTTTTCGTGCAGCTATGTTAAAAGTAACAATTTTCCATCTGTTTTAATTTGCAGTAAATGAGTTCATGCTACTGTGTTTTAGGCAGACATGAGCTTGTCTTCTTCAGTAATTATCTCCAGACAATGCCGTTTGGGTGATGTGATAGGCTAAATGAAAATGATAGCATAGCTCAGGTAAACTAAGCAATTTCATTCCAACATATTCAAGTCTGATTATAATGAAAGGTTTCGAATTCATTTCCCTATCCACTGAACTGATATTCACAAATTGCTTTCTGAGGTGTGCAGTAACAAAGCAGATATGATTATCTCCTTGAGACTATGGAGGGTATCAAGGAACAATATGATTGCTGATGTAATTTAAAATGAACCCTTTTTCATACCACTGCCTGGGATCACACCCCTACTCCCCTGGTTCCTGAGAAGTGGGAAGGTTTTTGAGACTTTAATATAGTCATAAGAATCAGTCATTGCTATATTTTGTGAGAAAAAGTTTAAAACATATTTTCTTCTCCACATGAACAGAAGCCTTCCATCTCCTGTGTAGGAGCTGGAAAAACAGTAGATCTCTCTAAGGAACCTTTACCTTCTTTCCTAAGGCAATCGGTCTGGGGACAGCCACATCTCTCCCTAGGGCCTTGAAAGTTAATTAGGGGATAAGGCAGAGCAAGCCTTATTTAGCCCTTGTCTCCTCTAAAACGTATTTACCTCAGAGTATTTGCATCAGTGTGAAAAGAAGTATCTCCTCAGTCAGACTGTTCTGTCATTTCTGGTACATGATGGTAAGAGCTGATGAATCTGGATGTGCCACTATGTGGTACCCTATCTTGGTTACGGTTCCCCCTTCCTGGACAAACCTCACCCTTTGAGAAGTATGGTCAAACAGATTTCTCTTGCAAACTATATTGCAGAAAAATATAATGCAAAGCAACCTTATGCTACCATTACAAAAGAAAAAAAGATTGTCTTTTTTTTTATTTTGTAAGGAAGCAACATGGGCACACTACCAATGTCAAGGCCACTTTCAGAAACAACAGCAAAAAATACAGAAGATTATGGCAACTGAGTATTTTCCTTTTTCTTTAGGGGCATCTTTCAATACAAACTTTTTAATTAGGTTTGGGATTTTTTTATAGCCACTTCTTTAAGTTTATTTCAATAGCAATACTTGGACTCGATGATCTCAGAGGTCTCTTCCAACCTTATGATTCTGTGATTCTGTGATACTCAGCTTCTCTTTTGCATCCCATTTTCATAGAGCTTTTCTCTATTAATCTTGCAACAACCCATGGTTCTGTGTGATTTATTGCTTAGCTGCATAACTGCACAAAAGGGTTGTGGATGATACCCTTTGTATTGCTCTTCAGGAATATAATACTCTCCTATAATGCCAGGAGTTCTTTCACAGTGGCCATAATCCAGGTAAACGGACATTCCATTAGGTCTTGTCAGCCAAGATGTGGATCCCTGCTAGGAAAACAGTACCTTAAATAGAGTGCAGTTTGGATACTGACTGGAAAGCATGTGATGGTGAAGGAAATGTTAGAGCAAGAGAAAAGGTCAGATCTGGATATCCTTCTGGCACCTGGCAGAGCAGTGAATGTGGTGCCTCCTCATCACTGTGCTGTTTTCTCTGGTGGCTTCTTTTCTGTGTTCTTTCCCTCCCTTACCTTCATACTCCACTGCTGCACTGATGTGTGAGTTCCTCTAGAAATCTCATCTACTGCCTCACTTAAGACAAAGCCCTCTGTGGCACTGGCTTGGCTAATTTGTTGCTGGCTCTGTATTTATAACTCAGCAGAACAAAAAGTCGTTTAAAATAAAATACTTAACTATGTGTTATATCTCCACGGGCTTTCCAAGAAAATGGGAATTTAAGGACAATAGCATAATGCTTGGAACAAGAACAGAAAGGAGCAGAGGGATGTTGAGGGATCCCCAATACTGAAGGCTTTTAAGAAGAAGTTAAACCCTGCTCATCTAAGCTTCCTTCATAGTCAGAGGAGAGAAAATGACACAGATAGGGACTGATTCTTCTTCTCCTCGGGTGGGAATTCTCTTGTAGATCAGAAAAATGGTGGCTATCCGTCTTCATTCATTGCCATAAAAAGCTGAAATCAGGTGAGGTTATGTTTTTTGACGGTTTTTGAGAAAAATTCTTCAGAGCTACAAGTACTGGGAGCACAATTTTTCATTAAAAAAAAATTAGAATGGGTGGTCACCACAAATCTTGCACATTGCAGCAGCTAAGCTGCTATGGAGTCTTGCTTGCTGTGTGACATTGATGGCTACAGACTGTTGCAAGGCTCTCCTGCAGGTAAATCTGGAATGACTTCACATGGCTTCAACCTGGACTGTTACATTTCTTTTTTAGTGCAAGTTCAGTATGACACTAAATGGAGAGACATTTATATTAACTGCAATTAAGCTCTATTAGGCCTTTGATCTGCTACCGTGTTGTAGTGTATAAATGAATACATTAAAAGAAAAATAAAACATGAAATAATGATCTTATGTAAGTTACAAAGCTGAATTTTAAGCTGTGCCTTTAGAGCAGTTTCGTCACTTCTTTTAATTGTGCTAGCTTTTGTGTCAGGAAAAAGAGTTTTATTGGAAAAGATGAGGGAAAAGTAGAACAAAAGCTGATGTTTCATTAAAGTGAGAAATGCCACAGGCTTGAAATTCTAATCTTTAAAACTTGTGTATTAGGAAATCAAATTACTGAATTGTTAGGTTTTGAGAAGTAATGCCTTGGTTTTCTCAGAGATTTACATTGGCAAAAAGATACCAAGACTGGTCTAGAGATCCGTTTAAAAAAATGCTATGTTAAAAGGACAAAATTAGCCAAGTATGATGGTCAGCTGATGTGGGAAAGTGAGAAAAAAAATTGACCATGCTGACAATCAGTCTGAAAAACAAACTTATTTTCCACAGCCAGCTGAAACAGACCTGGTGGCTTCCTCGCAGAGGGGCCCTGACTGGCTTTATTGCACCGTACCTGAGGCATAGCCGGAGCACAGCGTGATGAGAACGGGGAGAGCAGGACTAGGGAGAAGGTTTGGGTCAGTGGGTCGACTGACTTCAGAGGACCGTTTTTGGGCTCAAAATTTACACTGAACTCTGAAATAACAGTGCCAGTCAAGTGAGCAATGAGTCTCATGGAGTCTTTTTTTTATACTTCTCAAGGAAGAGTAAGAAGAAAGAATCCCTTCAGGATTTTGTACACACCTAGATGTTTTACATCTACAGTGGTTGGGGGTGTGTGTTTGTTTGTTTGTTTGTTTGTTTGTTTACAGTTTGCTCTGTGGCTGTATAGGCTATTTTCAATTTCACTGCCTATCATGGTTCCCAGTGCAATCTGCAGAAATGAATAAAATGGAGCTGCAAGATGAAGTGCAGTACCTAAGGAAAATTTCCAACAAACGCCCCAATTATTACATTTCTGTCTCTCTGACTGCTGTTCCCTTGAGGCATCATACATTCTTGTGAAGAAGGGGACAGTCCATTAATTCACACAGCAAAAGCAGATGTGCCCATGAATTTGCTCTGTAAATAAACTGTCAAAAATGGAACTACACCTCAGCCTTCTACACCTCACGCCTCAAGTAATATTCAATGGTAATTCATTCTTCTTGCTCTCTAGTTTCAGAGTTTCCTGGTGCTTCACAGTCTCACGTTTTCTCCTCATCCACAAATATTAAGTATCTAGACACCCTTTCCAATGTGCTAGGTCAAGCAGGTAAGGATATGTAAAGACAACTTGAAATATCAATGAGACCCAAGATCAAATTTCAAGAATTGGCAAGAATGCTATAAGCCTGCAGTCTTAGAGGCATTAAATATCACAGAGTTTTGAGCTTCATTTAATAGGCCCTTCAGATCCAAATTATTAAGAACAATTGGAAATAAATGATGCAGAAAAGTAAGAGCTGCTTCTTGCTCACAACATATCTTTGAGCTCTATGAATGTGTGAAAATGCAAAGCATTGTAGGGATGGTTTCCTACCTCTTGTGATTTGCCTGTTGCATTGGCACTGGTGCAGGGAGGGCATTTTACCTCCATGGCTTAGGAGCTAGTGGAGCTCTGATGAGGGCAGAACCACCTGTGAAGGATGAATAGCAATATCTTTTATGCTGTACTACCGTTTAATGTTATGCCCAGTAACTCCAGATTATCCAGTGGCAGAAACTATAGATGGCAGGCCTCTCTTTCTATTTCCATGTACTTTTCAAGCCCAAGAGGTATTATATGTATTTATAGAAGATAAATAATGGGAGAATTCTATAAATGTTAGCCATGGTTTGACTCCGTAGACAATCACACAGCTCTTTCAAAGGTCACATGAAACTTAGGAGAACTGTGCCTTCATTAAGACAGACAGATCTTTGATTAAGCTTTTTAAAGATTATTTGGAGAAATTATTTAAGAATTGCTTTCTTGGTGATATCCAGCCTTTTCTTGCTCCTCATCCTCTGACCGAGGAATTATTTTGCCTGTTGCAGTCATTCCCAAAGACATCCACTGTTGCCATGTAAACACAACACAAAATGACCAAGTCATAAGACTCGCTCTGCAGCCGAAAGAAACCGAAGGGTTCAAGCTTT
The DNA here is from genome assembly GCA_033558185.1 of Dromococcyx pavoninus. Lineage (NCBI taxonomy): Eukaryota > Metazoa > Chordata > Aves > Cuculiformes > Neomorphidae > Dromococcyx > Dromococcyx pavoninus. The sequence continues at coordinate 19,142 of JAUMJL010000722.1, forward strand.
TACTTCAAAGCAGTTTAAGTCTTCTGGCATTACCAAGGTCTCTGGCGTAATCAAGGGCCAGTACAAACAAACTACTGTAGTCCTGACTGATGGGATTATACAGGTGCTAAACAAGATTACTTTTGATTGCTGTTGTAGAAACATGGAAAGAAATATTGCTTTAGCTCTCTAAAGGCATTTTTACAGATGCCTAAGAATTGGCTAAGCAATAGAATGAAGCAATGGTGAAGCAATAGAGTTTTAATCATGTACAGTTAATTAATATGGTGAAGTAGTTGTTAAATGCTTCTTAGGTAGAACCACTGGAAAACATTTAAAAATCAAAGCTGAGTTAAGATGCTGTGCTAAGTGTCCCTGCCCGGCCAGCAACTGCAATCTCACATTGAAGGAACCATTTAGGGCAGTTGGGTCATGGAAGAAGAACCCTTGAAATTCAGCTACCCTGGGACTAGGTCCTGAAGTAGTAAACCATAAACGCTTTTTCTGGTTCACCTGAAATTAGCCTCAATATGTAGGTAAGAAAAAGAACAGCCTCCTCACCCCACCAACACCACCAAGAAGGGGCCCCTGAATACTGTATTTTCAACTAGGTCATTCCCCATATCTGGTTTCACGTGTAGCCAGCTCTTGACCTAGCTGAGGAGGCAATAATTTCTGGTACAGAAGAGAGGGCCAGGAGTGAGCAGGAGGGACATTGAGAGCCCTCATGCTGCCCATGCAGCTGGCAGAGGGGTAAGGTGGATAACTGGCCTACTGCTCTTCAGGCAGAAGAAAGCACCACTCAAATTAGTTAAATCAGTGGAGCTATCCTATGTGGACTCCCGTGTTTTAGAAAATATATTATGGGTATAGCTAGCAATCTTTAGGAATCAACGTAACCTACCACATTCACATACCACAGTGAGATCTCACAAAGGGGTGAGAGTGTTCGGTTGATTAAATGTATTTCTAAACGTGTTTCATAAAAGTTTATCATGTAGATCATCACTTAACGTCCATGCATAGAAGCCAAGACTGGTTATAGGTCAGGCAAATTAACCAGGAACATTAAGCATTCAAAATCAAAGTGAGGAAGTGAAAGATTTCCTTCTAATGGGGACAGAGGCTCCTGGGATGTTTCCCAGGGGACAGCTGCAAAAATGGCAAAGAAAGCAGGAAGAAAATCCCCAAACCATTCAAATGAAATCTGCCTCAGGATCTGACAGCTACTTGTTATGCTAGGAGCAGTTTATGTTTGCTGGGACATTTGCACTGTGTAGCCACAGCATTTTTGGGGCCTTTCTGTTTTAGTATTAAATGCAGTTCTGACATGTCATCCAGCCACTGCACAAACAGTCTAAATTAATCTGGTACACTTCTTATTTGTAAGTAAGATCCAAGCGTATGATAAAGACAAAGAGGAGTAAAGAAAAACAGAGCACAGAATCTCCCACATCCTACCTCCCCACAAGCAAAACCCCAAGACAGAAAGGAGACAGAGTAAGAAGGATGTGTGCAAGCTGCCTATACTGTACTTTCTTCCTTCTTGAGTGCACAGCGCTCATGTCCTCAGTCCTCCTGTATACAGACCAGGGGTCACTGAGTGGCCGTTTTTGCCCTCAGACATATTCACAGGACTCTTGGGGGTAGCTAACGAGAGCTCTGCTCATGTTGCAGATCAATGCTGAAATGCAGCTCCTGGCTTATTAAGCAGATCTGCTATAATACTTTTGTTTCTCCTAGTTATGCCACAGCATAATTCCTCAGGAGCCTTTGTGCAGCACATCATGTGCTGTGGCCATCCTGCACGCAAGCGCGTTGTTGTTGTTGTCATTGTCATCCAGCAAACACTCAGTGGGTGAGAGGCTACATCTCATTTTGAGATGAAAAACATCCTTCAATTAAGCTTGGCTTGGGGACAAAGCACTTCAGCCCTGAATAAAGGCCATCAGAAGCAGAAAGCCCTGCCCACTTGGCCCCCACACCACACCAATCCCACTGCCGCCCTGCCATGCGCTGCCCGTACCTGCCTCCTCGCCACCCCAGAGGGGCCTGGGCTCAGGCTTGGGCAGCGACTCTCCTTTGCTGTGGGGCTCCTTTGTCTGAAAAACAGAAAGAAAACATCAAGTCACAACAAATTCCTATTGGGTGGATTATTGCTTTACAACACTTAAGACCAGAATTATTTTCCGTGCAAAGAAAACGTGTCAGGTGGCAGAGCAAGGCCCCTCTCCAGATGTTTCTATAATGAGAGGCAAGCTTACAAGATGCCAGGTACTGCTGTCTTCAAGAAAATAAAAAGGTTCTGTGCTTTGCTGTACTTTGAATTGCATTTTTGCAAGTGTGTGCATTGATTTTTCACCTGTGGACCAGATGGTTTGCCCTGTTCTCCTGTTTTGGCCACTGCTGAGAGGGAGAAAGGGAAAAGAAATGGCAGGTCAGGTTCCAGCGGTGCTGTCTTCTGACATGGGGCTATTTGCAAAGAGTCACATTGCCTGCTCTTTCACCCAGTGAAGGGATAGCCTTAATGGGAATGTAGTCTGGGGTAGGGGATGCACAGGTATAATCTCTTCACATATGCTTGGATATCACCAGCTGGGGAGCTACAGACCCCTATTCCCCTCCTTGATTAATGTTTCATCCTGATCACAGCTATTATGGTACACCCAACTTCTTGCCCTCTGGACCCCTCTTCTTCACACAAGAGACTTGGGTCAAACCTGTGCAAGAATTTCAGAGAATTGGGGGTGTGACAGTCCTCTGGCACCACCTTCATAAAGGCACCAGCTGCTGGCTTCAGTGATGCTGCTTCTAGGGGATAAACTGAGTGTGAGGGTGAAGTCAGTCAGTGGGATGATACATTTGCTAACGCTGTCTATCCCAAAGTATTTCCCAGGCTCTCCGTGCCACTAAAACCCTGCATCCAGCATCAGGATGGAAATCAGCAGTCAAAGAGCAAATGAGGCGCTGCAGATGAACAAGGTGAAGAATTCCCTCTAGAATCACTGCATGGGCTTTTGATAAAAATTCTGGTGCCCAGACGGAAAATTTTCTTGTTGACATAAAAACTTAAGTGCTTCTTCATACAAATGAATTCTTCTCAAAGTCTGCAGCCCTGAACAAATAGTTTGTCAGTGTGAGTCTGGGGCTCTGGTGAGTTACTCAAGTAGAAAGCAGAGTTTTCAATTCTGATGTTCTTTGTGTTTTCAGTTTAAGAAATAATTTCTTTCAAAAGATTCCCATTTCAAATAGCAACTTCATCCACCATTACACACACTCCAAACAGGGTGTGGAGCAGACTGGAGGATGCACAAGGTTGCAAAGCATAGAAAAGATGGCTCACTTTAGCATATTTCTGAATACCTTTATTCAGGAGATGGAGCACATGATGAATAGCAAGAGAGAAACGGGCATTCAAGACAGCCACTGTTCTAGCTACTGTAAAGCTCTGTGATTAAAGAGCCAAATGGGGCTGTAGGAAAAAAGCAGTATGGGAATAGAAAGCAAGTGTGGGATGAGGGGAGGAAAGGAGAAAAATTGCTTAGTTTGATGTATTCTAGGCAGAACTGTAATTATACCCAGAAGAATACAAACTCAGAAAACACTGGAAAAGTATTTAAGAAGAATCACACACTAGGCATGGATCTGTCCCTACAGAAAAAGCACACCTTTATGTATGTGCAAAACAACATATGGCAGAGTCACCACATCAGGGACAGAGGTGTAATGTCCACAATGTCCATGAACAATGAAAGGCTGAATGCTGAAAACTGCAAACCCTGAATTCTGTTCCTTGATGAAGTCCACCAAAAACGGAAACTCTCAGCCACTCTGTCATCAAACAAGAGGCACTGTAGTCAAAGTTCTTCAAAGGTAAAGGTCTAGGAAGTTGTACAGCCAGGCCACACACGACGCATCCCAAGGAAGCAAATTTGTGCTGAACTAGAGAGGAGCAGAGCAGAAGACCACTGTTACTAAAGGCAATGGTTCTCAGGAGGATCCCTCCCTTCATACACTGCACATAGTGTCCTGTGTATGCATAAGGGCAATGCAAGCTTTTATCAAGGGGCTTGAAACACCAGTTTATCCATCAACCAAGAGTATCACTGGGTTACAGTGAAGGCACACATTTGTACGCACCGACAGAAAGAGGATACGCAGCAGGGGCCTGAAACTGGGCTGACGTTGCAGCAGCACCCTTGTTTGTCTTATCCCAGGTTACTGCCAGCAAATCTCAGAGCTCACAACAACTTCACAACACTCCAGAGTGTACCAGTCTGCAGGACCACAGCTGGTAACACTTGCGTATCTCACAGCAGTGGTAGGAAAGTAAAGGCATTAAATCTTGCGAAACAGAGAACACCAGTGACAGTCACACGAACAGGTAGGATATCTAGTTTGAAATAGCTTGTGGAGCTCCTATATCACTAAATATGCCCACTTTAATTGTATATGATATTTCTAACACATACATCCATTCCAATAATTTTGCTCCTCTGCCTTTTTTGTCCTGTAATTGTTTCACAATTACCTGTGTTTACAATGACACTTTATTCATACCTTCCACGTTTAGGTCTATGCTGCCATTTCAGATGAGGTTCTCAAAAAGTGAGGTGTCCTTAATGAGAGATCACTTGTTATTGTATGCAGGATGTTTCTTTAGTATGTTTTCCTGGATTATTTTCACATATTACCAATTTAACTGAGTAATCCATTCTCTGAATATGAGAATTTTACATGAAGTATAGGTGTTGTTGATTCTCATGTCTTAACATATGAGAAAAAGTGCAAGGAAGGCCACCAAATCTACAGAATAAAAGTTTTTCTGCAGGTGGTGTTTTTTAAAGTTATTTTTCCCCTTAATAATAGCTGCACTATTATAAAGAAAAAGTTTTGCATTTCATTTGTGACAGTGAATATGTTTATCATGGTGCTTGTAAAATGCTGGATTAAATCTGTTTCCTAGCTTACATTGCTTAAGCCTAAAGTTCAATGAGGGGAAAGGAGACAAGTATTCTAATGCTAGTGGCCAAGTCTTTGTGCTAGCTGAGTATACTTAAGCCATAGCAGATAAGACCTCAGAAGGTCAAATATTTTAAAACAATATCCATACAATAGTGATTTGATGTAGAAAATAGAAAACAGCACATTCTTTCATACCGTGAAGCACAACATCTCCCCTCTCATATTTCTTTTACTCTGATAACGTGACCCTAGGAGTCAGCTGTGGAAAATTACAGCTTCCAATTTCTAAGAGGTAAACCATGTTAGAGGATCTGTTTCTAAAGCAGAGTTAAAAATCACTAAATTGTATTTTGGGATTACTCCAGTCTCAGTGCCATTGGGATAAGTTAAAGGGAAATAGAAGTTAGAAGTTCATATGTCAGTGCAAGCAACACTTGAATTGTAATACTGATTTTCACTAAAAGTCAGTGATTTATATATTTTGTGCAAACATGACATTAATCACATGATCCTGCTTTTTCTTGTTTTAGAAACAGTAAAAAGACAACAGTCTTTATAAAGGCTTAATAAACTACCAGCTACGTCACTGCCTTCTCTACTCCTTTTGACCTAGGCATACAGTTCTCTTCAGCTGCGGCATCTCTTGATGTGTCCTCAGCCTGGAGGCTGCCTGTGAAAGAAAAGACTGGAAAAGAGACAAGGTAGGCAGACTGGCTGCCTGTTCTTGCAAAGGCTGGTGTAGACCAGGGAATGGGAAAGTCTCTTGAGAACCAAGTATATGATGAAATTCTCTGAAAAAGCTCATCTTCCTCAGGGCGCCCCGCATGGGGATCGTTGAGGGAGCTGGGACCCAGAGCAATTGCTTCTTCCATTGCTGTAATATGGGGTCCATGTTCCTCCACTGCACGCAGCAAGGTGCCGTGAGGGGACCCCTCCACCAAAAAGGGAGAAAGTAGACAGCATAAAGAAGACCTATTATTCTTTGAATAACAATGTTAGTAAGGCAGGTAATAGTTCCAGTCTAGAAATGACCTAAGACTCTAATGCATAGACTTTTAAAGGGACTGCTATGTTGAGCATTTAGCCAGTCCTCACCTGTCCTGCTGAACCAAGAGCCAGGCAAATGTGATCTGCCCCATTATTTTAAAATACAATTTAACCTCTGAAGCCTAATCTGCACATCCATATTGTTAACTATTTCATTGCTGAGCATCTTAACAGAAAGAACTCATTAATGCCTGCATACTCTGTTCACTTGAAAGGACTTCAGTACGAACAGTGGAAGCAGAATACATTATCTAGACTAAATACTACAGCTGCTTTGTGTTAAAAAGAAAAAATGTTGTTCACAGATACCAAATGATACATTTTTATTGACGTTTTCTGCCTTCACTGCTGTTTTGTGGGGTTCTGTAGAGGATCTACTTTCAGAAAGACACAGCTATGGAATCCAGTGTGTTTTTGCTACTGGGATGACAATAAATAACCTGCTTCCACTTGAGGTTCTTCATTATCCAAATAAGTCACTGCATTCTTTAAGCCAATTAACATATGCAAAGTTATGGTTTCATTCCTGTAGACAATCTGTTCTAGTAAAGATAATATCAGCATGTGACGGTGCTCAACTCTGTGTATTATGAAATGATTAGCTAATGTGAAAAGATTTATAGAGTTGCTGATACTAAAACGTCTATAATCAGGTTTTAACCTTCTTATTCATTGAAATGTAAAGGACCATCCCTGTTTCTCTTGGTGGACTGCTTCAGCGCTGCTGAAATCTTGGCGGTGTTATTCGAGCCAAGGTTGTTGCTAGCTGCCAAAAGACTACCACCATGCCTAGTGCCCAGGAAGGGCTTCCACCACTTCTGGTGACCACAGACATCTGCAGTTTTTGAAATGAGATTATTCTGGACTGTCCTGTTCTGGTGTTCACAGCAGGAATCCCAGATGAGTCTGAAATCCGAAGTTGCCTAGGCCAGGACATGGCTGTTGTAGCTTCTTACAGGCAGGTTCTGCTAGGCTGACTGTGAAAGAATATCCAGGGGTTTGCTTAGGTGGAGCTCTAAAACAATGTGAAGACTTCAAACTCTCCCTATGAGTGGAAGAAGCACTGATATGCATTTCTGTAAAACAGCCATAACTTGTAGTGGGTTTGATTATGCTGTGATCAAGTCAACTTGAAGGGCCATAATAATGTGAGCTGCAAAGTTGAGAGAAGACCATTGTGTATGTTTCATGTGCTGCAACAGTGTTTCTTTCTCCAGCCTCTGTGTTTCTTCATACAGCACTCTACATCCTTGCATAGCATTTCTGCAAGGGGCCCCAGTCCAAGACACAAGGGACTGCAGGATCCCATAGCTGTAAGCACAGCTCTCCAGGCTATTACTACCATAAAAACACAACGCATATGCTATTCAAGATGCCTGTCTACATTTTTTATGCTTTTCTCAGCCCCAGAAGGATTCAACCTACACAAAGTTCCATGTTTGCATTGTAAGAGTCAGAAGTTATATACTTTGTAAATAGGACATCTCCTGATGTCCTAGTGGAAATCATCATTTCTGAAGAGATTTGCAGCCAGGATGACTCAAGCCATAAGCTTCTTTGGCTTCTGCACTGTTCTGTGGGTGAAAAGAGTATGCATTTATTTTTTCCACTTCTTTTGGTCATGTTTTAGTCTCATTCCCTCCTCTCACCCTTCAACTTCTCTCCTGCACTACTTTGGAGATGGACTGATCTTCCTTTTATGTGAGGCATAATTTCTCAAGACCTAGAGATAAGACTGCATGCACCTGTATGAAAAAGGTTCCTGTGGTATGGACTAGAGCAGCATAGGTAGGAGGTGTCTTTGTTTATGTCTCACAGGAAGACAGTTGCCTAGCTTTGTGAAATATTTTTTTTTCTCCAGAACAGCCACAATATAGATACTGCAGCAAGATCTAAACTCTCTTCTCAGGAGAAACACCAAGAATGTCAAGAATAATGTTCTTCAACTGCATTACTGATTGATTCAAATAATTTCCTATCATATCTTTGCTATATAATAAAAAACTTTTGGCATAGGTGCTCGTTATTGGGAAAGTTGTCCTCCATTCATAAAATGAATATTTTACTCAGGCTGTAACTTTAATTTCCAATCAATATCTTCACTTTGCCTTAGTAATTGTCAAATTGTAAGAGACATTTCTAACAATGTTTTGTTCTACTAAGATGATCAGGGAAGGAAGAACTAGATATTATTGCTAAAAACTCCATTAAAACAGAGCTTAAAAGGCTACTTTGGATCTAATAGGAGTATTACTAGATGCATAAGATTTTGTAAAACTTACAGCAGATCAGTATCACAGTATCACACAGTATCACAGTATCACAAGGTTGGAAAGGACCTCTGAGATCATCAAGTCCAACCTATAACCCAACACACCACCAACCCATCATCTAAACCATGGCACTCAGTGTCTCATCCAGTCTCCCCTTAAACACCTCCAGGGTTGGTGACTCCACCAGAACAGGTCCAAGCTATTCCTGAGTAGTTCCCTTCTAACCTGCAAAAACATAACCCTCTCCTAGAGCCTTCTTCACCATTGCTGACTGGTGGAAAATACATGTATCTGCATAAGGACAGACTGGGTTAACTGTGTTATCCACGTGTTTTCCACCAAAGTGACCAACATCCCAGCCTGCAGCCAAGTTCAACCGAACAACGAACAACGCTTTGTGACTCACAGCTTTTGTGATTCATTGCCTTCAACAGTGTAAACGAGCTGTATTTAATGTTGTCAAGAAACAGATCTGTTTGAATGGGACTGGCAGATGTGACATGCTGAAGGACTGTGTTGTGGCTCACTAGGACAGACACCCAGGGACAATGAAACTGCAAACCTGCAGTGCAACAAAAATGCTGCATCAAACAGATATGATATGGATGTATGGCACACTGTAACTACATCACCCATTTAGTTACTGTGAGAGACCTTCCTTTTAAATAAACAGAGTCATGGGGGAACAGCAGTGAAAATCAGCACTTTTTTTCCCTACACTTACATGAAATTTTGCCTGTGCTTTATGTACAATAGAAGTGTGCCAGTCCAAATAATGCATGTAAATGTTATTTGTGCAGTAAGGACCTTTTGGATTACTCATTATAAAGCAGCCAACAGCTTTTGTTATGATCAAGTGGTGGAAATAAAAGAGCATTGAATAGCAAATAATAATTAAACCCCCCCACATTTTTAGCTGGTTAACTCTTAGTTTAAAAATTCTTTAAAGCCAGAATATTAGATCCAAGACTCCTTATCTCAGATTTTGAAAGAGTTTTAATTAGGATCCAGATTCATAGCAGTGTTTTGCTCCATGGGGCTGAGTGGGAATTCAGAGGCCAACCAGTGCTGGATGGAAAGTCAATCCAGGTACATGTGTGAATTTATGATGAGCAGCTGAGGGAATTAGGTTTATTTAGTCTGTAGAAGAGGATGCTGAGAGGAGACTTTATTACCCTCTACAAGTACCTGAAAGGAAGTTGTGGTGCTATCTGAAAGGAGCTTGTGGTGAGGTGGATTTTGGTCTCTTCTCCCAAGCAACTAGCAATAGGACTTGAGGAAATAGACTCAAGTTATACCAGAGGAGGTTTGGATTGGATATTAGCAAAAGTTTCTTTACTGAAAGAGTGATGAAGCATTGAAACAGGCTGACAAGGGAAGTGGTGGGGTCGTCATCTCTGGAGGTGTTCAAAAAGCATGTAGTGTGGCACTTAGTAATGCAGTTTAGTAGGCATGGTGGTGTTGGAGTGACAGTTGAACTTGATGATCTTAGAGGTCTTTTCTAACCTTAATGATTCTGTGATTTGGAGTTATTGTTAAAATGACTGTAGAGTTAGAAGTAGACAGTCCAATGATCTTGTCTGATATTCTGCACAATGTGGCTACGGAATTTTGCTAGATTTATTGCTACCTCACTCCCCTCACGTCTGGCATCATTTCATATCTGGCTTTGAGTTCAGGATTTCTAGTGATGGAAAATCCACCTTTCCTTATATGAGTTATTTGTACAATATGTTTTTTACTTTTTTTCTTATTGATTGCTTTTGCTTGATCTTCCAGTCACAGGATACTTTTATATCTTTTCTTTGAAGAGCTTTGTGTTACAAATATCTGTTCCACCAGGGAGATATTTGTAGGTCATGGTCAGGTTGCCTCTCAGGCTCATTTTTTATGAAGTCATCATAGCCCTTGCACTGAGGGTTAAGCAACCTTGCATTTGGCATAGGGAAAAACACGTGCAGTTTCTATGAAGTAGCAAACAAAGCTATAAATTTGAGCCTTGCAGTTGCCTCAAAATAACATTTACCTACATCCTAAATCAAGTTCAGGGAAAAAAAATCCTTTAATTAACAGAAGCCAGGTTTTCCAAAATAAGGCAAAGTGTTACAGAAACAGAGCTTGTGTCTAGACTATGAAAATTAGGATTTATTTCTGTTTTTCTCTTTTTATGTACATTTTAGTGGATCAGTCTAAAGACCACAATTTAACTATCACAAACAAACTAATGCATCATATACCATAATAAAATGGACAAACTGTGCCTCAAATAATTTTAAATGTGGAGTTAACTCTCTTAAGTAACACAGTGGAGTAAAAAAGTACCTATATGCAGACCTGACAGAACACTCACAAAGAATGAATGAGGTGAGTTGATTAGAGACAACAGAGCTTCTACGGGTTCACAGTCTCCCTTGGAGCTGTGAATATCTTCTAAGGCTCACAATGTACTCCCCTTTTTTCCAGGAATCAGCCTGAAAGTGTCATAACACTGGCCTTTCTTGTCCTTACTGGTTCTAACCAGAGCAGAGTTATTCAGTTGTACATTATCCCATGCTCATCCACAAGCAGTGAGTGCAAAGAAATGAACATTAGCGGAATTTGCTTCAGGTTTGGTTTAAGGTTTGGGCAAAGGTTGGGGTCAGTTCTCACTTTGCTTGGACTAGTTCTCTGCCCTGGGTGTTAAAACCTCAGCAGTAATTGGTGACCCTTGTGTGCTCCCAGCTTGCTTTGAACCACTTGTGGCCTGAGCAAGGAACATTTTTCCATGGATGAGCAAGTGAGATGTCTCAGCAGCAAACACATACCTACAGTGACAGTTGTTCTCTGGCTGTTCAGTCACATAGAACATATTGCCAGGGAGAAGGTACTGCTGAATTTTGCTTCAGGTACACCCTTTGGACTAAATAGTAACTTTGTCCAATGCACTAGTATAGAAAACTAGTTGTAATATTGTATTGTTCTCTGTTTTTCTGCACGTGAGAAGAAATAAATGAAGTAGCCACTTATGCAGTCATGGATGCCTTCCACAAGCCAGAGACAACGGATAACACATGGCATCTTGAAGTATCGAGCCTAAGAATTAATTGGGTAATTGTTACCTCCGTTTTTCAGATGGAAAAATCTAAATGGCAGAGTTTGAAGACTTGTTCAAAGTTAAGTCTGAGTTCAAAAAGTCTGGCACAGACTCTAGTTTCCAGTCCTCCAATTTTCATGATGAAATGATAGCCCCTAATACATTCTTACATAAGTATGACAATCAGTTTACACATACAGTGTTTTTTATACCAATGGAAAAATTCTTTTTTTCTGCCTGTTTTCTTGATGCTCCTTTTTTCAAGGCTTATTGTTCTGCCATGTATTCATATACAAAGAGACTGAACTTAGTGAAAAGAGACAGTGGATCTCAAATGCCCTCAACAGGACTACCAACTCCTTGAAACTTCATGGATATGGTGTTTGCTCATAAACAAGGATGAATTACTCAGGACAAGTGTCGCTGTTGAGATGGACATGACGCATGAAGTTCAAGCAGCATTCATGCAGGAGGAATTAAGGCATTAAGCATTACGCATTTTATTGTTTCACACAGCTGGCTTTTATATATTTTCAGCATATATGTGTTCTAATATCATTGGTGCTTATTGCATATACACAAGCAATTATTGGCTACAGTTACGTGTTAATCTTCACCCAAGCTCATCTAAGTCCCTTATCTTGTTGTTTCATGAGTTCTCACAACTCTCACTACTTATTTACTTTTTTCCATTAAGGGGTTTCCACATTCTCATGGGTACACAGCCATCTGGTTGGGGGATTCACACCTTCTCATGGATACACGACTATCTGGTTGAGGTCAAAAATCTCATGCTCTGCCAAGGCATCTGCAAACTCACTGCAGTCTCCCACACACAAGGGCTAAAATTGTTTCTGAATGATTACTTCTGTTGTAGCACACAGCTCCAGGTCTTTGCAGGTTGGTGAGAGACTGTGGAGAATCCTGGCTCTAATTGTGTGCAAGGCCCACACTGAGACAGCTGTGATTTACAACTGTTGAAAGAAACAGAAGCAAGTTATCTGAGGGATGCTATGAGTCCTACAGGTCTTTCTTGGACTTGTAGTGGCCAAGTTTCCAGTTCTGGTCCTAAATACTGCCATAGCCTAACCTGTTTTACAGCCACTAGCCCTGAGCAGTGTCTACAATAGCAGTGGTGGGGAGCTTCTACAGATATTTTGATCCCTGTATACAAGGACATGGGCTAGCACATCCTTAAATCTTCTCTGAAACACAAATGTGATTGCACAGGAATAGGAGTAGGTATGCTTGACTGAAGAACGGAAAGTGAGGATGATGGAGGAGCTGACAAGTACCTTCACACACCAGTAGCAAGCACATGGTGCACCCATCAACTGTCCTTCTGCATCACGACATGCATTTACATTACCTGAGATGTATATATCTTAAGCAAGCCAAATAACCTTTACTATGTGGACAGCTTAAATGTCCTGCTTGCTTTGAACTGTTGATATTTTCATAATACTTCAGCTTAGTGTTGTGACAACATGATCAAGCATATATTTTTATAAAAGAATATTATCTATTGTACATGAATTAACATGCTGTACTTAGGTTTGATATTTTTTTTCTGAAGCACTTGTTTTTTCTCCCTTTCATTTTCTCTGAAAAATGAAAAGGAGATCTGAAAATGAAAATGAAAATGAAATGAGGCTGGTGAGAAGCAAAGAGTTTTTTTTCAGAGTCACCGTCTACCTGTGCTATACTTTAAATCATATTTCCATTAATTTTTGACAATGACATAGCAAAGAAATCCTGTTCTCTGTTTAAGACAGCAGAAAATCTCACTCCATCTTCAGGGTCTTTCTCTTGAGGAAAAGAAAAAAATGAAAGGATACATTCTAGCTGGCATAAGCAAGAGTTTCATTCACAAAGTATGTGAAAAATCAATTGACATTTTAGCTGCCTGACCTCTGTTATAAACATCTGCAGGGAAAGAAAGCAAAATAGCAAAATGTGTCCTTTTTACTTAGGTTCATTTAAGGTTGCAATGTTAGTTGCATGTGTGTTCAGAGGAAGAAAAGAAGCAAAGCTTTATTTCTGTCATTACAGTTGAGCTGTATAAGGGGTATAAATGAGTGTTCACATAAGGCCATCACTGTCTGGTGTGTGTGTGCAAAACTTGAAATGGAATTGTACACAACTATTACAAGACTGTGTTATTCTACACCCACATTTTGCAAGAGGTGGTGGAGGTGGAGTGATATTGGCCTGATAATGAGGGCTGTTAATGTTGTTTGCCATTTACAGACAGGAACAGAAACTGAAATCACTTGAACAAATAGGCTATAGCTATGTCAGGGGCGTGATTAGCTCTTATCAGTGTGTTTCTTCTGGCTTTCATGACAGCAGCCAAAAGTGGCTGGATGACTCTTGTAGGTTAGATGAACTTCATATGAAATGGTGTCTACTGCATCAGAGCCAGTCAAGGAAATATCCCCCACCTACATAACAAAAGCTCAGTCCCAGGGAAGCTCCCAGCACTGGGAAGTGTAAGGGCGTGGTGTGCTTTCAGCACTGTGCCAGAAAATCTCTCATCACGTGGATATGTGGCCACAAAAGAACTTGTGACATCCTTGGAGTGATTTCAGTATAGGCTCACCCGGTGTTAGCAATACTGGGATAGTTTTTCAACACTTTTACTTCTTTTGGCCAGCCAGGCAGCACAGGTGCCCAGCGTCCAACCCCTACCTGCTCTTTCTGTTAGCCACCCTGGTTCCAGCACAACAGACATGTAAGTTAGTATAAATAGGGCCTGTGTGTTTTTTGCAGTCTGGCTTTGCATTTGTAAAGGGTCTTGTTTCTGAACATTTCACAGTTTGAAATTTGATGGTGTGATTATTAACAAGTCTTGATCTTGCACAAAATGGCTGGCACATGGTGTCCAAAGGTTCAACATAAAGGCTGAATACTGTTTAATATGCAACTGCTTGCATGTCTGTTAAGCGTATGTGTTCGTCCTTCACCTCTGCTGCTGAAGGCTGTCTCTAGCCCTGACTTTTAAGGAGTAAGAGAAAATCAAGGAACATTTCACTGTTTATTGCAAATCATAAAAGCACCGAAACTGATCTTTTGAATGTACTTATACTTTATCTTCCAACTCACTTTATCTCTATTCATAGCATCAAGAAAAACAGGACTTGTTAAATTGGAAAATATTTAACACACTAATAAGCTTAAACCAACATTGCAACTCTGGAAGGGTCCCTTTTTTTCGCAGTACAATTATTCGCATGTGCTCAGAGTCACCTAATCAGATATGGGAATGTTGGTTGGTTGTGTGCACTTTCATAGCTGTGTATCTCTCTAATGAAAGTTCCCAGTTATGCCTAGAGAGTCAGAGATTCAGTTTTTCCATTCCTTCAAAAGATATGTGCAGAATGCAGGTGGAATTCTTTCTAGCTGTCCATAAAGCTTTAAAGTAGACGTAACATAACCAGTCTTCCATCATTATCTTATTGAGGCCATCACTAGGATTAACTGATTTATGAATTGTGGCTTTGGTCCAAGAGAACTCTGTGTTTCTCCCCTGAAGTAACTGAAACAGCATTTTTAATGAAATGATAGAATATCATGATCCTAACTCATGCAAATTCGGCAAAAATCAAGCTGGAGCCAAACAGATTTTGAGGTTGTGACAGAATTAAACAAGTCTGTTACCATCAGCCTCACCGGAAGGCTGCTGCCAAGACACAGAAGATTCAAAACTAAGTGTACTTAGCAGTTTCACTAAAAGAAAAAAAATATTGACAAACGTTCTATGAAGGCACTGGCACAATTTTTTTCCCTGTTCTTCGCAAATCTTAGAAAGGGACAATATCTTCTAAAGATCTGCTGACAGCTGGTTAAGGAAACTGATACGGAGTCTACAAATATTCCTATAGGTCTTATTTCCACTCTTCACAGTATTGTTGGAGTGAAAGGTAAGGAAGAATCGGGCTGCTAATGGGATGCATAGCACTGATGCAATCTGAGTTTTGCAGTAAGAGACTTGGAGACTGTCCAAATTGTTTTTTTCCTGCTCTCCTGCAGATATATGCTGGGGCAAGGTGTAGGTTCAGCACGGTCTTCAGCATGTGTTAATGTGGTAAAAAAACAGATTCACAGCTTACACTAGCAATCCCGGAGCTGAAAGAGAGCAAAGGGGCCAAACATTGCAAATATTGCCACTACAGGCAAGCCTGGAAGGATAAGCAGGAAGCAGATCTGTCGGTAGAGCATCTTCTGAATTGGGTGTGAAATGTCCTTTCAAAACCTTAGACCGAAACCGCGGGAGTGGGCTGTAACTAGCTCAGGAAATGGCCAATTCGCATCTGGGTTTCGTGTTCCAGTTGTGACTGTTAATGCAGAATCCTTCAAAAGGCACATTGTGAAGGAGCAACTACCTGAGCGTAGCATGGTGTATCCCTGTCTTCCAGGGAATAATGCCCTGTTACTTATTTTCACAGTCCTCCCAAATCTGTGGAGTCTGGAAAGTATCAAGTAGTGCTTATCAGGGTGGAGAGCTGCTCTACAGTTCGTATCTGAAGTGGTATCCTGAACGTGCGATGTATCAACAGCCTTATAACCTGTGATAAGAACCCTGCTTGCTGTGCTGTGATGTCAGCCCCACTTCACGTGGCTTTCAGAGTTGATGTGGTAACAAATCTCTGATCTGCTTGCACATGGAGCATGCACGCGGCTTCTGCTTTGCAAATAGCACTGATTGACACAGCATTGGCAGAATTTTTTCTGTTTCCTTTTCAGGAAAAACTCGCATTGATGAAAGCTGAAGAATTTGAAAATCCATCCCCTCTCATCCTCGAAGTTGCTGTATTATCTACAGGGAATATGAACCATAAGATGACCGTGAAAACTAGTTATAACTAAATAACTTCACTGTAGAAGAAATGTTCACTGTCAAAGTATTGCCTTGTGTGCTCCTAGAGAGGGGATGATACAGAGTGAGTTATTTCTTTTAAAATTTGTCATGCCTGAAGGTCACTGCCAAATAGCTTCAGTTCCACCTTTTAAAACTGAGTATTGTCAGATATAATAAGTAAGAGTTTCAATAGGCCCAACCAGCTCGGAATGCCCCAGTTTCTGGGACCCTGGCTTGAAATCCTAGACAGATCCCTGGCACGAGTGGTGTCTATTGCCTTCTGCAATGTTTTTAAAGAATAGCTTGGTGCATGTGCATCCAAGAGCCGAAGTGCCCAAAATTGCTGGTCACTTCTGACAACTTAGCCAGCATCAATGTATATAATCGACACAAACATTTATATAAAATGTTACGTTGACACATTAGGAATATAATAAGCATAATTTACTGACATGCTGAGTTTAAAAAAGGAAGCCACCTTCAGGGACAGCTGGAATTGAAAACCTTGTAGCATTTTGATGATATATAGTGATTTGAAAGCAAAACTAAACAGAAAAAATCCTGACTTTCATATCTGACAAAAACAACTGGTGATTGAAATAAAGTACACATATTTCTGAAATTCTTCCAGTTATAGTAATCGGATTGTAAAGATACTTTTCAGATACATGATATTTATCTTGACAGAGTCCTACTCAACGGTTTCATTGTTTCCTGCATTTCCCCTTGGTGTTTTGAAAAGAAAGCAAGTTTGTTCTTTTCATCTGCAGCCATTCCCTCAGTAGATGTCATTTATTATGTAGGAAAAAAGGATTGTGTTGTATTTCTGTATGCATTTGGCTTTGTGTGCAGCTATATTTTTCTTTCAGTAGATGTATCGTGAGGCCTGGGGAATTGTTTTGATGAAAGGGCTGCTTTTTAAGCCAAAATATCTTTCTCTCTCCAGTTCCTGTGGGCAAAGTTAAAAAAACCCAAACACTTAACAAACTAAACATCCTCTTGATAATGCTAGATTTTAGACATCTGTTTTCTACTGTGCAACTTATACCTCTACAGATAGGTATCCTCAGCAGCACTAGATGCTTCATAATAACAGACAGTACACTAACAATAGAGGGAGGAAATTTGTTAGTATTAGCTATCTAATTCCTTCTTTTTAAGAGTGATTTTTGAAAAGCAACTCAAGAACATGAGTCCATGTTTTTATCTAATAGCTCAGGTCTGACAACAAATGCTCCAGTTGTGACTGGTCTTGCTTTAATTCCTTTCCAACCTCAAGAAATCCAGTCTCTTTCTCCTGCTTTACATGAGGCTCTCTGAAAAAAAAAAGAGTTGCATGCCTGGTAAAACTCAGCCACTCTCAAGAATCAGACCTCTGGAAAGCAAGCAGGAGCTTTAGGTTTCCTTCCCACCAACAACAGTGTTTCATCCTGCAATTGCTCAATACAGATATAATCCTTGCAGCAGTGAATAGAGCCCAGGAAACATCTAACCTGGATGGGGGTTCAGACAGGCTATCCAGGGTGCAAGTGGGCTCCCAGATTTTGTGAATGCTCTTACACTCTTACAGAGTAATGAAGCTGCAAAAGAAGGTATTCACAGTATCTTCCACTTTCACCTAAACAAGCTTATTAAGGAGTTGTAGTTAGAAGATACTCTGGAATTAGGGAGGTGTTTGTTTTCCTCACTTAGCAGATTTGAAAATATATTTAAATTGCAGTCTCTGCTTTCCTCAGACTTCCACTTCACACTTACATCAATAATACATGGGAGATACCCACTCTTAGCAGTTTTTCCTCTTACCTTTCAAGGGAGAGTGGATCCTATGGCATTCTCTTGAAGACCATTCTTGCATGTTAAACCTTCATGGTTAAAGCATGTTGTTAAGGGCATTATCCAAATGCCTCTTAAACACTGACAGGCTTGTGGCATTGACCACCTCTCTAGCAAACCTCTTCCAGTGTTTCAGTGTTACCTTCTCAGTAAATAAGTGCTTCCTAATGTCCAGTCTAGTATTTAACTGTAGGCAATGGATTCTGCTCCAGAAGGCAGGTGTTATTGTCAGGTGCTATCATACCCCTGTTAAAACATTTATTTGATTTATAATGCTTGCATGTTGTTTGTTGTTTGGGTTTTGTTGCTTTTTTTTGTTTGGTGTTGTTTTTCTTTTCTAAATCTGCCTGTAAATCTATTTATCTGCAAAGAGAAAAAACTTCGTTGTTGCACAGGAAAACAAATCCCACATGGTTTCACATGACAGATTACTGCTAAGGATTTCTTAATTAGAAGTGTTTGGAGTCATTTTCAGTTCCTTAAAACTAGCAATTCCTAATCTCTAGAGGTCCTATGGGCTTGACTGCCTCTTCTTCAAGACTTTTATAGATGTCAGATGGGGTTACCTTGCTCCTCCCCAATCTCTCTCTCAGGAAAATGTGATACTTATTTTCCTCCAAAATTCCCCAATTTACACAACATTTGCAAGAGATGTTAAAATCAGTGCCTTCTTTGTGAGTAAGGCTCCAAAATAATTTTGAAACATTGTGTTATGAGTGTGAGCATATATTTTTTGTTTTAATGTTAATGTCAGTATGGTGTGATACAATATAGGTCATACAAACTCTTTCTGCAGCTGCACTGCTACTTTGGAAACAATTGTCTTTCATTAATGCAAATGGTCAAAAAGTCGACTTATCATGCATCTCTCAATCCAGAGAGTGCATTACAGAAACTCTTTTAGAACATCCTGTGCTGAGTATTCAGAGGGGGAAAAAGATTTCACAAAATGGAGAGAATATTATTGGATACAGAGCAAGCATGCTGTATTAAGATAGGAGACACTGAAGAGTGCTGGGATATGGAAATTGCATTAAATTACCTTAAATAGGCAGCATGTACTGTATTAACTAACGTTATAATAGGATTTACAGAACCCATGACTTTATTATGAAGGTCTTAGCCAATTAAAACCTCTTTGTGCAAAGAGGAAAATTCTACTTAAAAGGTTATCTGGAAATTCTAGACAGAAAAATAGTGATATTTATAAACTGCAAAGGAATGCAACAGCTACAACACTAAGATGAGAACAAAATTACTCACTGTGTTACTCATGCTGACCAAGACACTTGGGATGTCTTGTGATGTCAGTGGCTTCTTGGGATAGATAGAGTAGAGCATTTAGAGTAGCCGGAGGGAGGAATAAGGTTTTCTCTGTTTTTGGTTCAGATATGCATTTCCTTAGAGAGAAATGGCATGTAAGACAATCTTGCTGATCCTCAAAAGTGCTGTCTAGGCAGGCCATGAAATGACCGTTGGTGGGGAGGAGGGGGCACAAACTGGCCAGAGGAGGAACTCTTTAGGAGTGGGAAAGTTAAGGAGGCTTCAGCTGACCCTTCTGCTCCGTGCAGTTCTGCTGGTGACATGGCCCTGAACAAATGGCAGAGGTGGCCCTGCAGCTGCTCCTGTGCCCTGCATCCCCCCTTTCTTTGTGCAGCCCTGGACTCCCTGACCATATTATAACATGGTTTATTGCTCCCTTGGTAGGACTTGAATTTGGTTTTAAATCATGCTCAGCTATTTGACAGACCTAGTCTTTAGCTGTTTGTGTATTGTCTGATGCATGGGTATGTGAGAGAGTTGTTTTAACTTCAGTGCTGTAACTCATTAAGAGAGGAGTATTAATTGCCTATCAGATTGTTTTTATGGCCTTGTCACAATGCAACAGCCTCCTTTATTTATTTACTATGAAGTACTGAATTGTCTTCAAAATGAGCTGAAGCAATGATTACAACATGGGCAATAAACAGATTAAAATCAAGCTCCAGTTGCCCCTGCTAACTTTGGAAGATCAAATACATCAAACAAAGTGTTATATATTCTTTTCAAACAAAATACTTATTGACTGTTGGGTTTTTTTTTTTTTCTTTTCACTGCCTTCTTTTACATCAGGTACAAAATATTGCCAGAAGCAAGATTCTGGAGAAACAGAGAATGTTGTCCCATTCCAGTACGCAAATCTCTTGACCTCACGTGTCTGACTACTTGCTAATCAGAAATAAGATTTTTCTGTCCTTCATGACAGCGCAAAACTAAACAGAAATTGGCCGAAATTCCTCACACACACTGTGCTGGGTATTTGGTGGTTGGTACCACTGATGTAGAAATCAATGCTTTTCTCTGGTCTCTACGACAGTAGCAGAGACATTTAGACCTCGGAGTGGAAAAGGTGCTAAGTAAACACCATATTAAAAATAAAAATTATTAAAAAGAGAGAGAAAGGCATATGTCATTTCCTGTCCAGGTATTATGGAAACCCTGTGAAAAGTAAAATAAATCACTTTCCAGCTGCAGATGTCCTCGGGGAAAAGCCTTGACAATAAGTTTCTTTAAAATATAAGCTATTTTAATTATTTTCAGTATTGTTGAACCAGCATTCAAAAAAAGGAGGAGAACATATTTTTAGGTTTTGATATTGACTTGTCCAATTAATTTACTAAATGTATGGCACTTGAACAGACCTATGATGGACGTACAAATGACTGAGTGCTTCAGTACATATTTGTCAAGAAGATGATTGATGTATCACATAATTTCTTTGAGTCATGGAACTGATTTATATGCTCTGTGCTATAGAGACATTCTCTTTGTCAGTTGGGACTGTAAAAAGCCCCACAAGAAATTGTCTGCTATTCAGATTTTGCTATTCACTGAAATTACACATAATTTTAGCCTGTGCATTTGCAAACTGTGCTTTGCCATTTCCATTTGAAAACACTTTTGTGTTAAACATTTTTGACTCGTCTAAATAAATATTATCCATAATAACCCTATATCAATCCATTACAAAACCATGAATGTACGTACTGCATTTAGATTTAATCCCTGAAACAAAGCTTGTTCCCACCTCACATGCATGTTGCTTTCACAGCTGATTCTCACAGCTGCTGAGAAATCTGCCAACAGAGAAATCCAAGATTGCTTTTCATCTTGCTAAAGCTATAGGATCTGCAATAAAATCACATTTGAGTCACTGGTCTTTGGGTATATACATGATCAAATACCTAAAGTACAGACACTTATTGGCAGATTCATAGGCCTCTGCTTATGGGCAGAGATACGTATTTGAATGTACTCATTTCCAAATTCCAGGAAAAACCTATTAGTGACACATTTATATCAATAACTAAAAGAGCTTTAATGCAGTCAGCTAGAAAAAACTATTTAGGAAAATAGCTGTAAGCTATGCTGATGAAAAAGAGTTTCCCATTTGAGACAGGATTAAGCTGTAAGTTTGACTTGTGATAATCCAGAAAATAAAGACTGTCTGCATCCAGAAGTTGCTGAATGGAAAGAAATAAATGCAAAATACCTTCTTTACTGTTGCAATTGCTTGTATTGGAATCACTCACTCCTTAAAACTCTCCTTTGTCTTCAGACCGTGCTGTAACACGTTTCTGGAGCAGAACATGATGACTGGTTTTACTTGTAAACAGTCGGACAGAAGCTATGGATTTCCAGTGGTTGTGGATTCTCAAGTGAAATTACATGTATTACACTAATATTTCCTTTACTGTTTTATTTTTTTTTCCTTTGGGTTATGTTGGAAGTATCCTTGACAATACAACATGGAGCACTCAAAATAAGGTTGCCCAACATATTGTCTACTTGTATGTTACTCTTATGAGCACAAGGTACAGTTCCCAAACTCAGTGGGATAAACCCACATTCTCTAATCTTAGAGAGTCTAGTAAAATATACTTTAAAATCTGAAGTAACCAAGTGTAAAGGCAAGAACATCCTACATATGCATTTATTAAACTCTAGCTGTAAGTTTGACTCTTTTCTTTTGACAGATGGTTCCAGATTCCTGTAACTCTTACATTTAAAGTCTGCTTATAATATTGTCTTTTATTCCACATACAAGATTTTCTCATTGTATCTGTGTTATATGTTAGTTTAAATTGAAACTTTTCAATTGTTTTCCATTTTTGCTTTCCAGACATATTCCTACTATCTCATTGTAATGGAGCAGGAAAATATAGAGATATTATTTCTCTGGAATGAGTTTAACAATATGGTTATTTTCCCACTAGCAGTTCTTCATGGTTGCAAGAAGGGTCAAAAGGGAAAACAAAACTCATTGAGATGATCTTGATAAATGTTTTCCGAACTACTGCATGGGGAGATTCCAGCACACACAAGATGACAAAGTTTCTCACACCAAATATCAGCCTGAGCTGTAGGCTCATTTGACCACTGGTCTCTTGCTTGTTGGCCTTCTTTTCCCAAAGGATTCTACTTACTAGAGTCTCTACCCGTCACTTCAAAGAGGATATCATTATATAGAATGAAGAGAAAAATGATAGAGTTTGACCTGCAAGGCCTTTCCCAGTTATTGCCCTGGTATTGCTGGTCTGTCCTCACCTGTACTAGGTGTATTTATTTATTTCACATTCTTCCCTGTCTTTCTCTATATGATCTAGAAGTAAATTCGGTAAATGAAGGCCTATGCTCCTCAACAAATGGGTAGGGTGTCTGCTTTGCTGGGTTTGGCAATGACCTTCAGTAAGCTACTCTCTGTGGCACCCAGGGCTGCCTTCTAGAATAATCACAGTTAATTTAAGACCCTGCAGTGTGTACAGAGTAGTTTTAATTATTCCATGAAACTGCATTACTATGTTTCTTTCTCTATCAACTGTAATCTGTCATCAGGTTGTTAATTTGCCTAGGTTTATTACAGCCTCTCACAGTACTCTCCAGATTTGATTTCAATGAACAATTCTGTTACCCGAACTTCCTTTTTTAACTACTTTTCTTTTCCAAATTATGATTTTTTGAAGCACTTTTCACATATATTGGTTCCAGAATTAATTGTCCCATTATGGGCTTTCAGGATTTACATTTCCTTTATTGTGTATGTGCATATGTTTGTGTATTAACTAGCACTTATCAGAGTGTAAATCTCACAGTGCCTCATTGCCAATGCAGATCATTAAATGTAGGAGGGCTCATTATCCAAAATGTGTGAGAAAACCATCTTTCTCTAAACAGCCCAATCAGATCTCTCACCAGACTCTTTACAGAGAGATAGTCAGATATTTGTCTTCCTCATCTCCATATTTTGCTAGTTCATTGAAAGGCATTTATTTTTATGATGTCCCTTTCCATAATGTATTTTCCCCAAAACATATTCTTACCCCACTTATAATGCAGATTTCTAGAAGCTGTATGTTATTGATAGGAGACATTCATAAGTAGAACTGTTTCAAATAATTGTCTAACCTTTGGCTTGGGTATATTCTTTATTAGCATTCCTCATCTTTGAAGCGAGTGCTGAAATCTGACTGAAATCAAGAGCTCTCCTATACACAGGAGCTTTAAATTGTTTTCAATAGTAAGATAAAATCCTGCTATTAACCTAATAGCATGATCTAAAAGTGTCTTTGAGAGTAATTATTTCCAATAAGCTGCAAATGACTTCTCAAAAAAGATGGCAGCATTGAATTCCCTGCAACCCTAAGCAAGACTTTCCTGATGGTCCTTCACAAAAGACACCAGGCTTGCATGTACCACAGTGGGTGGAGGAAGAAGGGGCAACTCCCTCAGCAGCCTCCACCTCTTTTCCACTGCCAGCCCCACAGAACTTGCAAGAGAGAGTAAAGAGACCAAAACTCTTTGCCAGAACCACCATATCACACCTGACTTGGGGAGAGACCCCTCTGTGGGTTGATGGAGTTTATCACCCTGCTCAGCACCCCTAAGCCCCCAGTCACGCAGTGATGGCTGCATTGGACATGCAGAGATGTTCCTGGCAATTTAAAGTCTCATTGCTCAATTGAGGTAAACATTAGTTTGCTCTTTCCCTCCTCCTGTATCTTAACTGGGAGCAGTGTGGGGTTTTTGTTTAGCTTTGGAAATAAAACACAGCTCTAAACATTCAGGGCTTTGGTCTACTAGATAAAGATGTGTTCGTGGTGCTTCAGGACAAATGCTAGCTGATAGATAGGGCAGCAGGAGCTGTTTTAGACAGGAAAGAACAGAACAAGCCTTGAACCTAGCTGTTGGCTCTGTTTGAGAAAAAAAAAAAGATACTTTTATCTCACTAACAAGGTCTACTATCATTTGCTTATTTAGAGAAAGGTCAGAAACAAGGGCATAGCAACACAGCCTAAGTGGCATATAGAGATGTTGCACAGTAGGGGTTTTTGTGTATGTGTACATGGGTATGATTTACCTCTGATAACCTGGCTTGGTAAACACTCACCTGAGAGATTTAAATCACATCCAGTTTACACCATGTTCCCCTCTACTATTTAGTAGACCGCTAAGTAGATCAAAAGGCAGTTTGCCCACTCTTTCAAAACAAGCTTATTTACAAGGAGTATTCATTGTTCAGAGCAGCAATTTATTTTGAAAGGAAATTTACCCTCCTCATCAAGCCAGTGAGTTTTATACAACCTCAAGTATGTAGATAGACATGGAAAAGCGAGGAATGGTTATTGTAAATCATTACCCTGGCAGTGGTCCAAAGCCCTTAGGTCTTCAGCTGTTACACTAGTAGAGCAGATATAAGCTTCCATATAAATAATCCACATCAGTTACAAAAAAAAACACTAATATACCTATGTAAGGCAATCATGTGAAAATTAACGTGGTTTTCTGGCAAGGTTTGGAAATTATCCAGTCCACTGTACACAATGTGGAAAAATGTCGTGAAAAAATACAGAGATAAACCACTATAATACAAATAATAGAGGAGACTTAGTAAAGGTGGCATCACTAATCATTTATAAACTCCACCTGACACATGCCTTAATAGAAAAGTGTGAGGAGATGGAAATAGAAGCATAACTCATAAGTTTAAAAATCTCATTATTTAAAGTACTTTCAGTTTGAATATAATCTTATTTACATTAAGTCAATTTTTAAAGACTCGGTTACATAATTACCATCACAGTAAACAAGCAGTAATGATTTTTTTCACTGGTTTTGTGTTGGAAATAAGAATAGGAATACAGACACATGTTCCCTTGGATGATGTGATTTAGCCAGATTGTTTTTATAAGCCTTTTTCAAACTGATCAGAATAGCCTGAAACATGTCAAAGAAATCTTGTTGGCTGGAATAAGCCTTTAATAATATTTCACAGCTTATTTCTTTTTGAATTAATTTACCCTTGAGCAAAAGGAAAAGGTCTGTAGTACTCTTGTATGTGTTGGTGTTGGTCTTAGCACAAAGAAACCATAGTCACTGTACCAGTACCTGGTTGCAGTATTGAAAAGCAGTGAAGGACAAGTAATGGGGAAAAGATACAAGAATTAGCCAGGAGAGACAACTGGCACACTTCAAGCTCCCTTCTGATTTAATAGAGACCACGTTCTTTTATCCTTGACATAAGAGACTGTCTCTGTTCAAGTTCATTGTTTTAAAGTGAAGGGAGTTATTTCACCTTTATGAAGTTTGTGCTATTTGCACTCCCTGAAAAGAATCTCACCCAGCAACTCTCTTGAAACCTGGAAAAGGTCAGACACGGAGTTCCTTCAGCCTTTATTACTAAAAGCTTCCTGCCTGTTTTTACTGTAGAGAAAGAGGCAGTGACCTTATATTTAATGACATCAAAGACTCTGTACTTTAACTTACTTAAAAGATTTCTTATGCTGGATAGCTTTATCCAAGGAGTCTTTTACCAGGCGATGTTTTTTTAAAGCAGCATGCAAAATATTTCTCTTGCTGCAAACTCCAGCTGCTTAGTAAGCAGCCTCTCTGCTGCCTGCAGCAGGGAGACTGAGAGAGAAGTCTGTGGGAATCTGCATTCAGCCAAATTTATCCCATATGCATGTAGAACCTAATGGAAATCAGTCATGAGGCCCTACAGCTGTATAGTAGTACATGTGATTTATGGCAAGGCAACGGATTTGCAGAATCTTCCGTCCTTGGTGCTTTCATTTTTTAACGCTTCAGCCTGAGCATAGTTAATCTTCTTAATGAAGTAAAATGGAGGAGTAATTAGCTTCTCCGCTTATGCATATGTTTCACCAAAATGCCTTTGCTGAAGTGCACAGGACCATTTTTACCTGCTGTTTGAATTTCCCTGTTTAAAAATGCAGCAGATGTAGTATGAAAAAGTCTTTCTGCTGTGAGCTGTGTGGTAAAGCTCTGATAAATGCCTTGTCACATTTGCTCTGCTTTGTACTTGGAAAGATTATTATTTGTTTGCTTTTATGTTTCTACAACTCGCTCCATTTTTTTCTGCACCATTTCCAGGCAGGGATGGTCTGTCAGGAATGATGGGCTCAGCGTAAAACTTTCTGTTCTGCATTTGGCTTTTCTCTGCAGGGATAAGATGGGGCTGAACGATGAATGAAAGGTCTGAAGACTGCCTCAGGAAAGCCCCTTCCTGACAATTTCATCTCCACCTTTACAGTTTTGCCACCTTCACATCTCTGTGCAACTGCCCAGCATTACATGCAGAAAGATGTTGTCATTTATAACATACTGGCATTACTCCAGGCAAACCAGGGTTTCCCTTTCTCTTAGAAGACCCACTGAATCCTTCAATTCCAGCTCAGGAAAACTACAAATTATTATTTCTAAAGAGAAAACTAGATATGGTTTGTAAGGGAAGAGCAGTTGTCTTGTAATTGTGGGACAAAAGGGAAAAACTTAACAAGTCCTGTCATGAAAAGATAATGTCACCTCTTCACATCTCGGTTTCTCTAAAATAGGGAAGTACTACTGAGCATTACTAATAACTAATCTGTTCAAATACTGTGAGACTACATCATAACGCTTTAGTGAAGAACCCTTTGTTTTTCATGCTGTCCCTGAGTACAAAAGTTCAGCTTTGGTTAGGAGAGTTTTGGATTTTGTAGAATCTTCTCTCTCTCAGAGGGAAGCAGTCTTGTTAAGTACAGACCCCTTATCAATGTGAAACATATAAACGGTGTTTAGGGGGAGGAAAGAGTGGCTTACTTTACTGCTTCTCTGGCTCTCCCAGGAGCAGGACTCAGCCTGCTGAGGAGCGATTCCTCGCTGGAATGTGCGGTCACTCAGGCAGCTCTGGCACAGCGGAGGCTCAATCTCCGAATCCCCAGAAGGTAAATGCATCACAGTGGACCCCGGGTATTTGAGGTTGGCATGTGGGTGCTTTTCAACGCTGACCATCGGACTCTTGATCCATCTTCGTACCTGGCAACACAGAAAGAAGTTATGGATTCCTTTTGTCTGCTTTATAACAGCAGCTGGGATGGCACAGCAGGGTTTCTGACATGGATAAAGACAGAGATCAGGGAAAATATTCAGACACCATATAGAGTCAGGATCAGTTTTCTATAGGAGAAAGTACTAGGCCATGTCAGGCTGCATGTATGAACACACAACATAGCCAGGATCTTATGCCAAGAATCATCTGTTGCTTTGTGCAAGTCTGCCATAAGTTTATCTACAATACAAAGTTTTCAGTTTTATAACGATACTAAAACATATAGTAGACTGCTAAGAAGAGAAAGAGAGCTACTCAAAGGAAGTACTCCCAGCCTAAACAGTTCAATTCCCCCTATGGCAGAGGTGTCAAACTCACAGCCCGTGGCCCAAATCCAGCCCTCCGCCTTGTTTTATCTGGCCCGGCACCCTGTTTCTACCTGGCAGCAGCACCAAGCTCCTTGCCCCTCCGCTCCTGCCAGTGCTGGTCACGTGTGCAGCATGTGACACGCGTTACACTGCAGGAGCAGGAGAACAGTGTGAGCTATGAGTTTGGCACGACTGTCCTATGGAGAGAAAGCAGACTGTTTTTCATAGAATCATAGAATGGTTTGGATTGGAAGGGACCTTAAAGATCACCCAGTTGCAACTCCCCTGCCATGGGCAGGGACACCTTCCACTAGCTCAGATTGCTCAAAGCCTCATCCAACATGGTCTTGACCACCTCCAGGGGTGGGTCATCCGCTACTTCTCTGGACAACATGTTCCAGTGCCTCACCATGCTGACAGTAAAAAATTTCTTCCTTATAGCTAATTTAAATCTACCCTCTTTCAGCTTAAAACCATTGCCCTTTGTCCTATCACTACAATCCCTGGTAAAGAGCCCTCCTCAGCTTTCTTGTAAGCCCCCTTTGCGTACTGGTAGGCTGCTATAAGGTCTCTCCATAGCCTTCTTTTCTGTAGGCTAAACAAGCCTAACTCCCTCAGCCTGTCTTTATATGGGAGGTGCTTTCAGCCCTCTGATAATTTTCATTGCCCTCCTCTGGACTCACTTCAACAGTTCTATGTCTTTTCTATGTGGAAGACTCCAGAACTGAACGTAGTACTCTAGGTGAGGTCTCTCTTTGTACAGGTATACAATTGTAAAGCTGCAGTCTTTTTTCAACAGCAATATCTTTTGTTTCATCTCTGACTTCATACACTATCTCAGCCTTCTCTGTGCCTCCCATCACTACATTCAAGAGTCAGTTTCTCATGTTGACCTGCCCCAAATTTTGACTCCAACTTCTCTATCTGCCTTCCGGTGCCTTGTCCTTGCCCCAGTAGCTCCCTGGCTAGGACTTGGTGCTCTACAGCAAGAAGGACACTATTTAGGAGCAGAAGATACTGTGCATAGTGTCACAGCACATAGGGCACGATGTCAGCCTTGAGCACTTTGTTTGCTCTTCCTTTCAGTTTTCTGACTGTTTTCTACCATGTGGATCAGAAGTATTGGATTTTCTAACAAGGTAAGTCAGAGACTTTTCTGAGCTCTCTTCCCAAGTCATTTTTGGACAATGAAAGCAAATACATCACTGTATGAGCTGTATTATATCAATCTGATCAAAACTCTCTCATTTGAATGCAAAGGGTAGAGAGGAAGGTATAAGGATACATTTTACCAGCCCAGAGGGTCATATCTGAAACAGCCAGATCTAACAGCCCAAACAGCCTCCTGTTTCCATGACGCAATCTCTTTGCTCTGAGAGCTGAATCTCTTATCTGTGCAGGGCAGTCGAGCAGGGCTGCAGGAACTCATGCTGGGGTGCACAGCACTTGTCTCCCTCCCTTTCCACAGAGAAAACACTTGGCCTCAGTATTAGCACGCTTCATTAGGAGATGATGTTTGCCATGAGAGGATGCTTTACATCAGGAAAATAAACATTTTACATTACATTAGTCATGAGCATGATGCCAAGTGTTTGATTAACAGTGGAACTTACATTGCAGCAACTGGTTACCAGGATCACATATGATAAACAAAGAGAACGAAACATACCTAACCAGCCTTCTGCTGGTGAATCCTCCGTGAGTGATACACCCACAACTGCCCTGCTGTGCTGACCTGCCGGAAATCTCAAGGTCAGGAAAATTCCTCTTTCCTCTCTATGGAAACCAAGCAAATAGATGTCCTTCTGTGGGCAAATGAGACACTTTCCACTGCATTCTCCATTTGCATTTTTTAGCAACAAATGTTCATGTAGATTATGTTAGCTCCTATTTCCATGCTCTGGATCATCCCTACAATGCAAACTCCCTTTTTGCTATAGCTCTTGGATGCCACAGCTGACAGATGCCACATCTGCATGATTTTGTAACAAATTTTGCAGAATTGAAACCCAAGTGCTCAGAGTTCTATGGAATACTTTTTCCAGGATGTTAAATCCAATGTATATTTTTATTGAACTTCTCTGCTATTATAATTCCTGAAGTTTCTACTAGTGCAGAGAGATTGATGGCTGACCGTTTTCCTTATCCAGACTTTTTTAGCTTCAGGTTGATGGGTTGAAGTCGTAGGTAGAGGGGTTACTTTTTTCAGATTTCATTTCCATAAACATATTTTGAAGCTGATCTTTTGACTCTGGCAGATTTTAAATGTATTTACTTTTGCCAAGCATAGTTGATTCTATGATTATTAAGCACAGAATTAAATATATTACTCTCCCCAAGTAAATTCATCATGTCTTGATCTAATTTCAGAACTTCTTATGTTGAAAAGAATAATTATATCCCCGGTCAAAAAAACATGCTTGATTTTCCACTGTAGTTTCATTATAGGAAACATACAATGTATTTAGTGTGATTCTGAGAGGACCAAATGATTGTCCATTTTGTTGTTTTTAAATTAGTCCTGGTGATCAGCTAACTGATTTCTGTCCTGGGTCTGCCTTTCTTCCTTGACATCCTGTATCTTCAGACATATCATTATAGGTGCACACAGTGTGCAAAAGTGTGCATGAAGGAACTAAACTGACAGCAGAGAGGGTCCAGGGCTGCCATGAGCTGCAGGTTCAATTTTTCTTAAATATTCAAGGGACATGGCCCAGTATTTTGCTTGAGGCGTGATTGCATAAAACACCAACTCAGGCAGGAATTCAAACGGAAATCTGGGTCTGAGGTTCCATTAAGAGCCAATGATGTTAGGTTTTATGATTTCAAATTCATGACATTTGCTGTGACACAGTTAATCAATAATTTCTACTGTAGCTTCACCTGTTATTTCATTACCTTATGTTTCCATTTACAAATCTCTAATCTGCCTGTGTCTTAAGAAGCATTGAAAATAGTAGCTGGGTACTCCTGATATGGCAAAATCTGTCAATATGAAATGATCTTGTAGCTCTGCCTTTTAATGGCAATGAAGGAAACATTTAGCAGCATAGTGATCATAAATCAAAAATTACTGACCAATGCTTTAACTTGTATGAATGGTAATGAAGAGAGAAAGTAACAGGGTGTGCATTTTATGAAGCTGCACACACCTGAGTGGTTGTCAATGTGCTATGTCAAGAGCTGGCATGCTTGTTATTTTCAGAACTTACCTACAGGGATGCGAAAATGTCCAATGACCAAAGCATGAATTAGATAAAGTCACCTGTTTTGTGGATGTCTTGGTTCAGAATTAAGATGATCTTAATTCATTCTATAGCCATTTGCTTCGTTTAGCTAAGTTAAAATTTCAGGTTTCATTTTGAATTTAAAGGTCCATGAGCTCTTTAATTATAATTAACTAATCTGTAATTTCACATCTTCAGCTAATTCAGACTGATGTCCCTCTAACCCTCCGTGGGCAAACCCTACACTTGCTGTTTGAAATTTGTAGATAACACAGAGTAACATGCACAGAGGAGTGTGATAGTTGTTACCAATACTCTGAGTGGAAAAAGAGATTATTCACCACTGACTTTCAACATGTATCCCTATCCAAAAACATTGAAAATATTGATTTGGAACTGAAAGTACGAATTGGCAGCACCTTCATAGCAGCAAGCCCAAGAGCAGACTTCTGAGGGAAAAACAACTTCCTTGGGCTTAGCTATGCAGGTCTCAAGTTTCTATTGATGTTTGTAGATTATATATTACTTTTCAGAGTGACTCGCTTAAGTTTATTGAAATGCTGTGTATATATATTAGTCATTGAATTGTAACTCTACACTGTAGCTTTTTGTCTGGCTTTACCCTTAGTAGACTTCAGAGATTTTTGCACATTTAGTATTTACATTTACACTAGACAAGTGCCTAAGATCTATAGCTCTGTTTGACTTGGGCTATCTTAAATGTCACCGAAAATTTTGAAGTGCAAAGCTTCATTTCTTTTGAGTTCACTTGCACTAAAAAAACTCCCACACTGAATTGCACAGAGAAAGAAAAACTGCTTTGAAGAAAATTCTCACAATTTCTTCCTTGACTGACAAAGACAGATCAACAAGGAGCAGATGGTAGTTTATTTAGGGCATTGTGTGATGCTCAAATGCCACAGTGCTAGGTGCATCATTCTTCATGATGATCTAAGGAGTATTTGATCATTCGAGTACTTTTTTTTATTCCTACCATGGTATCCATTTATCAGTAAATAAACTTGAGCTTGCTCCTAGCTGCAGGAAGCAATTCTGTTCTGAACTGCTTCTGAAGATTTCCATACTTTCATTTCCAAAGCAAGGCTTTTTAAACTCCCCAGGCATCTTCATCCACCATTGCAGAGTATAAGCAGCTGACACAGGTGTGTCTGAAATAATCCAAATAGGACTCACCAGAACAGAAGGAGCTCTCCATTTCTTTGGCCCTATCATGACTATAGGGTTTTTTTATGCCTTTTTCTCATCAACTACTCATATCTGCTAGAAACTACTTCTGCTATACGCCTGTGGTGGAGCTCCCAACAGATTCTGGTTAAGCTATAATTGCATTTGTGAAATTTGCTGTTCTGACATTAATTCTTTGAAGGTACAACCTTATAGACATGTGAAGATAGACGTGAGTCTACTTTGCTGGTGGTGTAAGCTGAGCAGCTGCCAGTCAGACAGAGTGTAGTAGCTGAACGTCAACATCTTATTTTACGCACTCCTGCTGCTTTCTGGGGCCGAGCAAGAGATCATCTGTACCCATGCATGCAGACAGGCTTGAGATTTGTCAAATACCAGCTTACTCCTATTAGCTGGAATATGATTCAAAATATTTCAGGCAATCCTTGCCTTGCCTTGTTTGGAGAGAAAAAAATCAAAGCAAGAAAAAGATAGTTCACTAAAATCAACTGTGAAACATGATCAATTTTAACAGATCTACTAACTATATTAATTTCTGGGAAAAAAGAGTTTTGAAAATACCAAAACAACTAATTTCGACTTTTCCAAATACAAAAGTTTCACATTTTCAAGTCAAACAATGTTCTGGGTTTTTTTAGCCTTGAGATAGAACAATTTGTTTGGAACAAATGCAGTTAACTTTATGCTCACAGATCTTCATGGCTGGGAATAAGATGAAGTATAACTCTCCATCCTGTCATATTTTAGGAATTTTTTTTTGCTTTTGGTGGTTTTTTTGGATCACCAAAGGACATTTGCAGCTAGTCAAAGTTATTGGGATTTCTTCTATTTCTTTCAAAGATCACAAACAAAATTTATGAAAATTTTTCTATCCTTTCAAGATAAGTGAGTTCAAAGGAGTGTTTGACACCCTTTTAGTATGTAGCCACCTGTCATTAATCCTAATCCTAGTCTAAACTGAAATGTGACTGTTCTTAGAGAACAGCTTTAAATATCCTTTTTTCTCAGGCTTGGCCTGTAATACTGCTGAAAGGTGCACAAGTATTTTTTCTTTTAAAAAAGGCTCTTTATTTTCTGACTGTTGTTTGCTCTGGCTTCTTTGTTTGCTTTACTTTCTAAAAACATGATATCCAACAGTGATAAACACTCAGACTAGAAAATTGCCAGATGTGATTAAATGAGATTTGCCAAGTTCCAGGGTTTATTTTCCCCTACTGGCTTTTCCTCTTATGTAATAACAAACAGATATGGCTTTTAATTTCATATGGCTCAGTTGTCAACGGCATCAGTCAACTCAGCAAATTTTATACCTTAGTCAGATATTCATAAGCCAGTCTCCATCATTGTAATCATAAGCAATATTTACTATGAGAGAAACACCAGCCTGTTCTCTGGGGCTAGTGCTGATGCAAATGTGGCTTTTGCTGGAGGGAAACAGGTGCCAGTGGCACCAGTGGCCATCCTAGGGTGTCCTCCCTGGCTTTGGAGACTCTCGAAAGCTGGTGCTTCTCAGGACACCAGCAAGTTTATTTGCTGGCTTCCCAGCTTAAGGCTTGAATCTCAAGAGCCCACTGGGAAGGAAAATGCACCTTATACAAAGATTTAACTCCTTTCAGGATTAGTCCCTTTGTGGATGTGAGTATTGCTTTACTGCATCCAGTACTACCCAGTGCCTGGTGCAGACCACTGATTTTTGTAGGATTTAGCAATGCAATGTGAAGCTACATATTCTGGAGGAGTAAATAGTAATGTTAATGAAAGAGAACATAAGTTCATAGACAAAGTTGATAGGCCATTAGATATCTAAGACTGTCAAGATTTGCTGAGCTCTGAGGTTAAACTGAATGCTGGAATGGCTTAAGGGAAACTGTGGAAATCTGCTTGAATGTCGAGTACCATCAGCCAGTTCTCAGTGAAATGTCACACCCATCAGCACAATAGTATTGAATTTAAGCCAACAGTTTGTGCAAGCATATGCTCTGTACAGCAGCATTTTCTTCTTCTGAAACTTTGGCCAGGCTTTTTTACTGTTTTTGTTGAGTGTTGGAGTAAACCACTCCATGCACTTCTGGACTTAAATTTACATTGTTCATGAGTGCCCCTGTTTCTGTCAGTTCATGGGTTTTTATGGCCCTCAATCAGCTCCTGTTTACTCTATATACTGCGTTGCAAAGTCTCTGGATATTAATTTCCCTACCAGACAGTATCAAATGCCTCAACTGTGATCTAGGTTGGTGTGTGTGCATGTGTTTTAGTTCTGCTCTCAGTGATATCGAATGTGCGATTCTCCTTCTCCAATTGCAGTTCATCTGATCCCTTCTTTCCTTTTCCTTGCGTTATCTAATTGCACCTTGGACTAGGATTTGAATTTTCATCCATTATGTAAACCCTAGGTGGACACGGAGCTCTTGGAATCATCTCCTCCCCGCTCTGCAGCCTTGAGGAGGACTGTCAGGAAACCTATTTAAATTACAATTAGGCAGATTACAGAATGAAAAGCTCCATTGTTCAAATTGTATACAGTCATCTACTTAAATGAAAAGTGGTAAATGAGAGGCAGGCTGATTAATGCCCGGACTGAGATACAGCAGCACTCTCTAGCTGGCTACGACATTTAATTTGTCATGTCCTGTGGGAAATGGAGCACAGCAAAAGAATCAGTTTGTCAAATCACCTCAAGCTATTTTTTTTCCTCTCCGTAGCCCTGAGACACATCACTTTCTTGATTAATAGTCATATTTTATTTCAAAAAGGAAAGTGAAAGGCAACTTACTGCAGAGTAATCATTTGCTGCTTTCTCTGCAAGCTGAGAAGCTGCTCGCTGAAAAGTTGGCTGAGGGCAAATAACAAGAGCACAGTGTTTCCACCCAGGCCTGGATGAACATGGCCTGGATTCATGGAGGGTGCAGCCCTTCAAGTGTGCCAGCAGAAAGGTTGCCTGCGTTTGAAGGAGATCTGGGGAAGGTTGAATTGGCCACTGCTCTGAGTGGAGGGTGCAGGGAATGACGATATTCTTTACAGGACCCCCAGCACGCATGAGTCAACAGGCACTGGGTATCACAAGACAGGGGAATGCAACTCTGGCTGCAACAGAGCTCCTGCAAGTCCTATGGAAATCTGTGCCACTTTTTTGGGGTTTAGTTTCTTCTCTGATCCTTCTCTTCCTTTCCAATTTCATCATAAATTCTTTAACAAATCTTTGTGGAGAACCTCCTCCTCTGTGGCTGCCTATATATGTGACTAATAAATATCACAAAGAAAATCACACGAAGGTAAACATAAGAGCTGGATTAAAGGATTCACCTAGCCTGTTTCTGGAGGTTTTGTTTGTTTGTTTGTTTGTTTTCATTTCGAATGTGTAATAATCCTCTGCCATCTACATCACCCTCTAGCTATATGGGTTTATGCTGTACAACTATTGGTCAAACTGGTCTGGTGTAAATGTCCATCACTCCACCAAGCTCAGTTGCACGGTTCCCCTTCAGCTCATGTGTCCAGGTTTCCTTTCATAGAAACCAGTGCACACGAAGGACACAGTTGTCTCAGCAGAGTCTGGGACACGTGCCTGAGTCTGAGGGCTGGGAAGTGTTTGTGGGTCCCCCAGACCCAGGCATGCTCCTGGTGCTCACTAAGAATTTGACCTGCTCTGTGCCATATCTCTGCTCAGGCTCATCATGTTGTGGTCAGCATCTCAGGCCTTATGTTGTGGTTTTTAATCAGCACTTTATTGCTATTCACACACACGTGTGCACACACACACTTTCTCACACCAAAGTATTTCACTTGCAATAACAGCATCTGGCAGAAATGAAATGTAGCTAAGAGGAAGCACAGTAAATGTTCTTATATTTGTTTTTGTCATCAGTTGCAGTGTTAACACTTGATGTAAATAATGCAGATTTTCATGACGTTAAGTGTGAATGACAGGCCACAGCAGCAAGTCAGCAAAGGCAAGATTCTTAAAAAAAACATGTCAGCATGTGAATGCAGTCAGGCACCAATCCCAAAAAGATGATGGGCACCAAAATGACTTGAGGAATTTGGGATCCTCTAAGTACGAGTTTAAATATTCCTGCTGAAAATTCCATCCATGTAAGTCAAGGCATGAAGATCAGCAGAAAACTTAGGCACACCAGTACTGCAAATAATGAGTGTTAATGAACACATAGATAACTCCGTGGCTAATTGTCCAGTTCCAGTCACTGGGAAAGCTCTTGCCAGCCCCAGTGGTGGAGGAGAAAGCCTGTAAAACTCACATCTCTCACTGATGGCTAAATTAGCTTTTGCTGTGCCCTGTTATTGACTGGCCGATTTGTTTGAAATGTGGCACAAAACAATCTAAACAGCTGAACAGTCACTACTTAGGGTTTTCTTCTCTTCCTTCCTCCCATATTGTCCTTGATACCAATCGTTAGTTTAAAGAGATTCTTTTATCTGTGAATAAACAAATAACCTATGTGTTGGAATCAGGTAAGAGCTCTTGGATCAATTGTAAGCACTGATGGCACTTGTTTCTACAGGAGATGAGACAATAGATTTATTGTCCATGCTGGTGTATAAACACCCTCTCCCTGCCTATTATGTCAAAGAGGAAAACAAAACAAAATGGGGTTTATTGTGTATGTGCAAGTATAATCTTTCCAGGCTACCAAGTTAAAATGCTTTTCATCTAGATCAAATAAAAACATGAACAATAGAGCCCCAAATCCTATCTAAATAGTCTGAGGCTGCTTGTTCATACCTTGTCTTCTCTATTTTAAATGAGCAAAGCTAATTGTCAGTAAACCTAGGCAACGTTTATTTTAACTCCTGCCCTGATAAACCCCACATCTATTAGTCAAAGCCTCAAAGCACTCTACACAATACTATGAGCATCTGAATGAGACTCAGGAGCCAGGGAGTGCATGGTCAGACGTGGTTGCAAAGGTAGATGAACTAAAAAAAAGCCCAAGCAAAACACATATCTCACTGTACTTTTTCTCCCTTTCAGTTTTCTTATGCAATAATTATTTTTCATCCCTCAGTACTTTGGGCTGAAATATTACAGCATTATAAAGCTTAATTGCAGTACAAGAATAACGGCTACAGTGGTAGAACACAATAGATGACTGGATAGAGCACCAAGTCCCATTCAGTAGTCATCCTTAGCTATTCAGTCAAAAGCTTCATACTGTTCAGAGCATGAAGCCCACTTTGTGTGGCCTGAAATTAATAACTTTCTTGTTCCTAATTTAAGACTGATATGGCACTTCACTAATCTGCTTTTGATTTGGCAGAAGGTGATCCTTGTAATTATTAGTATAATATTACACACTATTCTAATTTTTTATCAACCTTAAAAGCAGTCAAGGTCCACTATATGAGCTGATTTAGGGTTCCCTGTCCTTCTGGCCATATGAGACAGACATGCCAAAACATTCACATAGCTGTGAGACAGACTATTACATTGCAAAAAGCTGCAGTATTCCTGGAGTGGTTCCAAGTGAGAGATTACAGTGGTCTTCCACAGCTCAACTCCTTTGCAGGGCAAAATTGGGCTGTGAGCTGGCAACATGGAGTTTGGCAGCCCATGCAGGCTCACCTGCAGTGTGACATGGCAGTGCCATGGGGGAGACTATGAGCCCCACTTAGAAGCTCTGGGGTGGTCCTCTCATCTAGCAGACCTCTTGGTAACACAGACAAGGCAAATGCCTTTGTTCTTCCCTTTCTGATTCAAAGGCATCTTCCAGGAAAACACCCACCATTTCTCCTCCCAGCTTTTTCCTAGTGGCCAATTTAATTTGTCATTGCTATTGAGTTGCTAAGAATGCTGTTTGAGGAGAAACAATCAGTCTTGAACACTCAAATTAGCTATTTTTAAATGGCATCCCAGCTGAGACGCTGTCCATAGCAGTGTGCGAGGCACCAATAATTTTCAATCAGGATTCAAAAGATTATTTTATTCTGAGCCACACAAGAGCTCATTACTTAAACCACCATCTTCAGTGGGTATTTAAGTTAGGAGAAGATTTTACAATTCAAGTTTTTTTACAAATTAATCCAGTGCCAAATGTAATCAGTTCTTTCAAGAACTTTCATTGATTTTTCATCTTAATTTTTCCCAGCAAGGAGGATAAAAATGAACTTAAGGGGAGCTGCACCACTTGATGCATACACTGTCAATATAGGAAAACATATGGTCCTGAATAATTTGAAACAAAAGCATACATCTTCCTGTAGGAATTGCACAGAGTGAAAGTAAAATTCCTTCATGCAAAAGCTTCTTATGAGGTTAACATTTCTTTGTTAATGATTCAAAACTTCCTGTGCACGATATTCTTTTAAGATACATCATAAAATCAGGCTCAGTCTATCTGAAATTTGGACCTAACATCTATAGCATTTCCTGCTCCCAAAGCTGCAAGCAACATTTATTTATAGTCCCACGAGGAGAAAACTATTATTTTCTACTTACATTTCAGTCTACTCTGAAATTTGTTTTAATTTTTTATCAAGCTTCCCCTCGCTCTACGGAGACAAGATGCCTCATCCACTTGAGGAATAGGTCTCAGTCTCCTCCTTGGAGAGTCGGAAATGACTCAATGCTTCAAAAAAACCAGCAAACACAAGATGAACTAACAAATGTGAAACCCCATCCCACTGCAATTTCATCACCTATAAAACTGCAGCTGTTTCAATTTGTGAAACTAAGCAATTTTTCCTGCACCTGTCAAACCTGCCTGCAATTTCAATAAATTTTTCCATGTGTTGGTTTTGCCCATGTTTTAACATAGCTTGAGAAATATGGTCTTAAAAAGGGCTAAGTACAGACAAAAAGTAGAGTTAATCAGAGTAAAGCCACATTTTCAAACTCTCAGTCATAAACAGTCATTCGTATGTATAAAAGAAATAAAAGTTCTTCAGTGAAAAATGCAGTAACAGATGCAAACCAGGCACACTCAGACGGTATGAAACAAGGAGGTTTTCTTACTGCCATTTACAGTATTACCCTTCTTAGCTTAGTATTTTTTCAAGGGCATGGTCACACACACAAGAAACATGTTGCTCAGTACTTTTATTCCTTGTAATTTGTGCTTTGTTACAAGACGATAGCAATGAAGATCTTATCAGCTTGAGGTATGGAGTCTCCCACATGTGGAGGCTGTTGGTTTTGGGAAGCCTGTGACTGAAGCAGCTTGTTTTGAGTCTTGTATTCCACATGCTTGGTTGTCTGTGGGTTTTCTTTTGCCTAATTCTTGCAAAATAAAATATTCTGAAGTCATTTCAGGTAAAAGTCAGTGGAAGCTAACTCATTTTTCCTCCGAGAAAGCCAACATTTTTGAGGGTTTGAGGCTGACCTGGTTATACTATAACTATGACACCAGAGAAAAGTGTCTTCTGTTGAAAATGCCCTGCAGGTAGGAGGATCTACATGGTTCCAATTTGGCATGTAACTCTTTTTACAGAGCTCCTTCTACTCACCAATGTAAATTACCATGTCAAAGAATAAGTGAAACAGAGAAATCTGCACCACTTTGCTTAAAGAATTACCTTCATTTAAAGCAAACAGAAATTGAAGAAGGAAAGTAGAAGGAGGAAATGCTTGAGACAGACAAGGGAGCCAGGTTTTAAAATGGACTGAATACTTTTTCTAGTAATGTGACTGTGAAATAAGGGAAATTAGACCACATCTTAATATTGCGGACTTGGCCAGTAACTCCTTTGCTAAAGACAACATTTTTAAAAACAGCAAACACACCAAATTCTTGGTTCCTTGCAGTCCCTGTGACTCGCTCCACTCACTGAAAGTGTGGAGAGTCTGGGCACACAGAGTAACTGCCTTCAACCAACCTGCTAGGGCAAGTGTACTTATTTTTTACATGGCATACCTACACTGGAGAAACCCAACACGGGTGTCTGGATCCCGTGTTAATTCTCAGATCTGCAAATATATTTGGGTGCAGAAGCTGCTGAGGTTTTCCAAAGCTCACTGAAGTTCCTCCAGGGTCTTCATAAAGCACAGTGCTAGACTGGACTCTCGCTTCTTATGGAGAAGAAGCAATCTCTCCCTTCATGTCTGTATGGGCCTGTTCAGTGCCCAGGCTACTAAATGGGGAAGGCCCAGGTGGATTAGGCTTTGACAGGAAAAACAGAGCAGTATGATGAACAGAAGAAATATGGTGAAAAGAAGATTTATTTATATATATAACTTTTGGACAACTGTCAGCGTGCTTGGCACTGGATACAAAGAGAACCTCACTAGGCTTTTCTCATATCTAATTACAACTCTTTCAGGCTTAGTGTATACTGAATAATTGGGGGATGGAATGAACAATCTCAGAGTAGTTCTGACCTTTTTTTCTTTCAGCATTTCTTAATTTTCCATAGAGACTGAAAGCATTTATTTGGTCCAGGCAAGATATTCCGGAACAGTCATCTTTACTCCCTCAGTACTGTACTC
The DNA here is from genome assembly GCA_033558185.1 of Dromococcyx pavoninus. NCBI lineage: Eukaryota > Metazoa > Chordata > Aves > Cuculiformes > Neomorphidae > Dromococcyx > Dromococcyx pavoninus. The sequence goes on from JAUMJL010000722.1 coordinate 59,778, forward strand.
AAAAGTGCAGCAAAAAGAAGAGCCATAGAAAATAAACTTTTGAATCTGAAATGAGACTCATTCCTCTCACAGGAAGCTGGTGGAGGGTGTCTGCACAGAAACCACAGGCTTAGGAAGGAATGAGAACTAATAGATGCTTCTGACAACGTGAATCAAATCTCACAACTTCCTTACCAAAAAACAGATCTCCCATCTCCTCCAAGTGCATCATAACTCCTGGTATTATGCACTGGGGAGACACTGACAAACTGAAGTGCAGGAGCTAAAAGAGAAGTGTCCAAGACCACAGTAATGAATAGAGTCCCCTCCTGAGGACTGTACTGCTTCTTGCCTGTCCGTATCTCCAAGGGGCTTGGTGGGTGTCAGAGGCCTTGAGCTAAGAGATTATTTTGTCTGACATGCTGCATGAACTATTATACCTAAAATAACCATAAAAAAAGGATTTTAGGATAGGCTTATGCATCCCTTTTTCTTTTATTCAGGCAGTGATGTAGCACAGAATTTGGCTGTCCGCAGTGTCATGTGTGGGAATATGGACTTTTTCAAATACAAGTAGAGATCTCATTAGGAATGCTTATGATGTGCCATCAAAATTCACTCTGTTTCATGGGGCAGGAAGGTAAGTGTCAGTAAAGCAATATATGCCTGTGTACATATGAATGCATGTATGCTGTATGTTAATGTACATAGAATCATCATAGAATGGTTTGGATTGGAAGAAAACTTAAAGATCATCTAGTTTCAGCCTCATTGGATAGGGGGTCTGTAGAAACCTTCCACTACACCAAGCTGCTCAAAGCTCCATGCAACCTGGCCTTGAACACCTCCAGGGATGGGGCATCCATAACTTCTCTGGGCAACCTGTTCCAGGTCCTCACTGCCTTCATAGTGAAGACTTCCTTCCTTATATCTAATCTAAGTCTACCCTCTTTTAGTTTAAAGCCATTAACCCTTGCCCTGTCACTGCACATCCTTGTAAAAGGTCTCTCTTTGTCTTTCTTGTAGACCCCTGTTAAGTACTGTAAGGCTGCTGTAAGGTATCCCCAGAGCCTTCTCTTCTCTGCACTGAACGGCTCCAACTCTCTCTTCATGTATTCATAGGAGAGATGCTTCAGTCCTCCGGTCATCTTTGTGGCCCTTCTCTGGACTCATTCAAATTAGTCCATGTCCATGTACATATATGGCTAGGTCTAGATTTTGGGCCTCTTTGGAAAATTCAGTGAGATATTTTTTGTCTGGAAATGTTTTGGGAAGTGCAGAAAAAAAAATCTTCAAGACAAACTAGAGAACTTGAGTATAATAGCACTGAGGATGCTACACACTTGCCTTCATGGAACCCAAAACATGGGGTCTATACCAAATCTAGCAGACCTGTTTCTAGTCTTCTAATATACTTTGCCTGAACTGCACGAGAATTTATAATGGGGTCTGTCCATTTTTAAAAATGACACATTCACAAATTCCACTTTCACTGCATGATTGTTCTGAAGTGGAGAAAACTCTTGGCAAAGGATGGATGGAGAAGCAGATACCTCACTTGGGCAAATGATGACCAGAGATGTTGCACCTAACATCACCCCTATGCAGCCAAGGATCTGGTTGCAGAAGTAACAAGCAGAGGAGACATCCACATAGTGCCCTGGCACCAGGACAGCAGGAGTGTCTTTTCTGCCCTACCACACAGAGATGTGTTTTTCAAAATCCTTGTGTTTGAGGAACCAGGTTGTTTCATTTGAAGCAGAGCCAGGAAGAATGAACCAAAACAGGAATAATGAACTTGACAGACAAGTGATTGTGGAAATGTGAGGTATGGATGGATCAAAAGCCCTGTTTTCAAAGAGGCAATGGAAATACTGGCATTGTTTGGTTTTCTGAAAATACCAAGACTTTAAAGCAGTACAGACAACCACGTGCCCACCGTGCCTTACTCCATGTGAAAGGGAATACTGTTACTCCATGTAAGATCTAGCCTGGTGACCATTGAACTCCTCTAATTGCAGGCTGTATCTTTAGCATGCACATCCACAGTTTCTAAGCATTGAGTAGCATTTATGCCCATCTATATTTTGAGAGTTCAAGATCAGTCCTGACTAGCAGTCCTAAATAAAAAAGGCTTGTTTATTAATAAGCTTTGTCTACTGGTTTCCTACATCAACACACTATCAGGCTGAAGTCAGTGATATTACTGTAGAAAGGGACAAGGGTGTCCACGCAGTAAGAGAGATGACAACATGACACCAGGATGCAAACTGAACACATAGCTTGGGGGCAGAGCAAACATGCTTTTCATCATACCTCCAGCCAGACAGCACAAGAAGAAAAGACCATGCCACTGAGCTAAAGATTGCTTTGGTTTTGGGCCCGGGGGTTGAATATGAACTGAAATACCTGAACAGATCTCTGAAGGTACTTCTGGCAGAGGGATTATATAATGTCTGTTTCTTCTCTCTGCTCCACATGTGCTCTCAAGTAGTTGGTACTTCGGAAAAGTAAGTTCTGTATCACAGCTGAGTTTACTCACCAAATCCTGTTCAGACCAAGATAATTGTACCTAAGTGTTTTAGGCACATAAATAGAAATTTCTTGCACTTTTACCAACTGCTGTGCAATAGGGTGAGATTCTGGTTACACAGACAGGCAGCAAGTTTGATGTAATATGTAACAGAATGAAGGATTGTGAGTTTAAAAAAATAGTTAGGAGAACATTTCAGCATTTTTTCTTGACCACAGTATGTGGGTGATAATCCTAAGCATCTGATCAGAAAATAAAGATCCTAAGAATCTGATACATTTCACGTACTTTTTTCCAACAAGTGATCAGGCCTCACTTAAGTGATTCATTGCAGATTACAGAGATATCACTTTATTTGAGGGGCAGAGATGACATTTTGAGCACCATGCTCTGAATTATTATATCCAGAATTATATTTATTATTAAAATAATCTACATAAACTTTAATTTCAAGGATTCTTACAAGTGAACAATGGAAGGCAATTTTACAGGTGTTCAAACAAGAAATGAATCCCAGTTTTTAATCAGCTGTAGGATGTAAGTTCTAATACTGGGTATTCTCCCAAGTACATAGCTTCAGCAGTAGCATAGCCATTAGCTTTATTACAGGTTTTTATATCACAGGCTGTCCTCCTCCAACATTACTTTCTGTTATCTTATCTTCAGATGCCTTTTCTTATAGCTCTTCTTTGCGTCACAGCCTGGCAGTTAGTCAGAATGGTTATACATAGAGGATTCCCACAGTGATTTTGTTCCTGTAGCATGGAAGTTTAGTCCAACACTCCAACCAGAAAAGTTGATGTTACAGTGATTGTTCTTTTAAGGAGCACTCCTTTAAGCTTTTAGGAATAAGAGGTCTAATGCTTTGCATCAATCAGAGTATGTCAAACAATGACAATATGCTTCAAAATGTTATTAAATTTAAAGCAAGAAATAAATAATCATTAATCAATTTCCAACCTACTTACAGTCAAGCTGTTAAAGTTTAATAGTCTTTCATTAGACAAAGACAAGGATCTTTCAGGAAAACACAAGATACTGAAAAATCTATGTATTTTTCACTAATCTGCAATTATTTAAAATGGAAAGAATTTCAAGCCATTTTAGTGACCTATTCTTGGATAATTTTTTTTTGCAATATATCTACAAATTTTATTGCTGACCTGCAGTTCAAGCTTCTGGCTTAATAACCTTTTTTACTTATTTCTGCTATGCACATGAAGACCTTTAACTGCCCCAGTAAAAAGCATTCATAGGAACCAAGTGAAGCAGGACAGTCTAGCCATATGTAATAAAAACAATGCAGGAAATACAATAAAAGATATCTCTCCCACTTGCAATTACAAAAATCCTCAACTCTCTCCCAACCAGTCATATAAAAAAAACCTGACCGTGTCAATGGCCAATGATTTTCACTATATTACTTGTGTTCATGAAGGCTTAATTGAGATTTGAACCTGACTTGTTTAGACGATGTGGAAACTTACTCATTTTTCTTTACCTAAAAGAGCTTGCAATCTGGACAACTGGCCAAAGACTTCCTGTTAGGATAGCTGAGGTGGCTTTCCAGGGTCAAATGCTACACCTGAGTCAGGATTGCAATGAGAAATCTGTTCGCTGGAGTACTGCTTTAGCACCCAGTATTGGCACAAGGTAGTCCCTTAAAAATGCAACCTGAAAAGGTTCCAGCTGACTCGGATGCTGGAAGAATGCTGCTGTGGGTAGGTGGGAGTGGAACCTTTCTGTAATGTTGAACCCAGGGGCATGTTCCAGCCCCGTATCACATCTGTAGGCAGCTGGAAATGAGGCAGCCAACACAGGGTTCCTCCTCCTCCTTTTAGGGTAGACTTTGAATGTTTCAAGGAAAGCCGTGATGTGTACCAGCGAACTGGCAAGCGCTCTCACCATGCGTAGTCCTCCAGATCATTTCAGAAGACAACTGAACCCTCACTGAACGCTTTGTACAGTGTTACAAATATATATGGCCCTGAAACGCACAGGTGACTGGGTTGGCATCTGAATAAGTGGCCTTGGCTACTGAGCTGTAGCATCTGGCTGCGTGCACTGCTTGTCCTTCACTAGAGCTGTGAAGCAAAATAGATTACTGCTGGTGGTGATGCGCGTCAATGAATTCAGCCATTTCCCAATACGTCACAGAATGGAAATAGGCTTTGGTAAAGCTGAAAGACATTTATAATACAAACACGCCCCTGGGCACTCTTGACTTTGCAGGGCAGGTAGAATCTCTGTTTGTCATTTTTTTTTTCTTCAGCAATTTATTTATGAGCTGAGTATATTGGAAATAAAAGCTTTTAAAACTTAACACAGTATCTATCATCTTCTAGTGCCACGCCCATGTGAGCAAGACTGGGTCAGGCACTTTTTCTGACCATTTGGAAAAAAAAACCCACCCCAATTATTTCAGTACCTGTGTCATTAAACTGCTCAAAATTCCTGAATAACTTTCAGCCACAGCAGATATTTGCTGCTGCTGTTTTAAGAAAAGGAAAGATCTTATTTTTCTTTTTTTTTTTTCTTTTTAGTAAGGGAAAGATAGAGTAAAACTCAGGAGAAAAGACTAGCTTCTATCTTGTATAATGACTTGTCTAACTGGCTTATTTATCTATTTTCTCTTTGTTCACCTGCATATGAAATGGGAATGGGCCTTCTACCTCACTAGGGTATTTTGAGACTTGGTTAATTGCTTGTAAGCTGATTGGAAAATCTGTCGGTGTAGACTTCAATAAGCATTAAAATTTATTGCTCTCGGAGTTATTCATTGTTTTCTTACTCTCAATGTTTAATCATTCTTCTGTAAAAGCAACTGTTGTAAATAACAACCACTAACAATTATTTTGTTACAACTTGCTATTTAGAAAAAACCCTTCTGTGTTATTGATTTGATTTTGCAAGCCTCATTTGTGGTTTTAGATCTTACTTGTTTTTCCATTGCTTTAGCATCTCCATTTACATGTTTTTCTGCAGAGATGGTTACTGCCCTTCCATTTTCTCCTTGTCTACATCAGCAGATTTGTTAGATGGATATAGGCTTTTCTTTTGCTTTCAGTTCTCTGATTTCTTTCTCCATGAACACAACTCTTGGCCTCCTGTGAGCTTGTAACCCTCATCAAAATCATGTCTTTAATTAGTAGGTAGGGTAACATATACACCGAGTTGCTTCAGATTTTCAGTCCTCCACAGCCTGTGCAGATCATATTTATCACTCTCCCCATGTGGCAGAGAAACCACATTGATTTTTCAGCAGACACAGTTGTCTCCTTTCTCAGTGTCTTCCCACACAGCCAAGGGTGTCTAAAACCCTTTGAGCTGTTCTTCTCCCTGGCAGATTCTTGCATCACAATGTTTTTCAAAGAACTTGGATGTTCAGACTGAGGTTAAGTGATATTGAGGCTGCTGAGCTGAGTTATGATAGCAGTGACATCATTGTAGGGTAGGATTACTCTAAAAATTCAACTCCAGACTCTGTGGCCTTTAAAACAGTGCTCATATGCACTTGCTCAGCTCTGAAGGCATCTAATGAAGAGAAACCCAAGCACTATTCAGGCTCAAGCAATATCTAATCTGATCTTGAAAGGAATGAACCTCTCAAAGGAAACATCCCCAGCCCCCACTGCTATTTGATTAGTGATGGTGGATAATGAGGACCTGAAAGTCATAGAACAGCTGTGAGTAGCTCTGGAAAAATCCAGTCAGATTCTGAGATTTAAAAAAAAAAAAAAAGAGTAAAAATGAAGGCTTTCTCAGAAAGAGAAAGCTGAGATAAAAAATAAGTCTTAAGATGAATTCTGTGGTCTGCGTTTTCCAGGAGGTGATATACTGCATAGGAGAAAAAGCTTTATTGGACTATGTGTATAGAAACAAAACTCACCACATCTGAAGAAAGAGCAAATTTTAAACAGTTCAATAGAAAATGAGGTAAGATGCAACACGCATTTACCAGTATGACAAACTTGCCTGATATCTTGCTTTGATGAGGCAAATGTGGATAATCTAATCCATAGGGTCTTTGGTAACTCAGTAAGACAGTGATAACACATGGGAATTAATTAATTAAAATGGAAAATAAGAGTACTCTTACAAAAATAATTATGACAGAAGGGAACTAGCTAAAAGTGTATTGACAAGAGGAAGGTTAGTACTGCTGTTTGGTTTGTTACAACTTGTGCTCATAAAATTTGCCAGTGATGCACAAGAGACCTGGTCAGCAGAACAGGACCAGAGTTTCCACTCTGGAGAGGAGTGGGATGGAGAGTGAAGAGGGCTCTGTGAGAAAGCACAGTGAAAGAGGAATACATGGCTCCTTTGGTAACCGCAAAGAAACCTCTAGGCCAGCAAATGTGACAGCTGTCTTTGTCTGCTAGAGTGTCTGGGGAATGGAAAGCCTATCATAAAAGAGGAGTCTAAAAGAAGTTGATTTATTTTGCCTAGCCAAATACAGCTGAGAGAAGAAATGACTGCTCTCTATAAATGCACCAGTGGTTGTACGTATGAGGGAAGGGCAAGAGCTATTTAAGTTGTTGTTTTATGTTGGTACAAGAGCAAATGGGAATTAAGCTGAAATGAGAAGAGGATGTCTAAATTTTTAAGCAGGGTGATTTTCCCAAAAGTAAGGGAGATCCAAGAAATTTCAAGCAGCAGCTTGACAAATTTGTGGTAGGAAATATGAGGCACGTTTAGGAAAAGAGACCAAGTTTAAAGGGTGTGGATGTGCTTTTTAGTCTTATATTTTTATGAAAGGGAAGAAAGAGATTAGGGAAGGGAGAAAGGAATAAGACTTTCCTCCTTCTTGTTCTTTTTTTTCCCTGTTTTCCTTTTCTTTCATTCTACCATCTTTCCTTCATCCTTCCTTATTTCTTTTCTTTTTTATTCATTTTATTCCAAGCTATCATACTTAAGTTCTAACAATGTTCTTGTGTTGTAGGTTTGGACAAGGGACTCATGGAGATTTTCTTGTCTAGACATTGCCAGTTTTTTCTTATGAATCTTTTTGTGTGGCAGTTGAGAAGCAAAATATTAGCAGTGGTCCCACCCTAAAACATGCCTTGGTTTAATGAGAAGATAGAGAAAAGCAAAGTTCTTTACGCAAAATCAGTACTTGGGCCTTACACAGTTTCTCATCAACTCTCATATTCACTAGGCTTTTTTTTGTAAAGGGATTGATAGACAGAAGGTGAGAAAATGATTGGTCAGATCAATGCATGTCAATAGAACATTTGAAGCCTGACTGAGATAGAGGGCCACCTTCATCTTAATTACATTTCTTTCCCGTGGCAGTTGCAGTGTGCAATGCGAGGTTACAGTTGATAATGACATTTGGGATTGTGCTGGGCAAGCATGTGTGCCTACAGCTTTGGCCAATTCTAAGAAGAGTCATGGACACTCGGCCCCTCTCCACATAGAAATTTTACTGCAGCAAAACTTTTGTCTCTCTTGCATTCAGCCAGGATCCCTGTCTCTGGAAATCAACTTTAAAATCGATGTGTTGGCCCAAGTAACTAAGAAAAGCAGCAGTCACCACATATGAAGCTGGTATTTTCCTAAGGTACAGACAGCTTCAGCTCTCATTTATTTTCTCCTAGCTAGGCACCTAATCACCCTGGAAAACTGGTAACTCCAGTCCTGAAATGGACTTCTAGACCTGAAAAAGGGGCAGAGCAGAGAGCAGCCTCCCCCAGTACAATCTACCACAGGGCAAATAATATATAGGAGGCCAGCTGGAAGTACTGATTCCAGGTAACTCTGCAGTCCTTCAGCTGCTCATTGTATTAAGCTCTAATGCAAGCTGAACTGTCATCTTCATGCAAAATGATGTTTATGAGTTAGCCTCTTCAGCTTGTATATGGAGAAAGCTGCTGGTGTATAGTGCCATAAAACATCAGCCTGGAAAGAAGAAAGGCATGGTTTCCTCAAACTACTTATTTGGAAATACTTCATAGAAGCAAAGATAGGGATTTTCTCTTCCTTCTTGCATATTCACTGTGGCTTGACCTAAATTGCTAATGAATGTAAATTTTCTCAGTGAAAAAGGATTATGGATATTCTTTCCCTTATCAGGTTTCAGAGTAGCAAACCCTTAATCCCTGCAATAAACTTCTCTAAGACATGCCCTGGCATTTTTTTCTGCTTCTTTTATTTCCTTTTATGGAAGGCAGTTATTTCTTCTCCATTTATCCTTCATTTATCTTCTTCACATTCTGAATAAATTTGTATTTGCTCATGGTCCAGACCTAAGAGGATAATGAATTTCCGTGTTCATTGAGGTTACCATATCATCAGCCACTGTTTCAGTGGCACAGGCAGTTCATCGTTTGTCCAGCTTTAACCATATTGGCAGTGTTGTGAGACACAATATGTTATTTCAAGATTGGTGAGGTCACATATTGCAAAATGTTATCCAAAAGTCTCTGTAGGGGAGGCAAATGCCGCAGAAGAAGGCAGTGCAAATACCACAAACCTTCACTTCTCAAGATCATCCAACAGGGATTGTAATACATGCCAAAGAAAGGCCCTCTGCCCTGGGATCCCCTGTTGACTGAAGAGCAATAGCATGTATTCAGGGGTACCGCATTCAGTCATCTTCTGAATTGGAAGGGTCCAGTTCTGTGGCTAATCCTGCGCAGCTCTGAAGGATGAGATCTGTGAGCCCCTCACAACAGAGGATGTGGCTTCTGCCAATTAACAAAATATTTTAATTGAACTTTGGAAAGTCAAAATGCTGCTTATACATGAAAAAAGGGTGATTTCCCAGACATTTGTAGCCAAACCAATTCAGTGGTCTTTTTATAGTGTATCCACTGCACAACATCAGTAAAGAGGGCAAGACAGGGCAACAAAAATGAAAGTAATTACGTGCAATGAAACAATAATGTCTTTCAATCTCAAAGCCTTGTCAAAAGGTGATCCTTTTACACTATGATCTAAGATTATGTGAAAAACAGTTTTACAAACTATCTTCATTGGAGTAACTTCAGATTCCCTCCTTGTGCATACATATGTCTCATCTTCTCTTTTTAGAATTCTGTGTCATCATTAATTAAAAAAAATTAACTCATCCTGATCCTAGTCACAATTAGTTGTTACACCTCGTACAATGAAAAAAAAAAGACAGACGTAAATTATCTGGTTTTCTTCCAAATTGTGCGGGTTTTAAGTAGATGAAGTCTCTACCTGTCTGTTCCAGCCCTGCCAGCAGTGAGTGCTACAGGGTATTCTGTGAACCTAATAGTTTCTGGTTTTCCTTTGATTTCAATTAAGTGTGTTGCCTTTTGATTTCAACCTTTCCTTCCTGGTGTCTGACCTCCGGACATGATTATCCCATACCCTGAATGATCTGACACAGCAGGCAGCATCCCAGAGGGTCATGCTTTGTCATCAGAGAATACACCAGGCTTAAAAAAAATTCTGGTCCTCAAATTCAAGTCAATGTTTGAATGCATTTTCAGCCCAGCTTGAATCCACAGAGCTCTGCCAGTCATTTCTGCACTCTTGGCCAGAGCAACAAAGAGGACTGCAATTTAATGAAAACATAAAGCTCAATGGTAAAGAAAAACAATGAAGATACGTCTGGTACTTTCTTCCAAAAGAATATAACAGAGTTGAAAAAACCCAGTAGCACTTCCTGAAAATCAGCGTGTTCTAATGAAAACTGTTATGTGTTTTTCAGAAATAGACTTGAAAGCACCTATACTAGAAATGTGAGATTTTTAGGAGACAGATACAGTGATTTTAAAGTGGAGAAATTGGGGTCCCACCCCTTGTTTCATCACAGTCCACGTTGGTGAGCTGGGAGAAGCCTATGCAGCACCTAGACAACAAATCCGCTTCTCTGGGTTTCAGTTACCCATCAGTAAAGCAGTGATAGCAATACCTCACCCCACAGTCAGGTCTGCCAAGGTTCTCAGGGCAGGACCTGCCTCTCACTGTCAGTATAGAATGCATCCAGTAGTTGTTTGTGTTGGCTATGGCCCACTGGTGCTGTGGTGATGCAAACGGTGAAACAAATAACAAAATCACACACTAGACTCAAATCAAGAAACCTAGCAGCTCTGCTTCTGTACGCACAGGGGTTTTGGTTATTGTTCAGCCAGATTGTCTGGAGGATTGGTAGGGAACCACACTGACTGTTTTTAACCATCTTTCCCTGTCTCCCAGTAGTTACATGCAGCACATCACCAGTCCATGCAAGATATATTACTGGGACCCAGTAACATTACAAATATGTGACTTTTCTTGTTTTTACACATTTCAAGCACTGAGTAGAAACAATGATGTGCTTAATGTTTGTATGCAAGGATTTTCAGGGAGGAAGATAATGGGGTAAGCGAAATGTTGATGAACACATGTATTTATTGACAGAAATGTATAGGGAGGGAATTTCCTTTGTGTCTCTAAGTTGGTTATACTAATTTCATCTGTCTTCATCACAATAGCAAGAACACAACAACTGATGAAATGAAACCCCTCAAAATCTGAAAATGGGTATTTGTCCTGATCCACTGTCTAGGACTGTATCACTGTGACAGTATCTTCAAACATAACTACAATTAACTACCTTTTCCAACGACAAATTCACAAATCATCAGTATAGCTAAAACCCCCAATTTTCCCTGCCTCTGGAATGAAATGATGTACAGGCTTACAGTGATAACTTGTCTTAGCTCTGAACAGAGATAGAAGACAACTTCTAATAATTAACCTCATATAGGAACTGCAAATTATTTTGCTTCCTCTTTTAAAAACTTTGAGCAATTTTGAAAAGTAAATAAACATTTCTGGTGAGCTGAATGTCAAATACACCTGTACCAACAGTAATATACTTAACAAGAAGCAACTTGGGATAAGAAGCATTTTTATAGGCTGAGTTTATATGGTTACTGGGTTATTTAACTGAGGTTTCCACAAACCACCTTGGAAACAACAAATGTCAGCAAACACCACACTTTTTTCCTTTGAGTGACCCTGCTAGTATTTTCAGGTTCTACTCTTAAATCTGGCATCTCAGTGCTCAAAAGGGACTGATCCTGGCTTTCAAATCACGAGATGGTGTAGACTTCACTCTCTTTGCCTAAATAGTTAAATGGACTGACCATAATCTTGTAATAACGAAGAGATAGAATGAATGGGGATGAATGAATGGACGAACGAGTGAATGGAGCAGCTTATCTGCTTCTACTCCAGTTTCTTTAAAGAAAGAGCTGTCATTTTATTCATTCAGGAAATCATTTCCATAAGGGGGTCCCTGCTACCAATCTCTTTTCCATGGTTTGCTCTCCTGTCTGGGTCTACTGAGACATATTTTTGCTATATGGAAATTACTTTGCTGCTCAAGTTAAATAGGCAGTGTGAAGCACTGTCACTATAAAAAAGTCAAAGAAACAGAAAGGTCTTAACTAAAGTGATAAGACAGTGTGACACTTTCATTTCCTTAAGGAAATCAGCAGTCAAATATAATACATACGAGATCTTTTCTAAAACCTGACATATAATGCCTAAGTTAAAGAATATAAAAAAAAAACAAATGGAGGTGGACCTCAGTCTTACTCTTTTCTCCTACATTAATTGTGAATAGAGGTAAATCACAAGCTATAAAATATTTTGCTAAGCTCACAAATGCCTCTTTGATTTTTTCTTTCCCCTTCTGTGAGATGATGAATGGAGGTGGGTAATGCCGCAAGTGAATGAAAGGTGTGGAGAGAGTCATACCCCTAGGTGGATGTGGAGGAGGGAGTCAGAGACAAGCTGCAACAACGCTGCACTCTGCTTGGGAGTGTGTTATGCCAGTGTGAATAGCTGGTTGTATTGCGTCAAGTCCTGTGGTCAGCCGTGATTGAGATATACATTCCATAGCACAGATTGCTGACGTAATGCCTTTCGGTCCCCCTGTCCCTGTCCCCCTCCCCAGCTCCCCTTCGCCTATGATGCTATTGCCCTTGGTGTTTGGTAAAACTGCCCCTGCCATGGGCTCATTACCATAGGAAACTGATATTAAAACACCTTGTTTCTTCAATGACTTTCTTTCTGCTCTAGCACGTTAACAAATACAGACATAACAACAACAAAAAAAAAAGTAAAAAGAAAGAATTAAAGGAAAATCTTACCCTCTTTTTAAAAAACTGAAAGGCTGAGCATTTCTTGACTGGAAATCCATTCATGTCTTTGTTGACCATTTTCCACAGTGAAAGCTACACAGTGATAGATCCAGTGTGGCACTTGCTTAGTGCATCTGTTTTCTTCTGTATCTTTTCAGTTAATGAAGACAGAGCAGGACGGGAGACTCACCGGCATGGCTCAGGCAGCTGTCCTTTACACATTCATCCTGCTGCACCAGCTACTGCAGCAGCAGCAGCAGCAAGCGGCAGCCTGTTCAGCTTTCAGATGCAGCAGGCTATTAGCTTCTTAAAAAGTCCCCTAAATACACACACTCCCATAAAAACCTGTGACAGCACCCAGATCACAGGCAGCAGATCTCTCAGGTGGGTCTCACATAAACCCAGGTCCTTCCGTCCTGTGGGTGCTACCGGTACCTCACACTATATAAACTGCAAGGCTACTGTGCTCAATTTGCTATTCTCCTTCTTCAGGTGGTGTGATTCACTGTTTGAGATGAGAGCTGGTTTTGATTGTGCAAATTCCAGTCGGAACTGCAGTTCAGCAGCAGCACAGAGAGAGAGAGAGAGAGAGAGAGAGAGAGAGGAAAGAGAGAGCGAGAGAGAGGGAGAGAGAGAGAGAGAGAGAGGATGATGCACAGGCAGAGCAGCCGAACACAAATAACCATACAAAGGATAGGAAGAAGGCTTAGGGAAAGAAGTGCTGAAAGACAATATGTTTCCCTTGGAAGAGTGACAGGGATAGCTCTCATTTTCTATGTGGACAGTCTTTGAGCAAAAAGAAAACATACATAGGTCAATTAAAAAAATATTTTGCTTTTGTTACTCTCCTTGCAATGATTAAGATAGTGTTACTTTGGACAAAAGCCCATCCAATGATCAATGAAACACTGGATTATATGACAGAACATGTTGTAGACAGAGAAACACTGGAGCTTCATTGTGAAGTTCAATGAGCTTAAAGGGAGCCAGCAGTTCCTAATAAAGTATATTTACCACAGTTAATGCAGATAAACATAAAGCAGGCAGGAACAGACAAATTTGTTCAGATATTTCCGTATAAACATAGGCATATAGCTTTTAAAATCAGAAGGGCTATTTCATTACAGAAAAATAGGGCTGAAAGGGATCTTGAAAGGACACTTTTTCAACCTCCTTTTTATTAAATTCAGTTGAGTTAAATTTCAGCAAGTCCACTGAATCCAATAACATGTGTTCAACTAAATTGTAAAATATCTTTTAATTCAGTTATTTTCGAGGAACGTTTGCAAAATTAAAATAGAGACTTCACCACTTCCTCTCATCTTATGTTCCAGGTTAAAAAACTTCAGTATCAAGAAAGGATCTTATATCTAATATTGATCTAGCTTCTGGTTCTAGCCATAGCTTCCTGTACAGCCTTTTTCTATGAGATTGGTCAGCCCTTAAGTACAAAGTACATTTGAGGATACTGGTCTATTGTAAATCAGTAACTTCTCAAGCATCCCTATGGTTAGGTAAATTGAACATTTCACATTTTTCATTTTCACATTTTCCATTGAAAGCCATTTTCACTAGTCCTTGAAGTCCTTTTCACAGTCCTTTCACTATCCCTTTCATCCCCTTTTTTGAAGACCCTTGAAAAATGAGAGCATCCACATTGTATACACCACCCCAGCACAAGTTTCTCCTTATAGCAGATAGAGGTGAATGGCCTTTTTCCAAGTCAGTATAATGTATTTCCCAACTTTGTACCTCTAGCCTTCATTAACTGTTTGTAAACACTTTAATTTCGCTGCACTCATATTAGACTTGGAATTTCATAAGAAAACAATTCTCTTAGTAAGTGTCACATCATTCCTCCCCTCCCCTCCCCTCCCCTCCCCTCCCCTCCCCTCCCCTCCCCTCCCCTCCCCTCCCCTCCCCTCCCCTCCCCTCCCCTCTCCTCTCCCATTTGTCTTTAATTGCACCAATTGCAGCTGTTACAATCATACTCTGATAGAGAAATATTTTTTGGGTCCAGGATGACAATTCTGGTCAAAATTGCAGGGGGAAGGCACAGCCCCATCCCTGGTCTGAAATCAGGGAACTCCCTTGGGAGCTATATGCTCAAGGTCCAAGCAGACATAAGGTTGAGTTTGATTGTTCTTACAGGACTGTCACTGTCCGTAACACTAAGCTGAAGAGCCAATATGTCATAGGAATTATTCCACTTTGTATAACTAATTGTCAGTGGAGCAATGAGAGAAGGAACATTCTGGTCTCCTTCTCAGTCTGAAGCGAATAGATTTCACCAAGGAGCAATTCAGCCCAGCCTCTGAAAACTGACCACCAATACAGAGTGCCCAGCCAGAGGCACACTGAAGGGATTTTCAGAAAATCTGGAATTCTCAACATGCCTCAGCCAGGCCTCCCTGAACTAAGCACCTCCCTTCTCGACCCTGCAGCCTGTCCTTCAGTCTCCAGCCATTTGGGAAAAATCTCCCACTAATCCTCTCCTGCACTTTAGAGCTGTGATACCTATATTCTGGTATTTATAGATAGAGAAGTAGATAATAGTGAGAGTCCAGTTTTTATCAGTGGCATCTCCTAGTACTTTATTCTCAGAACCACGTTGTTTTGTCAATTAATCTGATATGTAAGGAAACTATTGTTGAAAAATGGCTTTAACTCAAGCAAACTAGGTGACTTGTCACGCACAGACATTTTTGAGATCTTTGATCTATTCAGTCACAGCTTTGATCTGTCTCTCAGCCTAAGACATTTCTCCTGAGGGCTCCTCTTTTACAAAAGCATTTGTATTGCCTCTGCCTCCACCATAAGATTCCCAAAATGCTGGCTGAAACTCTGTTCTACTTCCAGTCTCTTAAACCTGGCACCTTGCGTGCTGCTCATGGTAGCAACTGACCATTTGAACATATCTCATAGGTCCTGGTGCCAGGGCCTTGGCCTCTGGACCTTTTCTTCTATTTATTTTATTTGAGTCTTGGCCTCCTTTCAGCTGGACAAACTATGCACATAAGTATATTTCTATTAGAGAGAAAAAACTCCAACTGTTTTTAAAGTAGCATGATAGTTTTAAAGTATTGTAAAAGTTATTTTTTGAGGCAGATATATTACTGTAAGGAGAATGAACTGGAACTCTATCCTTGCATCACATAGAGCTCTTTTGGCCTCTCCAGAGTATCCATATTTTAATATGAATTCTTCACAGCTGAAATCCCTTTGGCTCTGTGGCCTCAAATAATTTTATTAGTAATTTTTTTACCATAAACATCAGAAGTGTAACTCAATATCTGCAGGGCTTATATCTAGCTCAAGAGGTCAAAGCCTCTGAGAGGAGCAGAAGGGGAATCCTACAAATCTGTTTTCACACCAGTAGGCAAAGATTTAAAGCCAGAGAGATTTTCCAAAGTAAAAGTGTTCCACTTTATTATGGTGCCAAAAGCATGGCTTCATAATTAAACCTGAAATAAGCGTAAAACTGCATGTTCACTGCATTTAATTGCAAGCAATAGGCATACAAATTGAGTAGGAAAATACGAACTTCAGCCAAGCCAACCCCCTTAGTGGTGCTTTATTGTGACTGTCATGAAACACCAAGGGCTTTCATCAACCTGGTGGCCTGCCAGATTTACCAAGCACTTCAAACAAGTCGTACAGGTACTTCATACTTTAACAGCCTTTAGCAGTTTCTATTAAACTGTCATCTACTCATCCAATGATAAAATAAGTTTTTTATTAGGGCAGTCAGGAAAGAAATTTACAAATATTCTAGCTGTAAAAATTTAGAAAGCTGCAAAGCATGCAGGAATATCTGAATTCCTGTGAAGCACCCCATAGGAGAGCATGGAGGTCTTTTAATTACAGATCGTCTTGAAGGACTAGTATAAACTCAGATTAACATATTATGCAGAGGGCCCATTCTGCCATTTTTACAAACACAGCATCTCGGTGATTGTTCTTGCCTTTAGATATATACAAGTGCAGTGTAACAGATAACTACTTGTAAATCAGTCCAGAGCATATCACAGAACAAGTGTACTGTACTGATGAGTTTGATCAGCTACAGCCTTGACAGTCTAAATCTTCTTATTCTCCCTCTGCCTAAGAAAAACATTCAATGTGAAGTCTCACGTCTTTAGTATCACAGCCCTTCATGTTATTGCCTTTGCTGTACTTTCAAAATTGCCTACATCTCTGGCATGGGCCAAAAGCACCTGTTGGAGATCATTTCCAGTATCTTTGCCGGTTATGGGCTCTTACACAGCTGCTCAGAGTCAGCGAGTGCTCCTTTTCTCCTCTTCCTTCTTTGTGGGCAGGGAAAGGTAGATATCTTCCAGCAACTATGGATCTGATATTTTACCCTGATATCCAGTGATGAAGAAAGGGTACAGCTTTTTCATGGAATACCACTGGAACAGCTCAGAGAATAAGAATGAAAACTGAAGACAGAAGAATGAACATTTGAGCTTCCAGACCTGATTCTATTTCAGAAATTGGAATAGTTGATTCTTCATATGACTTTAATCTCAGCTCTGCCTTATGGCAGTTCTTGACACTTCATTGGCTGCTCCTGTAGCTAACATCCTTGTCAACATTTACCTTTCAACCTCATTCTGTGGGCATCCCCTTTATTCCAGCTCTCATGTATTCTTCATCTTGCGTCACTCACAAGCAACACTCGTCCCCCAGCTTCTATTTGTATTTGCCATTGTGCTTCATTGCCACCCCTGCTCCTGATCATATGCAACCCAAACCCATATGGACTGCATGGGGCTGCTTGTTGGCCAGGTCTTCCTGCTGTTCTTCATCTCTACTTGCTCCTTGCTTTCTCAGTCACTGTGAAGAATGACAAAGTGACTGACAGAGTAATAGCCCCCATGTGTACACCCACCACATTCACATACCAGAAATTAAAGCTGATGACGTAATGCCTAGCAATAAAAGAATAATATAAAAACTTGTTGCGAAGAAATAAAAGCATGATGAGCACTTTGGAAGCTTGCACAAAACCAGCAGTGTGTCCACTCTTGGTGTTTCAGCCCTCTCCTTTGAGAGGTATTATCGGGGGCTCTTCACAGTGCTGAGAAAGACTTTTGATGCTCAAACTTGGTTTTATTTAGGGAAAAAGTAAAACATGATGGGACCCTAGGAAAGTTATGGTACTTTACTGCAGAAACATGACACTCATTTTATTGTAAGAAGGAAGAAGGAAGAGAGTAGGGGAATTTCCTCATCCATGAGACATGAAGAAAAAAGATCCTTCTGAAGAATGCTGCCCAGAAATAAGGCACAGCCAGGGCCCTGGCCTGATTGTCTATGCTGGCCTTTTGCAGCCTGTGCTTGCTGAATACAAAAAGAGATCTAGCCGCTTTCCAGCAGACCAAACTTCTTAAAAATGGCTCACAACTGTTCTTATTCACACACAATATCAGAAGCAATTTGAAGGTCTGATAGTTTGAAATCCTTCCAGGCCTGGAAGCAATTGTTCCATATTTCACAGGTGAGCTGAAATCCCCTTCTGTACAGCTCCATGTAGTTCCCATTTCTAGCCTACAGAGAGCTGGAGATACAAAACCTGTTCCACGGGAAGAAAACATCCATCTATATCCTATAGGCCACAAAACAATCTCCAGAAAATAATGAGCTTTGCTAGCTGCTGACCTGAGCAGAATTCAAACTGTGAAAATTTCCATGACCAAGATCAGTCGGTTTAGCTAAAGAGCCTAAGTGGGTAGCAGGTTTTTAATTTTTGCATACTTGACTTTTGCTGTTTGATTATTTCAGGCATCTCATTTCCTCGAGTATCACTTAGAGGAGGGATGAAAATAAAATGCTACATGAAACAAAATACAACCGGCATTCACAAAAGAGAGAGAAAGTGGATAGCTGGTTCTAAAGCAAGCAAAATTTCATTGGAATAGACAGAGATGCTTTGTTTGTGCCAGGACTCTCTTTTTCCCAGAAAAGTTCAATCTAGAAAAAAACACGATAGAAGGTCATCTTTATTACTGTGGCCACTTAATTAGATTTCCCAACTGTATCTTGATTGATCTGTAAGGTTTTTAGAGATACGGAGTCAAAAAGCATTAGGGGAAAAAAAATGAATTTTATGGAAACTTTATTAAGTCGATAATTTTCCCCAGCAATTTTCTTCATTCCTTGAATCCATTCACAAAGCAAAATCTCTCTTCAGCCCCAGCAACGCCTTCATGGCAGAGGCTGCCAGAGGCAGTGCCGAGGCTGAATGAGCTCTCTGTGCCTGCTTTCTCTGCAGCTCTCTCCCATTCACCCACAGCATGTGGGTTGGCGCAGGTGCCTGCCTCGACACAGCGTTTGCGGGATACAGCACAGCGTCAGTGGGATTTTCTCAGCTGCTAGCCAAGCACTGCTGGGTGTGCAACCCTGGCCGACAGATAGAGCCTGTCAGGTAGAAGGAGACCTGCAGGGAATTAAAGCCCCTACAAAATACCTTTGAAAATGATAAATAAAAAAAGCATTAATATTGAAATAAAAGTCTTATCATGACTATATTTCACTCACACTCCTTTGACCTGCTATCCATCAGGATAGGGCCTTGTTGTAAAATTTGCAGGGATTGGGGTTTACAAACCGTACAGCTCCTGAATAGACAGACATTGTTAGAAGCCCAGTCTGGGAAAGATTTAAAGAGATCCACGGTGATTTGGGGGCAGGGGTGGGTTAGCAGCTGCCCTGTTTGTTTGAGAGGACAAGACTGAAATCTTTCATAATATCTAGTTATTCATAGAAGATTTGGTCTCCATTTCCACCACTGATACCTTGAACATGGAATCATTAGTGGGTTTTGATGATGTTGAAAACAAGCAAGATCTGTGGAGGGCACTGTCAATTTTCATTAGTTTAGTAGTGTAAGTTTCTACTGCAGGGTTATTTAATTTACTGTATTTTGTTAAAAAACAGTTAAAAAATATCACAGTTAGGACATATGCCTCTCCAGGACATTTGCCAACACTGTCAAGGACAGTTTTATGGGCAGGTATACACAGGTCCTACGTGGATATGCTGTTCATTTTCCTCAGCAGGCTCAGTACACGTGCTTGAGTACTCATGCTGTGGAAATCTGCTCGCTCTGACTAGCAGGTGGAGAAACAAATTATAGCAACTATCCCTCTAGGCCAAAAAAAAAAATCTACTGATTGTCACAGTAGTTAGGTGTGAGCTCACATCGTCCTTCACTTTGGGGGGGGATGTTTTTGTCTGCATTTCAGCTAGTGTTATCATCTGCTCACTTCCCAGGGTGTTATTTCTGCTCCAGTCGGCTTTTTCGCTTGCACCACAGAGCCATTAGGCACAAACTGTACTGGATTGCCCTTGTGAAACCCAGTGACTACCATATTCAGCTTTTGCTGCCCCTTGTCGTCTGGCCCTTGAGGGAGTATCCCTCTTAATTCCTCTTGGCAGTGTATTCTAGGTCAGTGCCACTCTAGTCCCTGTACTGTAGCAAATTTTCCCTTGTTTATTTAAAAAAACGATTATGGAACAGATTTTTTTTCAGCTACTCTGGTCAAGTCAATAACTACAATTAATCTGTGACCTAAAATTCTTTTGCTTCACTCTGCTTTACCAAATAGAAATAAGACAAGTACCCAAAATTTACAAAGCCAACCCCATATAGCCAATAGCACATAGCCTGTCTAAAAAGGGCTTGCTTATGACTCTTTGGTACAGAGGTGAGGAAAAGACTCTGATGGGACTAACACCAAGTTAGAACTATTCCCATGAAACCTGATCCCCCAGAAGTATAGATGAGTCACAATTACTAATTTGCTCTTTCAGTTGGGGAAGGGGACATGGAAAAATAACTTATTAATATTGGCTCATAGTATCTAAAAATTGCAACAACCCACGTGCATTTCAGTTACAGTGGCTGCTGTAGAGGAGAGACAGAGCCAAGATCCACCCTGTCTTCATCGCTTCTTCCCCAAAGTTGTAGCTTCGCTGACTCCAATTGCATTAGACCCAAGGTATGAGCTCTCTGCGTAGGAGTGTTTGTTAAGCGGTATTTCTCCAAGACACACTGTAACACTGACACACTCACAGGTGTGTCAGATTTGTCTGCTTTGAAGACCTTGGCTGGGCAGCAGTGGGGTCCTCATGAACATTTGACATATTCTCAGGGAGAAAAGCGGATAAGTTGCCTCTCCCGAACATTATGCTTTTGGTGGCTTAAAGACAAAAGATGCTTGTATCAGAAAATAATTGTGTACAGGCAATTTGAAAACATTCAGATAACATTATGACAGAATTATCTGGCTCTGTTTTCATAGTAAACTCAGCTATAGCAAACCTCCTTTTATAGCAAAGCAAATCAAAGTCACTAATTGTTTCATATGTGCAATGTGGGAATTGCAGTTTCATTTATAACGAAATTTTGATTACACCATAATTGTTCTGGCAGAAAAATGACTCTGTTTTCAGAGGCTTCTGCTGGGTTTTCAGATTGTGTCTGTGTCTGCAGTAGTTTTTACATTCCTTGACTAGCATCATGCAATCACATCCCTATAGGCTTCTCCTGATCCTCAAAATCCAGACAAGCTCGACAGAAATACTCTCCTTCAGGTAGAAAAGCAAAGAGAAATGCAATGTTCTGGAGAGTCATGACTGTTCTGTGCAGAATCCCAGGGGAAATATTAACTCATGGTTTTTATTTTGCTCGACAGACCTCTGCACTTGATATGTCCTCTGATGCTCTTCCTCTTACAGAAAGCCACTGTTCCCTTACGGAAGGTGCTTCTGCCATGTCTCACCAGAGCTTATCTAGTAATCATCTAAAAAGTAAGCATGTCTGCGATGAACATCTGGAATGAAAAAACATCATTGGAAAGACCTTCATGAACTCATTCCCAAGGCAGTTAAATCCATAAATCACATTCTTCGTGACTTTCTCCCTCCTGCAACGTTTTGCTTCATGCTTTTTCATGAAGATCACTGCCAAGGTGGTTATTGATATAACTTTGAATGCTATAGTTGTTGGTATATCTCCTACCGGTTTGCAATGGTGAGATAGTGCTTTAGGACTCTGGACTGTTTGTAGCAGGGATCTCATTTTCTTGGATTTCTGTATCCAACGTCTACAGGCATGAGAGCATTACAGAATAATACATAATATTAATAACCTGAAGCTCATCAGCTGGGCTTCCTTTACAATTTTTCCGATGTCCTCTCGTATCACTAAGGAATACTGTAGCTATCAGGTGGCATAGAAATGGGGCAACTCTCCACCTCTAGTCCCATAGAAACACTATGGTAGTTATGCATAGCACAGTGAAGGAAGAAGTATTTGTAATTCATGTCAACAGATATGGGCATGAAGTGGCTGATAACACTGTGTAACTGTGGTCCAAAGCAGGAAGACTAGCAGCTGAGACCCAAGGTGTTGTTCCCGTGTCATTGATGCCAGAATTCAACCATGAAGTGAATATTCACATCACTGGAATGAAAAGCATTCAACTTCAACAAGATCAAATCTCTGTAGTCAGAAAGTGTGAGGAAAATGTGTTGGGCCACTTTCTGGGCATACTTTTGTGAAAATGAAATAGATTTCCAAGTCATGAGAAAATTAACACCCCAAATGAAACTGTTTTGCCAGATGACTTCATTCTTTTCATAGTAAACAGTCTTCTGCAATAAGACTTACATTTTTCTGTAGGCATCAGCAATAATAAATTTTAGTATTGAGCTGGCATTATGAATGAATTTTTATGGATGAAACAACTCCAGACAGAAAAATCTACAGTATTAACACTGAGAAGTGGAACCATTTAAACTCTGATTATTTAGAAGCATTTCCCATGCTTACATTTTATAAATACTACTGCCATGTTTCACTGCATATGTTATGTATCATCCATGTGACACAGGCATTCATTTCTATATATTTGATTATAGCATTGAACAAGGGGTGTCACTATTTCAGATGATCTGTGTGTTCTCAGCTGTAGAAACTGGTACTTCTAAAAGTTCGTTCATCCCTATGCAGTACTTGCAATCTTTGGAAAAATCCCAATGATGGGAGTTTGGTGACATCAAAAAATCTGCCTTCAGATTTCTTCTTGAAATTTATGTTTTTATCTGAAGGCTTTTAATCAGTCTTATATTTGTCTCCTTGAAATTTCTATAATTCTGTATACATAGAGGCTGAATATATGGTAAATACGTAGAGGCTGAATATATGGTAAATACATCTGCATCTCTCAGTATGTCATGGAGTTTCAGGTAAGCTAAAAAACCCTTTTGATCAGTTATAATAAATGTCTTCGTTCAGATAATGTCAAAAATATCCATTAACAATTAACATTAATGCTGATGCACATCCCGTAACTGATTATGTCAAATTGCCTTCTTGATCAAACATAGAGATGTCTGATGATGCTGGAAAAATATAATTAGCAAATTTGATTGTAATCTATCATAAACCAAAGTAACATATGGAAAATGATTCAGATAATGCTTTAGGAATCTAAAGAGAACTCTTATTATCTTAGAATGTCATAAGCCAGACACTGCCATGAAAGGAAAAAGAAGGTAAAACTAATTAAAGCATTTCCAGTAAAAAGCAATTTTTATTACAAAGTTCCATATGTCAAAACTGAAGCCATTCACAGAAAAGAGTTGGTTTTCGGAAGTCTCAGGATAACTTAAATTTCAAATTGTCAAAATACCTTTTTTGGTTTATTTTAGAGGAAAAGTCATCTTTCTGACATAAAATTACATTTCTTTGGCAATTTTCATTAATATATTTTGTAAAAGGTTTAAAAAAATAAAAGTCAGTTATTTAAAAAAACCCAGGCTTTGATTAAAACAATCTTCTTTATTATTATGACACCACAGAGTATTTCTTTGTTTTCCTTTGTCCTGAGTGAGCCATGAAATCTCAAAAATTCCTACAGATCCGGAAATTGCTTTGCATTCAGCTCTTCCACACGTCAGCATTTGATTATCTCAGCATATTGTACCATTGGTTTTAGTCAGGAGTCATGAGACAATGTCAGTATTATGAAACCTATCGAAACTTCTGAATTCTTTACTTAGGGGCGTATTTTTTAGGCTGTCTTTTCTGACAGATGCAAGTTTTAAATGTTTGACATTTTGCACTCTTTTCTTCCCCTAGACCTTATTATATTATACAAATAGCTATTGCGTGATGTTAGGTCTCTCTCTGTCATCCAGTGATAGACAGCTGATCCATGAGTGTGTTTTTCTTGTGCAAGTCCTTTCATTTTCTGCTATACGTGTCCATTGTTGGTTCTGTGAGTTTTTCATATGCAGTTCCTTTGATGTTAAAGAAATTAATCTGGAGTCACAAGTAATTGACTGAGTTTCCCACGTAAAAGCATTTAATATACTACTTTTCAATCTCTGCTCTCCCATATGCCAAACGGAATGTTAAAATTCATACCTTGTTTAGAAGGACAACAAATCTGGGCTTGTGAAAATTCAAACAGAATTTTAAAGGCAAGAGCCATGTAGATAGCTTTTCAACTACTTGCTGCTTATTTGGATGTCTTTAGTTAAGACTATGGTGTCATCATGGCCAAAGATAAAATGTGTTGCAAATTACAGCTCTGAAACCATTGCAGGGACTACATGATAAAAGCTAATTTCGCATGGATCCTTATCATGAGACAAACCTAGGTGTCAAAGTACTAGTTCAATGTACCAGGACTTGAGTTAGAGGAAGCTATCTATCTACTGCATATCAGCTTCAGTTTCAGAGGGGATTAGATGACAGGTTCTTTCTGTGAGCAGGAAAGCAGCCTGTTCCCAAAGTGACTAAGACTTCTAGTGACTGAGGCAACACTCGCAGGCTGTGTTGAGGTAAGACACAATCATGTCCAGGGTTACTGGCTGGCAGACACCTGGAGGCTCTGGCACCAGCACTGTTACTCAGTGCTACATTTTGTCTTTGAGCACCATGAGTCTATGGCTGCTTGGTGTTTGGTTTATCCAAAGCACAGACAACACAATCTCACAGACAAAGGGCTTGTATCTCTTTCACCAACAGCAGCTGGAAGGGTCCTCCCAAGTGTAAGAGAGCCAGATAATAATTGCAAATGACTGATGATTCTGGACCAGCAACACAGTGGAACTGTTGTTAGTTGTCCCATCAACCCCATAATATTACTCATGCTTTACCTCTGACACTCTCAGATATATGACAAGGAAAGAAACAAAGGCTTTTCAACATCTATCTTTCAATGTACTGAAAACCAATAAAGGTCAGCTTGTCGCTCGTTGACAGATCCTACAAATTTACACTTAGCTGAATTAACGTAACTCTGATTTTGACCAAAATCTTTATTCTGTCACCCACACTGGAAACTTCAGATTTAATGTGAAAATGTTCAAATCTGATTGAATTTTCTTCATTATCTGGGCAGGACTGAATTGAGATCACATAGAATTTAGGCTAAAATACATAAACCTATACACTAAAATAACCTTCCACGTCTTCCCACAAGTGACTCCTGAGGGAGAAAAATACTCTTTTGGCACTGTAAACAGCTGATGAGAATAATTAGCAAAATCAGTAACAGGCGACCTCCATTTCTTCTGAGTGCAGATGGACAAGTACAGGGCAGGGAGGACACAGGATGATGCACAGTGGTGGGGGATGGTTGTGTCCAAGTTAATGCAGGTGCTCAGTTTCTGGCTGCCAGCATTCAGGATAAAGCAAAAACCAGTAAATCTCAATCTTGTTTCACTTTTCTGAGAAATAAACATCTCAACTACAATCAACAGATTGTGTAGCACATGCAGGGAAATAAAATAGTTAACTAATCTCCCATTGGAACAACCAACTATCCAGTTCATCTGGGATGGTTTTCTGATAGCCTGCAAAAGGAACCTAAACAGTCCTGAATACCACATGGATTCATAACAAACTATTCTCAACTTAATTTCTCAGAAAAGGAAGGAATCTATCTAAAAAGACTCACACTTTCAGTATACTGTTTCCTAGAATGTGGTACTTCAGATCATAAGCATCCAGTCTGCAGCCAAAAATGTTCTAATGCCTTCTGCATCTCCACAATTGCTGTTTTTATAATTCCTTGTCCCACCAGCTAGGAAATCAGGCAAAACTAAAATGAAGATACATTGACATTTATTTTAATGGAATGAAACTGAGTGTAAGGATGACATGCAGCTACAACGGCATCTTCATGACAGAGTTACAGATGACAGTAATTTAGCAGCTCAGTCAGCAGCAACGCATTAACAAGCAAATCCAAAGGCAGGTATTTTCAGTTTTGTGGCCTTACCATGAGTAGTACAGAGGTTCACCTCCATCCATCCAGCTTGCTATTACCAGAGGTGGAGTTTCTCACTTACACTTAAGATGTGCTCAGCACAGATGACCCTTTTACACAAGTTTTGCTGTGGCCTTAAGGTTGTGTTTAACATAAGAAAATTATTTCAAACATGTAGCTGAAGAGTGGATGTTAGAGGATTAACGTGCTTATCCACGCATCAGTATATAAGAGTGTCCATTTGAAAAATGTCCAAGCAGAGAGGGTTCTGATTGGTCGTTGCCATCCCTCTCCTACCCCTTGATATGGATAGGTGTGGCCTTTGCTCGGTACTGTCTCCTCTGACATACAAGGTCAAGAGGTAAGAAGGTGATCAGTGCTTAAGGGTTAAGATTTATCACACCAGCCTCAGGACCAAGCATCCAAAATCTGGATCAAAGAAAGCCATATCAACCACATAATGAAAAGAAGTTTATCGCCTGATACAGATCCAAATGTCAGGACAAACAAGAGACATAAGGATCACAAAAGCAATAGCAGAAAATATCAGCAACTGCTTAGGATTTGTCCAGAACAGACGTTATGTTATATTGTGTTATGTTAAATAGAATCCAAATTCTATATGTGATTGGGTGGAATATGCTGAAGTCTGGCTGCTTCCTGTCATTTTGTGTGAAAATACCACCTAGTGATGATAATTATTGAGCCATGAACCTCTGCAGAGTTCAGGAAAGATTTCTTATTTTTAGAAAATTCTTCTGATGTTACAACAATGTGACTCGGGACTTATAACGTATGGCTGTTTCTTTTATCTAGTGTACTTAGCTTCAATGTCAATTTTAGACACTTCTGGAGCTACATGAAAAATGAAGTCTTGATTACTGCCCAGCTTTATGGAAATTCAGTGCAAGCAATTATGAGCTGAACCCCAAGAAGGTCACATTTATAAGTGAGAGTAAATAAGGAAACTTACTAAGAGTGACTGCTGTGTGAGAAGCAGAGACAAAATGAAGTGCAGATATGCTCACCTGCTCACTCCTTCCATGGTGCTTGCTGACCTGATGACAACTATCACCTGGCCTCCAGGATTTCCTCCCCATGCCATTGCCCAGCAAGCACTGATAGGGGTAATAGCACTCCTGCAAGTGAAGCAGGAGGCAAACACATGAAAGGGCTGAGGACTAGGATGATCCTGCAAACCACGTGCCACTCCTACTGGCAAAGATTCTCATCCTCTCCCAGTCGTCTCTATACCTTTGATCTGCTTGGGCATTTGAAAATTTTGGGGTAGGGTTATCTTTTTTTTGAGGCATCTTTTTTAAAAATATCCTCATGTCAGTACTTATGTTGTATTGGATTATTCTGAGACAAAAAGACTTAATATCTCCCCTCTGTCTATTTTGTGTCATCTTTGTTTACCCCTAAATAAAATTGAAAAAATGTAGTGAAAAAAAAGGCTTGCATATATTTCACTTCTCTTCTACTGAATTTTCTTTTTTCCCCTTTCTACATCATACCTTTAAAATTCTTCTGTTTTTAGAAAAGCTACCAAAAGGTAACAACTAGAATAAGATATTGTTGTCCTGCAGAAAATGATTCTTTCCAAATGAAACAACTTTTGATGTGGTATGTTTTCAAAATAATCCTTTTTTATTCTGCCAGGGCCACTATTCAATTTTGAAGTGATTATATGAATATACGTATTGTTTCCTATGAGCCTGTATGACTTCAGAAGAATTAAGATGATTAAAGTTTTTTAGTTTTTAGTTTATTTCATTTATTTCATCAATCTTTAATGAATGTCCATAATTTACCACAACAATGAGACAGAGGTCTTATTTCCCTCTTCTAGGATAAATCAGAACTGCTAATTAGTATACTGTAACCATCCTGAGATATCTACTAATGTTCAGTCTTAGATTTAAATGATAAAAATGTCAACAGTTGCCTATAGACAAGCTGACTCTTGGCATCACACTGAAGAGTTCTTATATACCACAGTAAACTGAAAGAAGATGTTGTTTGTTTATGTATTTACAACATAAATCTCATTTGCACTTACTCTTGCAAACCAAAAAGCAAATGTAGTAAAGGTTTTCTTAAATAACAGTACGTGCTGCTGTTCTGATCTGGTAGCATTTCAGATACTAACTAGGAAAGAGATAAAACTAATAAGTAGGCAGCTTGTATTTTGTGATTTGATTGATAAAGTAAAAGGTGGGGCAGTATGCTTACAAGACATGGCTGTAAAAATTATGTCACAGTTTGTTTTGTTACATTTCATAAAAGTGCATTCCATACATCTGCTAGCTTACTACATGTGGTAAATCATATTGTGCTTCCTCTTTATTTTGTTCCAGCACATAAAATTTCTACAGTTCATATGTATTTTCACAACTACAGGGATGATACTGGAAAGCAGGGAAAAGAGTATTTCCATATTCTGCACTGCTTTAAGCCAGGAGATTTGGCATCTAATATTAAAGAGCTGATTTAATACCTGACATAGATTAGTAGTGCCTTAGACCTAGCATCTCTCAAGCCATATTTGTCCATTAAATAACTTTGACTCTTTTGTAATGCAAACTAGCTGAATGATAGTTCCCCAAGCATACAGAATTGCTCATTATGTCAGCAGCATCATGTAATTTGTGCTCTTGGCTGTGGCAGTAAAAGGTCCTGCAATTCCCCTTTCTGCTAGCTGAGTCTACTTTGAAGGGGGTGATGAAAACAGAGGAAATTTTTCCACTTCTTTTGCTCTTTATTTTTGTTGTTGTCACTAAATAGTAGCTTCTAGCTCTCTGCAATAACATGGAAATGCAGCTAATTAAATTTGAGGATCGTAAAGTGTTCGGTGCTGAAAAGGAAGCTGCCACAAAATCCATTTATGCAGCATATTAAAAGGAAAAGAGCAAGTGCAACTGGAGAAAATAATAAAATTTGACCACTGGAATTTCTTAGATAAGATTAAAAAGGCTGTGGAAATTCTTTAGTCTCTGATGGATTGAACAAAATGAAGGTTATGACTTGGCCCTAAATGAATAATTAAAATCATGATAATATTTATTCCACAAGGGTTCATTTCATTTGGAATAGGACTCAATCATTCATAAACACTGTAGAAGTGAGAGCTGTTGGACATGGTGAACTCAGATTTTTTCATGCCTCTTTTCAGTTGCTCACATGTGCATCTTCCTCACTACATGCTGAGGGTGCATGATGGATTCAACCCAGATTGCACAGATAAGCAGTGGGCAGCCATAAGATTTGCCTCAGTGCACATGTGCAGCTGCAAATGGTGTGCCAAAGCTGCAGGCATGTTCAGCAGATGGCTAGGAGCATTTGGGGCATGCCAGAGCACGTGGAGCCATCAACATCTAGACACAGGCAGGTAAGAGAGATTTTCCCTCTCACACACACAGCTAGTCTATCACGGGAACTAAAATGAAGGTTTAAGACAAAAGCCAACCCAAAAACACCTGGTAGAGAAAAAAGGACCCTGTCAGCAGAAATGAAACCATGACAGGACTCATACTAAAGGTTACCCCAAATAGTCAGAAGTATCTCTGAGTTGCATTGATTTGTACGTCTGTGTTCATAGTCCTCTAAAAGTCTTACTGCTTCTTTTTCTTCTTTCACTTCAGACAGCCACATGCCTGCAAAATGTTTTGTCTGACTGGGGAGGGAAATACACTCCTCTGCTTTTCTATGCTAGATTATCAATTATGTTAAAGACTTCTCTGCCTACTAATGAGAAAAGGAGAGGATGATCTTTCACTGAGAAGTTTTCTTTGAAGTGAAAATCATTAGTAGAGCCCTCTCATTTCTAAGGATGCTATAATCATCTTGATGGAATCAAAAAAAAAAAAAAGGATTCTGGCTGTGTACTTATCTTCCTCCCGCTCTCCACCTCATTTTCCTTCTCCTTAACCTTTATGTACATGTGTACGTGTGCGTGCACATACTCTCTGTATGGGTTATGGAAGTAACAGCCTAAAATACATTCATTTTCTGAACTGCACATTTACATCCACACAGGTACAGTTATTTTTTCAAAATGGCCCATACCTGTAGTGCATGCACACCAACACTCACACACTATAATTCGAAGACTTTACTTTTATTCTTTTCAGTACATTTTTATGGTTTTGACCTTTATTTTCTGCACACATCCTGTCAAATCTTTTGCAAATGAATTTTACAGACACAAATATTTGCTCTAAAGGAATTTGGAATTATAAACACCCACACTCAAGGAGACTTTACTTTAAACATGAATGCTTTGCTATGGAAATACTTGCATTCTTCACTTGGGGAATAAAATCTGCATCTTGTCTGACCGCTTCCAACCAGGCAGCACAGCTTGAC
Source organism: Dromococcyx pavoninus (assembly GCA_033558185.1). Taxonomy (NCBI): domain Eukaryota; kingdom Metazoa; phylum Chordata; class Aves; order Cuculiformes; family Neomorphidae; genus Dromococcyx; species Dromococcyx pavoninus. Next base: position 90,059 of record JAUMJL010000722.1, read on the forward strand.
TTCCAATTATGCACCATAATTCCCTGTGATAGAAGTATACTGACAATAATCAATTCAAATGCATTCAGATAAATAAATTAAAAATAAATTCATATTGCTTGAGGATGTTCAGCAAGCAGAAAAAAGAAAAGCCTAATAGCCTAATATGTTACTTCTTGGGAATAGCTCTGTGTCCTTATGCTGATATATTGGGAACACTTTAATGCAGTTCCTATAATTAGTGAGTACTTCGTACACATCTAAAGAATGAAATCTCTCTGTAACACTTCGGTTGATTTTGCAGGCATCATAGTGTAAATGGCTCTCTATCAGCAGAAGGAAGGTTGGGGGCCTCTAAAACATTGCCAGGAGGTATCAAGGTCAGTTCCTGTAGCAGACTACATTTCTAATCTTTGAGAAATACTAATGAAATCTTGGTCTCACTGAAGCCCCTGGGCATTTTGACAGCTGCTCCTCTAGCAATCCAGCAAGGGGAATGGCTTCATTTACATTGTGCAAGGTGTGGGAAGCAGTGAGGTATGTGGGGACAGAGTCAGGTGCTCCTTTCCTTGCCTGTATGAGGAGGTCACCTGTGAGTTGTGTCCAGGCCTGGGGAGGAAGTAGGCAGCTCACTCCTAGGCATTTCCCTCCTGCCCTGCACTAACAAAGCCCCTCCAGCCACTCTTGTTCTGTTCTGAGTACCTCTCTCACAGTCACACCCCAAGGCTATGATGTCTACAGGCAAAATGTGTTCCTTTAAATAAGATTAACTACTTGTGATAGAATGGAGAGATTACCATGTGGTTTTAACCCTTTGAGTTTGTCCTGGGACAAACATTATAGCATACTGAATGCTGCCACTGTTGCTTGCTAGCGCATTTTCTATTGAGCTGGCACACTGAGAGATGTGGAAAATGATGACTGGATATCGATCTGATATATTGTTATGCTTGGTAATTATTCTGTCAAGTGTCTTGGAGGAGGAGAGAGCAGTAGAAAGAGCGACAGTAAACTGGGCAAAGACTGTTGTGCTTGCAAATGTCTTTTGAGTTTAATGTTCATATCTATAAGAAGGACCAGAGTTCATAAGCCTTATTTCGTCTGAATCAGCCTACTGAAGGAAATGCCTAGACAAGAAATTGTGTGAAGATTTTATTTCTGATTCTATTTGCCAGATATTTGAGAACCTAAAAGGAATTAATGACTAAAAAAAACCAAATCAGGCAGGTTTAATTTTGATGCAATTTTGTCCACCTTTTTTCTTTCTCTACACAGTTAATTTTATATGAGAGGGTTGCACATTAAAATAATACATTAGTTGATTACATCTCAATTCCTCAACCTCATGGGTCCTGTTAGTAAGCATCCCCAGAAAATTTTCTGATTTTCAGTTTGAACCAAAGAAGGCTCTTACGACATTTCATGCTAAAATGTATTTACCTGAAATAATTGCTCAGAAGTCATCTACAAGATTTAAACTGCTCAGAAATACTCTATAGGATTTAGACTGTGATAGACAAAGTATTTAGACTGTGATAACGTTTGCTGTCTCGAAAATCAGATCAAAGAACTAATAACCAAATGGAACTGTGGTAATCTAATTAGACCACGCTTGCACATACTGTATACTGCACCACATAATAATACAGCTCTTTGATTTCCTCTAGAACGTCTAACACACTCATGTTATAATATCATTCCACAGTTACTGGAATAATTGGAGAGAACAGATGAAGATAACTACACAAACACTAGGCAGCATTTTGAGAAGATAAACCAAAATGTGTTAAGGGGACTATGTCTTTCAAGCACCTGAAAGCAGCTAGTTAGTAGGGTGATTTGTTCATTGTTGGAAAGTCAAGGGGAAGAGCATTTTTAAGACTAACCTTTCATGCAAGGATAAGTTAGATTAATGGTTTACAAAATGTTCTGGGTAAAGTAACTCTTTTACCCGCAGGGTTTTAGGTAGACAGGTATGTGAGAAGTCTTTTTGCAGTACTGCAGGGTTGGCATGCACTGCTTATTTATATTCATTCCTGCAAAGCCAGTAGTGATTTCATGCTATCAGAATGAATTTGGAACAAATTTCTTTGCTCTTTCCAAGAGAGATAATTTATGAGAAGCCCTCCTGGGGGAGACTTGTTCTTTCTTTAACCTTCACACCTTTTGAACTGCATGCTTTTTAGGGGTATGTTAAAAGGATGTTTAAGGACTTTGGTCAAAGTGTAAGACCATATTCCTGAGTCCTAGATCTCTGACTATATCTAGCACAGAGATCCTGTCTGGCCTGGAGCTTGTCATCCAACTTTTTATGAGCCTCACATCGCTTGCTCTGATAATGTAAAATTTGTCCAACTCCCAAGTAGACGGCTGAGTATTAAAATTTCTTTATTCTCTAGAACAGAACATGTACTATGTAATAGAAGAGAGGGCTAGGAGTTCCACTTCATCGCTGCTTGTATTACACTTTCAAATTATCAGTTCCCAAGGTACAAGTTGGGATGGGCACTGTCCTGTGAGATGCCAAGCAGCCATACCAAGCTGGCAAAAGAGGGAACTGAACATCTCCTGGGAGAGTCCAGAGAATCAAGTAACACTGTAGATCAGAGTCAGTGTAGATACACATATACACAAATGTATCATAAAATACTTCATAATTATAATTTTCTCAGACACGGGGCCTGGTCTGGCTCTCATTCAAGCTGATGCTAAGTAAGTCACTGCCTTTATGTGATTGTATTTTTCATAATAATAGCAGAAGGAGAAAGAGATTCAGAGACATACATTCAGACCATTTCAGTAAAGAAGACTAGACCCTACACAGACACTCTTCTGTAAGTGTTATGGAAAAGGACCTCACAAATGTTCAGTTATGATTAAACATACTGTGACATGACCCTCTCTAAAGCAAACACTCCCTGCATGTTCTTTTCAAGCCAAGTACCCACAAATGAGTCCTACCGGAGGAAACTATTGAAGATTGGTATAGGAAGCCCAACTGTCACGCCAACAAGACAATAATAACAGTGGCCACAGCTTAATGGTTTCTCAAGGGCCTATTGGAGAAGATGCTCACTGATTTTTCTCAATAGCCCTTTTGAAAAGAAGAATCAAAAAGGATTGGTAGCTGTTAAAGAGGAAGCCATGTAACACTGTAGAATCAGCCCCTGAATATATATAGTCTGAGTTCATTGAACTCCATGCATCTCTGTAAAGGCTTTACCTTGTAACTGAGGGATGATCATACTCCCTGTTTCTTTTCCTACCAGAATAATTACAGTATATTAAAACACACCAGGCAGGTCAGAGCAAAGCCTGGAGTTTGAAGTTTGCATTTCAACTGCACATTATGCACTTGCATTGTAATATATTCAAACTGACAGAATCGTTATGGTGAATTAATCTAAATTATGTCTAGACATATATTTACAACAACAAGCACCATAGATACTGTTTAGTGGTTGACTGTTCAAAGGAATTAAACAAGAAAATCCCAGACTTAAATCTTACAAATAAATAACTAAATTGTTGAATGGAAGAATAAAGGAGTTTAGGCTGCACTTCAGGAACACCATCGAAATCTTCTCCCTAGAATTTTACTAGTTTACATGTTCCTTTGCCAGTTTCTAATTTTAATTATCATCCTCTCTGCTGTAGGGACATAACCTTGATGTAATGTCATTGTAGCCTCAAAAACCTGCACGGGGTGAGTACAGGGAAGTCACAAAAAGTCATAGGAAACACTACATGATTTCTGCTTCTATGCAGTCATAGTGTCTGGATACACTCACACTTTGAAAAATTACCGTAAATCTCCTATGGCTATTTTATGTCAGGTGTGTCAGGAAGATTAGCTATCATTTTAAAATTAGTAGAGTTAAAGACATAAATTAGCATTGTTCCACCACTAGTGGTTATAGGGGTAGAAGGAAGCTTGTATTTCACAGTTGTTATTTATTATTTGTAATGACAAAGGCTTTAGGAACAAGGATGATTGCTTTCAGCACTTCCTACCTACAGATAATAATTTTATTACCCATCTGTAACAAATCCTCAATGCTGCCAGTGGATCAAGTAATTAATTGTAATTTCGTAGACTGAGTATATACAGTACTTCACCCTAAAGTCACTGCAGGGTAAAAGCTTGTAACTGCAGGGTGAGGGACATGAGAGGACTGGTGTTTTTTCTGTGGCAGTAGCCGCGACTCTCCGGAGAGCTCTCAGGGCAGCTAGGCATGGGGGAGACACCTGATCCAGCACCTGTGCTGCCCAGAGAATCTCCAGGTCAGCAGAAGGCACTGTGCTGCTCCGTCACACAGCGTTCCCCGCTGGTGACACAAAGAGAGCGTGTTCCCAGCTCCCGGGGAAATGAAATGTTTTCTCCCCTAGCATGAGCCTAGTGACAGAGGACAGACTGCCTCTGTCAGCCCGCTCGATTTTGAGATCTCGATCTTTCTGCTGTACCGCAACCTTTGTGTGGCTGGGGAGGGGCTGAGGGAGGAAAGTGGGCTGAACCCAAGCAAGGAGGAGTTAGACAATGGACAAGGGAAATGTGAGACCAGAGACTGGTTCAGCACCAGGGCTGTGCTTCTCCCAGTGTGCTGGAAAGCGCTAGTAATTTTTATACTTGAGGAGCACAACAATAAATTCAACTCCTTCTCGTGCCTTTTTTCTCTATGGGGAAGCAGGAAATATTAGCATGGGCAGTAACACGTCTAAACAGCTTCCAGCCTGGAGAAGGCTTTCACTGGCTGACTCAAAGTGTGGGCAGAGCTACCGTCTGTGCAGATGTTCCTGTAGATAAACCAGGCGGAAACAGAGCAGTGCAAGTATTGTACATGTCCTATAGAAATGGGGCTGAGGCAACAGTGATGTGATGGCAACACAGAAAGGTCAAATTCATTTCTTACGATTGCCCAAGAGGCTTGTGCCAAACCCAGTGTTTGAAACCCACCACCTCCTGAAATCCAGGATCCAGGTGAGTAACTGCAAATGTAGTGGAGGTTTACTTTCATGAACACAATTGATGCTACCTTTAATATGCACTTTGAGCACTTTGTCAAAAGTATTTTGTAGTTGTTTAGAAAGCAGAAGTCAAGATGTGAGTGTATGGCATTAGTTAGCCACTGCTAGAAGCTGGCTTGCGTTTCTGGTCTCTGCTGGTTAGGGCAAGCTAAGGGAAAACTATAGTGGTTTCAAAGGGGAGCCCCAAAACTGACTTGTGGGCTATCTAGCAGACTGTAGAGGGGAGATATATGGACGATAATTTATTCAGTTTACTGAAAAAAAAAGAAGCCACAGGTGATTTGGGTATTTTGTACAACTGTTAGCACATGGGATGGATATCTGAGAGTAGAGAGCTTTTAAACTTTTACTAACAAATGCATGATAAGATCCAATCACTGATAAATGTCCCTTGGTGGGAGAAACTCCAAATCACACCCTGTTATCAGTGGCAAGGGCAGAACATAGTCTCAGCTTTCTGCTTTGTGTATTTTCCTCTGAAGTGCAGGATCATGCTCAATTTTGTGGTCATAAAACCATTTTATAATACTCCAAAAGATAGGCAGGGATCTTCAGTTATTTTTCCTTTATCTTCAACAAAGAGTGCTGTTTGCAGGTTAGAATTCCTCACTGTCCCAAGGGCCTTCAGGGTGCAGATACTTGGTTCTCCTTTTTTTTGCACTTGGTGCATAACTTTTTCTCCCAGGAGCTGCAACACTTAGTATAACTATAGTCTTTGAGACATGCAGGAATCCAAATTATCCTCTCAGGTCAATCAAAGGACATTGCTACCCAAATTAAACATTTAAAACAAAGTCCCAGGAAGCCCTTCTCAGCCACCGTCCCATCTTGGCAATGCACACGCTCCTCATGCAAGGGCCCCAGCTGGCAGCAAGAAGCACCTTGAAGCCTGTTTCACTTCCATCCTTGATATAATCAATAAACTGGAATTCTTCCTGCTCATTTGCCTTTAATAACTTGATCTACTTGATTATTTCCCTAGCCACCCACAATTTTTCGATGGATCAGACACTGGCCACCAGTTGGAAACAGGACAGCAGTGGGGTTAGACTGATGGAAGACAGTACATAGTCTCAGCTTTATGCTTTGTGTATTTTCCTCTGATGTCCTTTAATTGCAGCAACATCCTTTAGGCTGTTCTCAGAAGGCCCCAAACTGAGCACACTGAATTCTAAATGTAATGGCAGTCATGTTTAAAAGAAGAAGAAGGTCTTTATGTACCTAGTAAAGTGTGAAAATGCCCAGCCAAGTTATGATCACTTGACAGAGCTTTAATTGTCCTTGTTCTTCTTGGGAGAACCTAAACCTCATATTTCTAAGGGAAGAAATCTTTGCTTGTGGAACTCCCTCTAACACTCTTGTTACACAGGCATTTTACAAGGAGGCAAACACCAACATCAGTCATGGTTTTGAAGAAAAATGTAATGTCTGCTCACTATATTTGAAGGAAGAGGACTGACATATCCTTTCTAATGTAAATTAAGGCCTGGGACTACTGAGTGAAAGTACTCAGATACACACCTGCAAGGAGAAGTGGAGTACAGGAGTTTTAGTCTTGTTGTCAGAATACGCCATTAGGTCATCTTCCCTGCTGTTTTATCTACTCCATGGCATGCAGTGGTTCCCCTACACTACCTGAGGAGCCTATCCCAGGACTAGCAATTTCCTATGAGCTTGCGCATACATGGTAGTTATTCTGTGGACCCGAAGCTTAAAGATTCTAAAATTTCCGGTGAGATAGCAGAGAAAGGCTATCAGAAGAAGAAATGTGAAAATATTATCAGTATAAGGACATTTCTGTAAACTGCCCATGAGAAATACCTGGGTGTTTACAAAATCTTTTGTGACAAGTGAAGCTATTCTGTGAGCAGCAGAAAAAAAAATCTTTGATGTAAACCAGTAATTACTACTATGCTTCTTTCATCCACATTTTTAGGCTTTTTTAAATCGGAAACACACCTAACTGAGCTGTCTGTGTTTGCAGTTCCATTTCTCCTTAGTTTTTGAACTTACTTGTTGATTTGAATCAAATTTGAGATAAGAATAAAATGCTCAAACATTCTCTCTACCAGAACGTTATTCTGGACTGGAGCTGGAAGGTGAAAAAGTGCAGGGAAATCTGGAGAGGGAACAGAAAATCTTAATACTAGTCTGTTAAATCAGCCAAGAGACACATTCCTGTAAGAAATCTGACTTCAACTTTTGTACTCATTGTTTTTATCTGACTTTCTCTTTCTTTCTGCACTTAATAACCACAGTTTCTGAAGGTCAGAGCCTCACTTTTAAATTCCTCTAATAGCTGTCTGTTCTTGTGACCCTTGAAGGAACTTTGCAAGAACCATATATGTGAGGTTTGTCAAATTTGGTTCAAATCACCCAACAAGTTCTGTGACTACTGAAGAGGAAAATGTATGCAGAGTGCAGTCCCAACAGAAATGGGAAAGCTTGTCAGCCCTGAAGCCATGAACAAACCATCTGATACTAGCCAGAGATAATAAAAGAAGGGCTCAAGCTACTTTACCCACTCCAACATATCCCATTTAAAACAGCAGGTTGAATCTGAGGCTAGTAGAAACTAGTTTATTTCTTTTAAACGCTTCAATTGCTGCTTGTGATTCATCAATAGAAAAGCGGGCTACAGCATGCAGGGAGGTTTGTTTGGCCAGCTGTGAGCCTGAGCAAGTCCAGACTCATGTAAGTAGTCATCACTTTCTCACTGTTAATATACCCATGCAGAGCTTTCTGTTGTTGTTCTTGGGAAGAGTGGGTAAGGAAGGAGGGAACATGTGGATGAAAAATAGTTCCAGGACAGCAAGCGTCATTTGGTCAGCATGTGGAGAGGCACAGCAGAGGAACATCTACATTGTGCTATCATATACAGAGATGGATATATTCTGACTGCCTGAATATTGCAGACATATTTAAGAGGTTGCAAAGTGATAATCAACTTTTGTATCCAACATTCTGGGGCAAGAATCTTGTTCCTGAGATTATTCATTCATGATGTCCAATGTGCATCCATTAAAAAAAGGGACATTTGTTCTTTTTACCCCATTTTTCTGTGCCCTTCTGTAGTTCAGAAACTCTTATCATCTTACAAAAATTAAAAATCTCATTTTCTAGGCAACACATTCAAAATAATTATAGTAATATTATTTCTGAAAAAAATATGTTTAGTATCTGCTTCTGTGCAGATAACTCACCCTACTGTCTAACAGAAGTTCATTTTAAGCAGTGCACAGTTACACAGCTCATGTGAGGTCTGATTCTATTTTCAGTTATTAGTCATGAAAGCTACAACTGTACAAGCTATTGGTTCAGAGATAACCATTTGGTAGGTAACTGCGTATCTTACATTAGCTCAGTGCCATATGTCAGCTGAGGCACGAAGCATTTGCTCAGGAGTAGCTGTGTGTCTGATTGCAGTGTGCTATTAGACTTCTGCTGAAAAAAACTCTGCAGGCCCTATTTGCATTTATGCTAATGGATTTCTGCTCACTTAAGGCAGGGAAAAGGAGCATTAAACCAAGTACAGTTTTCTCATTTTCTCTCCTCTGTGTCCCATCACACTTCCTGAGCTATGTGATTATAATCTACATATTTGGATATTTGTGAAGAACATCTGTATGTTTTCATATAGCTGATTATATCATTGCAAGTACACACATGCAGCACAGATAATCTCTGCATGCACAGTAGTCATACATATGCTGGGATGTTGGATTTACTGCTTAGGTCTGACTCACAGTAGGACAAGTACACAGGGCAAGTACGCAAATGTAGCAGATGGATCTGCACAGATGCTTTGCAGTGGCTGTATTCCTGTCTGGGAAATCCCTGATCCCAGCAGAGATCCTCACTGTTGCAGCAATAAATGAGGATTTGGGCCAGGTATGAAGAAAGGTGAGTGTACATGGCAGTACAGCAGTTCCACAGTGATTAACTCAATTTAATTGAAATCAATTTAACATTTCTTTCTGAACTGCTGGAATATTACTTTTGGCACAATGCATCCGCACTTCCCTCTGTCTTTGCAGCCAGCAAGCAGCTTCCCATGATGTTGAATTCCCTGCATGTATGACAGCCATGTCACTTTCCCTGATGTATAAGTAGGCATTTCAGCAACTGACCAGCAACTTGACAAGCAACCCAACAAGAAGATGAAAATAGTGGTTTTATGAGCAAAGGAGAGACGACTGCAATAAAAGCTGCCCCTTTTACTGATCATGAGCCTCTCCAGTAAACTCAGCTAATAACATTGCAATGCTGAAAAGCTGGAACTTATCAAAAGTGGGGAGCTGTGCAGCTAACCGGTTGCGGACAGCCTGGGAGGTAAATTAGTAGCTGCAGGGGCTGGTGGGTGGGGCTACCCAGAGAAAGCCCTCATAGAAATACCAGCACATTTCAATTCAATCCAAAGTCTGGACCCCCAGGCAGAGATTTGTTTTTCGGAGAGCGTGGCACGCGGCTGCACGGCCGTGGCACAGCAGGGCTGCTGACGGTGCTGCTCAGCAGAACACAAAAGCTCCTTGTCAGGCTGCTGATGACTTGTCCCAAAACACTGCAGGCCCAGCTTTGTTTTCTGGTCTGAATCACTCGATCGCTTGGCTGTGGGTTTATCCCTGCCTCTGCTCACTGTGATTTTAACTAGAATTCAGCTACGTCAACTATTAAAAAGAAACATTCTGTCTAGGGGAGTGAGCAGTGGCTCAACGGCTGTCAGGGCTGCCTTCCTGTATGTAGGGCTTCAGAGAGCCAGGAAGGCACTGCTGGGCACACAACGAAGCCACATGGCTGCACTTCACCTTGACCTGCCCAAACCACCTGCATCTCGCGTAGCCCATGCCATGGCATGAACACTGCAAGTGGAAGCTCCCCGGGCGAGGGACACCTGCTTCCCTCAGCATCCCCATAGCAGGGACAGGAGGGATTGCGAGGGCTGCCAGTGGTAGGTGGTGGTGGCAGGGGAGAGCGGAGGTGGCTGGGTATGGCCGCAGTTACCAAGCTTGGGAAGCAGTTGTCATCCTAACAGCCCAGCCTCTGCAACCAGATAAAAGATCTGCTGCTGCAATCCAGTGAGAGATAAGAATGAGCATTAGCCAAAGGGCTGAGCTCACGTGTCCCTACTGCTCTGCCAGGGCCTCTGCAGGGATAGGATGGGGGCAAATGAGCGGCTTTGGCACCTCCTCACCCCACTGTAGACATCTGCTCAGGGCTGAAGGGAGTCATGCCCTCAGAGCACTCGTTTCTCTTCCCTTACTGTTAAGAGAAATTTAATGTTGGAAGTTTTATAAGTTGCTGCTGAGAGCTGCCAAGAATGAGGATGAAGTCCTTAGTTCTGTCCCCCATACAGACCCTTCCAGGGCTAGTTTAAAAACTCCTCATGCTGATCAAATAGAAGAACATGAAAAATTAATTTAAGCAGGCATGCTTGTATAAGAGGTAGGCTTCAGCAATTAATAGAATACAAAATCAGTTAGAGGCAAAGTGAGATGTGCTGAAGTGGAACGAGAAGAAAGAAGTTTGTTAAGAAAGAAGAATTGAGAGGACTTAATAAGTGATGAATTCGGAGGATGTGAAGACCCCATGGAAAATTTGAAAGGCTTTGTACCTTGTGTAGTTGGGATAAGAATAGTATATAAATCAGCTTGCAACTTTGTATCTTTGCTATCCACAGTAGTGGTAGCCCAGCCCCGAGTTGTATAATTAAAGCAAACCTAGTGTTATCCACAAATTTGTTGATATTTTTTTTAGACTTGCAGCCAAGGTGAATCTGAAGGATCATCTCAGATGCAGAGGTGAGCAGCACCGGTTTTGATAGCCCTAATTTTCATCTTCTGTTAGGTTGACTGAATCTTCCCAGTATAATGATTTACAGAACCAGCAGCCACATCTTATGAATATCTTTGAGAAGAGTTTCTTTTTTAAGACAGATGTTTACAACCACACAAAAGTGAATCAGATCAGTCCCAGCTTCCAGTGAACTCATTAAGACTTGACAAAGGGCAACGCTCCTGGAAATCTGGTGGCTTGTAATAAATTGCCTAGCTGTCAGCACCACATCAAGCACCACTGTCCTGTGCATAGGTCATCTACACACTCATGGCTGCTCTGGACAGCCACAACAGCCACATCCCTCGGCCAGCCCCGTGCTACATAGTGCCACACCTCTGTGTATGGTTCATGTGCGAAGCTGCCATCAGGGATGATGGGCAAGCCAAACAGAAGACTCAAGTATTTCCATCCTGCCAAACTGTCTTTGTATTGACCTCCCTGTCCCTGAATGAACAAGCTGTCCTGGTTTACACACCCCGTGCATACCAAATATGAAGGAAGTAGCACTAATTTTCTACTCTAAACCCATTGCAACTGTTTGTCTTTCCCAGTGAGTGCATCAGCACCAAATGTAGTCTCATGGCTCTCACCTCCGCCACCTCAATAGGGTATCTGCCACTCACATCTCTGCTGAATGCAGGCTACTCTTCTTCAGATGGTTCTAGAAACCCGTTTAAGAAAACACACTGCAAAACATACTTCCTATAAGATTTTTTAAAAGTTTGGGTAAATCTTTTTCTGTAGAGTCCTAAGGCAAGTTTGTCAAAATGCTTACAGTTTCAGTACTGCTGAATCTCACTGGAAGCACAAGCTGAGTTGCTAAATTCCTAGATACATATAGTACCTGAGTTTCATTTGCTTCTGTTTAGTTCACTCTGCTTAGGAAGCAGTACAGATAGGATAAATGTATATAGCACAGGAGAAGACAATAGCTTTGACTGCATCTTGCCTCCTGTTAGTTTTGTGCTTTGCTGGCCAGTGGGATGACACTGGTGTGCAAGGGGAATCACTGCCCCAGGGAGCTCAAGACTGCTCTATTCTGGGGCACACCCAAGGAGGAAAACAGCCAGCCCTATGAATCACCTGAGGATGGAGAAGCCATGTCACATCAGGCACAGGCAGCAGCTAGGAGATACCACCTCTTGCACGGTCCCAGGGACACATGGTCTCTCAGATGGCAAATTCCCAGGCCTCTCCTACGCATCCCAGCTCCCCATGCTATAGTCAGCTAGTCAACCTAATCTGTGATCTGCTGATCAGCTGCACCTGGTGTGGGGGATCACAGCAGCAGGGTTCTGCTCGGCAGATGTTTGTTGTACAGGGCATTTAGGAGAAGGGAAGGGAGAGGAAAGAGAAGAAAAGTCAAAGCAATCAACATTTACTTTCCCAGTCTTATTTTCAGCACGTAAGACCTGACAGTTGTTGACATCTTGATTATATAGGGGCTGAGTGTAACAATACGGGTCTGCAGGAAGGATCAAAAGGGTCGTGCATCTCCCATTCACCCTGAGCATGTGACTTGTTTCACTGGGAGCTGCTCTGGCTTTTAATGAAATTAGATGGTCAAAGCAGACGAAGGGGAATTGAGCAATTTCTTCCTCTTATGTTAAAAATAGTTTTGCTATGCTGACCTAAAACTAGGTTTTGTTCATCAGATCATTTATTCAGATCTATAGTCTGCGTGATAATTAAAATTTAAGAGTTAATTAAACCAGCAATGATCTGAGCATAAGTCCTTAAAGGAGGCAGGGAATCAGATACCTTACATCTCCTCTTAGAAGTCATGACTTCTATCACAAGTAATTACTTTCCCCTGTGGTGTGCATAGGAAAGACCTGTTTCTAAATGAGGACATTTTCTATTAAAAACAGCAGGAGAAAAGTTCAGACATTAAGGGCTTCATCTGCAAGGCTGATTTTTGAATTAAATCAGCCCCAGTCTGGCAAAGCAGTGGTGCAAATGTTTATTTATAAATGTGTGAATAGTTCTATTGCCTTTAATGTCATCACTTCTGCTCCTGTAGTTAGGCACATCCTTAAATGCTTTGTTCGAGCGGTCCCAGAGCACTTCCGGGAGGCTTGTTCAATTGGCAGCGCACAAACCAAGAATCTAGGAATCATGGTCTTGGAAAAAGTGACAGCAATACACGCTTCCTAAGATCCTGGCACCTAGCAGTTGCTCTGGCACTGACATGACTGGCAAGTGGGCTGTGATGGAGGTAGGACTTGGAGAGACAGGATGCAGAGCTTTGTATAAAGTCATGCATGCATTGAAGGGGAAATATGCTGAGGATGCACTCAAAGGCTGAGAGTTAAGCTGCAGGGGTTTTCATGGGACTGGGACAAAGTGGATTGTAGGGTTGTCTGGAAAGGTGGTGGACTCATCAGAGGTGGACTGTAGACCACACTGAAGTTGAGAGAAAGGTGCTATAAGGTTTGGTGGAAGCCTGTGAGGCTGCAGATCTGACTGCAGGGAAGTAAGCTAAAGAACGTATGGAAAACTTCCCTGGCTAGCAATGGTCGCTGTAGAGCAACATCTGGAGATTATTTCTCTTACCATAAATACTGTCAACTTTTTTTTTCTGTTCTTTGCAAGATTCTGCAGAGATTGCAAGGTGACTTAGGTCATCTCAGTAGCATGGATTAATCATGCAAGATCCAGCTGTAGATGCGGGCAGTTTCTACAGCCTCTTGAGTTCTGAAAATATAGCTGATGTGTTGATTGGAGAATGAGATTGCTGAAGAAACTGCTTCAAGAAGCTCTTTCACTTCAGATGAGGCAATGACCTAAATGTTCTTTAAGGGTACGGGGAGTGGCTTTTGCTGTAACCGAGTTCATCAACAAAACTGCACTTGAAAGCAAATCTGAGGAAACAATACATTTTTTTTCAGATTTTTCTTCATTCAACAATGAATAGATTTAATTTCTTCCTCCTTACAACTGTCAGCTTCTCACACTTCAGTTCTGCCCCACCTACCTAGTAACAAGGAATGAAAGCCACTAATTGGCTGATTCCTCATGTCTCAAGGTAGAGGATATCTTCCCTGTCTGATTCTCTGTTTGAGAAAGCAAGTAAGTAGGGTGTTGAACGTTAAGATGGCTTCATCTGAGCATCAGTTTACCGTTGCTCTTTGTCCTCCCCATTGAAGAAACATCTCCTTCTGCAGAGAACCCAATTTCTGGAGTCCTGGAGATTTGTTTGGCTCCTTCTTGTTTGGTTCAGAGGATGGATGGGTAGCTTGTCCAAACAGCACCTGGGAAGTAGCATAATTTAAGTGTTGACTAGTTATCATTTCTCCAAACCCTGAAGAATTTGCAAAACATATGGCAGAAGCAGTAATGGGTAAGCAGCAAACAGAAGAATAGTACTAATTGAAAAACACTTAGTGCAAATGATTTGTTGAGCTCTGTTTGCAATAGATATAAAGTTTAGATAGATATATATAAACATATATTTGTAGATCAATAACATCTGCTCTTTCAAGGTGCCTGCCTATTCACATGGTATATCAGCCTATCCAGCAGGGTAGCAATAACAATGTTGCATGAATTTCATGCCACTGAATTAATATTTTTGGGCACACTTGATCTCTTACTAATTCCTACCTGTAGCAGGAATACATTTCAGAGCTCTCATTTCTTCAAACACCAAGCAGAGGCATAAGCTGTTAAAATAGGCTCTTCCTGACTTTTTTTACTGTCTTAGAAGGACAAGAGTAAGTGCTACCAGGATGCTCTGCTTGTAATCTCTTAGCTAAAAGAAATCATCCAGCATTATCTGAGCTTTTTCAGTGGTGGTGTTTGTATGCAGGTAGACTTTGCTTTTAGCGCACATAAGGCAGGACTTCACAATGACGTTGGTATCTTCCCCTGAAATAAAAAAAGCCTGCAAAAAGCCTGTCTGTCATCTGGCTGTTACCAGAAATCAGCTAAACTCCAGGCTTGTATGGAAGGTACATAAAGTGTCAATTAAATGAACCCAGATGGTCCCTGTAACGACTGTTCCTTTGAGATTTGTGAGACAAAATAGACAGAATTCTTCAAGGTTCCCATTTTTATGTCATGAATGAGCTGGTTTGGGACTATCATTGTTAGCTGAACTTGCTTTTTTTTCCCACCTTTTGTGACCTGGTGGAAATGGAAATTACAGAGCTGGCTGAAACCTGAGTGTGGATGTGGGGGAGAAGAAAGGTTGTGCAGTCACAAGACTCCTCCATCTTATGACAGAGAATATATATACAAAGCAGGGCAGGGCCAGTGGTAGAAAAGGGAAAGAGCCCTCATGTTTGTGTTATAGATCTGCATCATTGGGCTATTTAGTATCACAATGGTGCCAGCTTTCACAGGGAAAGCACCTACTTCAAAACAGTTGTCAGTGGCTCTCTTCCTCCAGCAATGATTAGTTCATCTCTCAGACAATCCTATTGAGATACAGGGATGAACTTCTCATCAGATAGGAGTCACAAATGTTTACCTTCCTATTGAAAAATAGGGGCCTCCTACATACGCCTTCACACTTCCACACATAGGCATACACACACAGCTACATAAAGAAATCAAGCAGTATTTTAGCTTTCTAAGGTAAAGAATTGCAGAGACCTAGCAGACCAGCAAAAGAGTCCCATCCTCCCCCCCCCCCCCCCCCCCCCCCCGCTGTGGAGGTTATGTCTGGACCCTCCTTGAGTCATGTCATAGGTAGATGTGTGGGCAGACAGCTTGAAGAATCATTCTCCCCTGTCTATCCTCCTCCACCTTTTGACTGCCCACTACTACCTCTCATTCTGTGCTAGGAAAATCACTAATGGATCTATGCGTAACTAGATTGGGAGGATGGAGCGGGGACAGAACCCTTTCTTTTTCTGCAAGTTAGTTTTTGTCCATAGCACCTGTGGGACCCAGTTTAGTGCACGTTACATGCATGTGTGTGCAGTAGAAGGGAAAGAAGGTGGTAGCAAAACACCTGAATGTGAAGGTGGACAGGTTTGCATCTTTATGGCGCATTCCTGGCTTAAAATGACCATGAAATCTATGGCTTTTCTGTAACATATTATATCAGGAAAACTTATCCAGTTCAATTATCCAGGCTAAATTTGTGGGAGGAGAGTGAAAAATAAAGCTTTATATTTGAAATTCTAGCTTTACTATGCAGAAATCTCTTCCATGCATCCATGCACCCATCCATGCCCATCATTACTGTAATGCCTGCATGCTTCTTACTACTACCTAACTCACTTTTATCAATGGATTTTAACATTAATCTTTATTCTCATGCAAATGGAAAGTTGGATTGAGATCCAGAGAAGTAGGCAGAGTATGGAATGGGTCCATTAATTTATTTTTTATCAGCTGCTGCTATGTTCTTAACGTAGAAAAAACAAAGGTGGTGATAGAAAGGTAGTAAGAAATGCTGAGCCCAACATTTCAGCAATGTCCTTGAGTTCTTGATTTACCTGTTCACCCGTAATTCTAGCTTATCAAAAGCACATCAGAAGCCTCAGGTAGAAATACAGACAGGTCTCCCAAAGTGCACAAGGCTAGAACAAATACTGTGTTTTACTGAGAGCATAGTGAAATATATTAGGCTTTCTATAATAAAGAAATAAATCCTTAAGCTGTACAGAGGAATGTCTTAGGAACTTCCAGTGTGCTTCCCTCCTCAGCTAAAACACTTATTTCTAAAAGCGGCTGTCTGCACCCAATCCGCTGGCTTATGTCTAGAAACACCTGCCAGGATAAACAGACTGTAATCTTCATTTTAGTGAAGTTAGGCACCTCAATGCACTTGAGGGTCTAGGTTCCAGTGTCGACTGTGAAGATGGCCTTTCAAACACAGAATTTGCTCAACATGATATTGTGTTTTGCAGGGTACCATGTAGCCCTCAAAAGACTTCAATGATTCCTGATCAGGGAGGTATATTGAGATAGAATCATAGAATCATAGAATGGTTTGGGACGTTAAAGATCATCTACTTCCAACCACCCTGCCATGGGAAGAGACACCTTCAACCAGTCCAGTTTCCTCAAAGCCTCATCCGTCCTGGCCTTCAACACCTCCAGGGATGAAGCCTCCAAAACTTCTTTGAGCAACCTGTTCCAGTCCCTCATCACCCTCACAGTAAAAAATTTCTTCATGATATCTAATATAAATCTTTCCTCTTTCATCTTAAAAGCAATTACCCTTCATCCTATCCCTGTGCTCCCTGATAAACAGTTCCTCTCCAGCTTTTCTGTAGGTTCCTTTTAAGTATTGGAAGGCTGCTATAAGATCTTCCTGGAACCTTGTCTTCCAACTCTCGCAGCCTGTCATCGTATGGAAGGCGCTCCAGCCCTCCAATCATCTTCATGGCCCTCCTCTGGACTCGCTCTAACAGATCCATGTCCTTCCTGTGCTGAGGGCTCCAGAATTGAATGCAGTACTCTAAGTGAGGTCTCATGAGAGCAGAGTAGAGGGAGAGAATCACCTCCCTCAACCTGCTGGTCACACTTTTGATGCAGCCCAGGTTATGGTTGACTTTTTGGGCTGCGAGCACACATTGCCAGCTCATGTTGAGTTTCTCATCCACCAACACCGACAAGTCATTTTCTTCAGGGCTACTCTTAATCCATTCCCTGCCCAGCCTGTAATTATGCTTGGATTGCCCCAGCCCGTGTGCAGGATAAGCACATCCACCTCTGACAATGCTTCAGAAATCCAGGCTTACAGTCATTTAATGATTTATTGAATCTACAAAAATCATGAAGGTGTGAATATCAGGAATTCTGAAAGATTCCCACAGAGCATTCAATGTCTCTGTTAGAGCATTGGAAGGGAAAGAGCAAAATATTATACAGTACATTTGCTGCAGATAGCCTTTCAAACCTGCTGCAAACCTAACATGATGTAGAACAGCAGATATATGTCTTTCAAACAGGTAAAATCTGCAGAAAATATGAAAACTTTTGGAATTCTCTCAAACAATTCTCACTTCTCCATCAAGTGTGTATTTGCAGAACTACTTCTCCAAGTACAGACCATTCAGGGGTGATAACAAAAAGAAGTAGTAATTCATATCAAGTGACAAGAAGGTAGTCTTATGAGCTCTCACACTTTCTTGGTTATCTTACAGAGTTTTAAAGTATTAATTGGTATGTGAAAGACAGAACCTTCACATTTTGTGTACTGTAGATTTCAACATGCTGAGACAGTGGTGTGCAGCAATATAAATCATCAAGACACTAAGAACTTGTCCCTGTGTCTGTAGTGGTGTGTATTATTCAGACCATGAAAGGTACATGACTTCAGCTGATTAATCTGAAGACAGGATCTCACAAGATTACTTGTCTTCTCAGACCAGAAATAAGGATGAATGATCTATACAAATAGCACTAAACTGTATAAAACACTCTACAAAATTAATTCAGATTCAGTCTGAAGTACAATGAAATTCTGAAGCATATCCTGAAAACCATTCAGGTAAGATCTATGATCTAAACACCTGCTCTTTGCATACATGTTCTCTCTCTCTGTAATGAACTGTAATTCTCAGATTAGAAGCAGAGCCTATGTTTGGATAACTGGAAGTTGATGCCAATTGGAAAATGCCTGCAACCATAGAGTTGAATATTCCTTTCTAAAATCTTAAAATTCACACACAATATGAGAGTTTTACAGGAATATTATTACATTCATCAATGTTTAGAAACTTTCATATCGCCACCATGCTTTAACAACCTTGCTTGCAGATTATTAGACTGTACTTCAGTGCAACACAGTGATGCATTGCCAGATTTAAAGATTTTGTATATTCATCCCTATAATTTCCAAGCTTTAAAGAAGAGCATCCCACTCTTTCCTTTGCTGAGATAACCTGGAAAAGTGCACATTGCCATGATACTGCACAATCTATTTGGCTGCAAATGGAGAGTTTTACCAAACTCTGTTTGTCACAGAGTAACAAAGCTCATGTTTGAGAAAAGCAGTCTGGAGTTTCATTTTCTATCCTGCCTAGAATGACAAAATGGATAGATTTACCAAGAATGTTTTGAGAAGTCAGAATTGGTAGCTTCCCGCCAAGTGGCACTGTCTGGCGTGGCAAATGTGGCTTTCATAGGGTCACAGGAGATCTTGTGCAGCTCCCCACCCCCTCCTTCATATCAGTGTCTAGCCCTGCTCCAAGCTCTGATAAGATTATTTCCAGACCTTTAAATGCCAGAGATATTACCTGGGTGTATTACCATAGCACTTCATATTTAATACCATCATGACCTTGTATTTAGTAACTGCATTAAGATAGTCAGTATGTAAGGACAAAGTCCAGCATGTGCATGCTCAAAGAAATGTTTCTTCTGATTCCTGATAAATGAACAGGGCTTTGTCATTCTTTCAGCTTATCTGCTTTTCACCTTCTTCTCTCCTCTGAGACTTCTATTTAGTCGGCAATGCTGGCAACATGGTGGTTGCCTGGAGAATTGTAAATGCTTGTAGATAATGTCATTTAAATTAAAACCCTGAGACTGAAATGGAAAAGGAAAGGCCTTTCTGTTTTACCAAATGTGTATATGTTCCTATTGTTTCTTTTTTTCACTATATGATATTCTAATAAGCAAGATGTTTTGTTATGAGCACAAAGAATCTAATCAATTTTCACAAAAGGCAATGGAAAAAGATGTTTTGTTCTTCATGGGGCTCAGATTGTGCACCGATTGTGTTTCTTCTATCTGTCTAGCAAATATATGAATAAAATGCTGCAGATGTGCTTTTGATTTTCATTAGATGCTCTTTATATAATGTTATTTTTCTGCTGAGCCAAATTATATCATTAGAACATCTGTTTATTCCAGATTTTTTCCTTTTGAATACCTTATCATCGCCATTTTGAAATCCTGAAAGTTGTTCTCCCTGAGAAAGAGGAAGAAGTCTTAATTTTTAATACTGTGGAGTTATAACAGAAAAAAATGTAGCAACAGAGTGTCAGGGACTAGAAACCATATTTCTGCTTCAGAAACATGGAAGAAAATTGTTTTTTTTTCAAGACAGTGTGCCTCTGTCTTGCATCTGCAATTTGAATATCTAGCGTCTTAACTGTTTTCTTCTCTCTTGTCTCTTAGCTGATGTCCCTGTCCTCCCCTTTTCAGTCAGTGGCAAGAAAGGAGCCCTTACTTGCTTTGAGGACACAATGCATCTAGCCTATGTATAGAAAAGGGGAATCAGGTTGTGTAATTTCTTGTTCCTCACCATTAGCTTCAAGGTCAGTAAAAACAACTGAAACAGATCCAATTGACAGCATTTGTAGATATCTTTCTAAGGTCAGATGTTGCTCTCCTGAGCTGTTGCCCTGTCAGAGGACAGACGAAATCTGGTCCTAAAGAGTGAAAGTCATAGTTAGAAGCAAGGTAGAAGAGTTAGTTCTCTGAAAAACATAAAACTCCATCGATGACAGGTTAACTCACAACGACTATTTCTGAAGACTGGCAAACGACAAAGCAGAAGATGTTTGTCCACTTGGAAAAGACTTCTCAGTTTCTTACCCTTCATAGTGAACCTCTACATATATATGAACTTTTGTAAATCCATCAAATACTTTAGTGAGTGTAATTCACAGTTCTTTTGCCAGAGAACTACTTTTCTTAGAATAACTAGACACTTTTTCTCAAATGTTTTTATGTACACCTACATCACTGTGCACTACCTGAGGAAGCAATACAGGGTTTGTTAGGTTTTTTTTCATTTTAGTGGAAGCCTGCATGTTATGTGATAAAAGACCTATCTTAAAAAAAATATTTCTACCAGTTGTTAGTATGTATTTTGCAGTATGTATTTGGTTTGTATGTTTCCCATAATTTTAATTTTAATAATTTATCTTATCAGGTGCCATTTTGAACATTAGTCTGCTATGAAGTAGCTAATCTAAAATTTTTAAGTATGCCAAGCTTCTGAAGCTGTAAATCATAAACAGAATCATAATGAATTAATCCGCACATAATTTGTTCATTTTCTCCAATCATTTTTCATCCTCACCTAAATCTTTTCACTGGTCTAAATACTTCTGTATTTTGAAAGTGAGTGGGTAGAAGCGTATGCTTGTCTCTGATAAGTAAGAGGATTATATATACACCTCAAGGAGCAACTGTGGAAGGAGATGAGGGAAGTGTGTTTGAAGCTTGGGTAGTATCAGATATTCTCTTTTTGTCCCTTTATTGGACTCCTCTCATGCAGAGAATATCTGCAAAATCTGTTAAAGTTCTTGCAGGGAGGCAAAACAGCTTTTTTTTTTGTTCTATTTGTTGCCTCTGTGTGGCAAGCACAGCAAGGGCCAAGTTCCTGCCCCAGGTCCATGTTTGAAAATGGATGTTTGCCACGGAGCCTCCCTGATTAGACTATGCAAGGAACTGTGCAGGAAATGGTGCAGGAATGCACTGGTGGTTGGATGATTATTGGCGGTGGTTTTCTCTATGGTCTTCTCCATTGTTCCCTCTCAGTTTCACAGAAAAAATAGAGGTTTTCTTTCTTCCAAGCCTGTATTCCCTTTAAATCCTTCATTGGTTTCCTAATGAGCACATCTCGCATTCAGTCTCCTTGTAGTGGCTTGAAAGACCTTCTGTAACTCTTGAGACTGTAACTTTAAGCGCCTCTTGTACACAGTTATGTCTCGATGACTTCATCCTTGATCTGAGCATGGGTGACCTCTTCTCCCCATCTCTAACCTGTTCATAGTGGAAGGGCTCTTGTCTTACAGACGTATTGTCCCCTTCTCTTTCCCTCACCAAGAAAAGCTTGCTTCTATTATGATGAGGCCCAAGCTTATTCAATGGTATCTTTGGAATGAAGAAAAGCATCAACAAAACATTACTAGTGCCAGGCCCAAGCAGTTACCTTTTGAGGTGAAGGCTCTCATACTCCTTTAGTACATAATCATCATGTTGTCTGTTGTCATTGTAGCAGCAAATCTAAATTTAGGTTGTAAATTCTTTGCCTGTTAGATTGCCTATTCACTGTGCCAAGTGCAGAACACAATTTAGGCCCTGCACAGTTTGACTATGGGTTAGGATTACTTACAGCTGGTGTGACCAGGCTTTCTTGAAGGATACGGTCTCTGCATTGATTTAATTCCTGGGTGGAAATCGGGGTATTTTCTTTGACCATTAAACGTAACCAGTTCTGGAAATAGCTTCTTATAGGGTGCCCCTTTGCTTATGTGAGACCATGGAAACAGAGGATTGCTGAGATGGTTCATATGCTTCATAGCAACCCCTCATTTTCTATGCAAAAATGTTTCTGGAAAAATAATTTCCACAGAAAGAGCTCAAATCCAGGGCTCCCTTTCCTCTCACTTTGAATGAGCCAACCTGTGGAGTAACAGTCATCTAGTTCTACTTCCTCCAGTGAGGAGGAGGGAATAGATACAGTGTCTGAAAAACTGGAAGTATGTTAAATGTGGGTGCTTTGAGGGCTGAGTAAGTAAAGATAAACAGTGATTAACAAGGAGAATTTTCTGGATCAGCTGATCTGGTGTACATTTTTCTAGATTGTCTTAAAAAAATAAAGATAAAAGCAATGCATTATGTAAAATACATGTTAAAAGGCAGCACTAAGATAAATTTTGACTGCTGTGCTTAGCACAACTGCAAACTTTTCACTGTACTGTTCTGTTTGCTGGCAAATAGCATTAGGCTCGTATTGCATCCAAGACACCACATAATGACTTTTCAGGCTTAGCTATTGTTTAAAAACAAATCATTTGAGGCCCAATGACTTGAAAGTACGGTCTAATCTAATCAATTTAAAAAACAAATCCAGGTAATTTTTTGTTTTAAAATGTCAAACTAAAGAAGTTGAACTTAAATAAGCACATTCCTTTATTTTTTTCTCTAGCTGAAATAATTCCATGAATTTGCTAGGGATTTTCATCCAACTTTGCCCAACAAAAGAACTTTTTTTCTTGAGAGAATAAGACACATAGACAAATATGTTTCCAATTCTTTCTGTATTTAGGAATGTGTAAGTGAAAAATCATATCTGTCTGTAGGACTGGGAGTTCTTGTCTTTCCAAACATGTGGCCTTCAGGGGCATAACTGGGCATTTGTGCCAGCAGACACAGAGAATCTGAGATGAGCCTTATGGACACTCATAATATTTTTCTGCAGTTTTGACTAGCTGGTACCAAACAGCTGTTTAATGTGATGCCCGCCTCATCCAGTGCTTTTGATCACTTGTACCCCCTAGACTTGCCCCTGATGATTCCACTCTCTTCCATCCTCCCTGATGTCCTTTTCTCTCTCTCCTTCCTTTTCTTTATCTTTCCCTTTCACTTATCACATTCCGTTCCCTGCCCCCAGGGAAACCAGGGCTGTGAAAGTACCATAGTGTTTGCTGCTGTGGATTTCTGTGTTTTATCTCTTTTCCCTAGTATTTGGCTGCCTGGTCTGTTTTGACTGTAAGCAATTCAGGGTACGGACTGTCTCCTTGACTTCATCCACATGGTGCCTAGGACGGTAGATCTTTGCTCCTGGTTGATCCTTAACAACATGAATAATAAGTATGTAAATATAATGCTCACTATACTCACCTAGATAGGAAGTGGTAAAGAAACACTACTCTAGCTTCCAAAACTCTCCCTATAGAAGTAAAATAATTCCGTCTATCTATAGTGGGCTCATTCTGTGCCTATTTTATTTTCAGTGTGTTTTGGGTTTTATCTTCCACTGACAGCCTTATGTGGTTCTACATAGCAATCTTTCTAGCATAATAATTTCTCAATCCTATTTTTCTGTCCTTTCTCCTGCAGACTGAATTCAAATTTCTCAATCTCCATATCCACAGCCTTATATAAATTCTCTATTCTATCCTACTCTGCAAACCTAATTAATGGCAGAGTCCTGCAAGAAGTCAGCACACGTAAAACTGGGGTAGGCTCCTTAACTGCAATGCCTTTTTAAGCAGTGATGAAACTAAGTTGATAGAGGCATTCAATGTATCCTCAAAGTTTCTTATCTCTTGTGAGGGTAGTCTCTCACACAGCTGCTTGCCCGTATTTCTCTGACTCACCCAGTAAAGCTGGGATTGGAATAATTTGAAAAGAACAGAATTTCCAAGCTTTAATCCTGATGTCCTACACCTAGTTCCAAACCTGCGCTAAAGGGCTTGCTTGTATTCTACCCCGTCAGTCCACAAAGTCTCTTATATAAAATGCTTTCCTAGGTCACTAAAAAAATAATTTCATGATGATTCAGTGGTTCATAATCCTTAATGAGCTTTTGGCACTGTTTGGTCACTGCTTGAAAATTTGAGGAGGGCAAATATAAGATGCACTGCCTAAGTGTATGAGGGAAAATACTTTTTTGGGGGTTCATAATTTATAGCTCAGCAGAGATCAAGTGTGAAAATAGTACAGTCTCAATTCGCTGCTGGTCTGGATGATACTAGCAAGCTGTAAATAAAAACTGTCTGTGTTTTGCTGGACTGTGAATAGGCTGCTTCGAGACATGGCTCGAGCTGGCTGTCAGAGGCTCAGAAAAGACTCAGTCTGCATGACAGGCTGCTTCCCTGCTCAGCTGTTGGCAGTTACCTAATAGTTTGGGGTTTGGTTTCCTTTTTCTTTTAAATTAACTTGTGATAAACTTCAAGTTAGCTTCGAACTGAGGTCAGTCTGAGGCTAGGTACGTGATATATGTGCATGATACTAAAAACACCTAATGGGTTCTGATTACTTCAACTCCTGTCAATCTAGTTACAGACCTTAATATAAGATAGAAACTATTCTGGTATCACAAATCTCTAGTCTTCCTAGCAATAGGACAAGAACAGGCCTCTTGGCTATTTTTTTTAGATCCTGGATTTTTGTTTTAATATCAGTGATCGACACATGGTGTTCATTTCCCTCCAAAAGTGGAACCACCAGAGCTGAATGCAAACACAAATGAAGCATGTTTTCCACAGACTAAAATCTCCTGGGCAAGGAAACTTTATGCTCTAAAAAATAAAAAGAAAAAGGAGAGAGAGTGAAAGAATAGGAGACTGTCTCACTTTCCTACATGTTTCTACTTACCACTTCCAAATGTAGTCTTCCAAAGAAAAGCCGAATACCACCTGCAAGATCTTGGCATGATATAATCTGCTGCAGTGAGATCTCCAGCCTCTGACTTTCTCAGAACTTTGTCAAAACCTATTGTCCCAGAATTTTTTGGAGCAGAGTTGACCAAATGAGAAGTCTTTCTACTGAACTTAAAAAAAAGTTGATATTGAAATTACACATGAACATCAGTTCATTTAATTAAATTTCTACTTTGGAAAAATAAGCTATTAAAATACCACTTGTGTCAAAATATTTTTCTAGTTGAAGAAATTAATTTAGTTTACATAAAAAAATGCTCAGTCATTTTAAGTGGTGAGAAGTGAAATTTGTTTAAATATTATGTTAATGGACTATTTAGATATACGAAATCAAACCTTTTTTTTCTAACCTTACAAGAATAGTCAAATGTCCCACTTGAGCTGAGGAAAACCATTCAAATCTAGAAAGTTCTTGTAGAAGCATTGAGTGTGAAATAGGTTTTAGGTGACATCCTTTCATTTTGCAAGTCTGCCAAATGTGTTCTTCAGTCCCTGTGAAATGGCCAGGTGTTAACCAATGTTACCCTATTAGCTACAGAGTTCTCTGTTTTGACTGCCTGGGAGTAGTATTGTTTACACAGCTGCCCTTGCTGGGGAACTGAATTAATATCCAGTTTTCTTGGCTAAAATGCTTGGTTTTCATATCTTGCCTGTCTTTTTTCAAACATAAATGCAGAATGTCTTTTGGACTTGTGTTTACACTTAGCTGGTCTCACACAACAGGCTTTCTCTCCTGCTGTTGCTGATTGATTTGTGTATAGATACATTTTCATGCCTTCACCTAAGGGCCTGATCATTTCATCACTGAAATAATTAAATGTGCTGCCATTAATATCAATGGAAGCAGAGTCTGGCCCTACGTCAGCACTCCTCTTTTCCTGAAGGAGTTGCAGGCTTTCCCAAAATTAGTGATTAGATTGTAGTTTGCTCTCCATTAAACACAACATTAAGGTATACAATTTATCATAGTCCACAGTTCTTTGTGTTCTCAGTTATTCTGAGCATGCTCTCTCTCTGCTGACATTACTCAGTCTGTCATAGTACCCAGGCTTGTGCTGCCCTTTTCACTGAAATCTGGATACAGTTTTGAACTGCAAATATTTCCTGACAGATTTTCTGCCTATCAGCCAGCCACTGCTTAATACACTAGTTCATTTATCTTTCCTATGAGCTAAGAGTTTTCAAAAAGAAAACTTTTTTTTTCTCCTTAGCAATCTTTGTTTCTAGTTTGAATTTCCATAACTCTTTATGTAAGAACAAATCAGAGAGATCAGCTTCGTGTTTAGCTCTGAAGGTGGAAAGGCGGGTTTACTCTCTAGGACACACCCAGATGCTATTACATATCCTCTCCTCAGTAACTTAGGAGGGATTTCTAAGTGAGTTAGGTCTTTTATTAGAAAATTATACAAATTTCTTCTGATACGGATACCAGTTAAACTGAATATGAAAGTTCCTGGAGTTTCAATGAGATTTGGCTTGAGCTGTGAAATGAGCCCTTTTCCAGGGTATTTGGTCTTACTTCTAAACAAAATGAAGCTTACTTAAGCTTATTAACCAGGAATGGACGTATGCCCTAACCAGTTCTGTGCAGAATAAAATAGGCTACAATTTTTCTGTATTTATTTTTATTTCCAAGTAATATTTCAGAGTATTTAAAACACCAAAGTAAAAATAATGTATGACAATGAAGTGACAGACTATTCTGTTCGAGCGTACTTCTCACAAAGCCACAAGAACTGTCTGTTTTCTGCTGTAGAAGACAAAGACTCCATCCAATAATATGCAAATCCAGGAAGCCTTAGATATATGAGCATTTAGCATACAAATTACTCTATTCTGCCTTCACTTCCTTAATTTTACCTACATTTGGTTTTGACTAGTTCACTTCTGTGAAGGTCATGATGAAAGAGTGCCTGAGAATGGATTAAGCTGCTAGTTTCTTCTTTTATAGCATATGAAATATCAGCCCAGAAGGACAGACTTTGTAGCTTCTCTAGAAATCCATTTTATAATGGCAGCTGGGAGACTAGGTAGTATGTGTGAGAAAACTGGGTAGGGTGTATGTAAAGATGACCTTGTTCTATCCTAACCAGGTTTCATGTCCGCGGGATATGGAGCTGGAGCAAGGGAGGCAGGGGTGGAGGGATGGCAACATGGGGGAAGCTTGTAGCACAGCATCTGGCCTCCCTCTATCTCCAGCCTCACTGAATGCATGAGTACACTTGAATAATTTTGACTCAGGTGAGATTTTCTGCTTTAAATGTGAAGAGAACAAAATGGCTGCTCCATCTTTTTGCTATCGCTTGGCTAAAATTATTATGAAAATGAAGGTAGGGCAGTTGACAGACTGGATAGATGTGTGATGTTTGAAGAAGCTGATTTCTGGAAGCAGAAATGAAATGAATATAGCCAGCAGTTCCTTATCTCTGATTTTTGAACGATTTTTTAATGCCTACTAATGCATTATAAGTTGGCACTTGTAACTACTCTAGAATATTGTGGTTGACTGCTGTTTTTTTTTAAATTGCTTCCAAAGGGAGAGTTTTCTGAGATGCTACAGGATATAAAGAAATCGACGCACAGCTGAATTCCTTACCTGCTTCTTTCCTGTGCCATTCTAGTGACACAAGAAGCCACAGGCATGCACTGCTCACAGGTCCTGCACCCCAGCTGCCCCTCCCTTGGCACTTGCCTTCTTCTCCCTCCTTCCTCTGCCCCATCCTCAGGCAGCTCTGATCCTCCTTCCTCATTTTACTCCATGAACTCTTACCTCTCAGTCCTCATACAAAGTGGTTCTTACCTCTCACATGAACCCCATAATCATAAATCATAAATTACAAGGCTTCTTCTACACGAATAGAAGTCTGTTGAGGATGCTTATTATTTAGATGACAGAGAGAGTGTTTCCTGTTTATCTGGTTCTGCTCTTACGAAGCATCCTGCTACAAATAAGTACTTTGGCTGAAGCCTCAGCTTTCATAGCATCAACCTGATTTTACCAAGGCAAGTCCACATCCTGGAATCTGCAATTGCACTTTAATACTCTGGAAACTATTTTCTTGCTCAGAAAAACTTTATTCTCCAGCGTTACAGTATAGGCATGCAATGCCATCACCACATGGTGTTCTGTTGTGATGTCACTGTGTTGCAAAGTGAGAAGAATTACAACCCGAAATAGGAGATTTGGGAGGATTTTGGTTGTTTTTAATCCAGGTTTGTGAATCAAAAATAAAACAGAACTTTAAAACATATC
This sequence comes from Dromococcyx pavoninus, assembly GCA_033558185.1. Classification (NCBI taxonomy): domain Eukaryota; kingdom Metazoa; phylum Chordata; class Aves; order Cuculiformes; family Neomorphidae; genus Dromococcyx; species Dromococcyx pavoninus. Next base: position 118,241 of record JAUMJL010000722.1, read on the forward strand.
TCAAAAGTCTTTAAAGATAATTTAAACAAAATGTTGTTCATTAGTCATTCGTCTGTTACTAAACTGCTTCATAATTATTGTTTAGTACGTAGGAAGCTTGCTAATTGCTTTTATATTGAAATGTCTATTTGAATATTTGGCTTAACTAAATAATACATTAAAAACAGCGTGACAGGACTTGACATTGAATACCTGACTTTTTTGTAATGAGGAAGATGCCTTGAGAGAAAGGTATGTGATAACAAACAGCCTCTCTGTAGCAAATGTGCAAGGAATTGATCTATTTCAGTACAATTCCGAAGTAAAATACTGTACAAAAATGGTCTTCTATCATTGATGCATTTTTTATTCAGTTAGTTCTTTTTCTTACATGACTTGTTTCTCAGTGGCCCAGCTGGACCACGTAGAAACTCTTTTTCTTTTCTGTACATAGGGAATCCCGCTTTTACGCCAGGTACAGACTGTAGGGATGCCCGAGAGGGGTTCCCCCTTTCCTAGCAATAACTTGAGTTCTCTGCTATCAGCACAAATAGCTTTGTTTTTAAACACTAGTTACCTCAGGTCAGGACTATTTCTAGAGGCTTACAGGCAAGGATGAGCAATTTCCTCTCTGGTAATCTAACTGTGCAATTAAATCTAAGATTAACAGTCTTCCTGCCTTAAATGGTCTTAGTGTCTCTGTCTACAAAGTCTTCTATGTTAGAAGGACGATCTAGTGACAGCATTACTTTCGAGAACACACATCCAAATGACTGAGCATAAATTATTCCATTAGTCATCTTAAGGAAAACACTGTATAAACTGTTGTGATCTCTTAATTTGCTCACTGTTTTCCATCATAAAGATACAGCAATTCCTTCTAGTTATACATAGTGAATTTAGTTTAAAGGTAAATATATTACAAGGTGAGTTTAATTGCCTATGGTCTGGCATATTAAAAGGATTTCAGTTAAAATATTTGAAATGTATAAGAAGCTGGAGCTTCACTGCTCAATGACCAGTCTGCTCCAAACAAATGAATTGGATCACTTCGCTGATTCAGTTATGGGCTTCAAGATAAGGTGCTTTCAGGTTGCTATTTTCAGCATTGACGTGTACTCTGTTAGAGACCAAAATACCATATTAGCCATCCAGCTATTGATTTAATGAATAAAGATCACCTTGCAGTGACAGTGCTTAGAAGATTTCAGCCAGTATATACAGGTGTATGGAAAGAGAATGCTGTATTGTAAACAGCTTTCAAGATTATGTAAGGTATATCTCTCGACTTGTTGTAGTTTTTGAAAAACTTGTGACACAATTATCTTAGCATTTACCATTGTCATCTGTAGTTTTGTGCACGTCCGTGTACAGAAATATTCAAGAGGGCACTTATTCCAACATTAAAATAATAGGGGAAAAGGAACCTCAGGCCCCAATACTGCAATTCTGCCATGGTTTTGACATTGAATCGAGTGGGAGTAGAACTGATCTTGAGACAGCAGGCACAGACACAACAGAAACAAGTGCTTCCTGGATTTTTTTTGCATTTTATTTTGCCCTGTGTTTGACAATTCTGTCAAATGCCAACTACCCTGCTTGATAAGGTCATATCATGAGAATGAAATGCAGGCAATGTCTTGTAAGTCACTAGATTTTAAACTTTTTTATGAGAAGTTAGAAGAAGTCAATTTAATTCTTGGAAGAGTGAGTCAGCATCATTTTGTGGACACTATAGTTTGCATCCAAACTCAAAGTACTCTGATGCACTCTTAAAGGTCTACTTCCTTCCCCTGCACAGGTGACTATGCCAAGGTATTGGGACAAGTGATTCTTGATTGGTAAATCATAGAATTCTGCAGTCTTGGATTAGTCTCTATGTAAAATGTACTGTATAAATAAAGATTTCAAAGGAAATCTATTATTCTTTATCACCTTTGTTATGCTATGTTTCTTTATTTCTGTAATATTTTGTAATGTCAAATATTTCTAATACTTCTTCTTTAAAAACATCGACTAAACCCTGTGATCTCCAGAAGGATCTGAGCTGGCATGTGAGCTTTGATGTAAATCTAACTCTTTTAGATCTTTCAAACACTGTTGATATGACTAATGGGTAGATTTTCTGAAGAAAATCAAAGTCACAAGCAATATAAACCCATATTGACTTGGCCAAGCATTAATATTTATTACACTGATGTCACATTAGTAATGGTGGTGTAACTTCTTATAAACATACTCTAGAACTCTAATAAAAAGTCTGACAAACAGGAACAAGTTTACTTTACAGCAATAAAAATAATTATAATTAAAATAGAAACCTCAACCTCTGTTTGCCTACAAAGAATAAGGAGATTGTCTTTGTGATCCGGCGACAGACTGTCCTTGAATTCTTTCATCATAAACTAAAGATAGCAACACAGGAACCTCCAAAGGAATGAGTCTCTTTTCTGAGATGCACTGACTATACCTGAGCTATGTTTGAGTCGGTTGGTGCAGTACTTACGGAGTCTTAACACACTGGTATAATATGCTGTATATCTGGTGTTGCACACACTAATAGCAGGGTAGGAGCTAATCTCACCTTCATGCATAGTCACTGTTCACAGAAATAGTACCACGGAGCTGTTAGATATTTGCTGAAATTTCTGCCATGCAGCAGCCCAACCGATGAGCAGGAAAGAGCTGAGGGGTGACCCTGAACCAGCAGGTCCTCCCCAGCCCTGGGGCTGCACTCTCCCAGGCAGGCTGCTGCAGGGAAAAATTGGTGTCTACTACCTTGCTGGGCTCCTCCAGGCAGGCTCTCCTTCCCCAGAGTTTACTGACAGACTTCTTATTGGCAGAACTCAACATGAACTATGTAAATTTCTTATCAGATGTTTACAGGCTGCAGGTTGCTTTGGTATCATGGTTAAATCCCAGTCTGGGTCTATTTGATTTCATCTGTGGGGTTGTCTTAGATGAGCAGAATCTCTTTTCCCAGCACACTTCTTGTGCTGTTTGTGTAGGACCATGGTCAGGTAACTCAGGCAGACAAGGACTCTTTCAACATTCACAGAAGGTGTATCGTTACTTTGTCTGTTTTATTTTCCTCAGCAACTCAGTCCTGGAGGATGTTCCTATTTTCCCTGTCTCACAGTGAGTGGATGTTAACCATGCACCCCCTGCATGGGAGGAGGAAACAATACTACATTTTCATAAGCCATAACTCAGCTCTGACTATGCCTCACAGAGCCCAGCGCAGGTCCTCTCCAAACTTTGTTGTTGGATTTTCAATGTACAGTGGAAGTCTGAATTTACTCCATCTGCCACAGCTGATCAATACACTGGCACTGATTATTACAGATGCAAGATATGGTGAGATGTAGAGTCTCATCAGATGTGTCTGGAACAAATTAAATAATTTCTGTACCTTGCTTTGCTTCTCCACAACCACCATTTTATTCAGAATATAAGAACAATAGCAACAGAAGTGGTGGGGAGCAGACAAAGACTCATCTCTTCCATTTGGAAAAAGGACCATGTCATTGTCATTTAGACTTGATCCCTATGGTGAACGGAAGTATTAGAGGATTAGTGAGTCATTTATACCCAGATACACCTCCAAACATTGGAATGGCTTTCATTGCAGCTCAGGGTCACCACTTGTGTGTGTGTGCAGAGAAGAGGATTTCCCAGTGTGACCACTACACAGAGAGAAGGGTTAGCTAATCATTTATTTCAAGTGAATTAACAGACTAAGGGAATCCTGTGTCTGAACTGCTTCCTAAAATAACACTGCTTGCTTGTTGTGACAGTAAATCCTAGATTAACATGCTCTTCTCCCTTTCACCTTTCCTTCTGTTTCTTACTCTTGCAAAAAGAAAAATATTCTCCTCGTACTCAAGTAGGATATTGAACATGACTGTCCAGAAACCTGTTTTCATCTGAGAACGTGACATGCAATAGAAAACCCAAATCCCAAAGTTCATGAAAGCTGTCAGGGGCAATAGGACTTTTAAGAATTGCTGAAAAACTAGACATGGCAACTGCCCAGACAGTGCAAACAGGGACAGGTAACACAACAAAAAGAAATAAAGGCAATGAGACTTCCATCATGGTTTGAAGATCTGATTGGTGCAAGGGTTTAAGAAAATCCTGAAATTATTGCTGGGGTACAGAGATATAAAAGCACACTCAAGCAACTGGAGGTCTTATTGTCCAGGATGAGTTTTGCACTTCATACCTCCTCCAAGAGAGAGCAAGATAGCTGGTGCAGGTGCCGGTTTATGTCTGCCGTTAGCAGGAAAGTACACTGAAACTGGTGCCTAGATTCTCAAAAAGATTTTGGGGCTACAAGCCTTTTGCCTTTAGCAGAGTTTAAAGTCTTACTTTAGGTACCCAGACTCTCCCTGTCCTGTATAGAAAAGGTCAGGTAACTCAGAAAAAGGTGCAGAAAGGAATGGATGCATGCTGGGGATTTGGGAGTACAAAAGACAGGGTACACCTCAGTGTTCCCACCTTCTTTCCCTGGGTGCCCTCCCACCTTGCTCCTTCAGCCCCTGACCAGCGAGTGCTGAAGAAGGATATTTTGCTGACCCTCTGGCAGGGGATTGGGGTGGGGTCTCCATCCCACCAGACAGTCAAGGGCTGAAGACAGCTGCCTCCAGTGTACTCCAGCTGCTCACCATGCTGCTTTCAACAGGAATGGGAGGGCTTTCCCCTGAGCTCCTTATGTAAAGGAGGTGACTCAAGAAAATAAACAATTATGTGCTCTGCTTCAGAGAGGATTAATCTCCACATGGGTAGATGTTAGCAGACAGTTGGATTTGTACTCTATTAAATGTACTCTAAGCACTTCAGGATGACTCCCTCAGGTTACAGAGGTGGCAGGGAAGAAAGTTGAGTGCATGCAAATCCCTTGAATTCTCAGTGTGGAAGTCTTACCTGCTGGACACAAGGCAGGAATGAGTGTATAGGCTCACCTGATCAGAGGTCAGGTGAATTCCAGGCACAACAAATCATCTGGAATGGTTGAAATGTGCTTTCCATGTTAAATTGCAGCAGGGGAAATCCCCTCTCCTGTTATGTGACCCCCAGACACCAAGTATGTCAGATGCCGGATGCGTACCGGTTAAGCAGAGTGCTGTATGCACTTGGGAAGGAAACAAAAGGCAAAGATTAATCTGCGCTAGTGTGCGTGGGCACCCCACTAGGAATTAAGTCCAAATTACTTCATTAATAGCATCAGGGCTTTTGGTGTTTTTTTACTTTCAATAAATGTAACTTCTGATTTTTCAAGAGATTTAATATTATAACACCTAAAGTGCCTTTAGATGCGTTTCAGATCCAGCACACAGCCATGCAGATGTTGCATGTCCAAAGTTGGAATTAGGAGAGATTCAGCAATCTCCATCCCTCTGTAGTCATTTTATACTATTCTGTTTTCACAGCCCATGGGAGTTATGAAAGGTGACGCAAGAAAGAGACTTGAATTCCCTGACTTTAGTGTTCTTATCATTACTGAAACATCAGGGAAAGCTAGAGAAAAGTTTCATATGAATACCTCAGGGATGAAGTGCAATACTTAGAATTTGTAGCATATAAAGTCACACTGCCATCCACATTTGCTTGAACTTGACATGTCTTTTCTTTTTTATTATTTTGTTTTACATTATTTTGTAGTTATTTTTGTGTTATTTCATTTTTTTATATTTCTGCTGTAGCAAGTTTTGCATTCAGCATATTATTCTCTGGCAAGAGAATGTTAATGAACTCTGATTCAGCAAGTCAGCAGCACTGTGAGAAGGACTTCAGGGTCAAAGCAATCAGCTGCTATAGACATAAAAGTATTACACAGAAATAGCATTGCAGCATCCACAGGAGGCCCAAAAAATCAATTTCTCTTTAGAGAGCACAGAAATAATGATGATGTATTGTTTTCAGTAGAAGTTAGAATGTAATTTTGTGATGATGTGAGGTCTTTTAGGTACTTGGTGATGTCATTTGTATAGGTGCTCTGGGTGGAATAAGAACAACCAGCATCACAGTTCTCATTGGTAATGGCTGGATTTGCAGTTTCATTTCAAATAGATGCCATTCAAGAGTAGGAATGTCACTTAACCACAAGGAACACAGTGACCTGAAAAACTGACACCCCCTCTTTACCCCCACTACTGGAGTTCAGTTTCAATCTGTATTGAGTTTGTTCTGTGCTTCCTTAAAATGCAAAAAAGATAAGAAATTCAAAATCAATTTTTATTTTGGCTGAGAATCAGAAAACACTAGGCAGAGGAAACTTCCCAGTATGAGGTTTTTGATTGCTTTTGGGGGAGGTTTTTTGGTTGTTTTTTTTTTCAAAGCAACACTTTCTCAACGTGGGAAATATTTCTCCACAGGTTTGGCTTGACCTTGGCATGAAGGTTGCAGTTGGTTCCTCAGATATCTGACATGTTATCTGATATGTTTGCCTGTACTCATCACACAATTACTGCTCAGCCCCTTGTGGTCCAAAGAAGACAGAAGTGATTACTGTTGCCCTGTGGTTCAAAACCTGTAGGAGATGCTGGGTTTTACTTTTCATAGTGACTTCAGCTCTGAGGACAGTGATGCAGGGGACCGTGGAAAGAGGTGACTCCTTTTGTTGAGAGCCTGTGCCTCTGCTCCATCTTATTGCAAGACAAGTAGGCCATGATGGGGCCCTGGGTTTCAAACAAGCTCTCTTTTGAGAGATGACATGTCATTCCTGACAGCCTGTGAGCAGCAAAGTCAACGTGCAAGTATTCCATGCTTAGCAAGCTAAGCCCGGCCAGGTGTTTAGCTCAGGAACATCTCCTGCCATGTTTAATTGTTTGCAGGTGAATTAAAACCCACAACCAATGTGTGAGGAATATAATGTGCTATTGAACATTATCAATTCCCTTCTGAATTTACATCATCATCAGGGAGTCAGCCAGATGCATCCATAAAGTTTAGGATAGAAACAGCATTTGACCGTGCAGAGAATGGAAGAGAACCTTTACATCTCAAGGTAGTATTTTTAAAGTGATTACAAAAAACACAGTCCAGCTAGAGTTGTAATAAAAACTGGAAATTAAATGGAACATTTAAAAAAGCCAAAGCTTTTCTGCTTTGAAACCACCCAAGTAGTTTTAGATAACTAAAATAAAGTTCTTGTTCAAGACAGAATAACAAATTTCTTTTTCATACCTTTCCACTTTAAGAAAATTCTCAGTGAATTCATAAGATATGAAATTTCTAAATTATGAAACTTCTTGAAAATAATAATCTAAAGCTGACTAAATTTTTCATACAAATATATATTTATTTTTACACTATTCTAGGCTTTATGATAAAAATTTTCAGAAAACAGCAGATGATTCAAAACTGGTTTTGGAAACAAACCAGTAGTACACTTTTGTTCATTTCCTTCAGCTCAAAGGTCAACAGAAATGGAAGTTTAGTCTGTAAACTGTGTCTGACTTCTCATGCTTCAGTAAAATAATATATAGATCAGTTTGTATTTTCAGTTCAGTTCAGGTGAGCACTTCATCCTGTTGTTGTATATATGCTTATGCAAACTAATAGTGTAGAATAGATAATTAAAGCCCTGCTCAAAAATACACACAGATACTCTTCACTTTCAGTCAGAAGATAGTTGCATTTCTTAGGTCTCAATTTTAGCATCTTTTCCCCAAGTGATCAGTTACCATTTTGCAAAGAGGATGGAGAAGTGGCTCCTGTCTCAAACTATTCCAACTCAGATGTGCGCACAGCTTGGGCTGGCCTGCACAGCTCATGTTGATCAAAGCTGAGCCTTCCAAATGGGATGGAAAGTCACCTCTGACAGGGGGACAGTGACAGGAAGGTGAGAGTTATGCTGGGGAAGGTTTTCAGAGTTATTTTTGGGCAGCTAGAACCTGCAGCTAAAGGGATATATGGAAAAACCTCAAAGAAACAAAAAAAAGCAGACTGCAAGAGTTGCACTAAGACCTTTGAGGACTCTGACCAGGTCTCTGGCATAAGGAAGTACTGAACAAGAGTTAACTTTCTCTTCCACAACTTATTGCCATACTTCATTATATTTCTAGGTATTCCTTAGGACTTTACACATGCACAAACTCCTATTTGTGTCTAGTTACTCCTTAGGACATAGATACCTACAGGCACAGCTGCTTCTGGGAGTGTTTTTAGCTCGAAGGGTCTAGCAGACACTCTATGTCAATGAGCGGTGCAAGTCTGATTGCATGTTTTGGGCAAGAATATTTGCTTCTATTGATTTTAAAATAAGATAGATTGCATTTGTACAAGGAGGTCCACAATAGATCAGATCTTGAGAGGCTGTTTCTTTTCTTGCCCCTGTATCTGAGGCAATTTAAAAAATTATCTACCATAAAACAAAGACATTGACTGAGGAAAAGCCCATCCTGTTTCTAATTTGATTTTGCTGCCAGCAGCAAGGAGAGCAAATAACTTTAAGAGACTTGACTTGCTGTAGATCTGGTTATCAGTGAACCAGCAAGGAAAGGTACAGAGCAAACTGCCCAGTGGCCAGTTCCAAAGCACTTCAGAGAAAGAAGCTACTGCCAAGCTGAGCATCATTGCATGATCACAAGAGGCACATGCGGAAAGAAAGAGCTTCACTTAGGAGTCTGCCAGCTGGTGGCCAGGACCCTGGAGCTCACGGGTTCTTGGTGGAAAACACAGCTGAGAGACTGTGTCCTGCTGTGTTTCTTTAGCTATAATTTCCAAGTGGCTAGAAGGTGCAGTTCCACGTAGTTGTAATTTGACCTCAGGGTGACAAACTGAGATCAATAAATATATTGAGGTCCATAGCAGGAGACAAGGACAAAACCTGCCTGCCAAATACAGAGTACAAAGAACTTGGCAAGTCTCCCTAGTTCATTATATTTAGTAACTCACTTACTGTATTGGATTTCCTGTGCCTGGTGCAAACAAAGATTTTGAGCTATTGGGAATATCTTTCATAACAATCCTCTAATCCTTTTAAGGATTTTGCATTTAGGGATCAGAGTAATATATCCAGGGTTTTTTGCTGCACACCATAAATAAATAGAAAAAGCCAAATAAAATACCTTTATGTTCTCCCAGAATGTTCTATGACTCTTTAGAAGGATGAATTTGTCTATCACTTCGCCACATGTAAAATGTTGAGAATAATAATCCTTAGAAAAATAGCTAACATATGAGTATTTTTTCAAAATATTTAGAGTTGCCTTTATTTTTAGTATCAAAAAAAAAGATTTTCTGTACTATGGAAGATCCAGGAAAGAGTGATCTGTTGACGGTTTTTTGGTTCTGACACTTACAAATAGCCAAATGGGGTTTTAATTTTTTTTAATATCCTTCTGTCCTGAGTATATAAGCTATGCTGCTAACATAATTTAGCATAATTTTAAGGTCAAGATATAAATTCTCTGGCAGGCCTGCCTACACAGCGCAGCTGGGATTAGTTCAGTTCCAACCTTGGATGGATTCTCCAGCTCCATTTGCTTCTGTAATATCTGACAGAGTTGGTACTGCCTTTCCAATTACACAGTGACAAAAGAGAAAGTGGTTTAGAAGACATCACTGCCTCATTGAGAAGGAACACTGTCGGTTTTCAGCCTGGTGTTCTATAACAGAGCTAGTCATCGGCAACTCCCTTTTTGTTTAGCAATAGAGTTGACACTGCTGCACCAAGCTGAGCCACGTAGGCAGGGGAAAGATCTGGTTCAAACAGGCAGCTGTAGCGACCAGGAGCCACAGCACGAAGAGGCAGGGGATTATGAGAGATGGCAAGCTTCAAGGAAAGGGAGAGTACAGAATTTCAAGGTGTGTGCGTATCTGAACCTTACAAGACTGATAATCTTCCAGTCTTGCCACATTGGGACTTTCTTTATTTCCAAAATCACTTCAGGTAGAAAAACATACTTCTGTCAGGTGATTACGTAAAAATCTTGGCCCCAAATCAATGAATGGATGAACACAGTCCCATGTGAGGCTTGGGGAGGTTTCAGAGGGGCAGGAGGGAAGTTTGTCTTTCGTGAGAGCTTATGGCTGTTTATTTTTCATTAATGCAAGTAACTACCCAGCTGTCAATTAAAAGCAAAAGCTCTAACATCTCATTGTATGGGTTATTTTTAATATGTCCTGCTACATAAATAACTTACTAGACTAAATATGAATACTTCTGCATCTTTTGTGATATTTAACCCTTTCTATTATAGTTCTTCCACTTAACATGAAGCAATCGAATGTTCTTGAGGACAGATAGAGCAAGAGAGGGTCCATTTCAGATGTCCAGTAGATGAAGCAGGGAGTGCAGGAATTCAGCTGCTGCATTAGTGGGTATCACATTACTTTACGCATTTGCAGGTAGAGAGACTGGATTGCAGGCCTCCCTCTCTTTTATGTTTCCTATTCATATCTCCGATTCATCAGATGCCAAAGTAATTACAGTAACAAGTATCCTCTTATTTATAGTACAGAAATGTTGTGTGGTAGACTTTTGCAGGTCCTTGACATGAAGTTTAGCTTATTCTGTGCCAATATGCCTTTAATAAATCTGCTTCATCCCCTGCCTCCAGAGAAAATCATACTGCTTGCAGAAGAAGGAATGCTTATACTCAGAGAAGCGGTCAGCATACTATACTTTCAATATTCCTGCTAGATGTCATGAGCATAGGGTGTGAGATGACATCTGCCCAAAGGCTTTGGTTATCTTTGAAAATATAAAATTAAGATTATCCACAGTTCAATAGATTCTTTGTGGGTAATTTGCCACCTACACATACATTTTTAAAGCTCTTGGTGCACTCAAATGCACATCTGTAAGCTACAGCACTAATATGAAATCCCACATAGTTATTATTACACATTTTTTCTTGCAAAGATGATACTTTACTGCTGAAATCAATTCCCTCTAGGAGACTCCATAAGATTTCATATCCATTACTAGTGATTTATAGTGTCAACTTTGTGCACATATCTTGAGCTTTCCTGTGACCTACTGAAGCACAATTAATGGAAGCTGAAATAAGGAAAGTTAACTTCCCTCTTCCTACTGAAGAGGAACCTTTGCAAATAGAATGCATTTTGAAGTTTCATACAAAGTATTATAAAATGCCAGTGTGTCTGTGCTTTGCTAGGGAAGGAAACAGAAAGGGAAAAAAAATCTATTAAAATAAGAGGAAAACGGAGAGGAACAAGAGCATATTAAAATAAAAACAGTTATAGGGAACCTGTCTACAATGGAGTGGAGAGATGGAGAGAGAAGCATCATAATGAAATAATTATGCATGTTCTATTTAGTAAACCCATTCTGACAAGTTTTGTTTTACACAGAGTAACCTTTTGGCTTTGTTTTAAAAATCTCATCGCCCCAGACACCAAACAGGCTAAGACACTAGTAGGAGAAAAAGCCTTAGACTTTGTTTCTATTTTGGAAACCCAATGCCTGGAAGCAAAGGCAATGCCCTCCACATAAGAGCAGAGAGCCGTCTGCACCATTGCAGAGAACCAGGGTCTATATCTGCTTGTGTGTGTGGGTTCTTTGGTTGAAGTCCCTCGTGATGAGATTAGGTCTGGAAACATTACCGTATTCTTTAAGCACAAGGAACATAGAGTGGAATTCAATAAAAATTCCACCTGGTGCGGTATTCTCCTTCATTTCCTCTTCAGCTCTGCTTTAGTGCCACGTTGCTCCTCCTAGCTACTGACTGCAACAAAACTTGTCTGGGAAGAGTAAGGTTTATGTACAATAGCTGTTTGCAATAAAGCTGGCTGGGCTAAAGAAGAAAGTGTCACATAAAGCTGTTCACTTAATTTAAAGCCTTGTCTTTATTGCTTCAACCCTGTTGCACCAGAAGTCTCTACTGCTTTAATTCTGTAACATGGGAATGCTACTGAACTCACAAGCGACATATGATGAGATCTATAAGCTTTCATGTAGCATGTCTCATTCTCAAGCATTACTACTTTTTAGGTGAAGTCTAGTATTACGATTATTCCAAATAAAAAATATATTCACAACTGCTGTTAAAACCTCCCTGGAGTAGATGCCCTCTATGACAGCTTACCAGCAATGGGAAAGGAATATTTTCCTTTAAAACCTTCATAAAATCCTTGGTTTTATCCTGATTAGCAGAAACAATATTTAAGGAGAATTTTCTGACTTGTCTTCCTAGCAGGTCCCAGGAGCTCACAATTTACAGTCTTGCTTACGTCCTTGGAAAAGTATCTGTATGTTCCTACCTTCAGATTGAAGAATAAACATTTTGTCTGCCCTGCTAAAGCCATAATTTAGGTTTTGTGGTGGAATTTTACAGCCAGAAAAAAAATATGTGTTATTTTTTAATTTTGAATTATGTTGTGTACTTGAGTTGTATTGTCTTTTGTTTAGAACGTAGTTTTGTGTTGGTTTTTCTTGAAGTAGTTCAAGGACTGAGTAGGGAGAGTCAGAGTGTTATACTTTAAAGAATACATGAAAGAAACACTTGCAAAAATAAAATCCAAAGGCAAGACAGCTTGGAGATTTGTAGAGATTGTATGATTGCATTTTGTGCAGGTGATGGATTGCAATTATTAAAGCAGAGTGCTAGTGACTAAGATGATAAATTTGCATTGAGGAAAGAGTCATTGGTTTGCAGCTGAGATTATGATACTATTTGTAGCTGAGCCTACATGGTCTCATTTCTACATCTGCTAATTCCGAGTGTGTGTTCCTATGTGGATTTGTGCTCCCACACAGTGGGCTTTATTTAGATCCCTTATACACAGGGATGTGTAATTTGTTTGTATGTACCACCTTTCCTTTTCAACTTTTATTTGTTTCTTACAATATTCTTAACTTTCAAACTTTCTGTAAAGTTCTAAGCTTATGCAAGAAGTTACATGCTTCAAGCAGTCATGTGCTGCAATTTATACTAAGAAATAGTTCATGTGGCTTCAAGTTCTACAATTTTCCTTGAAACAGATGCCTAGCTTTGTATAAACACATGAATAGTTGTAGAGAGAGCTGCAAAGCTGTCATCTTGTATGGTACCACTTCAGTTGCTAGTACTTCTTCACCTTTAACATACATATATATATATCCGGATTGATCTGTAACAGTTGGATATGTATACATATATGTGTTTTAACATCAACACTTATACAAATATTTATCTGTGCAAATATAGATGTGTGTGTATTGGTTGCTTAATTGTTGCAAAAGAACCAGAGAAAAGTAACTGAAGCATGAGCAGTACTGTTGTCACACTGAATAATTAAAATAATACACTAACATATGTACTGGTAATACATTAGTATATGACACTAATACTAATTAAAAACTACTACTTTGTCCAGCAGTAGCAAAACTGCAGGTCGTATCTATGTAAAATAAATGTACATAACGTTACAGTAGTAACTGCTGACAAGTTATGATACTGAAAGCACAAAACTATACTGAAAGACTATTTAACCTCTATCCTTTTACACAGAGAGATAAGTTTTGCAGAGCACAAGTTGTTATCTCCTTCCCAAGAACATACCCTCCTGCTTATTACATAATTATAGTTGAGCATCCAAATGCTAAATACAAGAGAGAGAGGAAGAGAATTCAGGAAGGAAAGACATTTACAAGGGAGTAAATTGGTTACTGACTAAACATTTTCAGCATTTTGATAAGATGATTCTTGCGTGCCAAGAGACATTGCTGAGTAGGTGTCAAAAGTCCAAGCAGATTCAGTCTAAAGATAACCTCAGAGAACATTCCCTGCCAGCATTTTGTTGATTTTAGCAGTTCAATATGTTTCACAACATGCAATGAATTTTCATTATGTATTACTGGTAGTGTATCACACTACAAGAGCCTGCAGTGATCTGACTTGAATTTTTCTCTCACTCAGAAACAATTTTGCCATTAGCCAGGCTGCATGGGGGCTGAGTGTGTAAAATCCTCATTGCTCTGAGACTGAAGAACATAGCAAACGTTACGAAAAATCCAAACACAACTCTAGGAAAAATGGAGCTTCAGAGTTAGATAAGAGGTAAATAGCTAGGGTCTAGTGAGAGCTGACTGCTGGGGATGGCTAGAAATGCACTTTTTCAGAGCATGTGACAGAAGATACTAGGTGTCACTCGCTGTGGTGTGGCAACTCTCTTTTTACCCCCATGATATAAAGGAGAATACATGTCCCTGTGTAGCACGTCTTCTGATGGAGAGTGGTACAATTAATTTCTCTTTAAAATGTCCTTACTGTGTTCCAGGAAGCACTCCAATGAAAATGGGTTATGGCTTTGGGGATTTTTCTAGTTCTCAGCACTCCAGATCCCGGTTGATCTGCCTTTGAAAGGACATGTTTGTCCCTTACTGCTGCGAGTCCAGGAGGATGGCATGCCCATGCATGGCTCAAGAAGAAGCAGCAAGATCTGTATCTCACCCATGAACACTAGTTAGTGTGGTATCTCCTTCCAGCCGTTTATACACACATGGTCACATCTGGAGAGTCCACTCATGTCTTACCAAATAACTTCAGATATTTTCTTCACATAAGCACAACATGATTCAGTGGGCTTTTTATAGTGTGAAGTCTGAAATGACCTAAAAGCAGGGAAAAGAGCCTCAAAAATATGAGTATGATTTTGATCAGGTTGTAAAATCAACACAAGGAGTAATACACCAAAGAACCACTCTATCTACAGACTACAGGCAATCCTTGTGCATAACTAGTAAGGAAATGAAGTACTTTGTTTCATACTACTAAATCTGAAGTGATGGTTGTACCACACTTATATTTTGTCATTTGATTAGCCAAGAGTATCTCTTTTGTTAAGTCTATATAGTGTCCAACAGAACAGAATCCTCAACCAGACATGTGGTCTCTGGGCACTAGTAGAATAATATGTAAACAGATACTTCAACATTGCTCTTTGGAGACCTGGAATTAAGTCTTCTGTTTAGCTGTGATTATTACATTAACACAGTTTGAGGTTATGAATGTTGGTCTTGCAGTTAATGGGGCTCTCGAGATGCATGTTCAGCTCTTGGCTCAAACACAGGCTCCAGCTGTTCAGTTAATCTCCATGTGCTTGTCCCTAACCTGTAAAAGTCAGATGATAAGAAATAGTTTCTCTGTTTCATGCTTGTTTCATCTAGTTAGCATATAAACTCTGCAGGGCAATGACAGTCTCTTTCTTGAGGTCTGTATAGCTTCTAGTACAATTAGGCTCCAATGTTGCTGCACTTTTGCATCAGAATAATGAATAATTGCAAAATATTTCTCAATCATCCTAGCTTTTAAATTCTTAGTGAAGCTTCTTTCTTCCAGTCCCCCTAAATACACCTTTTAAAGATTTCTTTTAATCTGTGAAGTGTGCTGGGCCACCTCCTGGAAATCACTTTGTGCATAAATATTCTTCTGATTCTGCTGTGACACTGGTACACTTCTTTCCACAAAAAATGAGATACTGCAAATTATTAAAGAGGATGACATACCCTACTATCTGACAGTGCCATCAGAATGCTCCACAGTCCTCCAACTGATGCAGATATCATAGTTTATTGTTGTGTTCAATTAAAAAAAAGAAAATAAAGAAGAGAAAATGTTTTCCAAGGTCATAATTATGTCTTGCCTTCCTTTTTTGGGGTACTAATTATGCTGTAGGCTGCTAGTCCCCCCTTTCTGCATATAGTATTCAGGGAACATTCAGAGACACAAAATGATTTTTGAAGGAATAACATCTTCCTAAGAGAATTGCAGTGTGTTGACAAGGTATCAAAATGAATTTACTTTAGACTCAGAGAAGAGACCTTCTGCTATGCCACCAAGCGTGCACGAGCACTCCTCTTAGCCATGTTTTCTTACCTTCATCTGAAGAAATTTCTTCCTCATAGCAATGCAAATGGCTATAAAGTTATTAAATATCAAAGATTATAAACACCCAAATGCTAAGTGGGACATGATGCTTATAATATTTCTTTGCAGATTTTTGTTTCATTTTGGTTTTATCTGTGTTGTGTTATAGGAGGGTGCTACAATGTGCCAGTAGAAATAAAGCATATTCCTGAAATTTATAAGAATACTCATTCCTTTTTCATTTTCTGTAGGTTCTTACTACTGTGATTCCACAGTCTGGTTATGGATACCAGTTTTGAGTTTGCAATTCATTGAATGCTTCCTTGCTGCTGCACAAGCAGCTCTACAAGATGCTCTACATCTATCAACTGTAGATCTTTCATTACCCTGCAGACTTATATTGTGCCCCTTCTTATTAGTCTCTATCCTAGGATCAACAATTCCAATCTTTTCAATTTCTCTGACAAATGAAAGATTTTTTTAGCCTTTGCTCATTCTTATTACCCATCTACAAACTCCTTTAGTTCTGATGTATCCACTCAGAAATTATGTGGCTGGAACCACATACAAGATTCAGAAGAAGTCCTCAGCATTGCCTAGAAAGAGGCATTCTAAGATGATCTATGTTCTTCTCTGTTCTGTTCTTCATTTTAGCTTCTTTTAAGACGGTTTTAGGATGTGCAAGTTTTTCTGCAATTCTTATATGACACGATGACCTGCTTAGTGGACGAGGGAAAGGCTGTGGATGTTGTTTCCCCAGTCTTTAGTAGAGCCTTTGACATCATTTCCCACAACATTCTTCTAGAGAGTTTGGCTGCTCATGGCTTGGATGGGCATATTCTTCACTGGGTAAAAAACTGTCTGGATGGCCAGGCCCAAAGAGTGGTGGTGAATGAAGTTAAATTCAATTGGCAGCCAGTCACACACGGTGTTCCCCGGGGCTCAGTATTTGGGCCAGTTCTATTTAATATATTTATCGATGATCTGGATGAGGGGATGGAGTGTACCCTCTGTAAGCTTGCAGATGACACCAAGTTGGGCAGGAATGTTGATCTGCTTGGTTGTAGAAAGGCTTTACAGAGGGATCTGGACAGGTTGACTGGATGGGCCCAGGCCAACTGTATGAAAGTCAAGACGTCTGCATGCTGGGTCCTGCACTTGGGACCTAACAACCCCATGCAACATCATAGGCTTGGGGAAGAGTGGTTGGAAAGCTGTCTGGTGAAAAAGGACCTGGGGGTGTTACTCGACAGCTGGCTGAATATGAGCCAGTAGTGTGCCCAGGTGGACAAGAAGGCCAATGACATCTTGGCCTGTATCAGAAACAGTGTGGCCAGCAGGACCAGGGAGGTGATTGTGTCCCTGTACGCAGCACAGGTGAGGCCACACCTCCGAGTACTGTGTTCAGTTTTGGGCCCCCCACTACAAGAAAGACTCTGAGTTGCTGGAGCGTGTCCAGGGAAGAGCAATGAAGCTGGTGAAGAGTCTGCAGCACAAATCTCATGAGGAGCGGTTGAGGGAACTGGGATTATTTAGTCTGGAGAAAAGAAGGTTCAGGGGAGACCTTATTGTTTCCTGCCTGAAAGAAGGTTGTAGCAAGGTGCATGTTGATCTCATGTTGTACTAGGGAAGGTTTAGAACGGATATGAGGAAAAATTTCTTTGCTGAAACGGTTATCCAACATTGGAACAGGCTTCCCAGGGAAGTGGTTGAGTAATAATCTCTGGATGTATTTAAAAGAAGTCTGTATGTCGTACTTAGGGACATGGATTAGTGGTGGAATTGGCACTGTTAGGTTTGTGGTTGGACTTTATTATCTTAAAGGTCTTTTCCAGCCTAAACAATGCTATAATTCTATGATGCTATGGGAATTTCCTAAGTTAGTGCAAGAAGGAGATGCTCATTTCTAAAGAAATTTTTTGTCCCTGGTGAGATGATCTTGTTAGAGAAGGGCAGCAGGAGTTTCATATGCAGTATGCATAGCTACAACAGCTACAGTGAGAGTTTCTCCCAGAAAAAAATGCCTCATGATGTTTGAAGTGTTTACAAGCAGTTCACGTGTTCCTGCTTCTGTGCTCAAAAAGTAATTGTTTTTGTAAAACAGATTTGATTGATGAGGTCTTGGCATGAGTAGAAAAAGTCAAATAAGTGAATAAAATTAAAAATTCTGAACTACCAGAAAGCATATCATGGACTTGCAATCTTTCAGGTGAAGGCCTTTCCTAAGATACTGCTCTCTGCAGACAATTCTCCTCAGATAATATTCTGTCTGCAGAAAGGTTTTTTTCCTTATTACTTATCAACTAATATTCCAAGTGAACTTAGTGCTACTAGAAGATGCCAATTCAACAGATGAGAGGAGTGAAGGTCCTTCAGAGGGACAAAGGGACACATATACACCCACAAGCTGTTCCAGCTCCAGTCCATTGGCAACGTGGCTCAGTCCAAAAGGAACTTTCTCAGCTGGAAAGAATTCATTTTCTGTCTAGTTTATATTTATATGGCCCTAATTACTGTGTTATCTAAATTATTCATAATCTAGAACAGTACCATTGTAGAAAAATGGAGTGTTTTTCAGGCACACATAAATTCACACGTGCCACACTCTGGAGCCACATGGCAAGAGCCTTTTCCTCAGCCATGGCTGCTACTGTGGCACCTTAGTGGGCAGAACACGTGGGAATGTGTGTTTTGCTGTGGAAGACATACAGCGGGTTTTGAGCATATGCATGGCAAGTATTTGCCTATGCTCCTCTCTTCCGCTCCCAGCTGCAACTCTTTATCCAAGCTGCTATTTGGATTGCAGCATACTGGATATCCGTCTGGCTTGTCTGCTCCACTTGCCAACAAACGCACATTAGTTTGGTGTTTGCTATTTTTTCAGTACGTGAATGTGCTTTTTCAAAACGGGGAAACTATGATCTCATTTCATAAAACCTATCAGTTTTTCAGACATTAAAATGCAATTTAAGGATACATTGACTCACTCACTGACAGAGACTCCTTATCCTTCAGTCCATTTAATTATTGAGACATTTTCTAGTTCCCCCTGAAACTTCCTAAATATTTGTTTCCTTTTCCATTTGGTTGGACGATAAGACCGGAATTACTTACCATGCTGAGAGTAAAAGCCCTGTTGCTGGAGATACAGACTGACAATCCCTGAATTTCATTTCAGTGTCCTGTTGTTTCTTCCTCCAGCAGAGCACAGGTGACAAAGGTTCAAATACCCACTCAAGAGGTGTCCCTGTGCCACCTGCAGCCTTCCTCACCCCTCCCAATGGAGTACCCTGAGCAGCTCAGCCTGAGACATATTCTGTCCATGCTGCTTGGAACTGCTTGAATTGCAGCCTTTGACTTGCACTGTTCACAGGGCAGGCCATCCAGAAACAACAAGTCGAGCTGCCAAGCACTGAACCAGAAACAGGGCATGCCAAGAAGGGGAAAGCATGACAACTGGCTCATCCAGCGAGACATAGATATGATAGTCTGAAGTAGTAGAGAACTAGTCTGGCAAAGAAACTGCAGCTCCAGCATTTCAGGCAGCCGAGCACACTAGGCAACAGGAAGGCACAGAGTTTGCCCAGGGCTGAGGTTCAAATGACTCTGAGTAACTGAGATGGAAAGCACTGGTGAACTGACATGCAGTGGCCTCTCTCTAGCCACAGGTAACAACACTGTGTTGCAAACACAGCTGTGTTACTATTGTCCACAGGGTCTCTGGTGGGACTGAGTGAGGTTCTATCAGCCATGAGATATGTGGCTCTCCGAGCAGCTCCCCACCTCCAGGCCACAGCAGGGATCACAGACGGCAGTGTGCGTTCACCCTGCAGTGGCTACAGTTCACAGCGCCGATGACAGTGCGTTTGTGCTTACATGACTGACCACGAACCGCAATCACTTGAGACACAGGCAGACTTGGTTTTCTCTGCCGTGCTTCACACCATCTTTTGCCACCTTGCTGTGGGGACACTGGCAGAGGGATGAAGCAAACAACTGAGGGGCAAGGCATGTCTTAGAGGGTTTGGTTCATTGCACTTGGGTTACAATACTCAATCCAAGCCCAAACCAGATGTACAGAAGAGAGGAACAAAACACGCAGGAGATACTTTCTCTTGGCCACAGGAACCAGGCTACATGCGTTTATCCTCAGGCACCCATTTTTAATGGTATTCTTTAAGTCTCCAACTGCTATATTGTGAACATCTCTCAAGAAATACTGCCAGACATCACATTCACAGCTTCATTCATTGCCAGCTCTTACATCACCTGTTGTTGGCAGACTTCATCAATGAGGACAGTTTTCTGGCAATTATGTCAGCCAGCCTTCTCCTTTATATAGCTCTGCTGATCTGCATTTGAGATCAGCTGATGTGGTTTATAAACTCTTTTCTTGAGGGCTTTCAACTGACATATTTGCCTATAGTTTCCAGTTTTAATATGCCTTGACTGCAGGTGGAATTCTGTCTTTTGTGTATGCTTTTTTTTCTTTTTTTTTGAAGTGGGGCTGCCAAACAACTAAAGAAAAAGCTACAGAACCTCTTTGGGGAACAACAGCTAGAATCCCTCTAAAATGTTGAGAAATATATAGGAGGTGGATCCTGCAAACTTATCAGTCAGCTTCCATAATCCTCAGTGAGAGCCTGGAGGCTGGAGATGGTTGGTTGGGGATTAGGTGGAAGCGGTTATCACAGGCTAGGTTATGCATTTCCTTCAATTCAAACCCTCCTGTGCACAGAGCAGCAATGTACCTAACAGCTGCACGTTCTTTGCTTCTCTTCTGAGCCCTGCTCTGGCCAAAAAAAGCCTTTATCAGAGGACACATTTGGGCACCTTTGTTCATTAATGATAGCTGAGATGGAATACAATTTCTTCTTCGTTTCCATAGCCTCTGGCACAAACCCCTATGGAATAAAACCTCCTGGGACTTTGCAGTACTACAAGTCAATTGTTAAAGGAAATTTCAATAAACACTGTCTAAGTGTGGCAGCAGTAATCAAAGGTTCTTTGCCCTTTTGATGTCCAGTCTGCAATTTTGTGCTCTTTCCTTGAGCATTTGCATGCTTGTCTTTCCCTTATTCATTATAATGACTGGAGGATCACAGCCAGCCATTAGCATGGGAGGGAGCCTGGATGTTGTTCTTGTAGGAAGTCCACATTCCTTGCAAGTCTTGCATAACACAGACTTTCCCTGGGACCTGGTCCAGGAGTACTTCCTGCCAGACAATTTTCCTTTAGTAATGGGACCATATGAGGAAAAAAGAAACCTTTATTCCCTATTAGGGAAACACCTCATTCTTCTTCTTCCCCCTCAAATCTAAGATATGTTAAAACTCTCATGATGTAAACGTAAAATAGCACTCTAACAAAACAGCCCGTGTCTTTTTATGACCTCCCAATATTCTGGTTTGACAGGTTTATAAAACATGTATGCTCTTTGCCAGTCTCCCTACAGTGAAACACCTTCCTCCCACCACCAGCTAATGACATTACTTAAGTAATCTGTGTTATGACACTGAAGGTCATGGCTTAAATCCTGCTGATCAGCCAAAGCAAATGTCATCACAAAAGCAGTGGCTTATTTTTGTACTCATTTTTATCCTAGAATTACTGCTGATGAGAAGCACACATTCCACTGGCATGGATGCCTCATCAGGTAGGACCTACCATGTCATTTGTGTTTCAGTACTGGAAAAACAACCATTTACGTAATACTCATACTGCCAAAAATCCACACCATAGATCATAGAATCATAAAATGGTTTGATGAACCATCAAAATACAAGCTAAATTTACTGTAGGGCCAGATGAACAGTCAGAAACCAAATACTTATTTGGAAGAACTGCAAAAATAAATGCCCAGAGCTCCCAGAGGTTTCTTACAGCAGAGTTGTGCATGAATTTATCAATATTATGTTTTAAGCACAGTTTTAATAGCAAGGGTTTTATTGTAGAGATTGAGTTATCTTTTGGACCATAAACTCTGAGGATGTACAGGCATTGAGACAAAAGCAAATCATATGAAGTGAAATTCCAGTCCTCTTGTTTCCTAACACCTTGTTTTTAAGTTGCCTTGTTTCTGCTTGTGAGCAACCATGAATTAAGTTTTGTTCTCACTGGCAGTATGAAGTAATAAGAAGTAGTGTAGCTTTAGGTCAGAAGATTCGCAGCATCAGCTTGTGAAACTTATTAATAGGGAACTGTCTAACAAAGGAAAACACACAGCTGATTTTATGTGGTGTAGTTCTACAGAAAGGGGTAGAAATACATTCTAAGTGGGCTTTGGCCAGCAGGGAGCCAATGTCACAGAGAAGAGGTCCTTGGCAGTGCAAGGCTGCAGTGAGTGCCAGATTGTGGTGGCTAAAAGTCCTCAATGTGAGCAGATGCCCCAGTGCCAGGTGACTCCCACGTTTCCCCCTTGCTTTACCGTTTTTCTCTCCGCACCCCTTGCTATTCTGTCTTGACCCTGACAGATGCCAGAGAGATAACTAACCTCTGCAGTGTTGCAACATTTGCTTTTACCACAAGAAAATTCATTTTTTTTCCAAGAAAAAGCAGGGAAGTACTCTTACTCATGCTTCTTGAGTTAATGACAAAAGCCAGGAGACACAGCAGAGACAAAACAGAAAAAGAAAAGAAAGATGACCAACCTTCTGGCATCTCTGCAGAAGAGAAGAAAGCTGCTATATATAAGAGGCTGCATGTAACATGTGAGGATGTTGACACAGAAGACCAGAGCAGATGGCCACTCCTTTTCCAGAGAACAGCCTAACCCATTCTCACTGTCTGACTCTCCTGGAAAAAAAAAGGACACTTTCTAGGCTGGGTGGGCTGGCACAGCTTCCACTAGGTAAGGTTGCTCAAAGCCTCATCCAACCTAGCCTTGAACACCTCCAGAGACGAGGCATCCATGACTTCTCTGGACAACCTGTGCCAGTGCGTCACCACCCTTACAGTAAAAAATGTCTTCATATTATCTAATCTAAATCTATCCTCTTTCACATTAAAACCTTTACCCCACACCCTAGCCCCTGATAAAGAGTCCCTCCCCAGCTTTCCTGTAGGCCCCTTTTAAGAACTGGAAGGCTGCTAAAAGGTCTCCCTGGAGCCGTCTCTTTTCTAGGCTAAACAAGCACAACTCTCTCAGCCTATCACCACATGGCAGATGGTCTAGCCCTCTGATCATCTTTGTGACCCTCTTCTGGACTCTGACAGATCCATGCTCTTCCTGTGCTGAGGATTCCAGAATCTAACACAATAATCCGGGTGAGGTCTCATGAGAGCAAGGTAGAGGGAGAGAATCACCTCCTTTGACCTGCTCGTCATATGTCTTTTGGTGCAGCCCAGGGTATGGTTGGTTTTCTGTGCTGCGAGTGCACATTGCCAGCTCACGTTGAGTTTCTCATCCTCCAACACCCCCAAGTCCTTCTCTTCAGGGCTACTCTCAATCCATTCTCTGCCCAGCCTGTAATTGTGCTTGGGATTGCCCTGACCCATGTGCAGGACCTCACACTTGGCCTTGTTGAACTTCATGAGGTATGCACAGACCCACCCCTCAAGCCTGTCAAGGTCCCTCTGAATGGCATCCCTTCCCTCCAGTGCATTGATCACACCACATAGCTTGGTGTCATCAGCAGACTTACTGAGTTCCCTCAATCCCTCTGTCCCTGTCTCCTACAAAGGTGTTAAACAACACCAGTCCCAACACGGACCCCTGAGGAACACAATTCATCACCAGTCTCCACTTGGACATTGAGCTGTTGACCACAACACTTTGAGTGTGGCCATCCAGCCGATTCCTTATCCGCCAAGTGGTCCATCCATCAAATCCATGTCTCTCCAATTTAGACACAAGAATGTTGTGCAGGATGGTGTCAAATGCTTTACACAAGTCCAGGTGGATAGTATCAGTTACTCTTCTCTTATCCACCAACACTCTAGCCACATCATAGAAGGCCACCAAATTTGTCAAGCATGATTTAATCTTAGTGAAGCCATTTTGGTTGTCACCAGTCACCTCCTTATTTTCCATTTGCCTCAGCAGAGTTCCTAGGAGGTTCTGCTCCATGATCTTGCTGGGCACAGAGGTGACACTGTCTTGTAATTCCCCAATTCTTCCTTTTTAGCTTATTTAAAAACAGGACTTAGGTTTCCCCTTTTCCAGTCAGTGGGAATTTCACAGACTGCCACAACTTCTCAAATATGATGAATAGTGGCTTGGTAATTTCATCCACTGATTCCCTCAGGATCCATGGATGCATCTCATCAGATCCCATGAACTTGTGCACCTTCAGGTTCCTTAGATAGTCTTGAATCTGATGAAGCAGTAAGATAGATGAACTCTGTCTCCCCTTCATGTGTTTTTTGAACTGAATTCCCGGTTGTGGCTGGGGTTAGCACAGGTGAGCCCTGGAGGCTGCATAATATGAGCTGCTAAAACACATCCAGCCACTGAACATATTTGTGCCATGACCCAGATTTCATCAATGCATGGAAAGTCCCTAAGCTGAACCAGGAAAATGCTCCTCAGATTCATTAGAAAATTAGAAGCAATCAGAGACTTGAACTCAGCATTGGAAATGCACTCACATCTTGTTCGTTCCAAGAGCTGTGGAACAAAGTGCAGTGGAGATTATTAGAAGTTTGCCTAATTGGTCTATTACTACTTTAACCTGGCAAACCACAGTGAGAAACCTTGACTATGATTTTGATGAAGGTTCCTGTTATAAAACCGATGTTCTCAGGACTGGAACAGTTTCAAGCACCAAAGACACAATTTTTTTCAGTATCAACTTACACGTGGCAAGTTATCCAGATGTGAAGAACTGTAGGTGCTTTTCTTTGTGGTTGGTTTTTTTTGCCTTTTTTCTCTATATGCAATTAAATGTTATGACCATAAGCACTGAGCCACAGGATAAAAGTCATGTAGTTGGAAGCAGCAAAGCAAAGAAATTACAGGAACAGAAGAACTGCAATGACAAGTTGGCCAAAAGCTCCTCTGATCAGAGGGGTGTGTGCTCAGAAAACTCCCAAGCAACGTCCCTGACCTTGGCTGTTGCTTTTGATAGTCATAATCCTGGGCCTGCATATCAGTAACAGAAAATGATTAAAAATAGCATAGTATGGAAGAGTCAGAGCAGTGAAAAACATATAGAGGTGAACAGTGAAAAGCTATTGCAGAGACAAAATGGGGAAGAGGAACCAATGTACCTGATTGGCCCTGAAGCTGCCAGCCTTGACCTTGATAACCCCAAGAAGCCTGCAGAACCTGGTCAGCGTGCCAGCAGGAGATACACCCTTATGTGCACTCCTTCCTGGCCTTGCCTGCACTCTCAAGGATTTTTTTTAATCATTAAAAGGCTGGATCTTCCTATGTGGCATTTTTTATGGGGAGGTGTTCTATGACAGTGTTGTGCTTTGGCCTGCTGCTGATGGCAAAGCTTCAAGTCCACAGGTCTATATAGTGAAGCAAACTGGCCAAAGGTCAGGGCTGTCAACATGGAAGCAATGCAATTTTTTTTTTGCTGTATGAACATTATCCATCATCACGTCCTGATGCAAAAAATATTCAGCTGTTGTAAATGTGAAACTTGTCATTCCTCAGATTTTAGAGAAGTGATTTTTTTTTTCTGCAAGGTGAGACTGGAAGAGTCAAACAACCACAGAGCTCTCTGAGAGCTAAAGGAGACTCACCCATAACCATGGGACTACCTGTCTACTTGTCATTATTTAATGTGTTCTCATCAGTATGTTCTGCATTGTAAAGGCAAAAAAAAAGAAAAAGAAACAGGAAGATACATTAAGACTGTCTGTTATGGTGACTGTGTTTAAAAGAACAAAGAATATTTCACACTGCCTAGAGTTAGATGCCTAGGGTGGCATTTATCTTTCCTGGCTTTATATGTCTGTCAAGTCAGTCGTCTGTATCTGAGATAGGCAATTTTACCTGCCTGCATAGACAATTGAGGAGAAAAGGAGCTTCCAGAGGGCAAATCACTCTGTCTTATTTTAGACACCCATAGTAATCAAAAGGAGGACCTGTTTTCACTTTACACTGTCTCTGATATGGACCCAGGGACATCCACAGGCAGCCAGGGCATGTCTTCAGGAGCCTGGTTTATGCAGCCCAAGATGATTTGCAAATGATAGCATGCAGCATGTGGGGGTGACTGGGAGACTCATTTCAAAAATCACACTCCTGATGTCGGCAAAGGTGCATATACACACATACAATCTTTTCTTTACAGAAACCAAGGCTTTGGATAAACATCAAGTACAGATTTGCTTAGCACTTGCATTGGAGAAATATTTTTCATTTATTCATTAAGAAGTAGACAAGAATGGTCTTTGTGGAAAGAAGATTTCTAACTTTGCATTCAGTAAGCTCCTGTTCTGTGAACATAGAGACAATCTGATTTGGCACCCGTGAACCTTCTGTTCCATATTTTAGTCAGCGTTATTACTGCTATAAATAAATATTATTGCTACTTACACTTTGAGTAGGTGTGACCAGGACAGGAGAATGGAAAGTGGGAAATGCAGTGCACAAATTAATTCCTGATTTATTTTGGTTTAGTTTCTGCTATAACAAAATCATTTTGACAATGCTACAGATGTACTAGATAGTATATAATTGCAAAGGTCATTGTCTTTCTTACAGTGATCTTACAGCTGCACAGAGAGACCAATACAGTGGATAGGGCAGAAGGCAGAACAACATCAAAGACAGTGGTGGAAAGGTGAATAATTGCGTCTCTGAAAGCTGTTTTCACATACTCAATTTTTATGAGTTGTTTTATACTCCCTACACACACTCCGCTAAATGGCTATTGCTCTGTGACTGTGTTTAGGGGAACTCTTTTTTTCTGTTACTATGCATGACTAATCAGGCTCAAACTGATGAAATCCTCAGTACTTGGAGGAGAAGTAATTAGTGTAGGCCTCAAGTCAATGAAAGCTCTTCTAGACATGTTCCCCTTTCCACAGAAGTTAATGCGAAGCTGAATTCAGTAGTCCTGCTGTCTCTAGTTCTCAACTTAGCCCTGAATGTGCCCTGTGAGAATGAAGGAGGTACTTCACAGTAGTGGGCACTATCTGTGTCAGCAAATGAATCATAGAATCACAGAGTGACCTGAGTTGGAAGGAACCCACAAGGATCATTGAGTCCAACTCCTGTCCTTGCGTAGGACAATCCCAACATTTACACTGTGTGACTGAGGGCATTGTCCGAATGCTTCTTGAATATTGTCAGGCTTGGTGCCATGACTGCTTCCCTGGGGAGCTGTTCCAGTGCTCCACCACCCTCTGAGTGAAGAACTTTTTCCTAATATTCAACCTGAACTTCCCCTGACACACCTTCCTGCCATTCCCTTGAGTCCTATTATTGGTCACCAGAGAGAAGAGATCAGTGCCTGCTCCTTTTCCTTCCCTTGTGAGGAAACAGTAAACTGTGATGAGGTCTCCCCTCAGTCTCCTCTTCTCCAGGTTGAACAGGCCAAACAACATTAGCCCTTCTCATATGGCTTCCCATCTAAACTCTTCACCAACTTTGTAGCCCTCCTCTGTACATTCTCCAGTAGCTTTATACCCTTTTTATACTGAAGCTCTTACGCAGGCAAGAACAGAATACGAATCAAATCCACTGGGACTCAGAACAGTTCTCTGGATTTGGCACTTTAAAGTGGTAATTCATCTCAGTGAAACTGAAAGGGAAACTTGAAGAATGTTGATTTGAAGCTATGCGTTAATACCTTATTCTGAAAACTGCCAGCAGGACATTTACATGGCGCACAGTGTTTCTGAGTTGAGAGTGCAGAATTGCTTAGTGTCACATGCTCCATGCTAGAACAGTTGGGAACCTCTTGGGAAGTCTTTTGTTCTAATATTATTTAAGATATGGGTTCAATAATGCCCTTAATGAGAATACCAAAAATGTACAAAAGGTCAGGTCAGTCACCCTGTAAAGGAACAGGAAATAGTTGCAAAATGCATAGGGAGGGGCCAGTGTTAGAGAAGTCCAAGGAAATGTCTTGCCTTAAGTAACTGCTGATATCTTCTGTGACTAATGTATTATTGTTCGTAGAACACAGGTTATACACTTACCCATACTGCTTAATGAGATATTGAACCAAAGACTTCCGTATTTTCAAGAAAACTGTTATTTTTCTCCTGAACCTTATGCATAAGGCCTAGATTCAAGAGAAAACTTCTCATCTTTATATTCCTGTCTGAGAAAATGGTGAGATATGAAATGGTGAATCATAAACATTGCATTTCAGCAACAAATACATTCTGGCGGATCAGGAAAGTAGAGCTGGCACTATGCAACTTTGAATTTGCAACTGTGCTCTTGTACTCAAAATTGCCTGAAAGCATTTGCAATCAGCGTCTGACAGGTATAAAAACAGACTAAGAGTTCCAATGCAAAGAAGTGCAAATGTTGCATGGGATGCGAATAAAAATGTTTTAAAGAAGTGTCTGATCAAGAAAAGGAAAGGGACTTAGTGCATAAGAAAGTAGAGGTAGCACCCACAAAGAGGAAATGCATGGTAAAACACCCAGGAGGAAAAAGATCCCAAACAAGTAGTATGACTGAAGATACGAGAAGACAAGAAACAAAGCAGATAGATAGAAATATAATCAGAGAGGAAAAAACATTTAGTTCTATTGTGGAGGAAAAAGTAGAAGAGTTTTTTGAATTCGAATATTGGAGAACTTTATTAAATGAGACTGGACAGTAGGTAAAAGGTCAGAAGTGAAGAGGGAGATTTGTGAGTCACTGTTCAGGTAGCAACTATAAATACTACAGCACGTGAGGTCATATAGAATTGTACATGTAGTAGCCCATTATAAATCCTCATCCTCCTTCCCCTTTCAGTTAGCTGGTTCTATTCCCGTTCAAAGCCAGGGATTCTTTAAGGTCTTGGTTGACTTCTACTTACCTTCAGCATTCCCTTCTTAGAACCCCTTCTTCTTTCAGATTTACACTACAACCGTGTTAATGTAATAGCATAGCCAGGTCTTATACTCCAGAAAGTACTTCAAACCATCTAATATTTACACGCAGAAATATCAGATATAACACCTGAAGCACCTCCTCCTCACAGAAAGTAAGCTATTGAGGTCAAAGCTCTGGCATTCCAATGGTGTTGTGTGGAGATATCAGGTACCTAGGACTGGCACTGTAAGTAGGACTATCGTCGCCATGAAAGGAGAACAGGTAAGTAGCAGCTGCCTTTCTCACGTGCAGAAATTTCAACTGTTTACCAATAGCATAGTTTCACAGCAGAAACAGAGAACTGTTTTGACTGAACCAAAGGAATGCTGTTGCAATACGTTCTTTAAAGATAAATTGATGTTGTGAGTTGGAATGAAATGAAAATGTTCTTTCCCAATGTCACTTAGAAATAACCATTTTTTTTGCATCTTTCTTCCCATTAAATGGATAATTTTCATCAGAATTCAAATGTTCTTGTGCAAAAACCCTATCCTTATACAGAATTTTAAGAAAGCAATCTTTTTCACAGAATTGACAAGCTTTGTTTGTTTACCATTTAGATTTTTAAGCATAAGTCAGGTACATCATCAAAAACCAGAAACAATTGTTCCTGCTCTGATGAGTAGAGTGAGCAAATTTAAAGGCAATACTGCAGTTTCCAAGCTGGTCATAAGGGCTTTGTTTTGAGGATGAGGATAATCTCCTCAGGCTTCAAAACCTACCTGGCAGTCACTGGAAGGCAGTGAAGATGGCGGGGTACAAGGATCAGGATTGTGACCCTCATCTCTGGCTAAGATTTTTTCTTTTTTATGAAAGAGCACAGATAGAGGATGAAGGTCAATGAGAAGGACAATTTTACCCACATGAGACAAACATGACACAAACAGAGCAATACAGGTGCCCAGATCCGAGTGTACCAAGGAGCTGAAGTCAACTATGTCTCATGTCCAAGAGCAGACCCTTCTGTAGAAGCAGCAGGAGGTCAAGAAATATGGCTAAAAGTGACCTCAGATGCCTCTGTGTAGGCATTTGAATTGCTCCTGGGGCGTTTTGACTTCCCCGCTTCCTGCCTTCCGACACTGCTGTAGTGGCTGCTTAGCCGCTGGACTTTGAAACCACAGGCTGCTTTTCCAGGAAATCATCCTCTCTTGGAGAAAAACAACTTCCTGGTCATTCTGGGCCAGAGGGGCACTGAAATGCCAGCCGTGTTCAAGAGCAGGCTGTAGCTGTCTATTGCCAGAGAAGTAACTAGGACAAAGTCAAACAAGCAGCAGGTTTTTTTACTTGTAGTTTGTTCTTTCATCTTTTGATAGTGGCTGCTAATTGAGGTATTAGCATGATTGTGGTCGCATCAAACCCAACATCAGATTTGACACTGGCTCTCTGTGAGCCTTGGGTTGTCCAAAGGAAGCCTAAGTGCTAAATGGAGAAATCTCTTCTAAGAGATCACAATCCTAACAAGAGAGAAAACAAGAGAAAAGCTCATTATTTTTCAGTTTGAATATCTATATAGACACTGTATTATTAGATACTTTTATTTCTCCTGACCTGTCCTGCCTGAAACTGAGTTTCTCCAGCTGGATATCCTCAGTTCCCGTGCCTCCCACTCAAATCATTTAGGCCCACCATGGAAGTTTGAAAATGGCCTACAACATTTGGAGGCTCTAATAAAATTAGTGAAAGTACAGCAAGATTCATAGGGCTATCTAGCTTGAACATCACATTGTATTACATGCAAAGTACAAAGGAACAAAGCCAGAGGGGAAAATGAGACTATACATCAGGTGCTATAGTATTGGATTGTATAGTTGCAACCTAGACAAATTAAGCAGTCACATGGGCAAATTCAACGTCAATTTGTTAAGAACTTGTTTTCGATCCAGTTCCTAGAGTGCTTTAGGACCCAGACAAACAGAAGCTCTTCAGTTGCTAACCACTGGGTAGGTTCCACACTGGGATGACTACAGTAGCTATTTCAATTTGTTCTAACTGAGCCTTAGGGAGAAAAACTGACAGCATAGTCAGTTTCAGAAAGTTAGCCATTTGGATGAAAACATGAAGCATAAAGTAGCATGAAAACACAGTGGGTCTATTTTAAACTGATAATAAAAAATACGTATGGCTTGAATCTTTCAATCGATGTGCTTTTTCTATTATTTTTCAGTGCTGTGCAGCATAAATAACTTACGATACTGTAAAATTGTAAGCTGGTTTTGTTTTGCTAGCATGATCACTTCCTGTGCCTGTGAGTGACTACCTTCTTCTGATCAATAGTGGAAACTCTTGAGGAAGTCTGAGGTCAAACACCCAGGATGACTTCAATTGGCTGATTAAGCAAGTTATCATTTACAATGATGTTCCAGCCTGAGGCGGTTCCTCATACATAGCACTTAACTCTGTGTATATAGCTTATAAGCATAAAATGACCAAATCAGGAAGCTGTGTCACATGTCCATTTCGCATAATTTACTCCTAGAGATTCAGGGGTTTGTGACCCTACCACAGATGAACGCATCAGCACGAAAACTTCATTTAATTGCACAAAACAAAACCAGCAATACATTGCTTCCAGAAGGACTTAACATCTAGCAATTGTGGGCAATACAGAAGGTCAAGGGGTTTATTCCATCTGTGTTTACACTGAGATAGGCACTGGGCCTTCCACAAATTTCTCCTTTCAATTCATCTGTCTGTTCTTCAGGCCTCTCCCTCTTGGGTCCTCTTAGCAATCACATGCAACTTGGATGATCCTTAAAGCACTAAAAAGCTTTTCATGGAGCTGTTACAGCAAGGAAAATGGATCCGGGTTACATAGCTTGATATCACAACCAGTAACTATTGGTCAGGGACTTCTCTTTACTCATTTCTCTTTCGCCTCCTTTTATTGTCTTCTGATACATTAAATCAAAGTCTTTCTGCTTACTGGCATGCATTTCCAAGTTGGCTGGTTGGGATTTTTGTTTGGGCAACATGCCTTATCTGGTTTTTCCCTAGTCAGATGGTGGGGAAAATCCCACCAATACCAAATATTTAGAAGATACCATTATCTGCCTATCTTTTTATTTGCATTGAGCATCCTTTGTTTGGGACTCACAAAGCTGTATGATTCAGGAACAGGAAGTGTCGAGACAGACAGACTGGGACTGTACAGGGAACTGAGGAAACTCTAAAGCAGAACAACGTGTCCTGTGTTGTGTCCTGGTTTGGCTTCAGGGTAGTAAGTGCTGATTTATTCTGAGTTGGACAGGAACTGCAGGTATGTCAGCCAAGAGAGTTTGGAACATCTGGACAACACCTGTGGGTTGATTTATGCTGTTACTATGCTGGTTTCCAGCCACCCAGCTCTGCAAGAACCTGTTACAGTGATTGCAGTCACAGAGGGACTTTTTGGTAGTCTGGGACCAATGCTTTGCTTTCAATTAGAAGACCACTTCTAATTCTATTAGGTGCTTATTGGTGTTTTGAAAGAAATACATATTTTTGTGAATGTTTAGAGTATGATTTTCATTTCCACTAAACCGGATTCGTGTTGGTCCACTGGTCTAAAATGGTCTTCAGATGATCCTAAAGTGTATTGTATAATACAGATGGATCATTCCCAGAACAGAATGAGAGAGGATATTTTGACTCTCAACAATTGCTATTAAAACTGAAGAATATTTCTTAAGAAAAAGCTGATTGCAAGAAACTTTCTGAACTTCCGAGGACAGTTTTAAAAGCGATAGAGATGGTTACTTCACGAGTAACCTGGTGATTACTTGAGAGCTGCTTTCAGAGGGACAGAACACGGATTGTGTAGGGTTAAGCTGATAATGGCCTGCAGATATTAATTAAGAAACCATCCATCAGGACCAGGCACTTAGCCTTTGAGTGATGGTTATTATGGTAATAGCCATTGAAGTCAATGTGAATAACTATGACAATGGCATTGTGGAATTGCAGCCTTATTTCAGTATAAAATCACTTTTGGTGACAGGTGAAAGGGTGAGGCTCCTGCTTGCCAGGCACACAAAGTCACAATGGGCAATTGAGGTTATGTTGATGCTTTCTCTTTAATGTGTCAGCTGGGATCAAGATACTGAAAGCCACATTCTGCCTTCAGATACAAGTATGCAAATTTGTCATCTTAAAACTTTGTCATTGTTCCTGGGAATGCAGCAGTCACTGTGCTTAGATTGTATCTTCAGTCACAGCTTGGGCAATCTTCACAGCATCTTGCACAAGACTAAAAAGTCTTTAGTTAGGAGTCCTTGCAACCAGTTGTACATCAGATGAAGTGATGGATATCCACATCTGTAGCCAACCTGGTTATGCTAATGTAGTTTTTCATCTCTTTTCATTATTCCCATTAGTAGCATCACAATCTGCACTATATACCATTTCAGATATTTTGATAAGAGAAAAGAAAGATGCCTTTTCCTGTCGTTCCCTTCCCCCCCCCCAAGTAATTATCCTGGCAGTGTATTCACAAAGTAAAAATGCTGGAGACAGTTTGTGACTGAAAAAGCGGTGAAATCACAGCCTTAGGAAATATGCACAGAGTTTCCACACACAGATGGAAATCACATTTGTAAATGGAGAATTTCTATAAATGCACAAGTCTTGGTTGAGAGCTATCACCTACTGCTAGTGCACAATACCCTATCTCATGTAAATGCACCTGTAAGCACTGAAGAGGGAAACAGTCTGATGGATTGCCCAGGTAAAGTTAGTGCTTTCAGGGGTTGGAGATGTGCTTGAGCACAATAAATCCACATTGGATAAGACTTGTCTACAGCTTGTCTTTTGAGAATCATTCAAAGGTTTGACCAGGAACACCAAGCCACCAGAGCAGTTTATTAAGTTTGTACAACTCTTACAAGAACTCTTAGGAGAAGGTCATGTCTAGGATGACATCACAACTGCCAAATTCCAGATTTACAAACCTAATATGGTACTAGGTACCGGGCAGACCCCCCTTACTGTGTAAGTGCCCATTGTCATTAACTGCCACCCTAGTCTGATATCACCTTTGGAATGGGTCTTCAGGTTCTTACGCATGCTCCAAAGCTTGATCTGGGACATAGCTTGTGAGTTGTGTCCAAAGCCTCCCTTTCCCTGCCCTCCAAAATTAGTGATGGCATCTGTT
The DNA here is from genome assembly GCA_033558185.1 of Dromococcyx pavoninus. Classification (NCBI taxonomy): domain Eukaryota; kingdom Metazoa; phylum Chordata; class Aves; order Cuculiformes; family Neomorphidae; genus Dromococcyx; species Dromococcyx pavoninus. The sequence goes on from JAUMJL010000722.1 coordinate 152,166, forward strand.
TTATACACCTGCTCTCTTCCCAAGAAAATGTGAGGCCTTGGACTCTACAGTAGAAACTCTCTTTCCTATATCCCAAGGAAGTGCCCTATCTGAAAGATTCTATGGAGTTCAAAAGATTAGACCATGGAATAGCCAGGAGTACAGTATCTCAAGGCCAAAGGAAGAATCTATGTTCCTACCTAATGGTTATATCCACCTGGCAGGCAAGGTGGCACTGACTACAGACCCAGCTCCCTCAGTTCCTCATACATTAGATGCTTCATGGCTGAGGAAAAACATCAACTCTAGGAAGCCCTCAATACCTTTACTCCTATGAAGCACTGAGACTCAACTTTGCACACTAAGGATTTGCTTGCAGTCTCCTTTCTTTTTTTCCTTTTGTTTTCATTTTTGGGGCAATGTAAAAACCCCTAAATCAATGGGAATATTTCCATCAGCTTGGATGTACGTTAGATCAGGCACCATTTTACTTGAAAAAGCGACATCACACTTCTAATAGCACAAATGTTATGAATGTCTTGGTTTATGTAGTGCTTTTAAAAGAAAACATTGTGTAGTTTTAACCTCTGTGTGCAGGATTTGTTTTTACCAGCCATCAAAGGGCAACCATGTGTAAGGGCAATGTGACTGCAATTGAACAATTCATAGCAAAGTTGTGTTGTGATAGCTCATCTCTGCAGTTCAAGAAGCTCCTGGCAGCAGATAATATACTAACAACACAATATACTAACACAGGTGAAAAGTGGGATTGACTTTTTTTATATCTGAATTAGTTGCCCACATTGTCATTTTGACTAGACAAAGTCATTAAGATTTCTTTGAGATTTTCAGCCCCTTCTTGTCTCTCCTACGTGAACTTTCATTTCTGAGCAAGTTCAACCATCATGTTACTCTGACTAATATTTCTCATTTCAGTCCCTTTGCCTTTGTAAAGGAATAGTAAATGAATCAATGATCAATCTGTGTGCAGCTCTCTTGCATAATGACACATATTTCAACAGACTATATTTGAAAAAATACTTATTTTGCAGTTAGAGGATAAAGAAACCTTTATAGATTTAAATTCTGAAACACATTCTGAATCATTAGCAGATGGACTCAAAATCCAAAAAGGAATATATACGATCTAAAGAGACTATGTCTATCCCTTGGGATATTCTAATACTGGAACTTAAAGAAAAAAACCCCTACCCTTTCCTCTTTCCTTCCTCTTTCAGGCAGCTGTGTTCCAGCACAGTAGCAGTAAACTTTCAGATTATATGCATCTGTCAACACATGCTTGCTTGCTTGCTTGCTTAATTCACTTCATTTTAACAATTATTAGCATATTTCCTACAGACACTATATCGTGATGAAGAGCTGCTGATTAAAACTTACCCTGATACAAACATGGAGAAAACGAAGAGCTGTTTCCAAAAAGCTAAAGTGGGGCAGATGGAAGCATTGAGGGATTGTAATTGTCCAGGTCATCCACGTGTTTGGACAGCTGAGTTGAAATGTAAGGGGTCTGTGTTATGAACGAGTTGCAGCCACAGGGTACCTATAAAAGGCACTGAGAGTCTGGAAAGAATTTCTAGGAGGGATTTGCAGTTCCAGAATATAAGCAGTGGATTTAATTTCAGAGAAAATATTACAGAAGCCTACCCTCCCCTAAATATACACAAAGCAAGTGAAGTGCTCAGGCATTGGGTCCAAAAAGCAAAGTTAAAGCATTGTGAGATGGGAGGGATTTTGTAAGTGGTAGATTAGTTTGAGGCAGGCTTCTTGCCATGTGCCTTCCAATGCTGCCTCTACTGTATTGAAATTTACTTCCATAGGACAATCAGTTAATGTTTTTAATAATGTTATTATGAATCTGACATTCAGGATCACAACCAAGCAGCTGTGATGTGAGTCAGCTGCAGAAAAGAGGCTTGAAAAATGTCTGCCCTTAGGCAGTAACAAAAACCAGGAATGTCATTTTCCATAAGATCTGAGCAGAAAGCTTTGCAAAATATCAGGCAGGACACCAGTTCTATAACTCTCCATCTTTTCCATGATATGGACTTCTTATATCTCTCTCATTAGATCTCACACTCAGACTGATTTTTGTTTGGATGAACTGTTTTTTAGTAGTAAACACAAACTTCTAAACCAAATTTTGAGCTCCAAGTAAACACCACTCTGTCTTATTTAATTCTACACTTTCCTTCACAAACTCTTCTGTGGCTCTCAGTCCAACCAATGCTTTTATCTCCCCATAGCCTAGAATATACTCCCTGCTTTTTCTGAGGGATTTCCCATTCTGTATCAAAACATTCAGCAAAATATACTGTTTCTTTTTTTCATTACAGAACTGAGGTTACCCTTATATTTCCTAAGAAGCCTGGCATTAACTGAGGGCATCCTGCCAGTGGACTTGATATTTATTCCCTTTCCAGGACTGCTAGGCTAGACCTAGCCAAATGCCAGTCCTAGGCTCCCATAAAAGACCAGATCACTTGGTTACACCCAGGAAAACAGAATGAATTAAACTAAGTCAAAATGACTATCATTAGTGTTTTTTATTTTATTACGCCTTTATAAAATGCCAAAAGAACATCACCTTCCTCAGTTTTCATGTAAAGTTCATCACATTATATATTAATATTAATATTTGAAAGAGATCTGCATAATTTATGTGCGATAAGTGCATAAGTGATTCTTGCTGGTGAAAAATATCACTATATTTCTGGAAAAATTTATAACTTTTCTTTCTCTCTTTTCATAAAGGCAATTAAATATGAGTTGCCACAGGAACAAAAAGCTGTAACATGAACCTTAACATGAACGTATTTTTAAGAACAACTCTGAGTTTTAAAGAAAAACAACCAAACATCAGGAAAATATGTCACTCATGAGACTTTCTGAATTAGATTTATTCTGCTCCCTTTCTTCTAAGGGATCTTATGGGATGTGGCAAATATTATGTACAGGAAAATCATGTACCTACTTTTGTTTATGTAGGAATGGAAGAAGGTTGAGGAAGGCAAAACTGCTGTCACTGAGAGACATCTTCCCTGTGTAGTCCACCACCATGGCTGCCAGCCCACTACCGGAGTATCTAAGTTTCGGGTGGCTGCACCTTCAATGGTGAAGTCCTACCCCTTGGCACTGAAGCAGTCATGACACTAGTCTCTCACCACATGTTTCGTCGCACTCTGCTACCATTACACTGTTTTGGACAGCAGCATCACTCTCTGTGTCAAAACGTCATCTTTCCATTCGTAGTCAAAGACTGGGACTGAGCCCTTCAAGTCCAATGGTGCAGATTTGCTGTCAGGCACAGCAGTCTCTAAACCATTTCCTTTCCTTTGGATGTTCAGGATGCATTCCACAGGGTTTTTTTATCCCTTCCTTTTAAGTGAACATTTTAAAAATAAATGCTTGGGGAAACAACTTTTGGGATCAGGCACAGGGCAAGGGTCACTGCTGGTGAACTCTGCAAGTGAAAGCAGCAGCTGACATTGCCATGGATACCTGCTGGGCCTTTTCTGCTGATACTTTCACAGGTTCAGATCAGTTAACATCTGTCTGTCTAAAACCAGAATCTATTGAAGAATATGGACATAAGCTTGCAAGAGAGCAAAAGATAAAGGTCCAAGAAGTCTATCAGGTAAGAGGAGAGAGAATCATTGGGGTGCATTGAAAGTCATGATTTACACTTAAAAAAGGAAAAATGGGTTAAATAACAATTATTTCCTATAGTTAGACTGTGAACAGCAGCCCACAGCAAAATGAGTGAAGAACTGTAAATTTATTTTTTTAAAATCAGCCTACATTGCATAAAATACATATTACATGAAATGCTGTAGGGAACAATCTTACAGGAAGGGACTAAATGACCAAACTGTCTCCAGCGTCTGTGCATCTGCCTTAAGCAGTTTTTAGCTTGTGCAACTAGAATAATTGTTTTATCAGTTATTCACCTGAAACTCCCTTTTGCCGGAGAGATTGTTCTTGGCTAACAGCTCCAGGTAAGATTCATTCCTGGTGTGGCCAAGTTATTCCAAATACAGCGAGTGTGTTCACTTATGGATGTATAGTTGCCCGTGTTATAATCTGTGCTTAGTAAATCAAACCATTCTGCTAAAAATCTTTAGCTTAGGCCTCTACCTTAAAAAATCAGTAAGAAAGGAAAAAAATAAGTAGAAGTTGGGCAAATAAATCTCACTCTCCTGCATTATTCCAAGTCATGCAGAGGAATTCTGCATAACATAGTGAGAAGTAAAATTCAAGTTCTTTAACCTCATCATTTTTTTAAGTTGAACTTCAGAGGGTTTTTGTTACATTCTGGCTGATGTATCAGAGAATTGCTCCCTGCTGGCTGAAAGATGGCAATAAGAAAATTGTGTGTAAAACTGATTCTTAACTTCTTCAAATGTATTTACTGATGTTTACAAGTTTCTAACTGTATCACAGTATCACAGTATCACAGTATCACAAGGTTGGAAAGGACCTCTGAGATCATCAAGTCCAACCTATAACCCAACACTAACACCAACACTAACACCAATCATCTAAACCATGGCCCTCAGTGCCTCATCCAATCTCCCCTTAAACACCTCCAGGGTTGGCGACTCCACCACCTCCCTGGATAGCTTTAAATGGTGAGATTTAAATGAACTGGTGAGCTTTAAATGAAAAATTGAATTTCAATTCGATTATGCATTGATAAAAATGAAAGTAACATGAAGGTTTTTCAGGTCTTTCCTCCCTGATTTGGCCCTCTGCCGTCTCATGAAAAAGCAAGATAGGAAAGCAGTAAAATAATATTAGGAACACTAAAAATTACCACCACCCCCTCCAAGACAAAAATATTCTAACTAACCAAATCAATTTTTTACCTCATTTGAATGATAAACAGCAAGTGTCCAGTTATAAGGTTTTTACGGGAAAGCAAAAGTTATATTTTTCCCTCAATGTATTTTCAAAGAAAACTTTTACAAAAGAGCTCTGTTATTTTCTTAAGCATGGAAATGATCAGCAGAGCTATGATTTTATTAGTAGCAATGACAGAAAGATTTGACTTTCCAATAATGTTTCTGTATACTTCAATATAGAAGTGCTTCTCTGGGTTGCATTTTAACCAATAATTATAAGAGTAATTCTTGACTTAGTTTTTTAAGTACAATTTTTTTACAAAAATAGCTTTATCCAAGTGACCATGCACCACCTGATATCTGCAGTCTGATAAGAGAGTGTCACTAACATTTTTTTTCTGACTGAGGCACTGTTGAGTAGTCTGTAGTACACTGTTCTTGAAGGCTAACTTCCCACCGCCTTCTACAAGCTTTCTGTGAGAAATAGCATTTACTCTGCATTCTGTGAATGGTTTCTCTTGAATATTAGGAAAGGTAAGACTTCTTTAGTAGTTTCAACTGTAATATTACACTGTCAATAAAAAAAAATCAGTTGAGATTGAATTCTGCAAAGGTATGTTCAAGTTTTTCCATCCTGTGCTGGGAACGGTAATCAGCCACTCCAGTTACAAAAACATCTACATTGTCTAAAGCCCATGAAAAGTGTCTCGTGGTTGAGGGCAGCCTTAAGGAATTGAGAACATCAGCGTAAGCAGAGAAGAGGAGGTTATGTTAGAGGGGATGCACACTATATCTTTGCCTGCAAAAAGATTTGCAACTGATAATATAAAATAGGGGAAAGGTTTGATGATGCAAATATGTAAAATTAGATTATTTTATCCGATTAACTGCAAGAAAACAAAATTTTTAACATGGAAGAGAACAAAACTTCAAGTCTAATTCTGGCTGCTTTCATGAGATGAAGTAGTGGTTATTTTTTTGGGGGGTGGGGAATAAAATTTTGTTACAAACTCAGTCTTCCATCAAAAAATGGCTGTGAACATTTGCCCCAATTTTCTTTGGAGCCTCAGAATTTAGATGAGTTACATATCACAGAAGCTGTGGGGGTTTCCTTCGGGAGATTCTTCAGTACAACATGGCAGACAATACTGGATAATCTCCACTGTCTAAGTGCAGTTATAAGACCAGGACAACAACTGAAGTGAAATGCACTGGTTGAAGCAACAACATTGCAAATAGCAATGTGTAAATGTCCTTTGCTAAGTTGTCTAAAGTTATTGTAGGTTTTCAATTTTTTTTGAGTTAACACAATATTTTCACTTTTTCTATAGTTATGTTGTCCTGAAAGTTTCTAGAAAATGTGTGTCTAGTACCTCAATCAATCAACAATTTTGGCTGGCTGGGGATTTTCTTGTTTGGTTTTGGATTTTTATTTTTATTAGGAAAAATATATTATAAACTTAGCATTGTCTCCATAATGCCAGTGTCAAACTTCCTGCTCTTTTTGTTGGAGCCAGAATGTTGTGCAGGTATCCTGAATATTTCTTATTTGTTTATGTTGTGTGACAACTATCAGTTGTTTGTTGGTGGCTTTAAAATGAATCCAAATAAGTCTCATTCTGTTAAGTGGGTTGGTCCTTCCTCCTTCCTCTGCTGGGTTTGTCCTTGTCATTACACACATACAATAAGAAGACTTCTTTGTCACAGATGTTTACAATACAGTCTCTAAATAATGGATTTCCATTGTTTACTCAAAGTATAAAAAGACTTTTTAATGCAAAGCTACAAGGTTTGCAGAGCTGGCGTCAGCCTCCCCATACACAGAGTCTCCTAGTTTCTGGGAAGAAGCCCAGGGCATCCTCCCCTCTTGTAATATGTTTCTGCCAGAAGCATTTAAAATTGTTTGACAAAGAGAAACGTGCAAACTGAAGCATTGCGAAGGAGGAAGAGACTAGAAAAGGGAGACAAAAAATGAAACCTTGCAAGAAAATTCTTCAATTTGTCTAATGATATCACTTGATAATAGAGTTTGAGGTCCCATCTGTAGATGGTGGCTCCCACACATAGAATTTATCTTCAGTAGGAGTAAACATTTATCCTAAGTTGCAACTGCACATCTTAAAGTTCTGTTCTAGGAAATCTGCTCTGCCAGTGTTTTGCCAATGTATCAAGGAGAGAATTTATACCAGAAAATGCTTACAGCCTAAAAGGTATGGAAAGATAAGAGGTGGATATATTCCTTTGAATTTATTTCCTTTCTAATTCTGGAAGATAAATTGATGCTTAGATGTAGCTAGTCTGGATATAGGGTCTCATAATTATTTCTTGGATTACAGTGCATTTATAGTGGCTTTCCTTTATTACTGTGCCTAACTATTTGCAGTATTTTTTACTTAATTGAAATGATAGTTTGAGATACATTGGTCAACAGGGAAAAATTTGTTACCACTCCTGCACCTGATTTATGATAGCATTTGTATCCGGAGGCTATTTTTCCACTACTAAGATCTAAAGGGGTATAAGGATGATGATACCACGCACCATTACCCTCTGATCTCAAAGGTCCTGGCTATGAGAGTGGAATTCACAGTCTTGTCTTAGCCACTTATTTTCCCAGCGCTGCAAACAGGGAGTTTAGAGGTGGGGAGTCTGGACACGCAACATCGGAGCCTATAAGACAGCCAAGAGGCAAAGGATGAAGAGCAGTATTCATTTGAAATGTCACTCTCAGGCTTGAAGATGTTTTTCCTTGGCCCATCCTGAATAGCACGCGATGGTGAAAGAGGAAACTGCTTTGAATACAATTCCAGAACTTAGGCACCTGAGTCTCCCATTCAAACATAGACAGCCATCTTATCCTTTTCTTATAGACCATACCTGCTGCTCCTCCTGCTCCTCCTGGATGAGAAGTTGGTCCTATTTTTGTTGAATTCTTGTGGTTAAAACACTTAGCTAGGATGCAAAGACCTGCGTGTGTTGAGGTCTCTTGAGGCTGAGGGGAACAGAGTGTCACATTCAACATCCTCAGAAGATGGTCCATGGTAGGAAAAGTAATATGGTAAAAAGTGTCTCCTGCTCACGATTAATCACTGTCAGACCAAGAGAAATCTCACAAAGCTGGAAGGTGATAGCAAGCTGAAGGACCATAACTGTATCTCAGTGAGATCTCTTGAAAGAGAAAGGTGTCTGCCTTTATGGATCTTATTAGTTGACTTTAATGCAAAGTACACATAACATTCCAAAAGTTTTTAAGTATCAAATTGTTGCAAAGATTCTTACTTTATTTACTATAACTAAATCTCTTCTTGGATTTGGATTTAGCCTGTTGTTGGTTTCATATCCCACCTTGAAAGCAAAATGTTGATGCTCTCTTTCATGCTTAGATAAGTTTATCTCTGAGCTGTGTCACAACCCTGAGCTAGTCTCAGGTTTTCCTTCTTTTGGATATTGTTGACACCACTGTCGTGATCTCATACAATCTTCCAATAACACCCTACTTCTTAACACCATAAGTAATATTACCTCCAGGGCAAAAAAAGGGCCAAGAATGTTTGCTCTCTCTTTGTAAAATAATCAGGCAATCAAGGTGGTACAAACACCAAGAGATGTTAGATATTCAATATTTCATAAATCTGGTACCCCATTGCAGAAGAAGCAGAAGCTCACTTACTTGAATTGCTTCCTAATCCCCTTTTAATACTAGCTTACACAAAATGCACCTACCCAGAAGTCCAGGCACTTTCATAACATTTAATATGCACATAGGAGAGCATGGAGTACTCATGCCCTAGAGTCACTTTCCAAGATGTCTCATATATTTCTTCCCTAATGTCCAAGAGAATGAATGCACCTTCTTGGATTTCCAGAAAGACAGCCTATCTAGATGCCATCAAAGAGAAACTCTCGTGGAATTTCTGTTTTCTTCTCTTTCCACTAGGCCATGGAAGTTTTCACCCATGAGAAGTGTGTTCAAGTCTTTTCACTGTAAGCAACTGCCATATCTCAAGCTGAGGAGAGCTGTCTCTGGGATGATAGAGGCCCACACTGTTAAATGTCTTAGAGTCAGAAGATTGCTTTTTAATCACAGAACAGAAATTAATTAGAAAATAATGCAGGCTAGTGTTGAACACTGACCTAATATATTTTTTCCCTGAAGCAAAGGTCTGAAGACAGACATCTTCTGCACTAATTAAAGCGAATGGTCCCAACATGTATCTTGCAATAGGAACTTGCAAAGGTTTCCTTAAAATACAGCCATTGCCAACAGCAGGAAAAGGAGAAGCAGCAAAACTGTTTCTAGGCAAGCCCAAGGCATCAAGAAAAGTCCCTTGTCTATGGGGCAATGCACATGCATTGCTTTGAAACAGCAGGTACAAGGATAACTCGGGAGCCCTTCCTTGCTAGGTATTTGGCAGTGTGTTGTAGCAGGGAGCTGTAAAGGTCTGTTACAGAGCTGAAATAAGGAGTCCTGCAAAGGAGTGTTGATCACTGTCCTGTACCCAGAAACAGTCCCCAGGAGCCACAGGCAAAGAAACAACAAGTGGATGAAAGGAAGCTAGAATTGTTGTACTAAGGAGTTGTGGTGGATACTCCATTTAGCTGAATCAGGAATTCACCTGTTTATTAGAACCAGACACAGCATTGGGGAAGAAGATAGAAAATTGTCAGAAAGATCATACTGCAAAAATATGTTAAATTCCACTGTCTCTGTTTCCTCAGTTATGTTTGATGCATTCAAAATATTTTGAATTCCTCATTTACATGTAGTTTCATATCATTATGAAGTCAATATATATAAATGCATCACTAAATTAATATTAATATTTCATATTTTTTCCGACATTATACTGCATTGTTTCAGCATTACTGAATGCAAATACTGTTATCTTAGCAAATGCTGTAGCATTATAGAAAAAAAAAATTCCTTGGTGTAACATTAAGAATTTCAGTGACATGGAAAGTTTGAGTGTGTTGAATTTTTATTCCAGTTCAAAATAAAAACAAATGTCAAATATCTGTGAATTTTTAAGGAATAGAAATGCTGTCCCTGACTGGCCCTCTAGACTGTAATTGTAGAAGGCTCTTAAGCTGAAAATATTTTGAAGGTCAATACAAGTGGATCTGTGGCAGAGCATAACAACTAATGATTTCAAAACCAGCAATGCAGTCAGCTAGTCAACAAACAAGCAGTAAACAGTCACTTCATGGAAGGGTAGAGAGGATTAGAGAAAAGGGACATGAGATCACTCTCTTGAAGAATCCCGAGTCATCAGGTTAGGTGAGAAAGTTTGCTCTGGTCCTATGAGCTACAGCTGCCTCCAGAAGTGTTGACTGGGCTTGTGCTAAGGCTTGCTCCCCACCGCCAGGACACCCACGTGGCTCGCGTACAGCAGCTGGATCCCAGCACCCAGGCAGCGTACGCATTTTGTAGTCACACTGAACATATATTGGCCCTGTTGACACAAGGTGCTTTTAGACAGGAGTTGAAAGAAAACGGTGAGTACACCTTGCAAGAGCATCTCCCTGACTGAGTGGCTGCTTGCTCAGTCACCTGCCTGCTGCTGTGGCTGGCAAATTGCACTGGTGTGTGGAAAGTGACACTGCTGGCACTGGGACAACCAACGATGACAACCGTGTCAGCCAGTCCCAGCCCTTGTAGGGACCAGTCTGTCCTGCAGAGAAGAGTTTAGATGTTGAGTCGTGAGTGTAACAGCCAATATAAAAAGAAGTGGATGTTTGGAATGGCAAGGTAGTGATCCTTCTTAGGATCTAAATTGTAGTATTTGAATGCAATGGGAGTTACAACTGGATTAACTGTGTTTGTAATGTGGCCAGAGCAAACCAAGAAATATTTTCCATTGACTGCCCTGGTGAAGAAGTGTCCTTGGGGTATTGCTAATGTCAGCGGAAAGTAAAACACTGCGCTGTCACTGGGCACTGTCTGCCAGTGACAGCAGGGAGCTGGGTGTTACCTGCTCCCTTGTAAAAACTCACAGGTGTGAGAAAATCTTCTTTCCATCTCAGGTATTCTCAGAATAATCTGTATGTCAGCTCACACACATTTTGACTTCTTAATTCTGAACCAAACTTCACTTTGTTTATTATTTTCTATCAAAAAAACATGGCTCATCAATGTATTCAATAATGTTCTTTTTCCTCTTGCTTTTCCTAAATATTTAAAACTTTTTATTTTGAAAGAACAGCAAATGATTTTTTTTTTTTTAGCTCAGAGATAGTGCCTTCTTTGCTCCACAGGGAAGCTAAAATAGTTCCTGAGCAGAAGCACAGAACACAGTTGCCCCATGTCTATCAAAACATCCTATCCATTTCTCCTTCCCCTCCAACTTGTGTCTGTTGTGCAGGTTTAATGAAGTCATCCTGATCTTGCCACTTGCAAACTGCAGTTACACTGTGTCTTATAGAGTCTCTTATCTGAAATCAGATTACTGAGCATGACTAAAACTTTTTATTAGTTTTGGACCTAATTTTTTTTTACTCTTTTCTTAGATTTTGGGCTACAAGTGACTTATTTCTCCTTGTTTTCTTAGTGGTAAACCACAAGATATTAAGAACTTCTGGCCTGGATGACTGGCCTGACCTTAAGGACAGATTGTAGGACCCCTTCTTCCTGTGACATAGAAAGAACTTCTTTCTCAAGAAGTCCTGGCTGCTGTGGTAGCAGAAGTTTCTTAGGAAAGCCCAAACTGTGGTGTACCCTACTCTACTCAAGGAAGCTGCTCTTGAGTCACTGAGGAGACTTTTTTCTTTCCACGGTAGATATTCAAGGGAAGAATCCTTACCAGCCTCACACCTACAGCGTTTCTCATCTTCTGTGTGTGGTGCCGAGTGGAGATCTTAAAATCAGTAAACATAATAATTTAAAAAATCCAGCCTACTTTGAGACTAGAGTTACATAAAGACACTGAAGAAAGGTTCTATGTCCCTCAAGGTCCTCCTACCAGGGAGGAACTGAGAGGCACAGAGGTGTCAGTAACATCAGGTATGTGCCACTGCAAGAGACCTTCTGCTTTTACTGTTGTGTAAGGCTCCCCCCCTCTCAGTCCTATAGTCCTAACTCATTTTTCTGGCTTTCAGATGCAAAAACAACTGATGCTGTGCTGCAGACATCTCCAAAGCAGGTGCAGAATGTTGCCTTGAAAGAGAACAGTTACAGCTGCCCTGATATTCCTGATGCTCCCTTATCCTTAACCGGATGACTTTGTTTGCCATCCAAATAACCACAGCTTGGGCGATACCATTTCCTCAGCATTCAGTTTGCCTGCTGTGTGTGCGGCTGTTCGGAGCACATGTAAAGTGCTGTGGACACAGTTATCCTGCATTGCCAAGAGCCTTGGAAGGCTCTAAGTCAGTGCCATCCCTGTTTATGCTCCCTGGCTACAGTCACTGACTGGATGGGCTCAGAAAAACCACCAATTGCAATGCACCGCCACGCTTCAAACCTGGCCAGGAGGCAAGCAAGGACACGGGGAAATATCACTGGACCTCAGCCAGTGTTTAGGGATTTGCACTTGACTCGTAGGAATGCAAAATAACACTTGCAGAAACCAGTCAAGGTGTCAGCTAAGGTCTTTTCTGTCCCTTTTATATTTATAACTGTAATGTGAACTGTCATGGGGTTCGCTTATATGCAACTTTTAGAAGGCAACTTACAGTTTATCTCTGCCATAGAAGTGCATGTTTTTGTGAGACCTCTCTTCTCCCTCTACGTAAGGCGAACAACACTATAAATCAGGCAGAGCAGTGTGCTTTACAACAGGATAGTAAAGCATTTGAGTCTGGTTTATCTGTTGTTACCTTAATAGGAATAATTTTGTTCCTCATTTTTGGGGCAGAAAGGGAGAGGAAGGAAGGGAGAAAAGGAACTGCCTCTGTAATTCACCTCCCCTGATGAAGCTAGAAATGCCTGGTTATTTCTTAGAGAAGGAAAAGAAAATAATCTAAGGGAATAGTGTAAAGACTTTATCATTTTGCCTGGCTAATGTGTCCAATTTCAGTTTTCAGTAAATACTAATGGAAAAAATAAGTTCAGCTGCAGGCTGGACAGTAAGCCTAGAGGCAGACCGATTTATGCAGGCTGTTTGAAGTATACAGTTGAAGGAGACCTTGGAGAGAGGCTGAAGCTGGCGGCCCCTCTGTGAGGGATTAGTACCCAACCATGCCCTCACTGAAGAAGAGCAACAGTGTAGGGAGAGACCAAAGGTCAGAGATTACATTTAAGATGCTATAATCATTCTTGCTGTAGAGAAGTATAAGTAAAGGATAGCACGCAAAGGAAGACACTCTGCAGACAGAGATTAAGTGAGAATTAGAGGGAGGGAAAACATTAGCAAGCCAGACAGACTTCATCAGTCCTCCAGCTGCATACCTACCAGTGCTTAAGTTCCTTGTTTGTGGAGTACTGGCACTGGAGTTAGCTGACTCTGCACATCCCTTTGATTACATGTTTTCACCACTGACAACTGGCAGCCAGAAATCCTTGGGGATTCTAAATAACCACTTATAACTCTGCTTACTCTCTTATGACCGTTCATCTTCCATGACCAGGCATCTCTTTTGTTACTCACCTACAACCTCATTCTCATGCTTTTTCCACTACTCTGTCTGACTTGTTCTGGAGAGTTTTCTCAGTTAATAGACAACAGTGCGTCGGCTGTGATTCAGTGTTGTATTACATAGATGATGGTGGGCAGTGATAGTTTTCATGCATAAACAGATAGCAAACACCTCATATTACATGAATATATCCAATTATAAGGCCATTGACAGCAATAAAATCAAAAGTTAACATATACATTGAGTACATTTGGGGTTAAACTTTAAGCTAGTTTTATGTGAGTAAGAATGCAAGGCACCAGATGTTTTTCTTTCTTATGGAATCCTTTGCAAGGAAGCTAGCCATGGCACGTCCTCATTAGTGTTGAAAGGGCTTCCTCCTACCAGCTCTTTGTCTTCCCAAAGTGGGTAAAGAGTACCCTACAGCTACTGCTGATTCAGTCACCAGAACTCAAGGAAAGCAAAGAAACACTATGAGTTGAATTTGGTTTAGAAGCCCAAGTTTTGAGCCAGATACTTAAAATACGGAGATGCAGAAACATCCAAGTTCATACTCCCTGTGTCAGGCCCACACCTAGCTGGGTTCTAGGTTATTTGCTATGTGGAAAAAAGCTGAAAAGCCATGTTGGCCAAGTGCTGACACAAAGCATCCTCCAGGTAATTAATCCTATTGGACTGGGTTGTGCAATGTGTGGAACTTAGTGGCTTGGATCTCTTCAATACACTAAGTTTCCTGGGGTGAACATGTCCTGAGTAGACTGATGTAACAACAAATATTGGCCTAAGGCTATATTCAAGCTATTCAAGCTTATAATGTTTGTCTAGACAACATCATTGCTAATATCTCATATCTCAACCCATTTTAATTGGAAAATAGTTTCTGTTTTTGAAAAATAGCATAATTTATTCCTGTTTCTCCAGATTTTTTTTTAATTAACAATAGATCAAAAAAAATACAGATGCATTGAGATCTTATCATTTCAGCATACATAAGGTTTTAGGTTTTGTGGATTAAATCTGTATGTCTGCTACTTCACACTTACACCACTAGAGCTTAGAGCAGAACTCATCTCTAATTTAGACTGGATCTCTAGGGTATGGATGTGTTGTAACTAGTTCTGCTGACTTTAGAGTCAGACTTACAATTCATTATTCCTAAAGGCATCCTAAGATGTCCAGTGACTACTGAGAAATCTCAACTTTAATTTAAATGAAAGCCAAGAGGTCTTAGACACACCACTGAGAATTCCAAAACTGATCTCAACGAATTAAAAAAAACATCAGCATGGTTATTCTTCAAAATCATGTGGTTTTAAATCACATAACTTGGTGGGTATTGGTAGTATGCTTTCAATTCTTGGTTTGGCATCAATAGACTCTGTATCCTTCTTTACCTAGCATTAAGCGTGTATTCAGAAATGGTAATAAGCTACAAAAGAGTTGTGGCGGAATTTACAAACACAGCATAGTGACCTCTCTCCTCAGTCATTGTCTTCTATCCCAGCACACCCAAAAAGCAGATGGTATTAACAGGAAATTTATAATGATCTGTAATGGAGCAAGAAGGTGAAATGCCAGCCCCATGATGCACATAAAGGGTAGGCTTGTAATAAATGGTTCCTAAAAGAGATGAATGAATGGATGGTCTCAAGTCAGGGTTAATCTTAGAAAAACTGTCATCTCCTTGGTAGTCTGCTGCTCTTCAATGTGTTCCTCTCTACTGAAGCCTGTGACGTATTGCTTCACAGCTGTAGTGAGATCTTACGGTGCTCTCACACCTCTTCTTTGTGTAGCACAGCAGTTTTAAGCATGCTCAAGCCACCAGTGCTCTTGATGATTGAACTCTCTTTTCAAAAGACAAGAATGCACAGAGGCTTGAGAGGTCTCCTTAGAATTTTGGTTTTCCTCTTTACGGTGCCATTTTGGCCAAGGGCTGTTCTGCATATTATTAGTGTCAATTTGCATTCAGGTTTTGTGGCTATACTTTTGCCTGTAATGAGCCAAAACCAAACACTTTAGGAAAAATATGGCTTTAAATCTGCTCATTCCAGTTTTTGCTCCTTTCTAGTTTGGTACTTCTAATCCCTGAAGGGATTTTTTGTCTTTAAAAAGCAAAAGCTATATTTAAGCTTACCTCTTAAAAACCCCAAATGGCATGACTTTATACAGTAGCAAATGCTCTCCTAATGCAGTTACGAGATGGGAATCCCCCCTGTATTACTGCAGAGTTATGCCAGGGTAAGGGTGCTTGTGCCAGTAGATTTCATACAGCGGAAAACTGAAATATAGTGATCAGTCAGGCCTAGTGGTTTTGTTCACTTGCAAGTATGAAATAGTTAGGAGTTATTGTGCAAGTTCCCTCTGTGTTTAAGAGGCAAAATATTTTCCATGCATCATTCAACATGGTACCCCTGCACCAAAGAGAAAATTGTTTCTTCCAATAGACACAAATTCTGAAATACCAAGTATCTGGTATAAAACTAATGGATAACTGCATAAAACTAATGCCATTTCCTTGTTCAAAATATATTTTTCTTAGTCATGCACATCTTCTTCACACACAAAATAAATGTCAATGGTTTACTAGAGAAATAAGATGGAGAACAATGTAGCTTTATATGTTTCGTTCAAATAAGTTACCCATAAATAGAAAAACACAGGAATCTGCTGCTGTTGCAGAATGTTCCCTCTAGCAACTTTCTCAGATGTGCCTGATACCAAAAATGCCAACAAATAAACTCAGACTCATTTTGGAGTTTTAGAAATCTGCATCCTTTATTTCAGTGCTGGTTGCATGAGGGAATGTTTTCCGTTAATTATGCGCAATGAGACAAGAACTGGTTACAGAATATATATCCAATTTACATGCATATATATAAATTCTCCCAGCAGTCTCATGCATAATCTACTACTTTCCAAGGACTAATCTTCATTTTATTATGAACTTCAGAACAGCCAAGTCTCTGCTCATTAGAGATTTAAAACTAGTTCTCTGCCTGGCCTTGAATTCTTTAGATAAGTGAAGAAATATTGTCTGAGTACAGCACTATTTAATAAAACATACTATCAGAACAGTCTGTGTCTGACTAACTTTCAAAAATACTGCCACTTAGATATTGTTTAACTGAAGTTAGTTAGAAAACCAATTCTATAGAAAACCAACTCTACTTAAATTATTCCACTCTCTGCAATAAAAATCACTTCTTATATCATGTCCACTGAAAGATTTCCAGCATGTTTCTTGCCTGACTACCATTTGCCAGCTGCTCTCACCATTTCTCTCTAATCCCATTTCTCCACTTTCTCTGCCCTTCTCCTTTCCCCTTTGGGATCACATCTTTGTACCTCTGATTTTGTTTTACCCTTTCCATTGCAATCTCACCCTCTCTCCCATCAAGCCAAATGCAAATCCCATTCCTGTACCATCCTGCTTTTGCCTGGTCTGTCCTCATTTCACCTAATCCCGAGTTCTCTCCAGCTTTACACTCTTCACCTTATGTATCTGGTACTTTCACACCTTCATTGCTTGGTGCCTGTTGCTCTTTTGCCTTGTTTATAAAGACTCATCTTCATTTCTACCATAATCTGGCACTGTTGAATCCATCATGACCTGCTCCCATCAGCTGCTGTCTATGCCAAACATCTAAACTCACCTGGCAGTCTTTCTGCTGCTGGTTTCCTCTATCACACTCCCCAGATTGTAATAATCAGCTTCTTCTGTTTCATTTCTGTTCTTCCTAGTTTTCTCCACTCCTGCTCCTATCTGACTCCTTATCTTCACTTCTAAACATTAATGTCATCGATCACTTATCCAGGTCCTTCCTCTTTGGTTTGCATTTGCTTCGAAATAAGAACTTTTGTTATTTAATTCATTTACTCTTTGCATTATATAGTTAGCCCTAGGAATTTTTCTATTAACAACCAGAAGAAAGTGTTCATCAGATTCCCATGTAAATTTTTTTATCAGGAAGCTTGGCACTGGCTCAGCTGCCGACGTGCTGAGGCAGTTAACCAAGATACGCTGATCATTACTGTGTTTCTGGACCCATTATTCTGGATGTATCCAACTTTCAGCTGTTGATTTTCAGTTACCTTGATAACTCTTTGAAGGATAAATGCCCCCTCTTTTTTTTTTTCCTGTGTTACTGTGTTGCCTGAAACTAAGGAGACTTGATCTTTTGCTTGGGTTTTCAAACTCAGTGGCAATGAAAATGATAAAGAATATAATTTCAACATATGATAACAAGACATATGGCAACTAAAGAAAATTCAAAGGAAAACAGAACAGAACTGCAAATATTCAGAAACATGGTTCCCTTATGTCTGGGAAAATAAATCTGAGAGGAAGAAGGTATAGTTTTTCAGGCACATGAAAAAACACTTTTGAAGGATGATACCTGGTCATGTTTTGGCAACTTAACAATGATTTAACTGTTTCTGCAGTGCTCGTGCAGTCTCCTCAAAAAACAGAAATGAGATGAGTTTTAACAGGACCCTTGTTCATCTCTCTAGGTGGTAGCCATCAGTTCAAGAGAATTCCTGCAGCACAGGCAGAGCCTGCCATTTTTCCACTGTAAGATCTTCTACAGGCAGAGAGTGCAGAGAAGATTAACCAGGTTTTAAGTGAAACAGCTAGAGTACTGGGAGGTATTTCATGGTCATAATATGCAGCTCTCCTTGGTTTAATTTAACATGAGAACATGCAACCTGCTTTGTTGACACAACCTCAGGGGCACTGTAAGAATGAAAAAGATCTCTTCTCTGAGGTAATCTAACCTCAGAATCTTTCATTTTCTATTGCCAGAATAGCTCTGATGAACATATGAATGCAACTTCAGCTGCCCCAGATTTAGGTAGATAATAGTTTTGGTGTTACAGAGCCTCAGGCAGACTTATACAACATTTGGCAGCCAGCAGGAGAGACAGAGGAACAGAAATTGAGTTTTCTCTGAGGCATTTACATCTTTTCCCTGTGCCCTTCTCTAATGCTAACAAATGCCCTTTATACATACTTCTGCTAGCCCAAAATGCAACCACTTCCCTTGCTTTACTTCTGCTGTTTCTATTTTTAACCATGCACAGATCTAGAGGTGGAACTGAAAGGACTTCAGTGTCCCTCACCTGTTTAAGAAGAGGCTGGAGGGTTACGAGGTTCTTCACTATTTGACAGTGCAAAGTGCCATGGTGTCTGTTCTCTGTCGTTTGACTTGGGGCTGGATCCACCTCTTGGATAAATTCTGAAAAAAACTAGCTTTTATCCATATGTATATACCAAATTCATAACCCTTACCTTGGAGATTAAATTCACTAGAAATATTCCTAAATGAAATTCCTGAGAGGTAGACAATGCAATAACATCAAGATCTAGTACATCAAAGGTTATAGACTACAAAAGAAGTGAAACTGAACTTTGAAAGTCCACCTGTGACATTATGTGGTGCTAGAGCAACTAAAGCCTACTGAGATAGCTCCAGATCAACCTCATAGCAGGGGTTTTTACTCAATTAGGGTTCACTGTAGGTCCTCAGAATAACATGCTAGTGGTATGAAAGCCACATGCAAAGGGTCTGTAGAGAGAAACTTTTAACAGAGGGGATTGGATTCAGCTCCTATAAATCCAGCCATCAAAAAAATAGGCAAGTAGCCTAGGATTCCTAGTTAGGTAGTGATGTGCTTCAAGTGATTCTTCCTCTTATAGAACATAATGAGGGACTTCGTCCCATCTTGGGTTGTGGTAAGAGGCTACTTTCTCTTCTGTGACTTACACTACAGACTATTGCTGAAAATGAGACTGAAGAAATAGTAACATGAACTGTTAGAATAGGAAAAAAAACACGTCCCTGTCCTGCTCCTCTGTCCTATATTGCAGTTGTGGTAAGTTCTGTCAAATGTTTTGGAAATGTTGATGGAAGATACTGGTAACTAGCAATTCATTTTGGCAACTGAGCCTCAGCAAAAATACAACTCCCAGCCAACAGCAGTTCAAACTTTCAGAAAGGCTCTGCTGAGATTTTGCTCAAGAAATTTGGTAACTAAGACAAATCACAAATCTTGATCTTCTGTAACACTTTTTTTTTCTGGGCTATATCTACTCCCAGCCAAACTAACTAGCAGTTTTGGAGAAGAGGATGCCTCAGTATAATACACAAGGAAATCTGTGTCTTGTTCTCTCCAGTACCTTTTCTGTAGGTAAACAAAGGTCTAACCTTCTGGACCATCAACCAATGACTTCCTGAAACTGCACTTACTTCGTCTGTGAGGCAAACTAAAGTTCCACAGCTATGCTGCATTCAGATTCAGGATTGAATTCCAAGAACTACACAACACCATGTCTTTCAGTCCAAACATTTGCCTGTTACAAAGATTCAAGTTCATTATTGAACGTAGATCTAGCAGAATTCACGTGCAATTGGAATTTTGATTAACTGCTTTCTTGTGGTCAAACTCTGGTACAAAACACACATGCATGCACACATACAGATACTGTGCTGCAAACTCAAATGTTCAAGAAACTAGTAAATTCCAGAACTAGAGTTTTCTATCCTTTCTTATTTCAGCTGTCCTAGATATATGTCTTATGGCAAAGATTTTTTTTAATTACAACTACAGATTACGCTTGCCCTTGCCTCACTCGGGGCTTGAAATGTGCAATGCTCCACTGATGAGCGGCTACTGAATATTACATTTTTCCTCCACATCTAGTGGCTCTCATTCTGCAGAGGCCAAATCCTCTTCCAAGGGTAATATTTATTAGCTCATGAGATAATAAATGAGCTCTGCAAGCTTCTACCAGTCACCATGAATTTGTTCTCATATTGGGAGGGGAAGAACTGGAAGAAAGCAACCTGGACTTTCATGCTTCAATGTTTGGTAACAGATGTCTAGAGCATGTATTCAAAGCATGTCACATAGGGAAATCCTGTGATCAATGGTAAACCTTTAGTAAAAAGAGTTTACCCAGCATCACTGAACCGACTCTGCAAAGAACTGGAATAATCTCTGTTATTTCATGTTTTTAAGGTATTTCTTTACAGTTCCCTCCACACACTTAGAGTTTATTACTTTTTAAATTAGAGGCCTAACTGGGAGTAAGAGCCTTTTGATTCACTCTTTTATTAACAATTTTGAAAGGACACTTTTGGATAAAAATGGGGAAATAAAATAGCATGAGTTTTTACAAAATGAAGTAACAAGCAACTGACTTTAATTATACCTAGTGCCCTTGCTTTTCATATATAGGAATCCCAAGCCCTCTCTCCTACCGTCCTGCCTTCCCCAGTTTCTTTCCCCCCATTACTACATCTCCAGGTCTCAGTAATTTCAGCTGAAGTTTCAGGTGCTTCTGAAAAGTCTGGCTGCCCTCTCGCTGCTGATTTTCCTGATGCTGGGGAGCACAGACATGGAATGTGCTGCTCCCCAGCTATGAATAGTTAACTATATCGTAGTTCAAGCCTCCAGACAGGACTGCCACCTATGAGGACTGGGAGACTTGGGACAGAAAGTCCTTGGCAGGAGCTGAACCTTAACAAACTTAAAATGCATTGAAGAGTTACAAAATACAAAGCCAGCAGAATAAGTAGCTGCAGAAAGTTTCCAATGCAAAATATTTGCAAGACAATTATTTACATTATCTGGATGGTTTTAATTACAGGACAGTTCAGACCAGTTGCTTACGTTTTCTCAAGGTGTAATTAGTCACCCTGTGAATTTGCATATTTTCCATTGCTGTATTGAAGCAAGTCAGCTGTACTTATCAGAAGATTGACCTGGCAACCTCTGTTCTCGGCGAGTTACAAGTTTTTGGTTTCATCATGACAGTATCTAATGTATTACCAAATGTTCCACTGTAGTGCCACAGCAAGCAACCCTGGGGGAAATCACAGAGCTTCTCAACATAAATGTAAGAAATTTCAAACACAGACAGAAAAATGGGGCCATTTTTTACAGCCACTACTCATGACAGCTACAGTATATTTCAACACCTTAGCCTCTGTCAGTATGGTAAGAAGACTTGTTAATCTTAGTGACAGTAATAAGTCACATGAACTTCATATGTCCACATTATATTCAGACTGCTCCATGTTACGCAGATTGTGTTTTTAGTTATGCTTGTATTTGCTAAACTGAATGGAAGTAGATTCATTTGCAAACAATTCATGACAAGCAAATAGACTTTACAATGAAATATAGCATGATATATTTCAGGTATCTTGTTTTATGGTATTTTATCACCTGTGTTCTTTTGCTTGGCCATAGGATGCATGGAGAAATCCACAGCAGAAATCATCAGCCATTTTTGATTAACAAATCAAAACCATCATATAAATAGAAAAATACAAAAAATACAAGAAATTATGTATTACATATACTTATAGATCTCACAGTACAAAAGAAACATTTTTTTTCAAATGAGTTTGTAAATAGCAGCTTCTTTTAAAATTCTCATACTGCTTCACTTTATTCACATTTTCCACTGCTTTTAATTCTAAATTCTATTACCAAAGAAATGATTGCTTCCATTGAGAAAAGATGATAATGGGCACAAATCACAGCAAATTTAAATTGTGATAGGTATTTAAAAAAATAAATTACATTCTTTCAAAATAACCTAAAATTGATACTTATCAAAGTAGAAATTTGTGAAAAGACAACTGGCATTATTCAAGTGCCATCTAGCCTGGTTAGATGAGGTATCCTTGAGCTCATGTTCTTTTTTATATGCAGTGAAATGCAAAATGGACGAAGTAGAATATTTTGGATCTTTTAAGTTACTTTTGCTAATATTGATGTTGAAATCTCTGAATACTGAGAACAAGCAAACCCTAAGTTTTTATATATAAGAGAAAGGACTGTTAACAAGTGACACACACATTTTTACATATCCTTGGCTTATGAAGCAGGCCAGAATCTGATATTAAGTAATAGTTCATACATATATATATGTATAGGCATATATAATCGTATAAACATAAAATATCTTAAATAAAAACTGCATGCAAAGTTTAGACAGATTAATTTATATTGCTTTATATGTGAAAAAACTAGAACATTCTTCTTTTCTTGGCATCTGTACCTGGGCTTTACCATGTAATGAAGCTAAGTCTTTGAGTCAGTTATTTTTTCTCTTTGTCATTTCTTAAGCTCCTGTTATCTAGAAGGTCAGATGTCATAATTAGAATGGACTCTTAGGTCTGAAAATCAGGGAAGACTCTTGACTCTTAGACAGAGAAAAATAGCAAGTGACCAGATTCTCTTCTGCTAACAGCCTGCACCTTGAAGCACTCACCAGCAGCCTGTTTATGACATACAAGGGCCAGAACTGAGGAGGGGCTCATATTGCACACACCATGCCTGTGATAAAGATATCCTCTTTGTAGGAGACAGTTGCAGTGAACTACTGCCCTGAAAATGCTTCACATGTTCACCCTCCTAACATACAGTTTGCACCAGGGAATAGGATACAGAGCTGACCTGGAGTAAGAGCCACTTCTCCTTACTAGTTCTGCAGAATCCAGATGATCTTGCAGGAATTCCTTGCTGAGCCAGGTTTCGGCTCCTTCAGATTATGTGAGCACGGCAAAGACCATGGCTCTTTGTCTGCCTGTCTCATTGCCTCCCACAGCACTTAAAAAGCACACAATGTCTTGTTCCTTGTCTTTTGCACTGACACCCATTTATAAGCCCACAACAATTCACCTAAAGCAGGAGTACAGCAAGAAAGCCAAGGCAGCTTGCCCATTTTTCTCACTTGGAATAGAAGTACCTGCATACTCACATTCTGATGGACAAACATGGGGAATCAACAAAGTTCAGTAAGTTGTGAATAAGCACACATGCATACATGTAAATTCATTTATATGTGTAGTTATCCCTTACTTTCCAAAGGTTTATCCATACTTAATTCAAATCCAAGCAATAATATATCACAAGAAGAAAGAGTCTGCAGATCTCTAGGGCTAATATGAAAATTAATGACCTTGAAAATGTGTTTCCTGGAGGGAGGCAGCAATTCAGTAGCAGCACTTCATCTGAATCACACTAATGTGACACTACAGAGGAAGAACCTTCATTATACAATAGCCTGACAACAGTGGTTAGATATTTAAAAGGATGCTCTAATTGTTAAACTCCATTTCTTTAAATTTCTTGTTATGCACCAAGTTTCCAAAAGGGAGAAAAATTGTTTACTCTAGGTGTCCTTTTCTGAATCATTAAAAGTCAGTGAAAATGTACTCCTGTAACAAATCTTAAAATAATAAATTCGTAATAGGGAGCTACACACTAAAGTGCTTCTCATGTCATACTTTCTGTTCTTAACAGAGTCATTTCATATCTTTTGGCAAAAAAATAATTACTCCTCTTCAAAATAAAGGAAGTTGATGCGTGTTTTATTTCAATGTGCTTAGCAAAATGCAAGTTTTTACTGAAGGTACCAAGAATTACCTAAAGCACTTCAGAGATTCAGGCAGCAGAGTGACTGTGACTTTATTGCTGACTTTGCCTTTGCTAGAAAGCCAGATTGGCTTCTGCTTCAGCTCATGAAGACTTTTGTAGGACTGGGAAGTAGCCACCTACTGTAGCTGTAGTAACTTAAAGAGGTAACCATCCTGGACGGGCACCCTACTCTAGAAGAAACCTCAGAGGGAATCCTGGCCCAACAGCTGCCATCCATCCATCTCAGATCAGTCACTGGTAATAGCATGGTCATGAAACTCAAGTCACCAGGCCTCTTCTCCTCTACATTTCTTTATACACGGGTTTTAAGTTCATTGTCTTTTTATTCTACCCATGCAGCAACAAACATAGAGGATGTCCAGGTTCATAAATGTGTAGTAGATACAATAACAGCAACCTAAATAACGGTCATTGCATCCAAATAAATGTTTAGGAAGGTACATTAATGGAAGGGAAAAAAACAGGTGATGCTTACAGCAAGCTGAGAAGTGAATCAATTTGCATAAAAAATGTGAATATTTTTTTCCACAAACAATCCAGCTCTACGCATGAATAAAATTGTTTCTAGTGGCAATCAAACTGCACATAGCTGCAGTTTATTTTTCTCTGGTGAATGAATGTGATGGGGATGTCTCTGTCTCCACAGTACAGAACTCTGCTGGCATTTAACTCTATCACAAACCAATTCTTCCACAGAGTATTCAATACTGGTTAGGAATATGGACGTAAGAATCATGTTTAGCAAACACAGGTAAGCTGAAAGCTTTAGCAAAGGTTTCCTTACATTGACGAAGCTAAAGCTACCTACCACTGGGACAGGGAAGGGCTTCATGTAGTTCTGTTGGTTAATCCATGCCAGGAAAAATTTTGACTCATAGTAAAAGCTCAAAGCTAAAGAGCACAGTATATTTGTGAACACATTTCCACTGAACATGATGTGAAGAAACATTCTTCCTGTCTAATGTAACTGAATTAAAGGAGGGATATTTTGCCACTTAAACAATGAATAAAAACAGAACCATAATGAAACTGTACATAACCCAAGAACTACAAAAAAAATGTTCAGTAAAAATTTTAGTGGTTCCTCCTCATCCCTCTTCTTCAGTTCCTTTTAGCTGTCCCAGTGATACATCTGCAAAAAACAATAGAGCACCAGTCTCCTGAAAGAGCTTGTTTTGCTGAAGTGGGTAAGACCTCAAACCCAGACATCATTCTAGAATTACGTAAAGTCAACCCTCTTCATTGTTTCTGCTGATCTTTAAGCTGTCTGTGTGACGTGATTCCTTTGAATGGAAAACAACACAATGGTTTCATAATGAAAGTGGTTGTGCTGATTAGGAAAGTGGTTTTCATCACAAAGGCAAATATGTGGCCACACTTCCAGCAGGTATGGAACATCATGTGCTTACTTTTCCATTTTCTTTTTGCGAGGAAAACAATACCCTCAAGTCTTGCTTGCTATGGAGGATATTTATGTAAAATGTGGACTCAAGAACTGTTTTAAGACTGGAGGGTTGGAATAATCATCAAAAGCTGTATATTTTCCTCTAGATTTTACTTTGCAGATGAGTGGTGTTTTAACAGAGTTCTATTAATTTCTACCTCCTCACCAACCCATCAAATTATCCTTCCCTCCTGGTAGCTGAACCAGATTGCATTGAATTAATCAAATCTAGCCAAGGAACCAGAGTAAATGGCTATGGAAGTGTCTGTGAAGGGGAAACACGGATCCAGCTCAGTTCCTATTCTTATTGGCATGCTTTACATCACAATAATACATGGAGTGATACTCAAATGCTGTGCTGGTGAAAGGAAAATGCATTATTTTGTATGTTGTACCAAAAGCAGGTGAGTAGGCTGTAAAGGGCATAGATAGTATTGACACTGTATGGGATGCTGTATTGCAGCAGGAGCCATGGCAGCCCAACGGCTGTTGTCTTCACTGCCTTATTAAATCTGCTCTGCTGCTCCAGGTTGCATTTTAATCAAGGTCATCACACCACTTCCTCCTCTATTTTGACCTCTGTTCTGCTGTAATGAGCCTAAATCTCTTTTTTCGTTGCCCATTATTTACGAAATTAGTAGAAAGTTAGATATCCTTGCAGCCTACGTGCACCTCAACAAAGACAGATTCAAATCAGATAGTGATCTCAAAAAATGTTGCTTGTGATTAGGCAAGGTGTGCACAATTATACAGAGCGCTCAGGTAAGCTTGTAATTCTCTGAAAAGTCAAGCTAAAACTGAAAAATCACCAATGGTTCAGGCTGCTCACAGCACAGATTTTTGTCCCATGCTTTGGGTTTTTTCATTTGTTGTTGTTGTTGTTATTGTTGTTGGTTTTTAATGAATAGCTGTCTAACCTCATTTTCTGCTAAGGCGAAACACAGTGATCACTTGAAAATTAAATATTTAAGTTTTGCTTTTGGGAAATATTCTACCCAGTAAAAACAGATCTGTTTCAAAACCAGAAGTAAAAATTCTTGAAAGATGTAATGATGAATATACCTAGATTTTGTTTTAAAAAATACCCTCCTCTTCAGCTTCAGCTGATTTATTCAAAGACACACTGCTTGTTTGCTTGAAACAATTTCCCGACTTAGAGCCAACTTCACAAATAGTTTTCATTTTCTCGCAAAGTATTTCCTTGCAAGTATGGTTTCTCCACTCTTTTCAAGGTTTTCTCTCTCAAAAGAAAAGTACATGAGGCTATAACATAAATGGTAGCTGCGCACAAAGAAGGAACAAATGTGTATAAAATTGTGGAGGAGGTAGGGGATCTTGAATTAGTTTTATTTTAAATTCATTCAGATTGGAAAACTTAGGAAAGGTGATTCTTACGTGCCCTCATCAGTTGGTCTATGAAGGATTTACTTGAGAACTGAGACAAACCTTTCCTCCCTGCTTTTCCTATAGTGGTATTCTGCCCAGAAGTGATCTGCATTGAGAAATTCCCATGTGCTTCATTTTTTACAGCAACCATAGAGATTTTAACTTCTCTCTCTACGTCTCTTGCTGCATCTGAGGGAGCTCAGCACTGCCAACAGAGCATCAGCAGTTTTTCCGTGGTTCCTTGGTCCCATGCAGCTGGCAGAGCAAGACACAGAGAAGGCTTGGCACTGAAATCACTGAGGATGTGCTGGAGGAGGTGATCTTGCCCCCCTCCTGGTGTCTTCCACTACATCCCCAGCATATCCTGTGCTGCTCTCATACATGGTGTTGTAACAGGGGACAAAGGTCACTCTGAAACTCTCAACTATCCTCACAGTGGAAGCAAGAGACTTTCAGGGCTAGAAATTACAGCAGTGTGAATTTTATTTCTCTTAGTCATACTTGCACATAAGTTCAACATTTCTGAGAACCTCCTGGACCCAAAGATCAACTGAAGTATTCAAATCTTCTCCATGTGACCATTGTTTGGCAGACCTTCCTTCAGTTCAGTTATAAATCACAGTGCAGGACCAGGAAACAGAAAAACTCCAACCTATTTAGCAAGGAGCCAAGTCTGCTCTTTACATAACCGACATGACTTGATGTTGGAAAATACTTGAAAGCGCAGGCTGGACAAATCAAAGACCACAGAACAGCAGGAGTATGTTTTCTTTTGTCCTGCTCAGAGTACTACATAACTTTCTGATCAAATATTGCTAGAACCGTCTCTTGTTGGCTTCAACAGGTAATTAACTGACGAGTATATGCACTTATGAGATTAATTTCTAATCCTTAAAAAAAAAGTAGCACTATTGCCTTGCTTCAAAACAAAGGGTGAGAGTGATTTAAAGAATGAAAGTGCAGTGCACTCATTAGCTAACAGGATTAGAAATCCAAAGGTACAGACTAGTTTGAACAGTGTATTTTTCACAGTATTTGATTTGATAAGCCACGTCAACTTGAAAAACATCCTAAATCATAACCAAGCACTAGACTAAGAAAAACAGTGGGATTTCCAAAGAAATATAGGAGAAAAAAAGTTCAATCATCTTCAGTAAAGAGTGTTTGGCAACCAAGAGTAAAACTTGTTGAAAATTCCTGGTAGAATAATATTCTGTTAGAAAGCAGTGATTTAGTGAAATCAAGGCATTTCAAAGGAATGCAAATAACTATTGGACCCTTCCTCTAGACTTTTATAAACATACTTGCAAAGGATCTGATAGACGTGTCAAAATGAAACGTTCTGATGTAGAAATTTTATAAGGCCCTTTTGATATTCTGTGGATCATTTTGAAATGTCATTTGGCCCAATTGGAGCTAAAACTAAAATTTCATACAATGGAAATAATCATTTGCAAATCCCTCTAACCAAAAGATAGATGACTATACTTGTTAGCAGTCACTGCCAGCTGAACTACTCATTACAGACTCCGGAAAAAGTGTTCCCAGAGATGGAGAGGCACTGAAGAGACGTTTAAATTCTCAAAATAAAACAGGGGCAAATGGGAGGACATATTTCCTAGTCAATTGTAAAAAGCATACCCAGGATTATATGGTCAAGCAACAAACTTGAAACAGTATGAAATGAAAATACCATGAATTTTATACCACCACCACAATGAATCGCAAGACTGTACAGACAGCCTGTAAGGTAAGATGTATAATATTGTTACTGTTGCTCCAGAACAATTAAGGACAGTTATTGAAACTACTTTGTGCTGAGACTACCAGTAATTTCACATTTGTTTGTACTGTTCCAGGTCATCAGAATGACTGGATCAAATGACAATGAGACAGTTGTGTCCAGATTTCTATGTAGTATGTACAGATGAGAAATTTGATCTCAAAGGCACAGAGAGTTGTGCGTCATTGATGCATGAGAGCCTCTTGTGAAATTCCATGCAAAATTCAGGTATGTGCAACTGGATATACAGCTACGTTTGGTTTTTATTCCTGTGGCAAGTATTCTGCCATTTAATTGGATGCAGATAATGAACACTGCTGCAACATCGTATCTGGTTTCACTTCTTAGCCATTCCCTCAGAGGTTCTGTCCTGCTTCATTTAGGACCACAACCTGAGAGCGTTCCCTGAATCATACACAGGGTTGTGCTGATGGCAAAGACAGTGGCACAGCTATAAGACTTTGGAATGTGTTTTCTATTAAAGTTCTGTAACCTATAAAACAACTGAAAAGCAGTTCTGGTAGGACAGAGTTCAGACAGGTTGGACAATCAGGCTCCTAAGCAGACTACCCATGCATCTACAGCCTATCTGTGTCTCCCTCCAGCAGTGTAGGCACAGCTTACTCTGTCACAATGAATTAAGAAGTACAGAAACAGCAAAATAGCATGGAAAAATACAAACATGAAGTCATGCTTGACAGGTTGTAATTCCATTCAAAGATCATTTATCTCAGTTGCCTACACCCTTTGCAAATAAGCTATTTTTCTTAAAGCAATGCTTAATCCATTTCCACTGTATCTGGGGTGGGCATTTACTTACATAGGTAAATGTAACACCAGTGTGTGCAGAAGAGCCTTTCCAGGGCATTACAGACTGTGTCTGTATTAACATGTAATGCCGTGCAAGGGATCAGTAAATTAAATCTTCCTCTTTTGTTCCTAATCCACAATGATGCAAACCCAACCAAAGCGTAGCCTGGGAACAACCAGGATTATTTGTGCAGAAATGCACTGTTATTCTAAACAGAAATGCCAGCATGGCCATGTTTGTCTTTCCAGAAGACATCAGAAACTCAGCTCTTAAGGGCTTTCTCTATGAAGAGATGATACAGAGAAGTCACTCTTGCCACTGACAAACCTAAATGTAGACGCCCACCTGTTTTTCCACACAGCAGGTAGCTTTGGTTATCTGTAAGAGCACGCAGCCTGTCAGACTTGGGCCTGCATTTTTTTTAATCAAGCCACAGAAACAATTCAGTGGCAAATGGGTGAGTGTATTTAGAGGCATCTTTCTAGTCACCTGACAAAATTCGTCCCTAACCTCATCAATCAAATCATTCTCTGCTCTAGACCTCATTGAATGCAGCAGCATGACACCAGAACATAATGCAGCTTTTTGTGTTACAGTAGTTACAATCAAACTATTGTTTTTCATGCTTTAATGAAGTTCCTAGAAAAGGGGATTTGAAAAAGCAGGTTAAGACTAGGTTTATGAAACTTAAGTATGCACCTAATCTGTCTGGGAAAATTCTTAATTCTCTTTGCACATTTTCGAAGCTGCTTTTGACCTTAATGTCAGAGCAGCATGCTGAGTCTGGAAGTTTGTAATTAATGGCTCCACTTATTAAAAAAAGAAATAAACACAGAGAAATTTACATTTAAAGTGCTCTGTATGCTAAATATATATACAAAGGTATAATGTATATTGTGCATTTGTTTATATGTATATGAAAACATACATATCTACTGTATGTATACATATGCATGCATATGTGTATATATTCTCTACGTATATATACCGCTGTATGTGTAATAAACCAAAATTGGTTAATAATAACATGACCACTTTTACTTCCAGAACACTACTGTAAAGATTTCAGAGCCAAGATTTCAAGTGCCCTGCCTGACCTTTCTACTAAGAATACGAAGATAAATGACCATTGACCACAACACTAAGAAGTAGGATCCTCTTTTCATTTGACATTAAGCTTGTTAAAGCCCTTTTAAAGAACCAGTGCGAATGGTTCAGTGTTCACCAGCTGAAGTGCTGCCTTGTGTTCTCTTCTAGCAACTCCAACTCTACATTATTTGACCAACCTGTAAGTCTGTGGTATCACTCCTGGTGTCTGTCAGTGCTGGGGGAGCCTTTGGAGGTAAACCAATACTTACCACCAAGACAATTCCTACAGCAACTGAAGGCTGCCTGCAGTAACAGGTACAGGCCACATCTATACAGGATGGTGTTATATTGACATGTCCTTTAGGTGCTACACTGCCAAGATTTTAAATGTCTGCATTGCAGTACAGAGTTCAGTTTTAGACTCCTGGACTTGTTGGACAGTACAGGGGGACAAATGGCTGCTTCAAAATAACATTCAAGGCAGTCAGCAAACAGAATTTTTTCCTGAAGTCTCATAGGAGTTTCTTAGATTCATTGAGATTTACTCAATGAACTGCTAGCTAGGATCAACTCACAGGAAAGGCTGGAGACCAAACCACTTCTTAAAATACATCCCTGATGGTCCATCGCTTGGTGGGCAAAGGCAGTGATACTAAGTTATGGTGAATAAAAGTTGTCGGGACCACTGGACCTTGTTTTACCATATTATTTGTAGAAAGCCACAGCTGTCTTAGGAAGGTGTTCATTCACCTGTTGGTGTGAACATATACTCTGGGAAATACTTGACAGGCTGATTCATCAACAGAGGATGTGGTGGAAAAACACACAGAGTGGTATTTAGCTGAGTAGAGACTGCAATGTAGATGTGGGTTAACACCACATATACTGGTGATAACTACCAAATCATTGCCAGTATTTTGGATATCTAAACCTCTTGCCTCTGGCTTTCTGTTAGGCTTGATGTTACACTGTCTTCAACTTTTCCCAAAACCCACAGGAATAGAAGTATCTTTGATGCTCCAGCCATCTTACCAGCATGATGTGAATTGTCCCAAGGGTTCAAAAGCAAGAAGCATACAATCTCATTAACTTATTTCCTTAGAAAATCAGACTAATGAGCCTGTCAGGGAGCTGAGGTGCTTGCAGGATTTGACAGGAGGCGAACAAGAGTTCTCAGCTTTACTTAAATATTTACCTATGTACTTCCTTTATTAATATGCACTTGAATATTATGTAAGTCTATTCTTCCATCATATTCTTAGAATTTCTTGGGGTTTTTACCCTTTGCAGTGATAAGCAAGTTCATTACCTAAAGCCATCTGCCTAGCCCACTGGTGAGTAACAGACAAGATTCCACCTGTTGCTAAAGGACATGGTCTTTTCCAAGCTAAACATTTATCTCATCCTATCACTGAGTCAGGAGGGCTAGAGCCAGAAGGGTGTTAAAATGGGGCTGAGAAATGGCTGCAGAAAGTGCAGGGAGTACACAACCCCTTCCTCTTGTCAGCCCTCAGTGAGACACTTGAGAGTGGGCTTTTCTTCTTTCTCATAAGCAACAGAGTAAAGAGAGATTTGGTATCTTGTATTTTTACATCTGCTGAAGTGGAATACCACACATCAGTTCCCTCACTCCCACCGCCAGGTTTTGGCTGTTTCCAAACTTCTTGTATTTGATAGTACATTAAGGACAGTTTCGGGACACTGCTGCCACTTATTACTACGTTTTAGCAGACAACACAGCAAAAAAATTCTTCAAAGAGTGAAGTCAAATTTAGAGTTAGTCTAAGCTGAGAAAGAAGGCACTGATGTGCTTTCTGCCTTTTAGTTGTTTTCAGCTATTATTGCAGTCTAATTCACTGCATAAGAGGAGAGACTGCATCAATAAGCTATGTTTCATACAGCTCGTTATTGCAGAAATGGTCCTCATCCAATTTCTTACTCTCAGCAAGTTGTAAGGGAAATCAGTCATTTTGAAAGATTACTAGAATTTTCAGTAATTGTGCAGTCATTTTTTAGTCATCCAGTTAGTGGGATGTGTTAAAGTAACAGGCTTTCAGAGAACTGACTAGTTTTATCTTGGTTTTTTTCCTAGTCATTTTATGAAATGCCTAAATGTTTCAAGTGCTCATAAAACGTCTGGGTTACCATTCCCATTACACCATGAAATCTGATGTTATGCATTCATTGAGAAAAGTGACTCTTTTGGGCTGAAAAAGTCTCAGACTTGGTGTGACACAGGTGCCAGCCCCTCTGGATGAGGCAGAGCTGAGCCTTGGCTCTGTGCAAGACTCTTCTCTTGTGTCTTGGAAAAAAAAGGTTGTGTAAAATGTCACTATGCACTTGGCACGCAGGAGGAGAAAACAAGCAGATGCAAATGTTCGTAAAGGAAGTCAGTGTGTAACAGATGATGTCACAGTATTCTTAACAGGGAAAATAAGCACTGGCTCCTCTTCAATTGTCTATCATCACGCTGTTCACATCTCCAACACTTGGCCTGGGAAGCGGTTTCTCCCTTTGCAGTATCTGTGCCCCATGCCTGTGCTGCTTCCAACACATGCTGGGCATATTGTTCCTTCACCCACAGAGTGGGAAGGTGCTTCTTTTGCCTGCCTCTTCCTGGTCTCCTCCTGTCGGCTCTTTTCTTTTTTCCTTCTCTTCTTTGCTTTTATAGTTAATTCTGTCAACTTATTCATGAGTTCAAACCAAAAATTAGTTCTTTCTGGAAGAAGATGCGGTATCTTGTAGGGCAATTTTCATGCTGCATAGTGTTTACACAGATTAAGGCCTCTCCATCCTCTTCATCCTCAGTCTTCCATCTTCCCCCATCTTTCCTTTCTCCTCTCAAGCAGCGGAGCTGAGAGTGTCAAATTACGATTTTTACTTTTTTCTTGCTATTTGATTTAAACTATTCGCATATTTTTCTCTAACTTGTAATTAATATGTTTATCTATTAGCTAAATCTCAGTTATTACTTTTATTAGGCTGTTTTACACTCTGGCTTCCTCCGCATCCATCCCATCTTGGTGACTTTTGGTAGCCAAGGGCTGGCGATGGGCAGTCATGATGCTTACTTTTATTGACTGGGGGAAGTCCTGCGGTCCTTGGCCTTTTGCTCTGACACTTGCAGCCCTCTCACAATGCCAGGTTCCCAGCAAAACTGCTGGGGGCAGAGGCAGATCCAACAGCAGGTGCAGCTCCCATGAAGGGGAGACAGGAGAGGATTGCCTTGTGCTGGACCCTATAGATCAGGGTGTGCACCTTGGCTCACACCCTGGGCCAGGGGAAGATGCAGGTTTTTTCCACTGCAGCATTTTTCCACTGGCTCTCAAAGCAGCTGGAAATAAGGCACAATGATTCCTGGGAGGCAGATGTGTTTTGGCTCCTGATGCTCAGCTGAGTCATAGCAGAAAGAGTTGGTGTAGAGGGTTTTAAACTCACCTCAAGTCCTCTCCCTGGGGAAATCCAAATGTGGGTGCAGCTTGTCTGCTTCTACACATTCAGACTTCATAGTAACATGCACCAAGTCCTGAGAGCTAATTATATGTAGTTAGCTCTATTGACTAGCTGAGTTGTTCTCTGAACTCAAAAGGCATCTGTTCAGGTAAGTGGTTGTATGGGAAAAAACAGAGGCTCCTGCTCGAAGTGTCAGCAGTTTCCTGGAGGGCTTCACATAGCCCTGAAAATGCCAGCAGAGTAGCATGTTCTCTGTTTACCTTTCTTTCCCTTTTCAGTTTGCCCATTTCGTTTTTAACCATTTATGATCAAATAATTAGTTCGACCTATTTGCAGTGGTTTCTTTAACTGCAGTTTGTTTTTTTAATTGAAAGAGCTCTATTTAATCTCAGGGCCTAGCCAGGGAAATGCACTAAAACCCTCTTCAGAGAAGAAGACACTTATGATTTTGTTTGTACTCTAATAAAACCCCGCTTTTCTTATATTATTCAGTGCACCAGGTATATTAACTCTTATTTGTATTTATTACAATAATGTATCTGAACAGAAGAGGATCCTGGATAAAACTTATCTGTTAACTGGTTCTGAAAGCAAGAAAAATCACATGTTGATAAGAAGAAGGAGGAGTGGATCACATTTCTACTCAGAGTAAAGAAGCCTTACAGGCACCTTGTCCTGCTCAAGTAGAGTGACCTGCACCAGGGAGTCATGAGGTGAGGTTCTGTTCAGAATAGCATCCACGTGGCTGTGTATCAACCAGGCCTTCTGGACTGAGTTGGAAACTCGGTTCAGCAGTCCTTTGAGCTTTAGCAATTGACAGAGGAAGAAGACAGAGAGGGGCTGACTCGTAGAATGGACACTCATGTCACCACATACAGGCTGGAAAAATCTCGGTGTCTTCTAATTCTTCCCTTTCTGATCCCTTCTTTCTCTGTTTCTTCTTCCATTGTCTATCTCTGAATATTGCCTGCCTTGAGGGCATGAAAATATTTGTTATTTCAAGCATAGAGTTTCTTCCTCCAAAACTGGGTTCATACAGTCTTTCTTTTCAGTTTATGCACTCTTAAAAAACATATTTTTCAAGAGAGCGAAGAAGGACCTGTGATACTACAAAGCTTGATTAAGAAAGCAACTATTTCAAAAGAAACAGAAAATTATTATGGTGGTATATACTGGATGGAAAAAATTCTTTCCTATTTCATTAAACTCCTCAGGACTGAATTAGCTAAGTCAACTCAAGTGGCTCTCCCCAGAAAAGATAAGTGGCCATTTATTTCCCATTGCGACATAAAGCGTTTCTCAAATGTACCTGAAAGTTATAAATAAAGACAAAGGACAATGAAGAATTTTCTTTGTATTTTCTTCAGATAGGACAAAGTTTCAATTGTTAGTGTTGTCGAACATACTGGAAGTGAGAGTCCTATGCAATATAAAAATGCCTTCCAAGGAAAATCAAAGCTTTTGTGCAAATTCCTACAACGTGTTTTCAGATGCCACATCCAGTCAATCTGCCGAATATTTGATATAATGAAGGCTTTGGTCGTGGTCTTCCTAGAGAATGTTTCCCTATTGGAGACCTTCCAATTGTTACTACTGGTTCTAAATTTCTTTTATCCGCTTTGCCAAAGGCCCCTTTTGAATCACATTCCCTCAAGAGGAAAAATAATTTTTGCTCTCACTTGGCAAGATGATGATCTCTTGTCCTTTCAAAAGGTGTCTCCTGTACAATTGATCCTAATAATGTCACTGAGGTAATTTCTCATCATGGAGATTTGAGTAGATGTGCAGTGTAATGTTTTGCCTTGGCAGTGGTCTTGCTGTGTTATGTAGGTAGGCAGCTCAGAATAAGCAAAAGGATCTGTCTCTGGCAGACCAATTACAGGAGCATGAAGTCAGTTATTATCATTTCAACTCATTCTGTGGATAGAGCCACAAAGCACTCAGCATAATGATCTGAAGATTTTTCTAAGGAAGAATAATGTGCTATCTATGTAATGATATCAAAATCTTTTTGTCCTTGACTCCCACTGCTACAGCGTTTAAAAATGAATAATAACTCCTTTGAAGACACTGGGTAGGGTCTAGAAAGTCATGTTATACCTTCAAGGTTAATTTGGCATGGGACAAAAACATAAAGCTCAGTGGAGGAGAATAAGGCAAGCTGTTTGATAAAAGCCTCTGTAGATTAGATCACTGCTGTGCTTCTGCTTGTGACACTAATGGAAAAGAATTGATCCACCTACAAGGACATGTACCTGGGACTAGTACAGGCACTTGTACACTTCTTCACTCTTTCAGAGGGAAAAGATGAGAGGTCAAAGAAGTTCACAGTAGCTTTTTATGTCATTGTGTCTCCTCCCCACGTTTGCTTCTCTTAAGGAGCATAACAAGCAGTTTTAACAAGTCCTGAAGCTTCACAGTCACTTAGATTGCCCGACATCTTAATTGTTTTCTGTGGTATGTATCAGAGAGAGCGTGATAAAGCTAAAATTCAATCCAGAATCCCATGAGTGTCAACAGATGTAGGAATCTGATTGGAATGCAAAGTGCCACTGTATTCTTTCTGCTGGGCTCTGCCAGTACCCTAAGCCAAACACCCTGAGTCTTGGAGAGTTCATAATCATTCAAGATCTGCATCAAAATGTGCAGCTCAGATCCACTTTTGGTCTACATATGTCAGGCCATGTGCCAGGGGGCACATACCTAATTACCAGGCTGTGCTGATCATTCCTTTTCCTGTACTATTTTCAGTAAATTTAGAATAAATTATATCTTTGGAAAATTTCACAAAGACATGATTATACATTTAATTAGATGTTTACTTCTTGTTTTCTTCATGCAGTAGTAACGAGTGCAGATTATAGGAACTCAGAAAAATTTTTCTCTCTGGCCACATTTTCACAGGGTTAGAGTCAATAAAAAAAAGCCAGCAAAACCCCAAAAAACAGTGAAGCTTTTGGTTAGGGGAATAATTAGAACATATTCAGCTTTTTCTCTTTCTTTAATATGAAAATTAATAGTATCAGGGGATGATGTCTTGGCTATTTGAAATCCATTGGAAAATGCATATTAAAGGGGAAAATGCATAATTTATTAAATGTATTGCTTAAGGTAAGAAACTTGAAATTGAGTTTTGTAGGTCTGGGTATTTTGGGTTGTACTTGGCACAAGCTACTCTGTCTGCAGAATTATTCAGCACTAAGGCTGCCAGTGGGAATAACAAGAAAACAGACATAGATTTTGAAATGTGTTTTCATTTGATTGGGAAAAAATAGTTTAAAATTTAAATAGTTATGCTCAAAAAAAATTTTTATTCCCTCCTTATTGAACAACAGTTGATGGATGACTGCAGTTCTGCCTGTGAAAGGAGTACCCATGTGTATTCACTTAGTGGCACTAATGTTATGGAATGTTATAAGAGACTGTACTGTCCATTATACTTCCACAAATGTGAAATATAATTAGAAATTTCTTCCCATTGCAAACATTTTCCCCAAACAACCAAAAATTACACATATATTAGAAGATAAGGACAGAAGATCATGAAAATACTGATATCTCTTACATCAATTTGAGGAAATCAACTTAAAAGGAAAACCTGCCAGGACTGCCTTTTCACCACAAATTGAGTTTCCTGTGTTAGGAAAGCACTCCGATTTTCTTCAGAAATGGAAAGAATTGTTCAAATAGTAGTACTTTTTACTCAAATTTAAATATTGTCAGAGGATATCTTTGCTTTAGTGGAAGCTAAATCTGACTTTTTGTTATCCAAGTATCAGATTACCCAGTGTCTGAAAAATTTATTTATATAAAGAAAAACAATTTCTCGGCAATAAATATCTTTAAACAATACAAAAAAAAGAATTGTTTTAGGAACTGAAGTAAAAACCTTTTTTTGTCATTTTTTTCATCATTAATAGGGAGTGTCTCCCCTTGATAACAGCAGGCTTTCTTTCTCCTCATCTCAAGGTTGGGAAAGACCTCAGGAGACAAGAAGGGTCAAAGTAACTAAGACTACACTCCCTCTTGCCTATGCTGAGTCATCCTGTTTAGTTGGGAACAGGAATTGCTAGCAAAGGGCAAAAAACTCCATCTGAATCCGAAAGCTTTTCATTCCTCTCCAACTCATTTTTCCACACTCTACAATGTTCTACCCTATGACCAACATTTCAAATAATCATGGTGACAATGGATGAAGACAGAGTCTTTGTGCATAGTTTTAATCTCACACCTCTGGTTCTGCACTTGCTCAGCAAGATATAACCCCTGAAACTGAGGAAGTGAAGACAGCAAAATGACATTTTGGCAGAATACCAGGAACTATAATGAATAAAAGATCCAATTGTAGCAAAATTTCTAGGTCCTTCAAAGTGAGAGCACGGTCCTCAGAGTCCTCCATACAGAACCACAGGCAGAAAGGTGCACCACAGGAGCACAGCCTTCAGGTATGGGACAGAGTAAGTCGAAGTGTCCACTGGAACAAAACAAACCCTGAAATATTGCAATGAAGCCAGCATGGTGGACCTGCAATTGGACCTTGTTCAGTGGGGAGCCGCTGTGTGACTAAGTAGTAGCACAGCACCTTACACAATGACTAAGAAAAAGGAGGTATCAGGCTGTTGAATTTTAAAACTGCCCAATTCATCACATGACACCTTTCCTTATCTTTGGATAGCATGGATTCATGGACATCAGGGTAAGATAGTGTAAATGCATTTGTTCAAAGAGAATTAAGAGTCACAGCAAAACAAAAAGCTGATTTCTGGACACGCAATTCCTTAAGCTGTAGGAAATAATTGACTCTCACAATAAGACAGCTTTCTGAGTTTCACGTGTATGCACTTTCTCTGAATAATTTTTTAACATTCTGTTTACTATGTCATAAATTTGTACTACAATTGATCACTATATGTAATAGCACTAATCCTTCAATAATATACTGTTTTATCTATTTATCGTGTTTTGGTAAAAAGGAAAATGTTCTTTATATTTTCTTTGATTAATATTAACAACAAGGGAAGCAGTTGTCAGGCTAGAAACAGGACATCTGCAAATTAAAAAGGCTGTGGAAAATGTCTAGGTTTGTCCAAGGAGATACATTCTAGGTGAGGAAGAAACCAATGAAATTATTTTAAGAAAAATGTAGAAATACTTGTTTAACCAACATGTACAACTCTTATTAGAAGAAGTTGTTCTGCTTTTTTAATAAAAGAAATACAAGCTAGCATTTCTTATGTTCAGAGAGTTCACCAAACAGCAACTAACAAACATACTTTTGTGAAGTTTTCCAACGTTCTTTTTATTTAGCAATATAAGGCAAATATTTCAGCTTGATGACAATGGATTAGAAGTATGGAATAAAAAATACAAATCGGGTTTTTTTTCACTCTAGGACTTGAGAAATAGCCCCAAGCTGAGTAATAACTCTGGTCACTTCCCCTCTGTCTCACTCTTGTCCTGTCTGTGAAGGATTCTTAAATATCTGACTAACACAAACAAGAAATAAGAAATAGTAAAGGCACGGCTATACACAGGAAAATGGTTATCTATAATTTTTAAAGAAAAATATAGGGAGAAGAATAAAATATACGCATTAATCTGCTCCAGGACTTTTCCAGCAGCCTCAATGACCTTTGTACCAGACTGTTATAATGAGGTGCAGAGTTATCATCTCTTGCAGAAACTATTCAACCTAAAAGCCAGTCCTGTGGCTCTCTGTGGTGGCAAGCCCTCCCACCCCAGCTGGGGCTGCATTCAGATCACACTTCAGCCTGGACACCTGAGCTGAAATCTGACCTATTCAGCAAACACAGTACATTGTTTATTGAAGCAGATACCGCACTCAAAATGCAAGAATCATGTGGATGGACTCTGTCCAACTCTCCTTTGTGTACAACTAACTGGAATCAAATTTATCCTTCTCCAGCAGCTCGTGACTGTCTGGCAACAGAAAGCAATCATGAACTTAAGGGACTACTTGAAACATACTTGGTCCAGGTATAAATGCTTACGAAAGGGACTGGGCAAGGTAGCATGATCTACCTAGCACAATCATTTAAGATAGGGTCATGACTTTTAAAGCTTTATTTTTCCGTAAGTGACCCCCTTGCTCTGCGCAGCAGTGAGAACATGAGACTGGACAGTGGATGACAGCTTGCTTTTATCACAGGAATTTTTCCAGTGTTATTCCTGCTCTGTAGAAGGTAAAATAATGCACTTGAGTTTCCCCAGCTCTTTTGCAACTCTATAAAAGGTAAAATGCATGTGGAAACACAGTGCTTATGGGAAAGATTAGAGGTGTGTTTTGTTGTTCAGTTGGTTGGATTTTTAAAGAAAAACAACTCGATTATTTCTGGTAATTCAGAAATTACTTGAATCTTTCACTATTTGAAATATTTATAGCAACTTAAATAGTGTAATCTTTTTAGGAGGAACCTTTTCTAAACAATTCCTAAAATATTACTAAGCAACTGCTTTTTTCTTTTTCTTTTCTTTTTTTTTTTAAGTGTACCTACTCAATCTTGAAACAAACTTAGACTGGGTTTTTTGAACAATCTTTATGTTCTTTTGCTGTGGAATGAAGTAACCCCTTGGGTTTACCCAGAACTGGATAAACTTACATGAAATACAATATGAGCTGTTACAGAACTCAGCTTAACTGCAATAAAGAGGGTTTTTTTCAGAAGTATTCATCCATTTCAAAAAACATCATTCAGTAAGTAAACGCACACATGGATCCTAGTAGCAAATGACCTTTCATAACTCCTGTAATCAACCAGTTTTCAATAATTTCCCTACATAACTCTCCATGCTGTTTTAATCTTCTTCCCATTGCCCTGGAAACTTTGCGAGTTCCATTTGGTAGCTGGTTCTTCCTGGTGTGCAAGTATCTCAGCACTTAGTTACACTAGGCCATGTTTCTTCTTACTGACAGTTGTACACTTTCAAGCACAAACCACAAGAGCAAAGCAGATTTCTATCTGCTTTGCAACAAATCAACTTTTAGAATATTTGAAAACCTAGAGGCTTTCAGGGCTTCATTGACCTCTCCCTTTTTGTTCTATCACTACACTTACTGATTTTTCAGAAAAATAAGAGAAATTGGGGGTCTTTCCATAGTTTGATCTCTTTGCTCCTGTATTACCTCACATATTTTAGCTTTGCACTTCTAGTTCTTTAAAAGGTTAGTGTACTTTGTCTTGGGAAGATCATTCAAAAACCTAAACTTAGAAACATAATGTCACATCTACATATGCATAAATATACATGTTTATATTTCTAAACATGTCTCAGATCAACAGCCTAAAAAATGTGGTATAGAAAATTATCTCCAGATATCTGAATATCAGTTGTATTTATTAATGTCTGTGCACTGAAAGTATTAATCACTATAGTGCAACAGATGGCATCCCTTGAAGAAAAATGAGTCGGGCTATATGAAGCCAAATTGCTATCTTCCATTTCCATGAGAATAAAAGCCCTGGCAGATATCCTTGCTGATAGTTGCACCAGCAGCAAAACAGGTTCTGAAGGGCTAGTACATATCATGTCATGCCACCCTCTATCAGTCCTGAAAGCTAGAGCCATTCTGGGGCAATGCACAGAGGGCAAAAGTGCCTTCCGTTGGCAGTACAGAGTAGGAAAGCCATCAAGGTGCACCAATCTGTTTGAGTGCTGGGACTCCTAAATTAAAATTTGCTTTCCCTTCAAGGAAACCAGTAGAAACTGAATATATCTAAATATGCATGAATATAGATGTTTATGTTTCTAAACATGTCTTGCCAGGAACCAGGTTTCCCTCTCCCAAGTATTAATTTATTCTCAACACACACGTATTTCTTAGAACATAATTCATCAATACTTGAAGGACTCATTACAGTCCATGCTCAGAGCTTTTATGCGTTAGTGAAATGTAAATAGCAGCTACACTAAAAGTAATAAATATAGGACATATCTTATAAATCCTACAAACTAATTCTGGAAGGCAGAGTTGTAATTTTTTTTAAACTGATTTTATTAAAAAAGAAGTTATACTCTCCTCAGATACCTCTTAACATTTCACATTGGTAACGTCACTAGACATTTAAGGCATGATATAAACCAGTGAAGAGATCAACGATGACACATTTTAGGCAGTTTGGGTGTCTGCTTCCTGCTTTTTTCTCCTTGTAAAGATGCTGTGGGACTGCTATTCATGATCCACACTGATTAACTCATGTGCCTCTGGCACCCAGTGGTTTGGCTCCCATTCCTTCAGGTCATTCAGCCAGCACCACGCAGCTCCTTGTAACTCAGCCAGAGACTCCTGCTTGACAGCGGCACCTGCCACTGAACATAAAGCTGTTTGAACATCTTCTCTCACGGACTGCCTTGCCCATTGCAGCTGTGCCTTTGAGCTGCCATGGTACCCAGTGCAGCAAAAAAAGTCCAAAGGAGGGAATGGAGCCTGCAGTCTGCCACACCTCTGTGTAAAGCATGCTGCAGCTTCCCGTCTCATAGGAAGTGCCCGCTCTGTGACCTGTCATTTTTGCTGCCTGGATAGCTGTCTTTTCACTTCCTGAAGTGAAACAAAACAGCACCGAAAGACAGTGTATCTCTTTTCCTTTTGTTTCATTACTTTTTTTCCACAAGGGCTATCTGAATTTGTGGGCCCAGCTGGAATTAATACACCCAGAGTCTCCGTGGAGAAGGTTGTGGAAGTGGAGGAGGCCCAACGGGGCAATGTATTTGTCAGTGTATCATTCTATTGGATCTCTAAGGCAGCATCAAGGACAAAGAAACCTCAGTTTGCGATACTCTGGTCCTAGCTTTTATGTATCTGGTGCCCAGACTTGTACAAGCAACACTTTCCATGAGCAATAACTAATGTCAAGGCGAGAAAGGTATATCTTTCTGTATCTCCACATAAGCCAGGATGGATGCATTACAGGCAGGCTGCAAGAACTAAAGCACATGTATTTACTTGAGCTTTGGAGCTGCCACTTCTTTCCAGAAAGGTTGAGGTAAAGACAAGATAGGCAGGGAGGGAGAAGGGGAAGGCAACTTCAGAAGCAGCAAACACTACTCTAAATCTTTTTTTTTTGATGCCACTCTGTTGTAGAAGCAGTTTGGCATGGACTGGTATGTGATCTAGCAGACTGTCACTCCGGTCAAACACCCTTCTGGTGCATCCACATCATAGCCAAGCATCTGACTTCTGAATTTTCACTTCCCAGTACAAGGTGGATATCAGGAGAAACAGG
This sequence comes from Dromococcyx pavoninus, assembly GCA_033558185.1. Taxonomy (NCBI): domain Eukaryota; kingdom Metazoa; phylum Chordata; class Aves; order Cuculiformes; family Neomorphidae; genus Dromococcyx; species Dromococcyx pavoninus. Next base: position 195,244 of record JAUMJL010000722.1, read on the forward strand.
GAAGAAGTCAGGTGAGGGTCTTTTCCTAACAGTCCTTCTGAGATAGTCTGCCTTCTTGTTCACCCACAGAGGTATACCTCAAAGATGAATGGGTTTTATAGAGCGTTTTTTCTGCCAGTTCACAGTGACTACGGGCCTGGGGATCTTTCTGCTGTGAGCTTTTGCTTTTAGCTTTAGATCCCTTGCACATTGATGTTTGTGAGAGACAGATTGCTAATTAGAAAAGGGCCAGCTGAGCGCTACATGTACATGTCTACATTGCTAAAGTGTTATATCAGTCCAGTTGGGAACGCTGCAGCTAGATTTTACAGCACAGTTTGAATGACAGGTCACTAAACGACCGGTCTCAAAAGTTTTAATGGCTGCTCTGGACTTTGCTTCCTTAACTTACGTGGTCGTCCAGCCAGCTTTGTCCCCTGTAATGGTGCTGCACATCCTCCAGCCTCCAGCCATAGCATGTGTGTCCTCAGTGTCAGAACACAAAACCACCAGCTGAATGGGCTGCAAAGCAACCCTGTCATAATTTCAATGCTTTTGAACTGAAAAAAAAAATTAAAAGGACAATCATTATGTCTTAAAGCCAAATACATACCCCATGGGACTTAAAGAGACCCAGGGTCAACTGCTACAACACGTGAATGTAGCCACTCTGCTCTAGAATCTTCGGAATGGAACTGTATGGATGGAGCACATTCTGCTACCTTGTGGGCTAGGAACCAAGTCTGCAAGATAGTCACAGTCAGATAGACCCCAGTTTTGACATTGTGATACAGTATGTGCTTCTTATTACTACTAAATCTAAAACTTGTTGCCAGTAGCATTTACAAATCAGAAATAAAATGACATAGAAAGCAGATGATGGGCTTGGTCAGAACAAAGAACAGAATTTTTTACTTCAGTGCTCAGCTAAGCTGCTCTGTTTATGTTGCCTGACAACTTGAACGCAGATACAGGTTCTAGGATGAAGAGGGGGATATGCTCAAAGAGGAAGTTTTGATATTAGATTGTGCAAGAAATAACAAATTTGTATTATGTAAACGGGAGGCTGTGAGGTCCTAGGTGTTGACACTGACCAAAGAAATAAAAAAGTTGAAAAGTTTTCTGAGGTAAAGACAAGAAGCCTAAATTTGATTCAGTAAGTCTCTGTACTGATTTTCATTCCTAAAAATAACCATCACTTCAGAACATAGATTTGGCCCTCTGGGTGAAGTTATTAATCAATCCTGTCTGATATTCAGCCTGGATAGTAACAAGTAGGACGTGGTGATCAAATGGAGTTGCAGCCAAAACGTGCTGTCCTTACCCAATTAGGCATCACTACACATAGAGTGAAGATTTTCTTTCTAGCTCTTGCTGCTGATGACTTTATGCTTCCAAATATCAGGCTGATTTAGCTGTATCTCCCACAAAGCTATGTACAGTATTTTGCTGTTGAAAAACCTGGCATTAAAGGGAGAGATTGTATACATTAAGCTTAGGCTGGTTGTAGCGGTTGGAACTAGTGGACTTTCCATCACTGGGATATTCTAAAAATGTCATTGAAAGCCTTGACTGTCCACGTGTGGAAAGCAAGAGACCATCAGAAACTCTTAGAACAAGGTGCACAGTTTGCTTCCAGGTAAGTTACCGTCTCATGATTGCAGTAAGTCAGCTGGAAGCAGAGCTGAGCAGATAGAGGTGGTGTGAGATATATTGATAAAGTGAGAAGAATGAGTATGTGCCATACCTCCTACATGTCTGTACTGACAGATCCTGACATTTCCACTGTGTGTGGTCAAGGGAGTCATTGCCCAGGGTCATGGATCAGAGCAAAGTGAGGTGTATCAGTTAAGAAGCAGCAAGAAGTAGCCAGCAGTTCATACCTTTTTCTTTCTTGTGCTGAATCAATTTCTATCAGAGCAGAAAAGCTGGAGTCATGCACTCTTGACCCTGGATTTGTCCTAAGGGAACACCAACGACTAACTATTCTTCAATATTTTTTCCTGACAACACAAACTGCATGAAAACATTATGAAGAAGTAACCTGCAGGCAGAAAGAGATGGCATTACCGAAGAGGAAACACCACTGTAACATGTTCCTTGAACCCAATGCATCTCTTTAAGATTGCAAATGTTTTTAATTCTCATGAGGCATAAACAACATTAGCAGTAGATGCCAACTGATTCTGTTCCCATGTGGCAGCTAGGGAAGGACAATTCATGCAGCATCACAGCTGCTTTTTCTTTGAAAACATGCATCTCCAAAACAAATGGAACAGCCAGAAAAAAAGGGAAGTAATCAGATAAAGAACCACCCACTTTTGTCTTGTTTCTACTGTCAGTGTTGCAGACTTTCCTAGTCTGAAATTGCCTTGAAGTCACTTTCAACTTGCAGACTAGGAATAGTGACAAAAGTACATAATTTTACCCTGTAAGTTGCTTTCCCCGGCAGCCCTTTAGCCTGGTCCAAAAGCCATCCATATTTATCACCATCTGACTGAAGAGTTGTACTGCTCCCAAAGGAGTTCTTTGGTTTTGTGCAGCAGAGCCATCACTCCCGCAGTATCAGTAGGTCCAAAGTGAGCAGATGACATCTCCTGGTAGCGGTTCCAGGAGGCCTCCATAATCCTGCTTTCTTAGAAGAAGGGCTAGCTACCATGTTTAACTCCTTCCAAACATGGGTTTTGTTTGTTTTGTGTTGTTTTGTTTTTAACACCTGTTTGCCCTAATACTATCTTTGTCATCAGAGCTAAAGCTGATCATTGTCAGTTAAAGGTGTCAATGCAGTTTGATGCCTAAACACACAGACAGACATTGACTTGGGAGTCTCCAAAGCACATCACCCTGCAGCCCACAAATCAGCCAGGTGTGTGAAGTTTACATATTTAACTTCTATCTAACCTCTGTTTTGGGGCACTTAAATACAAACCTGTAAGCCTCAAAGGCTCCAGCCTGCTACCACTGTAGGAGAGAACAGCAAAATCTCCCTGCCACTGAGAGAGGTGCTCAGAAATAGCTCCATGGTGAAACCACTGAGGAAGGAAGCAATATGTTCTTTCAGATTCCCTTTTCTTTGGCCTTCACAGCTCAACCCAGGGATGTCTGGTGGCCAGACCACTATAAATTAGCGGCCATCATGCTAAGCATGGTAACATTTTGAGCTTTTCAATGTTTTGTCTCTTGCAAATTTTCTTCCAGTTCTCACAAGTATTTCTCTGCTTCCAAAGGCACCTAAATGCACCTAAACATCTGCTTCTGGTTGCAGAAGCAGAATTTATGGGTTTTTTTTTAAATTTGTACATTTTCGCTTAAATGAAAATCCTACTTTCAGCTACAGCTTTGTAGTGGATTATAGGATAACTTAGGAATTTTAAGCAACAATATTTGTGATTATTAGTTATAGTCCACCTTGACTGTTCTGGGGAAGGGCAGCTCTCCCAGATACAGGAGCTTTCACTGTTTTATTTTTATGGTTACAACAAGGTGTTCCCAAATACTAGTGGGTACATCCAGAGCTGTCTCATGTGCCCTAGCTCCCTAACTATTGAACTAACCCATTAACACCAAAGGAAACAATAGTCATTGGCACTCTTCAGACTGCTCTGACATGTATGAGGTATTACCCATCACAAACAGGTCTACAACATGGGGGAACAGTTATGGATTTAGTGCCAAATATTTGCAGTTTTGGCCTGTAAATGAACTGGGGTTTTCATGCAGGGATACCTTGAATTTCTCTGTGCCATACGTTTGTAATGATTTTGTTTTGTTAATCCTGGACTTCAATGCTGTCTTAGAATCATAGAATCATAGAATTATCTGGGTTGGAAGAGACCTCCAAGATCATCAAGTCCAACCCTTAATCCAACACTATCATGATTATTAGATCGTGGCACTAAGTGCCACATCCAGTCTTATTTTAAAAACCTCCAGGGATGGTGAATTCACCACCTCTCTGGGCAGGCCATTCCAACAACTGATTACTCGTTCTGTGAAGAACTTTTTTCTGATATCCAGCCTAAACCTTCCCTGGCAGAGTCTAAGCTCATGCCCTCTTATTCTGTTGCTTGTTGCCTGGGAGAAGAATCCGACCCCCACCTGTCTACAACTTCCTTTCAGATAGTTGTAGAGAGCAATGACGTCACCCCTGAGCCTCCTCTTCTCCAGGCTGAACAACCCCAGCTCCCTCAGCCTCTCTTCATAGGACTTGTGCTCAAGTCCCTTCACCGGTTTTGTTGCTCTTCTCTGGACCCTCTCCAGCACCTCAACATCTTTCTTGAACTGAGGGGCCCAGAACTGAACACAATACTCAAGGTGTGGCCTCACCAATGCCGTGTACAGGGGAAGGATCACTTCCCTCGTCCTGCTGGCCACACTAGGCCAGGATGCCATTGGCCTTCTTGGTCACCTGGGCACACTGCTGGCTCATGTTTAGCCTCCTGTCAATCAGCACCCCCAGGTCCCTTTCCACCTGACTGCTCTCCAGCCACTCTGTCCCCGGCCTGTAGCGCTGCATGGGGTTGTTGTGGCCAAAGTGCAGGACCCGGCATTTGGCCTTGTTGAACTTCATCCCGTTGGACTCAGCCCATCTCTCCAGCCTATCAAGGTCCCTGTGCGGAGCCCTCCTGCCTTCCGGCAGGCTGACACTTCCTCCCAACTTAGTGTCATCCGCAAATTTACTTATGATGGACTCAATCCCCTCATCTAAATCATCGATGAAGATGTTAAAAAGAACCAGACCCAACACTGATCCCTGAGGGACACCACTGGTGACCGTCCACCAGCTGGACGCAGCCCCATTCACCAGCACTCTCTGGGCCCGGCCATCCAGCCAGCTCTTAACCCAGCTGAGAGTGCACCTGTCCAAGCTGTGGGCTACCAGTTTATCCAGGAGTATGTCATGTCAGCTGTTAACGGTATAATTTTTTTGTTTGAGCCATATGAAAGACTCCAGTAGCTGCAAAGGATGTATCTGGACTGATTACTGTACTAATGTGTCACAAGTTATAATTTTCCTTGCCTTCACAGAAACAGCATAGCATCATCAAGAAAATGGTTTAAACATAGCCATAGACCAAATTCACTCTCCAGGTAACCACTAAACTAAAAATTTAGTCCAGGCATACATCTGGCCTTATTTGTCAGCAGTTCTTTCTAAACTCCTCTTTCTTTCTGTCTGGTGGAGGCTGGTGGCAACCTGCCATCAACAGCTGACTAACATGACACTTCATCCAGAAACAGGGTAAGTGAGGTTATCAGGAGATAACTCAGCATCGTTGTCACCATTCAGTCACCATCTTCCCTGCCTGGGTTGCCATAGAGTTGTGGTGTATGCTACACAAAATAACAATGTTATTTTAGGAGAACTATGCAGTGAATTTCTGTCCTTACTCTACCAGGCTCCCTACATGCTGATTGCTGGGATGCTAACTGGAGCTTGCAGAGTTTCCATTGATGGAAAACTCAAAAGATTGAGTTTTGCCGAATGATACGATGTGCTTGTATGGCATGGGCACAAGACAGAGTTATGCACGACCAATATTAAATGAATGCTTTTAAGCTGTATCTGTGGAAAATTAGCATTTCCCTCTGATGTGCTTGACTGGCTTCGCATCATTCCTCTGGCAAGAGGGACAGAATTACAAAAGCTTTTTTTTTTCTTTTTTTCCATTTGCCATAGCCAACAATGTTGTACATTATTAGCCTGTAACTCAATTTCTAAAATTGGAATTTCCATTGCTTGGAAAGAAGACTAAATGTTTTCCTTTTGGAAAGGCTCTATCTGTTTCTCTCTCTGCCGCCTTTTTCCCATACCTCTCCGAAAACATCTGTTTTTAATCTTTTTCATTTATATGTACAAAATCACTGCTGGTGGATATTTTTTCTTTGCAGTTTATCTCCCACTGACCTCCCCCAAGAAAAAGAAAAGGGAGGTATGGAAGAGAAGCCACAGATTAATTTACTGGTATAGTAGAAGAGAGAGAAGGTAAAAAAAAAGAACAAATAAATTCCTCAGTTCAAATGTGAGTCTGACAGTCTGAAATCAAAGATATGATGAAATCAAGAAATGTTCAGAATGTTCTTCCTTTTCCTTTTTTGTGCTTCAAGGTGCCACCTGGGAGCCATGGTGCAAACCATTGTGAGGAAAGTGGTTTTCCCAGTATCTTCAGTTGGCACTGGAAGCAACTACTCTAGGAAGTCTCCCAGGGAAGCTGCTTTTTATATCTCTGCTCTAATTTTAGAGACAAGAGGTTTGGATAATGTGAGCATGCATCCACCTCACAAGAGGCTTCTGCAAACTGCACCTGACTGGAGCCTTTCAAGGGCCATATGCTTCTCTCAGAAGCTCTGGATTTCAAATGAAAGTCTTCAAAAGCATGGATCACTTCTGATTTCCCCATTTGATGTAGCCATGACAGAATCAAGCTCCAAGTTGCCAAATGTGGGAAAGTTTTTAGAAATTAATAGTGCCTGTGAGCATGAACAAAAAAAGTAGAAGACATCTCAGTTTCCTAGGCTCAGTGTAAGAGCTGAGACCTTATTCAGGGATGTGATTGATCCAAAGAGAACTTACCAATTACAACAAACAAAAGGGCCATGTTCCATGAATCAGTATCCACATCTGTGATTGCTAAGGACTTCGTTAACTTGGTCCCCCAGTGCAGCTCCCCCTGTAGCCAGAGATCTTTGTCATGAGCCTGGCTGGCTCCCAGCACTACCTATTTCTATCTGAACTGGATGCCATGAGATCCCACCCAGAGGAGTCAAGCGTCCCCAGGAACAATGAGTAATTCTTGGGAGACGCCACTGGAAGGCTGCTGCAGTGGCACGGGAAGGCTGATAACATCTCCCAAGCCACAGCAGTCCTTTGTGTCGACAGACACAAGTGGGATGTTCCTTCTTCAGCTTTCCAGAGTCGGAGGAAGTGGACCTTGAAACACAATGCTCATTGAAATTGGCTTTCATCTAGGGGATCTCGCAGCGTAAGCGCCGCTCAGTGATGTGCTTTCCATCTGCAGCCGAGGCCTCCTGATGCATTTCCTCTGTTTGTTCCAGAGGGATGGATGGCAGCACCTTAAAGCAGGCACATATTGTACTGGCTAGTGGGCATTATTCTGGACTGCGGAAAACAGTAATCCTGAGCGATAACAGTATCCTCAGGAGCTACTGGTGGAAGTGGATGACATGTCAAATTACCTCCTCCTTCTCCTTGCCTCTCCATATGAATAGCACACTTGTTATAGAAGGGTTTAAAAGCATTTCACGTCTAGCCATGATGATATTATTTGCTCTGTTGTTCAGAGTTTCTATGAACAAGGAGAGGCCCTGTACACACATGAAACTAAACATTTTAAGCTCTGGAGAGCAATACTGTAAATGGGGGCAAACCACTAGTGCTAGGAGACTGCTGAGAGTTGCACACTGTTATTTTACAGTGCTTGACAGGGACTGAGTTGTACAAGAAACAGAGTTGAGAAGGACAGTGCTGCTGAGAGAGAGTCACTTCAGCCATGAACTAAAGACTGTGAAAGCAACTCAACCCAACAGGGATTTTCTTGTCATATGGCTACAGACTAGTCTTCTGCTTCAGGCTATGGCTTTGTAGAACTTCTGGTTGTTCATGGAGTCTAGTAATTAATCACAAGGGAGACCTAAGCTGAGGCTGGTTGCAAGTATTAACAAGTACCGTAGGAGTCTGCCATGTGGGCAAGTGTGCAACTAAATATGGGAGTATTAGGACAAAATGTAGCCATTTATAAAGAGTAAACATTGTCATCAAATCCTATGGAATAAATCCTGTTTTCTGCTATAGAGTACTGCGGAAAGAGATAGGCGTGTTTGGGCCTCTCCCCATCAGAAGTGTTCAAGAAAGGCTCAAACCACAATGAGATAAGATTTGTAATAAGAAACTGGAAGTAACCTGTCTTTCACAAACTAATTACTGAGCATTAAGCCTGAGCCCAGCTCATGAATCACAACCAGGTAGCTGGAGATATCCTAACTATTTAGCCACTCTGAGAGGTTTATGAAGGGAGGAAAATGCTAGACGAAAAATTCGTTGAGTGTATGTGAAGATGGACAATATGTTGTGTAGAAGGAGGAAATCAGTATCATCCCATCGCAATCCTCTTTGGTAACAAAATCTATTATCAAATTTTCATATCCAGAAATACTGCTGGCAGATCCCCTCTTCTGCCTATTCAGGCACTTTAAAAAAGGTCCTTACTTCCATCTACCTCCAATGAGTAAGTGCCATCCAGTCTGAAAGGGAGATGAATGTCTTTTTTTTACTCTTGATCTCTTGTGGGTTTGGATCCAGACATCATGAGGAATCCTGGTTTAAGCTGAGGCTGTTCTCATAACTTTTAGGTACTTAAAGCTAGGTGAAATAAATTTCATCCTCACTGTCTTTCACCTGAACAGCAGTCATAACAGAAATGGCATTAGTGTACTGATTAATAGAATATAATAGAAAATAAACCTGCAATTTTCCAAGCTTCTGAAATTGAGATATCATTTTAGAAATTAGGTGCTGCTGAAATATATTGCTTCCCCACTGCAGAAATCAAGGGAGATGACTGCTAAAGAGTATTGTACGGTAAGAAGTGTTTTAGTATGACTGTGTCTTTTCAGAGTAATACATATCTCTAATACAAGCACTGTTTAGAAAGCAGCCATGCCACTTCAGAACATGCCTAACCCTTTGCTGGGTCTTCACAGATTCTGTGTGTTGAAAGTAAGTTCTTTATTGAAAGGCTGAAGATCTCAAAGATATTTAATTTAAAAATGTTTTTGATTCCTGACTCTGTACAGAGACCCACTGCATCTTTCATTAATCTCAATGCATCTCTAAAAAGACATCTGTCTAAATCCCAAATGCATTCTTCTAGTAAAAGTGAGTGCCTGAAAGATTTACACTGGCATGTAAGAGTGTACCAGAAAAAGAATGAGGGTTAGTAGAATAAGGTGAGATGTCCTGGCAGTGATTTAAAGGGAGACAATGGAGGAATATAACCTCTTAAGTCAGTTGTCACATTGTTTATGCAGTTCCAGTTTTAGCCATCCTTCGACAAGCTTGCCAGGAACCAACAGCTGCTTCTACTTGCTTTTACTTAATGGAAATCAGATCATACAATCATCATGAATGAGACGAGCTTATTAAACAAAAGTCTAAATTGTCAAACAGAGTAGTAAAAGAGTAAACATGAATTCATGACCTCTGGTACCATTGATATTCTTTCTTTTTTTACCACAGAGAACTACCTGCAGTTTATGGCAAACAGTACCTTGAGAAAAGCCCTATCAGCAGGGACTTTCATCCCTTGGACTCTTTTTTCCTTTAGCTGATATTGGTTTGAAGAATTCCATGTAAGATTTGATGATTAAAAGTAACAATTTCATTGACCTGAATCTCCACTGCTTACCACAATGCTGAATCTCTAGTAAGTGGCCACAGCATATGAGACTGTCAGGTAACAGAAAATCTGTAAAGAAGTACAGTGGACAGAGTAGTCACAGCATCTCTCAGTTACCCTGGGTTGGGCATGGAGTGAGTAAGCAGTGTCATGCCAAACGTGGTTGTCACTAGATAAAGTAAGTCAGTATGACTACAGTCTAAATATTATTAACTTAAAGGAGCTTAAGTCCCTAACTGCCTCCGCAAATGTGCAAATCTGACATTAAAATCCGGAAAACCTTGGCTTTGCTCTTGGTTAACCTTGGAGGTGCTTAAATTCTTCATGATACTTGCATTCCTCTTTGGGGCGTGAGTCGAAACACGCAGGCAGCACTGCAGAGCACACTGGTTCCCGGCTGAGCTCCCAGCAGGACGTAGAGACCAAGGGAGCTTTTGGAACAAGGCTTGTTCTCCTCTGCAGCATTTCCAAACAGCTAACACAAATCTGCGGCTTTGCTGTTCCCCACTACCAGCCTCTTCTTCTCTGGTTTCTGCAAGAAAGGAAATTTAACCAGCATTTCAATACCTTTCCCTATTCTGTCTTTCTACCTTCACTTCTGCTCAGTGCTCCCCAGCCAGTTTTTTCACCTAATTCAAAAAGAACCACAAACACCTGCCCACTGACCTCCTCCCAGCTGGCTGCAGCTTTTGTGATTGTTTTTTTGGTCTCCAAGCGTTCAGTGTATATTGGTTTAATAAAACTGATGGTGCGCAATTAAACCTACAATTTTTATTACTCTTCATGAGACTAATTCTGTGCTTCGTCATATTCCCTGCATCCCTGTCCCTAAGTCAGTAAAGGTTGAAGCTTTTCAAGAGGGTATGCTTTTGTTAAGGAGCTCATACTCATATCGACATCATGTTCCATCTAGCATTAGTTCAACATCTAGCTCACTGATAAGGCCTGGCTGTTACAAAAAATGCTGGAGGGAGAATCAACACTGAAAGCGCTAAAAATAAAAATTCCTTCTTAAACTGGGATACCTGGGAACAAGCCCAGAGAGTCAATGAGAAACAAAAGGCCAGATCTAAGGTTCACTGCCATGAATCTCAGTCCAAAAGTGCCTTTTAGGCTGACCCGGTGCCCTTGAGCCCTGTGCCCCTTGGGGATTGCAGAGCAGGAACAGAATGGCCCCTCCAGCTCTCTGCCTGCCCTGCCTGCTCCCTGTGACACATGCACCCGGGTGCAGCAGGAGAGGGGGTGAAATTGTGAGTCTGAAGAGGCCTCAGGAGCTTTGCATTAAGTACAAAAAAAGGACAGAAAAAAATAGAGGCAGGGGTTGGATTCTCTAATCAGCAGTGATTGCTTCCTGTGCAGAAGTCAGCTGTTTCCATACAATAGCCAAGCTGTTCAGTATATAGGCGCCATCCCAAGGTCATCACTTTTCTATTGTTGTTCGTCACCCCCATGGAAAATTCCTGTGCTCTTTTATGTATATAGGGGTGTTTGTTGTTGTTGGGTTTTTTTTAAACTTGGAAAACTCATGCCTGTTTTTGATGTTGTGCAAGTATTCAGCAGTAGGTACGAACCTGAACTTGGCTTTTCAGGGCTTTCCCTTCGTTCTGCATTGTCAGTGCCTGATGTGTCTCTTAACAAATTTTTAAATTTTTTAAACAAAATAGTTTTCTACACTGTGCTATGCGTAGGATGTAAAACAAATTCAAATCTGACATCTTTTCCTACTTGCTTTTCTAGGAATTCATGTGTCATTGCCCTTTGAGACAGTGAAAAATGAGGCCACGTCAGTTCCTAGATGTTATTCCCTCATAAAATATTTATTTATTCACTCACATAAAAACTTTACTCATTTAAACCTACCCAATAGAAACTCTGTGAAAGAAAGTGTCTTATTCTAAAAAGCCATCGAGCCATCATTGTAGTGGTTTATTTTGAGATCTGCTGAGCAAAATTCTAAAACATTCAGAATTCAGAAGTCCTATAGAAAAATATTCATTCTTGGCAATTTCTCTGGTTTCTCTGAATTCTTCCAAATTCTTTTCACTGGACTAGAGCTGATCCTGGGCAACACTAAACAACTTCTTAAAAAACGCTACTTGTTGTCTCTTGCAGCTGATATCCATTGGACAAGGAGGTCTAGCTTTTTGCAGGTTTGATGTAACCTATAGCTCAGGCCACTGTTTGTAGAAGCTTCACTGGTAATTTTTATGGGCAGATGTAGTTTATTAAGCAGAAGTGGAAAAAAATTGTGGATTTCAGGAAGGGCCTTTTCATTGGTACCACATGCTACTTAGGAATGCAAGATGGGAACTGTTTATTACCATACCAACATTAGAATCTCTGCATCAGATATTGGCCTCTCAGTGTGCTCAGTGGTGATTGTGAACTCACAACATCGTCCCTGGTGCCAGTTACTACTAATGAAAGCCTATGACTTACACAAAATCTAGGACAACTCAGTGCTTTAACATGCAACCACTGAAGGAGGCCCAGTCAGATGAAAACTGTGTATTAAGTTGTGAGAAATAATTTTTTCTTAACCTATCCTTTTTTTCTCTCTTTTCCCAAATGAACATGCTCTGATGGTCCCTACTATTGCTGAAAAAAAAAGCAAGGCTGATCCACAGGAGTGCTCCCCACCATGTCTGGGTTTGGTGGTGTGGGAGTGCTTGCTTGGATGTACAGGCTTCTTTGAACCTATAAGCTATTGCTTCTTGTAACTCACCCTTTAATTGCTCTCTAGGTGACTTTTTTGCAGTTTGTGCTCCTTAAGTTCCCTTAGGGGCACAGCAATCTGCTGCTCAGCTACCAGCCAAGTTCATGAATATCTGTGCCTCTTGGAATCCTCTTCAAGACGGTATGGCCAGACAGGCTTCACAGTTCTGCTGGGAACAATCACTGATAAAACACTTTGTTTGAAGACTTCTTCACAGTACTATGGACTTTAATTATTTCTTTTCCAGTACATTATTTCACTGTAATAGTTTCTATGGGGCTATTTGTATCTGCTGAATAGTTTATCATTCTACATTAGACAAGACACCACAAAACCCCTCTCTGATGACTGTGTCGTTTTGAAAATCCTGAGTTACTGTTTAATGTGAAACATATGTATTGTACATAGGATACAAAGTATATTATATGCTTTTAGCCTCTGTGAATAGATTTTTGTATTATTTGGGGTTATTAAAAAAAATAAAATATAATATTTTGCTTGTAAACCATTGCTTTGTCATATTAGCACAGTTTCAAAAAGACAGGTAAACATTTAAGCACAAAAGGCTGTAGGGAGTTACATGTGGCATCTGTACACTGTCTTTTTACCCTTTCCCTGATGACTCTCACTACTGCGTTATGTCAAGGGCCAATAGGATTGTATCATTATGTTGAAATGCTGGTATTTTGTTCTACTACATAACAGCTTTTCACTAAAGACCTTTTTCCAGAGTTATCCCCAAAATTAAATCTCAAAAGCCTTTTCCTCCTCAAGGATGATATTCCATGGTATATATTTACTGCCACAACAAGATAACCAAATACTTTCTACTAAGTATGATATTCTTCGTCACTGTAGAGTGTCTGCACTAGTACAGTTTACTTGTTTTGTTTTCCAGAAAATGTTAAGTCCTTGATTGGCAGTAAGGCTTAATACAGGTTTCTCTACAACCCTACAGCAATGGCTCAGAGCATTAAAGTTCTTAATAACGCAATCCTAGGATTTCAGATAACAATGTCACAGCACCATCTCTGGTATTGATTCTTAACGAAAAAGGGAATGTATATATTTAAATCCTTTAAAGCAAAAACACATTCAAATAATGCTTTTGAATTGTGTACAATAAGAAATGCTGTTGTAAACTCTTTGCTTCATTTCACACATAAATGTAATTTAAAATAAAAAGTGAATGCTGCACCTAATTTGCTCACCAGCATTCTCACTAGGCTTTTAGACTGGACACTTCACTCATCACCCAAGTGCCACTCAGCAGACTGTCACACAGACTGAGCTGCACCTCTTTAAACATCCTTTACATCCTCCTCTCCCTGGCAGAAAATGGTATGAGATTTATTGTTTAAAACAAAGCCACATAAAAACAACTAGAGCAGAACACCATTTGCTTCTCAGGACAATTGCAAATTCATTCCCAAGAAAGAGTCAATATCATCTCCACCGTTTATTGCAATGGTTTGAGTATTGTTTTCTTTTAATATCACTTATTTTTGTACATTTTTTCAGGGTAATGGGTCATTTAAATCCAATAATATGTAATGCTGCAGCCCTCAAATTTTATGATCACACAGGAGCTTTGCACTATTCCCTGAAACTTATAAACTACTCAAGAAAAGAGATTAGAACAGCAATAATTTGGGATGAAGTAGAAGATTACCTTGGGATTTTATTTTATTTATAGATGAGGTTTGGCCTCATATGTTATTATACGTTATAATAATGTTTCTGAAGAGAATGGGCAGATTGACTTCCTCACCTTCGTTGTGAGATGTTTCCCAGTTGTGTTAATAGACTAACACTTCATTTAAATCTTTGAAGAAGATGATTCCTTTCTGCTACAATTCAATATCTGGTTTATTAAAATCTTGCCAGTTACTCAGATTATTTTTACCTTCAAAATTGCCGTTTTAGGGGGGAAGCTCCTTGGAATAATGACTATAACATAACTTTTTAAAATCCCTGTAGTAGTTAATTATACTCCTGGAGATCTGGGGTAATAACAAGAATACTCGAGGTTGTAATAAAAATGTAAGAAGATTTTTAGAAGGCTGTAAATCAATCTTTAACTACAACCTGTTTTGAATTTTCAAAGGCAATAGGGAGAAGGAGAATGGGACCAGAAATGAAATAATGCACGTGAAGCAATAACACAGGGAATATAAACCATATGTAAGCTAGGCTGTGAAAATACACCAACTTATTCACCTTCAAACAATTTGTAAACACATTTCCATGGGGACTAGAAATAACTGTAAGTAGCAGTTGGTCATTTGGGGCCCAGCACACATGGCTTTCACATCCCACGGCTGATACTAAGGCAGGGAGCTATCCCCACACCACTGGAGTAAGGGGAAATCTATCACAGGTGACTGAGGGTGAGAGTATCAGAAGTGCTTGGCAGGTAACTTCCAGGTAAATCACCCACACCTAAATATGGACACAGCATGGTATGGCATGTTTCTCCCATAGGTGGTACTCAGCAGCTTTGACAGAAGTAGCTCTCTGTAGTGGGCAGGGGCTTTCCCACACAGCATCCTCCACTTCCTGGGAGCTGCACACAGATGTTTCCCTCCATTGCAAGAGGGCATGAGGCCTCATCTTGCACCAGGAATCTGCATAGGACAAGCATGTGCAAACACATCGTTCCCGTGGAGCAACTCGCACCGGGTAATCACGTATAAAAGTTTAGTACGCATTTAACATGTGGAAAGGCTGAGAAATGGCTGGGGTTCTCAATGCTGTCAACTAGAGGCCATTATTTTTTAGTTTCTGGCAGCTGTGTATTCTTTAAGAAAGGAAAATAGAGCTAAGCTTGCTGGTGATATGAGCTTGTGCAGCAATTTCTATGTTCCTGCTCTATTTGTCTGACATTCAAAAAACAGCTATAGCACAAAGGACTATTCTGGGTGCTGCTTCTCACCTTCTGCATGGATAGGTTCCTGTTGCCATTTAATATAAATAATGGGGTTATATTTCCTGGCCTGTGACTTTCACATAGAAGAAGCTTTTTTTATCACTACCTAAAAATAAAGAACACTAACAAAATGCTCTGATCAAAGTGATTCGTTCATCAGCAGAATTATATTTTCATGTTACTACTTTGCACATGAGAACTATTCCACAAGGAGCAAGACTGTGAATAGACTTAGTGTTTATTTAGTACCAAAGTATAAGGTTGCTCCTTGTCACCAAAACAGCACCAAGCCCTCAAGATAAATTAACATGTGTGTGGTAGCGATGACAAATCATTGCTGCCTACATTAGCACAGCAAAGATGCTTTGTTCTCTGATGTCATGAGTTTCAAATCCCAGCTGGGGATTTACTGACTAAGCCACAATGATCTGCTGTGAGTTTCCTCCCAAAAGGAGAAGAAGAATAAAATAAAAAGGCTTTCTCTTTTCCATTTCACTTCAGTAGTACTGCTAAGCACTGTGAGTTATTTTCCTGTCAATACCAAAATATTACTACAGTTCTCAATGACAAGAGCTACATGCAACCATCAGTGAAGAAAAGGCTCACTAGATATCCCAGGACAAGGCAGAATAGAGACTCCTCTGAATTCAGATATATAACTCACAGACGAAGTCCTCATTCAAATAAAATTAGAATCTGCAACTCCATCCTACCACGAGCTGGAACTGATAATTACTCAGCTTTTCTCTATAGCAGGCCACTTGTTCCCCTGAACAAATGCAGACCAAAGAATTCCAGTTTTACTGTCACGTAGCCACTTCTGAAATTCTTCTCTTATGTTTCCGGAAGTTTTTGTCTTTCAGTAATGGCACAACATATATTGTGTGTGGAAGATGTTAGGATATACAACCCTCAAACAGACACTGACACAGGAAACTATTTTTTCTACCTTCTTCAATGTGAGATGTGGGTAGCACAAGTGTGTCACCAGAGCCAAGGCTAATGAACCTCTACAGGAGCTTGAAAACTAAACCAGAAGAGGGCAGAAGCCTGATCTTCTGCTGTTACTGTTACTTGTGATCTTTTTGAGTGATGATCCCAAAACACTACATAATGGTTGAAGAATTAGCATTCCTAGAAAGCAGGAATTATTCTTCATTGTTAAAGATGTGTAGACTTGGTCACAGAAAAGTTGTGATTTGTACATTGTTGCACAAGAAGGAGTCAGGAAGAGGAAAAGAAGACTATCCAGTGTCTTAAGTCTTTCATCTTTTCTTCCTAGTTATTAACCTCATGATCTTAGGCACCTCCTATATACCAGCTCACCCGCTCATTTGTATATGGACAGCACATGGAGATACTTGGATGCAAAAGGTAGCTAACGATTTCTCGTTGCTGTTGTCAAGAAGTGTGGGCCACGGTCAGGTGGCACTTGAGCCAGGAAGGGTTTGCAGAAGCCTGGTGTCCCACAGTGGCGGCAGCAGAGCAAGCACCAACCTGGCTTTTCCTCCCACAGCAGCAATCCACTGCTGGACTCACTTCACAAAACTGTGTAAAGATGGGGAAAAGTAGATGCCGGGGGAAGAAAATAGACTTGAAGTTATCCTAGAGTGTGAAATCATCCAAAATCATATGGCTCCTGCATGTTATTGTATCTCTCCCCTCAGAGTGAGGGCCAGGTGAAAGTCAAAATGATAAAGCTCCATGTTGGCCCCCGGGAATGGACAGGCCTGAAAAAACTCTATATCTAAGAGAGGTATGAAACAAGTCCTACACTGAAAGAGAAAGGAATCAGCAGGAAGACAGACAAGCCTGGGTAGTAATGAGGATCCAAGGAAAGTGTGAAAGAACTATGGAAAAATAATCACCAAGACTAAAAAAAGGTTTATAATTGGCCTAGTAGGTTGCAGGTGTCCACATAGGTCAGTCAGAAAAAGTGTCTTCTCATACCTAAATCTAGCAAAAGTAAAGATAACTTGTTTCTTCTTGGTGAAGAAGAAAAGAAGTCTTCTGCTGTTGCAGAGATTGCAGTACATCAGATGAGGGGGTTATGAAAATTCAAAGACACCCAAAATCTGTTTCCTAACTACCCATTTTGGAGCTAAGTGTGCCCTAGACTATGTGTGCAAGCAGGAGGGTTGCAGGAAAAGTAACTAATTGCTGCGTTTAAAACAACACTGGCTCTTCCTATCTTACTGACATTTACTACACAGACTGGCACACCCATTCAGGCCTGCTTTGCACTTCAAATATTTTACTGGTTTGGCTATTTTGATTAGAGATGTGACTTGTTTTTAAATGGAATTACTGTGGCAGTAAAACCCCTCAGTTAGAGGCCACTATACAGACTTATAAATATGACCACACTTATGGTCATTCAACATCCCTTTCCATTTCCATATGGAGCTAGACAAAGCAGTATAAAATAAGACTGTATTTCTAAACTGTGCCACTGCAGAGGCTGCTGAATTATTTTAAGTATACCATGTGGTAGTTAGATTTTCCGGATTTATCAGCTTACCTGAGCGGAAATTGCAATATTGCCTTGACAGAAGCTAGGCTACCTCACAGTAGCTGAGGGTATAGTTTGTGTCTGGCCAGATTGTTTGATCAGGGTCCAAAACTGGGCTTAACCTTGCGTGTTAAGTCAATTCAAACCCGACTGTTTCATTTGGCTGCCCTCTCCCTTTGGTCATTGTGGGTCATCTGTAGATTACCACTTTGGCAAAATAATTAAAACTAATGCAGTGAATTTAATTAATTTACACACCAGTTAATAAAGGTTGACCAGCCTTTATTAACATCATCATTGCTGTCTCAATGTAAGCCCTGTTGAAACCTTGCACGGCTCCTCACAGACAGTTTCTGGGCTGAGGTGTTCCTGGTCAGATATAAGAGCTGCAAGGGGGAGTGCATCAGCACCAGGCAAACACTGCTCAAGAGATGTCCATGGACAAAGGTTCAGGCCTCGCAGATCCTGCCACAGGAAGAGAAGGATAGGAGAGGTGCAGCACCGCAGGAGCGGGCTGTGGGGAAAGACTTGCTGCTGCCAGTGTTGGTGCCGTGTTGGTGCTGGCATGAGAGGCAGTGGTGGTCAGTCCTCATGGAGGCCCTGGCCCTTCTGAACTTCTTTTCCCTTCATTCCCCAGAAAGTAATCTCAGACCCCAAACACACTCAGTCTGACTTTGTAGATATTCAGTGCAGCACGGCTGGGACTGTTTGATGGCTCTCAGCTCTTCCCAGCTGAGGAGCAGCACTGGTGGCAGCTGGTCAGCAGGACAGGAACTGTGGCACACTCAGTGGCAGCTCTAAAATGTGAAAAGGGAGTTCCAGGAAGATATGGGAGGAGACTGGCACTTGGGAAGGTGGCTCAAAAGAGCAAAACAATGAAGTCCCTCCCTCACCACCACCTGCTTGGAGCCAGAAAAAGTATGCTCATACTTGAGGTGCACTGGAGCAAGCATCAGGGATTCTCTTCTTTACTGTTTTATAAACCACTCTGTGTGGGCTATGCATCTGGCCTTATTCTGACTTGCAGTAGTTAAGGGGAGGATCTAAATTGCACTGTCCTGTGTGCAATCTGCCTGTGGCATCACACATGGTGGGAGAGGGTTGTTCTCTACAGTTGTAAGCATACCTCTGGGTGAAGGGAATATTTGAATGATTTTGCTTACTAAACTCAGCAGTAAGCCTGTGCTTACACATTGAAATCAACTATGTCATCCTAGTCTCAAAATGGAAGAGGGAGAATCAGTCCCAACTTGAACTGGATCCCGAAAAATGTATTTGTGGCCTTCTCTGCTTCATAAATTATTCTGGAAGCTCAGCAGAACCAATTACTCTTGCATTTATGGACAGCCAACAACAGCTCTCCTAACTCCCGACAGTACAGGCCTTTGGGACATTTTCCCTCTTTAAATCTTCCATTTGCAACAGAAGCATCACACCAGGAGCAAGGATTCAGCAACAGCCCACATCTGATCCTGTACCCAGTGCTGGCCTGCCCTTAGCAAGAGTGGACAAGGCTTTCCTTAAGGAGATGCAAGCCAAGCAGCACTCACATTCTGCAGAAGTTATGTGGAGAGGACATTTGCAGGGAAGGAACAGGGGAGGAGCAGAGTCTCCCCCCAACTCTGAAGATGAATGCTGAGAGGGTCCTTGTTCCATATGTGCCTCCTACTTTGTCCTAATGGCTTGGCAGGGAAAAAACATCAGTGCCTGAACAAAAAAAATTGTTCATATCTCTTTAATCCATTCCCAACTAAATCCCCATCATTATCTGCACCCAGCACTACATATAATTAAAGGGTTTATTTTTGTGTTATGAAATCTCTTCATAATTATGGAGTGTTTGTAGAGTGCAGCATTTCTGTGTGTATGTTTGAAAAAGAAAGGGACCTACCATTTTCTCTATTTCCTAGTATACCCCCTACATTTTTCTCTATGCCCACACATCATTAGCTTTCTCAGCTCTACCATACAACCTGCTCCATTAAGATTTTTTATTTTCATGAAAAAGCCAAGACAAAACTTCTTGTGAAGCACCTCGCAGAGAGCAAGTGAGGTGACTGATAAGACATTTTTGCTCTGTCATCTTTCCCATCTGGTGGGATACTTTGAAATAAAAAGTAGCGATGTGAAACTGAGTTCAGAGCCAGACAAGAACTTTCTAAAGATTTGCTATTGTGCTGTTGCACAACTGTTAATTATGACTCCTAAGAGAAAGGAGTGACTTTATTTCAGGGTGATAGGAGAATCCTGTAAGTTCTCCTCTCTGTTCTTTCAGTTTCTACTTACCTAAAGGATGTTAACAGGAGAAAAAGTTCATACCATCAAACAGAGAAATTGAAGCTGAGGGGGTGAAAAAGACCATAAACAATAAAACATGCTACAACATTTTGAAATGAAAGGACTCTCATACATAAATGTTAATAGCCAGCTCAGTACTTAGGAGATCCTTAAATGAAAATTACATTAACTAAAGAAATGCTAGTGACGTTGGGTTTATATTTGCCCAATATTCTCCATAAAGCTGCCCATTAAGATTCCTGGATTATTTATCCCATGTATTTGCAATATTTAAAAAGAGACATTTAGGTTTAGCTGTGACAGTAGTAAGATTCAAAAAATAGAAGGACTAAAAGTAAAGAAAAGATAACAGCATTTGATTTTAGATAATCATTTGATAAGAGCTTACTTAACATCTTAAATTGCAAAGAAAAGTGAAATAGGCAAAGACATGCATGTACATATCTTCTGATCTTTACAGATCTCTATCCTGTTTTATTACACTGTTTCATACATGTTTACTCTCCTTTTAGACTTCAAAACGAACCACAAAGTTATGCAAATTGCGCATCTCTGATTTCTTTGCTACTATCAAGTCTGATAGGAGATTTCAGCACACAGATTCCTTGTAATTTTTTATTTAAAATATTCTGCCTCCTTTAGCCTGTGTGACTTCTCACATTTTGAATCACAAATAATTAATTTTCATAGTTGGAAACAAGCAAAATTGTTGTACCTGAGAAGAAAATTGTTTTGTTTAGAAAACCTTTTTTAAAAAGAGCATTTGACCTAGTAAAGTATCAAGTGTTTCTTATCTACAGCAATGGTATTTTTCTTATCAAGTTATACGGTCATCAGGACAACTCAGAATTAGCATGCCTCTATGTTATCTATTATTATGATGATAATTATTATTTACTAGTATTGTGACTATAATACGGTCCCTGGAGGCTTCCTATAACTGAGGATACTAATTTCAACAATTTAATCACTTGAAGCACTTTTGACATGTAACAATATCATTAGCTAATTAAATGTAAAGGCATGTAAGTATTTCATATTTCTCTTTGACAAAAAAAACACAACAGAAGTGTCCCTCATTTTAGACACTTTTGTGTGGAGAGAGTGAAGTAATGTAAGTAAAGCAGCTCCTGTAAATTTATTGAGTTCTTCAAGCATCCTATTCACAGAAAGCCTTAATGGGGCAAAGAAACTCATTGCTGGCCCAAGGACATCTGGATTTGGGAACATTATTCTGCTTTTCCTAATGCACACACACAATTAAAGCTGAAGCAAATGTCACAGAAGACAGCTGGGACCCTGGCTAATGGTTATAAGACAACAATTTCCTGTGCTCACGTCATTCCTGTGACACAGCTGTAATTTCAACCCAGGAGAGTTTTCCCATGCCCTCTTTGTTGCCTGAACAGAAAAAGATGATGAACTATGAAACTGTTGGCTGCTCTTCTGCCACAACCCTCTAATTTTCAGGCTTTTTGAGGGTGTCTGTCACAAGCTTTAAGAAAATTAAGTAAATGGACCTGTTACTGGCAAAATAATTATCTATAACTGTGCTTCCAATGATGGGATTTAAAGAAAGAGTACACTTGCACTATTCACGGTGTTCTTTTCATGTAATGCTTTTACGTCATGGGGAAAAAATGTGAGGAGAGCAATAAGATTTTCCCAAAACTGGAATCGTGAAATAACATGATTATGAAAGCTAATCTTTCAGCCGGGCACGGAAAGAGCCATGTAGGTGACTACATTTTGCCCCTTTATCTTGCCCTTTTACTCATAATTTTTTCTTATGAAAAAACCTTTAATATGATTTTTGCTTGGCTCTTTGAATCCGTATTTGCCTGAATGCAAAGTGGATGGAAAAAATTACCAACTTAGAAAAAGGAACTAACTTTAGAATTACCAGTGTAACAAGATATAGGATATAAGAGAATCAAGCTTTTCAATTCTGCTTACTAGATAAGAAGAGCCTACTTTTCATAAGAAAGCCTGTTCTACTAGCTCAACTACACCTTTCCTCCCTTCTTTCTATATTATCTCTGTTTACCTGAACTGAGTAGTGAAGAGAACATAGTAGAATAAAACAAAAAAACTCAAACACAGATCCTTGAATACTACTTGCATATGAAATGAATTTACTCTGGCCAGCTGAGTGTGTTTATCTTTCTAGGGAGCAGAAAAAGCACTATGACTTACCTAGCCAAGCAAGACTATGGAACATACAAAGAATGAGCAATTCATCTATTCATTAATATTTTAGCAGCACCTGGAGGGATCAATCAGGACTGGGACACTGATGTGCTATGCAAACATTGAGCAAAAGACCCCTTCTACCTGCAAGAGTTTACAGTTTAATTAGACAAGAGAAGCAAAACAAGATACAAGGCTACATGCAAACATAATGCAAGTGTGAGTCTCTAGTTATATTTCACTCCCAGTGACTGCAGGCCTGGGTGAAATGTTATAAGTGTAGGCCTTTCTCCCAGGATTATATATCTAAATGTAAAACTGTAGAGAGTTCTGCCTCTAAAATGCCACAACACTACACCTTGGATGCTATTACCTTCATGGTAGATAATCTATGCTGTTCTTATTTTGGAAAATATTGTTCTCTTAAAAATCCAGCGTGCTAAATACATGTGCTCCAACAAGCAATGCAAACACTCCTCTACCTCAAAGTTTTTTATCAAGGCTGCCACCAGCGAAGAAGTATTAGAGCTGCTGATACAGTTCAGACTATGTATGTCATGAATTCCAAATTATGAAAACAGGTTTGAACTGCCAGAGGTGCCTGCCACAAAGAAAAGAAAAAACAGACGGTGACTATGACCATAAAAGACAAGGTCAACAACCTTCTGGTTGCCATGAGCTCACAGCCTTCTTGAACCTAATATATTTTTTTAAATCAACCAGTGATTCAACATATGATCCAAATACAGTACAGAAAGTGCCAACTTAAATCCTACATGTCCATCACTGAAGCAGAGGAAGCTGTCTCTTGACAATGCACATACAATTCCTGTCAAATTCAAGTCTTGTTTATCTAGGGCTTAAGTCATATATTATGCTTCATTTTATATAACCTACTCACACTACAGGAAAGACGCTGTGAAATATTAAAGTGAACATTCACAGCCCCCCCAAAAAAAATTCTTTAGTTCAAGCTGCACAATGAATGACTGTTACAAAAGAAGGACAAGGGAAAGGAGAGCAAGGTCATTCGGTTGGAAAAGACCTTTAAGATCATCAAGACCAACCCTCAACACTGTCAAGCTACCACTAAACCATGTCCTTAAGTGCCACATCTACACATCTTTTAAATACCTCTGGGGATGCTGACTAAACCCTGGGCAGCCTGCTTCAATGCTTGATAACCCTTTTGATGAAGAATTTTTCCCTAATATCCGGCCTAAACCTCCCCTGGTGCAACTTGAAGACATTTGTTCTTGTCGTATCAATTGTTACCTGGGAGAAGAAAGCAACGCCTGCCTCACTACAACTTTTTTTCAGATAAAGGTCTCCCCTCAGCCTCCTTTTCTCCAGACTAATATATTTACGTCTTTATTAAAATCAGTTTGGTTTTGCATTTTTGTATTAGGTACAAATTAATGGGTAGAAAAGCAGAATTAATTTATTAAATTAAAGTATGTACATATAAATAAAAAATATTGTATTGTTATTACTTCTGTAACCAAATTCAGAACCTTGTTATCCACTACCTACTTTCCTTCCTGCATAAACTGCATAGATCTTTCTCAAAGTCTTTTTCTACAGTGTTCCAAGTGTATTCTTTAGGCCAAAAAAGACAAAAACTCCTCCTCTCTGTGAAGCTGCATTTAATAGGTGTATGTTCTCAAAATATGGCTTTTGTTTTTTTTTAAGGACATGACAATCTGCTATAGACAAAGATGCTGAGATGGCACTAAATGTGTGACTGAGTCTTGATGGATTTTGATGACCATGTGTCATATGCTGCCAAGCTGACTCTAAACAGAATCATTTATACAGTAACAGCAGCTGAGAAGTGAAACTCAGATTAGATGACTTGTTGTTTTGAGGGATTTTTCTTCTGAGAATGGCATCTGAAGGCCTGATATGAAAAAAAGAGAACTGAGGAGAAAAATTTTAAAAAATGTTGATGCAATGTTTTTTCCCTCTGAATGGGAGAGTGGGAAGAGTGGGAAACATATGTCATATCTTCACTACTGCAGATGAAGTACATAGAGATCAGAGCAGAAATTAAGATCAGAATATCCAGATCAAGTTCCTGTTAAAGAAGGAAAAACTTACATTATGCAAATATATATAAAGACTATTTTATTACACAAAATGTATAATTCATATTGTATTTGTATACACATTACATAATTTTGCCACCAGCTACAGCATTTTACCCGTGATGATAAAGCACTGTGTAGGTACCTAATGACTACTAGGAAGTCTGGAATTATACCAGTTCTGCTGTTAAACCTTAAGCCTGAGTTGAATAAATTACACTGAAGTATATATACAGAGATATCCTTTTCCAGACATTTTTTCTAGAAGTGTATTTTTTCTCGGTATTCATTATAAAGTTCACAACTTATGAACATTATGGCTACACCTTTCTTTTACAGTTATAAATTAGCAATATTTACTGATGCCTTCTATTTGCATCCTATTCTTCAAAGACTCGCCAGCACGCAAAATTATTCTTAGGCACCTTACCTCACAGTATATCTCTATGACTGCACATATTTCTCTCTGTGCAGTAGAAAAGAATTTAAACACATTTGCATATATGCTTACAGGATAAGAAATACATGCAAACATTTCTTAATCATAAATAAATAAATAAATTTCTTTGACTAGCTATTTAATTTTTCCCAACATTTTTTTTTGTTATTTTTACCATTGAGAGATTTTTTTGCGAAGGGGATTGTTTCCTTTAATTTCCAATTATTTAGACTATTTCACCTTTAAATTTTCTTGGGCAGACATCCATTTAAAAAAAAGGGCAGGATAGAGCTACTAAATATTTGCTGTACTATAAAGGAGCCCCATGCATCCGAACTCGGAAGAGGTTTGTTTTCAGTAGAAAAAAATTGCATACATGGAATTGAAGGACAGAAAACACATGGTGCAGCTGCTCCAAGAGACTCAGCTACCTCATATTGTTGCTCTGGGTCAAGTTAACTCAAGCAAGAAAAGTCAGTTGCTTTGGTGAAGGACAGATCTCAAACTGACTCTAAAACAGAGTATTCTTCGCTCCCTTATTGCTACATAAAAGAAGAAGAAAGCTTAATCACTCTATGATGCAACTTGAAAGAGGATCTGGTGCACTAAGCTTGCCAGTACATGCTGATGATTTCTATGGAGATCTTGCTCTGGGATGACATCGAGACATTCTCTTGCCTGATGGTCTCAGGTCTCAACTTGCAAGTAAGCATTGTCAGGTTCAGAGTCATGCTTACTAAGGAAACAAACAAATGTGCATTACCTCGTTCTTTGTGCATCACTGTTTAAAAAGCTGAGATGTAGTATTTTCAAAGTAGACAAACAAGCCAGGATGCAGCCTGGTCACATTGTAGAACAAATCTAGACAACATATCACATTCATGACTAGTCACCAAGACTTGGTCTGCAAGGACAAGTAATGAAGGACAACCAAGACACTTCGGTGAACAGCTCAGACTGAAGCCAGCAAGGTTAATTTCCCTCCTATTCAATTATACTTTTACATGGTGTCTTGTTCGATAGAAAATGTGATATATAATTTAGAGAAAAAAAGGAGGAATACAAAACCATGACAAAAAATTTGTAGAGACTTCTACATGTACCATATTAAAAAAGAAAAATGATACATGGTATATGTGTCATTGACTGGGGCCTGTGGTCTCCCTTGTCTCTTGGGACCTGCTGACTCCATAATACATGATGCCCACTGGTTGTATTTTCATGCTGCGTGAGAGGAGGGTGGCCATGTCACCGTGTATATCTCTTCCAAAAAGAACAAATTTGCAGCTGGAGTTTCCTGTCATAGCTTGCAAAAGTCTTCAAAGAGAATATTGGCAGCTTGTGCTTCCCAAGTTACTGTCACGCCCCATTTTATTGGGATTTTTTGCAAGGTAAGGTCACACTGAGAACTAGAGCTGATGCAGTCATTCTTAGTGGAATTAACCACTGGACTCTGGGTAGCAGCAAACACTGCAAGATAGCTGTACATTTTTTACAAAATGGGGCTCTGGTTTTAAATGTCGCAGTGAATGAAAACAACAAATAACAAGTAGTAAAACTAATTAAATAGAAGAAGAGTGAAAGACCAGTGAAAAGTTGACAAAATAATTAAAGAATGTTATGGTTGTATGTTGATAGAGTTAGAATCTATGTGCAGATTTTAAAGCATGTTTGCATTCTCTATAATCTCAGATCTCAGAGTTCAAAGGTCTACCTGTGTCATTAAGATGGAGAAAGGATGAAGGATACACCAGAGTAATGGAAAAACTAAGCAAATTTACAGGAAAAAAACAGAGGGAAGGAGAAAATATAAAATTATGGGAGTGTTATAATTGGAGAAGGAGGCAGCATCAGGACAGATAACCGCAATAATTTGATGAGGGAAATAGTTTTCACACTTGGAGTAGCACGAAATGACAGCTACCGCCATTGATGTAGGATCTTCTGAAGCCCTGGAACAAAGACATTGCTTATGGAGCTATGTAAACCACTGTTGACCTATAGGAGGGAGATACTCCTGCCTTTCCTCTCAAACGCTACTCCCTGGGAACCATGGCACAGTAATACTACCCCGAGGGAAGCTATGCTTAGAGACGATTCTGCTGATTATAAACTCCATGAGGGAATGTGGCAGGCCAAGCTAACCCTGAAGCTCCGGTCTGGGACAGCCAGTGTAAGTGCAAGTTCATGCCGGGTGAACAGAAGGCTGGGGAACAAGATTAAGAGATTGCATCTGCAGAATTATTTATTATATTCTGAAGTTATAAACAAACATGTGAGAGCAAGCACATTCCAAACTGAAGTACATTCATCATTATTGTTAGCAATAATGATTAAAATAATTCTTTAGGCTTCCAATAGAACTGCAGCACTTAGGAAAAAAAATCCTGAAAACATGAAAATATTATAATGAATTCACAAACCCTGTGAAGTAGGCACCCTTATCTACACATTACAGAGGAGGAAACTTT
Organism: Dromococcyx pavoninus; assembly: GCA_033558185.1. Lineage (NCBI taxonomy): Eukaryota > Metazoa > Chordata > Aves > Cuculiformes > Neomorphidae > Dromococcyx > Dromococcyx pavoninus. The sequence goes on from JAUMJL010000722.1 coordinate 222,281, forward strand.
GGCACGGAGAGATTGCGATTTGCCCAGGGACAGGCAGGAAGCCCAGGGAACAGCTGAATAAAGCCCCAAGCTCATGAATGCCAGCCCTCTGCTGCAGTCACAAGATCTTTTTTTTTTTTTACTTAATTTGATTATTTTCAAAATAAGTTAAGTTAGGAAAATCCGTACTTATGGATTCAAAAGCAACCTTTACACTATCTCCCAAGACAGAGTATTCAGAAGTACATGGGCACAGAAGCCTGATAAAGGAGGTTTTCACTCTTTTCTATATATGCCAGGAATGCAGAGGAGTTAGGAATTTTAAGCATCAAACTTGGTAGTCTTTATAGAAAAGTCCAGTATCAAGACTTAGAAAGGGGTCATGGAACAGACCTCAAACTTTTCTAGATGCGTTTTAGGCCCCAAGCATGAATTTTTGAATTCTACTCTGAACCAATGTAGGTTTAATTATGCCTGGGAGGCTGTGCTGCTTTCACATGGGAGCCAGCAAGCCCCATCACAGAACACACGGTCACTCTGTGCTTTGGGCAGTTTTCTGGAGACTGGATAAGGTCCAGGATCCTTTTCACCAAGGCAGGACTCAAACATCATAATGAGCAATATTTTTCAGCCTTAAACAATTTCTCAAAAGGTGGAAAGAGTCACTATCTTCCCTGTTTTGCTCGCAGCCTAATCTGCCAGTGATTTTCAGAAAATTCCTACCAGCTTAGATGTCATGGGCAGCAAAGGGCAGGAAAGACTCATATTGCTTGTGAAGGCCCTTCAGAATCAGCTTGATATGGGCACCCAGCTGCAGAGCACTGCTAAGACCATCATCAGCTCTGCTTAGTCTCTGCAACAGATAGGTAGGGAACATCTAAGCTTCTTGTCTCTGTTCTTGGAGTGGAACGTTGCTAAAAAAGCTTGGACTCTGCGAGCCATTGAGGTGCAGCTGCTTGTCCTGGCTATTTTACCTACATGCTGCATCAGCCCAGCAATACTTTGCAGCTTCAGGTTCCTGGGCTGGTATTTCTGTACAGCACTGCACTGTAGCTGTTAAACATTCCAAATCATTTGAAGTCAAGCTGGAGACCTTTTATCCTGTGTTGCATATTGCATCAGCTAGGACACACAAGCAGCGTTAGTGGTGGAAGCATAATTACCTAGTGACTTCATCTATTTCCAAGACTAATAGCAGCCAACACACAGATTCTGAAGATGTAATTTTAGATTAAATGGTCAAGAGTGCCGGTCTGATATATGTCTTCTTATGGATTTAACTTGAAACTGTTTACAGACTACTATCAGAGCCATATCAGAAGTGGAAGAAAGATTCTGTAGTGCAGCTATTTAGGTTTTTTTACTTACCTAAACACATAATTTGATATACCGTTTTCCTCCTTTAAAACTCTGATCCCATAATGTCTTATTTGCATGCTTCTGCACCTAATGTGTCTTGTACCAGCTTTACAGTCAGCCATGGCTGAATGATGCTGCTGCTTTCATGGCTTGCTAATAACTCGGCAGAGTAATCTTGCCCGTAGTAGCACATGTTAATCAGGAACCATGCTTGGTGCAAGTACTATTCTGATAAAACACTACTTCTGATTCCTTTTTGTATCCCTCTCATCAGCCAATTTTATCATTCACCTATTTTATGCAGTTTGACAAACAATGCTCCTTCAATGCCATTCTAAGCTATCAGTGTGCACTTGTGTCCATAGTATCCCTGAAATTCAGAAAACCACGTCCCCTACATCTTTCACTGAAAAAGACTGTCAAGATGGGTTTTCAGAGGCTCAAATCCAGAATATAGACCCCTTGATCTCTAAGGCCAATGGGCCATATTCAACTCCTGTGAAGCACCACTGAAGGTGGTGACATCCCTCAGAGGAGAAGCTTGGCACTAGAATTTTATTTTTCATAACTGGAATTAGAATTTGGTATAAGGGGACTTTTTTTTCACATCCAAAATAAACAGAAAGCAGGGAAGCGTGTTAAGAGGCAAAACAGGTTCTTCCATAGAGTCACTCTGTCACACCATAGCAACATCAGAGATGTCTCCCCACCACCCCCTGGCAGTGCAAAAGAGTGGCCCATGTATCACACCAGCCCTGGTAAAGAGGTAGCCACACTCACACCAAGACAAGTGACACACCAAAGAGACAGCTTGCAGCAGCCAGGGTGATATGTTGGTCTCACAAAGACAGCACACAGGGTAGCACGCAGTGCTACTGCTTCACATGATCTATCGTAGCATAGATCAGCTAATGGCATCTCTGACCAACAGAGAGGCTAACTATCTTTAATCTTTCCTCCTTTGTGGTCACATATTAACCACGTGAGGATGACCCTCAGCATCTCAAGAAGAAAAACACGTATACAGTTGTCACTTGCCTAACTACTTCTTGTTTCTCCAGCAGTGTCACAGGAATTCATCATATGATATCGGGAAAATCAGTTCCTTTCTCCTGTTGCCAGTTACCCCTGCTGCAACCCAGAAGAGTTGCAACTCTTCTCAAATTATTGTCAGTTTCTAATCTAATCATTGTCTTTAGATATTCTACAGATAGCAGAAAAGAGAGAGTAGTAAGGTATCGAATCTATGAATAGTATTAAGACAGAAGACAAGATTCTAACTTCAGAGGAAAAGGAACTACCAGGAACAGCCTGTGCTAGGAACAACCAAAGTCTGAAACTGTTATAAGGAGCGATGTTTTACTCTGTAAGCTGCTCATAGTAGGTATCGGGACTACTCATTGATTTAAATGCCAGCCATTGTAAACATATTTAGCTGGATCCTAGAAGAACAGCTCCAGGATCATTTGATCCACATCATGAAAGGATGCCTTTTGCAGGGAAGGCAATGGTGATCAATGGCCCCTTTGGCCACTCTGACTGCCACTGCAGGGACCACCATTCCTCATCTTCAGGATCCAGCCCGGAGGCTGCACTGGGCTAGCTGTGATGGTTGTGAGGGCATTGGCTCTGTCCGCTGTAGCAAACGAAGCAGAGAAAGAAAAATCCCAAGGGTAAAGCCAGTCAGCCTGCAGAAGTGCTGGCACTGCTGAACGGTAGCATGATGAGGAAAGACACCTTGTGTGCTCAGCTCTGTGAGGACTTGTTGCCACGCTCTGTGCCCTTGGGGCTGTCTTTGTTTTACCAGGTCTGTGCTATCAGAATGCCACACTGCAGCACTCAAGCAGATGCTGGTTTGCCAAAGTTCCCTGTGTCTGAGCTGCAGAGAGGACTTCTGCCACCACTGAAGATAGTGCCTGGCTGCCAGCAGGTTCTTCTGCACCAATGAGTCGTGCCTGAGTCACTTGTCCCCATGCCAGCAACAGCCACACTTCTTCCAGGGAACACAGCAACCTTCATGGCTAACACAAGGAGACTAAGTGAAAAGGACAGGTGAGACATCACTGTGCATTTGTTCCCAGCAAGGTTTCCCAGCACCATCAGCATCAGTTTGAAGATGTGTTTAAAGTATCTGCTCCTTCCTCTCCCATTGATTTTATTTTTCTTTTCAGCTCTGAGAAGGAAGTTCTCAGTGGCTGAATTGTAGAGAAGGGCTGGAGGAAGATGAGAGGCATCTGTTTTCAGCTCCAAGGACTTCTGCTGCTGGGTCAAATTGTTTGTACAGTGCAACATTAATAATGCCCTCTAGGAAGTCCAAACTCTAGAATAACAAACAGATCTGCCCAGGCTTTTTGTTGATCCCTAAAAGGCTTTGTAAAACTTCAACTCACTCCCTGTGAACTTTCTTGCATATTCTACTGACTTCACAAAATAAAACCCTTCCGCTCTCTCTATTTGATGGTGAGTTCTGTGGGATGGGACAAAAGGAAATTCTGATACAGTCTGGAGTGACCAGACCAGGAATGCATTGCTTAGAGGTGACTACTCAAGATGTGAACATGAAGGCTCGTTCTGCTCTCAGTAACCCCCCCCCCAAATAACCCTTTAAAAATGGATCTACTCCAAATTCACTGCAGAAGGATGTCAGATGGGTACATTTACAGACAATTATTCCCCCTTTATTCAGGAAATAATGGTGAGATCTTCAGGTTATATCTGATTTCCTTTTGTGTTGTCTCCTTTCTGAGAGAAACATTTAAAATATGTTTGAAGTGTCAAAATATGTATGAAGTGTGAAAATATTTACACTTCAGTAGGCCTGCTTTGATTGCAGGTGCCTGGTATCTTGCTAACAAGAAATATAGAAAAAAAGTGCACCCTGTTTCCCCTCTATGTGGTGACCAAAATAGTAGAGAATGCCAAAGAATAGAAAACTTAGCAATTGATTCAGAGGAGCTGGGAAGAGGCCATTCTTGTGCAAGCAAAGATGATACAAAACCCAATGATTCCAGCACCTGAAAAAAACCAAGTAGCATGAGAAGCAGAAACCCAGTGATAAGGTTCTCCTCAGAGGAAGGAGGAGAAGACTAAGGTGAGGTCAAGAAGCCTGTGTAGGATCTTCAGAGTGTCCTTCATGAGGACAATGGTGCTTCAGTTGTCCGGAAGTACGAATCTCCTCCTCTCTGCAAAATAAATACTTTTGAACTCCTCCCTTTGGACTTATTTCCAGCACATTCGGAGAAGCTTCCAAGTCACCTTCAGTCCTCACTTAGTAACCCTCAATAGACAAAATATACAAAATAAATGTTCTGATGCTTCAGCTATAGGCAGAATTTACTTTCACGATACAGAGCAGAATGGGCCAGGACACCCTTTTGCACATCTTTATCCATGCGAAGGGATACATCACTAATAGCTGTGTGTTCTACAACAACAAAACTGAGTAACATTGGGTTTCCCTTTAAAGGCTGTTGACTCGCTTTCAGGTATCAAAACATATTCATTTATTATTGGGAAGTACGGAAGATCATGAACTTGATTTTGAAGGTATGATACAAGGACAGCAGGAGCTCATTTAACCTTCTGCATATGGTGATACAGCACAGGCAGGAATGCCACTCCAAAGCTATAATTCTATTTCTCTTCTTTAGTTAGTAGATGATGCTTCATTTCATAATATACCACTCTCTGTGCCCTACCATGACTCTGTAAATCAACTTGTTTTAACATGTAGTCTGCAGGAGTGCTTTCTCTTTGAAGCAATCACATCTCAAGGAGCAACATATTGAGTAAAAAGGAATGCACTTTTTTCTGCAAAGCTGAGGAAAAAGTAGTACTTACGTTGTGTTCTGCATTACGATAAAAATAATTGCACTTTGTTTTCCACCTATCTTGAAAACTCTCAGTGGGAGAAATAAACCCTGCCAGAATGCTCATCTTATAATATTTTGGTATCATAGCAGTGAATTTCACAATATACCTGGTCTGATTAATGCTCAGTTCTGCGTCTACTCCTAATCAGGTTATAAATACAACAAACAATGATTTTACTTAAGCTACTCAAGTGAACAGCTTACATCACAGGGTCACTCAGGGAAGCTGTTGTTTAGGTCATGACATTCAGCCTTACCTAGTTTTGTACTCATTTCTGGTTCCCTGGTAATGCTGTCAAAACATGTGACAAGTCTTTAAACCAACCACTGAGACATGAGATTTTTTCTTTTTTTTTAAAGGAAAGAAGTTTGGTTTTGTTTTTTGCTTGAACTCTCTACTGATAAAAGAAGATGAGAAGATAGATAGTCTTCTAGATGGTTCCCCTGTCTGGCTAGTAGCGATTTACCCCACACCCATCCAAGTGGAGACATAAACATGGTGAATCACACTCAGCACTATGAAAATGTTAAAACTGAGCCTTTGATGAGGTTTCTTCATATTTTTCCCTCTGGGAAAGTTCCCTGTTCTTCTTCTGCAGGAAATAATGTCCTCTCTTGCATTTCAGTATTCAAGAGACCTGCAAGGGAGCACTGAGACCAAAAAGAGTTAAAATGCTTTTAGAAAATTCAGGAGTTCTGCTGTCTTCTCCAGGTAGGTCTGCAAATCTAACATATATTTTGTCGAGAAGAGAAAATGCATGGGACTAGTGGTCTTTCAGACTTTTCTGAGATGAAAGAACCAATCAAGGGGCATCATATAACACATGATTAATACTTAGCAATAAATCAGTTTAGCAAATTGGTTTGTTCAGTTACCAGCAGTGTTTCTATATTCTGACAAACCAATGCAAATATTTTAAGTAGTTTAACTTTAGGCAGCTCTGTAGTTGCCTAACGTGTGCTTTCCTGAGCTGTCATGCAGTAATATCTGCATTGCAAAATCCCTACTTGTCACGTTCCCCTGTCTCCTAGATCATGACAATCATCACACACTGGATTCTCTGCTTCAGACTGGAAAGGACAACTGTCACCAGGTCATGGTATTGCCATGGAAGTAGAAGCTGAATGTGTATAAATATTGGACATATTGCAACTACAAACTCTAAAACCAAACAACAATAAAATTTGGATTCTTACTCAGTGAAGAGACTCTCTTTCTCAGGCCTGTCAAATTTTAATATTTAGTCAAACTAGAATTAGATGTTCACAATAATTACTTCTCCCATTTTAAATTGTTTTTCTTGAAAACAGTGAAGTATGGTTTCCAAATAATGCAGTGGAAAATTGGATACCTTTTCATAGGGTCATAGGGTCTCTGATGAAAAAGCATGGACATTGAGAAGTTAACTAAAGTTTTGCAGTCATAGAGGCAAGGTAAAAAGCAATAGACGAAAACTCTTATTTTTTGAACAGTGGGTTACACCTGCCAACTTGTAGGGAAAAGACTAAGAAGAAAATATCTCTATAGCTTCAGCTAAGCCGTGTATAAATGTGGTAAAGATCACACACAATCCCACATGGCCTCAGATCCGTGCTTTTTAGGCAGACACCTAAAACAATAGATGTTGAGATTACCCAGTAGATAGCAAAACCCAATGAGTGCTAATTCCAGGTTCTGACATCATAGAATCATAGAATCATAGAATTATCTGGGTTGGAAGAGACCTCCAAGATCATCAAGTCCAACCCTTAATCCAACACTATCATGATTATTAGATCGTGGCACTAAGTGCCACATCCAGTCTTATTTTAAAAACCTCCAGGGATGGTGAATTCACCACCTCTCTGGGCAGGCCATTCCAACAACTGATTACTCGTTCTGTGAAGAACTTTTTTCTGATATCCAGCCTAAACCTTCCCTGGCAGAGTCTAAGCTCATGCCCTCTTGTTCTGTTGCTGGTTGCCTGGGAGAAGAGTCCGACCCCCACCTGTCTACAACTTCCTTTCAGATAGTTGTAGAGAGCAATGAGGTCACCCCTGAGCCTCCTCCTCTCCAGGCTGAACAACCCCAGCTCCCTCAGCCTCTCTTCATAGGACTTGTGCTCAAGTCCCTTCACCAGTTTTGTTGCTCTTCTCTGGACCCTCTCCAGCACCTCAATATCTTTCTTGAACTGAGGGGCCCAGAACTAAACACAATACTTAAGGTGTGGCCTCACCAATGCCGTGTACAGGGGAAGGATCACTTCCCTCGTCCTGCTGGCCACACTATTCCTGATACAGGCCAGGATGCCATTGGCCTTCTTGGCCACCTGGGCACACTGCTGGCTCATGTTTAGCCTCCTGTCGATCAGCATCCCCAGGTCCCTTTCCACCTGACTGCTCTCCAGCCACTCTGTCCCTGGCCTGTAGCGCTGCATGGGGTTGTTGTGGCCAAAGTGCAGGACCCGGCACTTGGCCTTGTTGAACTTCATCCCGTTGGACTCAGCCCATCTCTCCAGCCTATCAAGGTCCCTCTGCAGAGCCCTTCCACCTTCCGGCAGGTTGACACTCCCTCCCAACCTGGTGTCATCTGCAAATTTACTTATGATGGACTCAATCCCCTCATCTAAATCATCGATGAAGATGTTAAACAGAACTGGACCCAACACTGATCCCTGAGGGACACCACTGGTGACTGGCCGCCAGCTGGATGCAGCCCCATTCGCCAGCACTCTCTGGGCCCGGCCATCCAGCCAGTTCTTAACCCAGCTGAGAGTGCACTTGTCCAAGCCATGGGCTACCAGTTTATCCAGGAGTATGCCATGGGAGACAGTGTCAAAGACTTCGCTCAAGTCCAGATAGACTACATGCACAGGCTTCCCTTCGTCCACCAGGCGGGTTACCTGATCATAAAAGGAAATCAGGTTGGTCAGACAGGCCCTGCCCCTCATAAAGCCATGCTGGCTGGGTCGGATCCCATGTCCATCCTGAAGGTGCTGTGTGATTGCACTCAGGATGATCTGTTCCATAACCTTGCCAGGCACTGAGGTCAGGCTGACAGGCCTATAGTTGCCTGGGTCCTCCTTACAGACCTTTTTGTGGATTGGCGTGACATTTGTCAACTTCCAATCATCTGGAACCTCCCCAGAGAGCCAGGACTGTTGGTAGATGATGGAGAGTGGCTCGGCAAGCTCTTCTGCCAACTCCCTCATCACCCTAGGATGGAATCCATCAGGTCTCATTGATTTGTGTGGAGCCAGGTGGCTCAGTAATTCATAGACTATTTCCTCCTGGAACACTGGGGAGCCATTTGATTTCCTATCTCTATCTGTGAGCTCCAGAGGCCAGTTATCCTGAGGGGCACCTCTCCTACTGGTGAAGACTGAGGCAAAATAGGTGTTGAGTACCCCAGCTTTCTCCTCATCCCTGGTAACTATGTTCCCCCCCAGGTCTAACAAAGAATGGAGGTTTTCCTTGCCCCTCCTTTTGTTATTAATGCATTTATAGAAGCACTTTTTGTTATCCTGAACAGAAGTAGCCAAATTAATTTTGAATTGCGCTTTTGTTTCTCTGATTTTCTTTCTGCATGATCTAACTATAGTCCTATACTCTTCCTGAGTAGTCAGCCCTGCCTTCCACAGTCGGTAGGCTCTCTTTTTTTCTCTGATTTCCTTCAGTATCTCCCTATTCAAACAAGGCGGTCATCTTCCCTGCCAGCTTGCCTTTTGGCTAATTGGTATAGCCTGTTCCTGTGCACTCAAGGCTTTTTCCTTGAAGCACATCCATCCCTCTTGCACGCTCCTGTTTTTGAGGAGTGTGTCCCAGGGAGTGTTCTGGACTACTCTTCTGAACAGGTCAAAATCTGCCCTCCGGAAATCCAGCATGAGGCTGACACTTTCTAAATCAAGATCTGAACTATCTCAGCCCTGTCCACAGCAGGGAACCTTACTGCTTGTCTTGTATTAGGAAATGTTTGGTTTGGTTTAGGTACCAAATTATATTCTACCTCTCAGACTCAGTGTATTCACCTCAGTTTGAACATCATACTAGGAATTGCAGACTTTGTTGCTCAGGCTCTCAGATCTATCTGCATCCTGCCTCACATGGACTGGGAACATACTCTTTCACATATAGTCTTGGGATCAAGCTTAGCAATATGATAACGAGGAAGAGCAGCAGTTCATAGCAGTAATCCAGACAGAGACAGTGCTCTGAAGCAGCTCAATGAGAGTTCCCCTTAAGCTCTGTAACCTTAGTTTGCGGGCAGCAGCGGTGCTTGCCTGGCACATCTGCCATGTCATCCCCGTAGATGTCCCTCCCACCCACAGGTAGACTCCAGTGCTACTCTTGAAGGTTGCCAAGCTAAACAAGACCTTCTTCATGTGCGTGGAGGTAACCCACTCCAAAATAGATTTCCCCAAGAAGGCTTTGCCTTAAGTGATTGTGTGATCAGATACTTATAAATAGCTCAAAGCAATGGAAGGCAGATAAGTACTGACCTATCCTCAGGAAACAGTATCCCACTAAATTGATACTCGTCTGCTGCCTATTAGGCCTGGTAATGAGGTTGGGCATATGGTAATTTTAAATTTGTTATGTGGTGTAGTCTGCCTTTTTGGGGACATCACAGCATGTGTAGAGAGGGTAAGAATCTTCCCTTTAGATTTCCAGATGCATCGGACAGTCTCAGTAGCACCACTAGCAATGCAGTACAATGCTCATCAGACCATTTTCGTAAAAAGCAAATAAAGCCACTGCCCATGAAGTGTTCTTTGAAGTGTGGGACCCTAAGCTCTTGGCTGACTTCCATTTCCTGGCTGACTGGCTTTGTGCATGACTGCAGCAGCACACTGAAGTCCCACAGGACCTCCTTATTATGTCCAAGTAAACTTTCCCCCTTTGACATGGGAGAACAGATTCACACTGATAGAAAGCCAGGACATTCTGAATACTTAAAATCGTAAGTCTTTAAAAATTATTTTTTAACTCCTTTTTTTCCTTCAGTCAAATGCCAAAGAAAATAGTCACGTTAACCCATTATTTTAAAACCTGCCTTTGATGGCTTGTGTGTTTGCCTTGTAGTACCTTCAAGTCAAATACTGTTTAAAACCCCATCAGCGTGCCAAAATATATGGAAGAGACAGGATTCAGAAGGCTGGCAGTCAGATAACTGTATTAGCTGCAAAATAACCAATTGCCACTACATCAGGGCTGATGCACATGGATGAAGGGAGCTGCCAGGAGATGCAGCTTCTGCAGCTCATGCTTTTCTTTTCAGCTAGCAGCCTGTTCAGCCCAGCCCCCTTGGTCTCCGACCACCAGATCACCTGCAGCCACCTGCCCCTGTGCCTAGCTTCAGGGAAGCTCCTGTCACCTTGCAGCAGGAGGGAAGGAGAGGTGGAACTCTGAGAATTATAGGAAGGCAACACGAGAGAGAGGGAGAGAAGATTTTAATTGCTTGGTGTTGCTGGTAGATGGATTTTGAAATTGGCAGTGTCGTATTTATGACCTAAGAGGACAAACTGATTTGACCTTTGTCATAACTTATGAAGTATTGTCTTTTGGATGTATCTGCTGTGCTGAGTTTAAAAAATAGCTTGCCCTGGAATTCCTTTCTTACCTCCTCTGGTGTAGGCAGGTGGCCTGGGAGAGATGACAGCTCATTTTTCTGCTGGCTCTTGCACTCCTTTTTTCTATGAAAGCTGTGACTATTCATGTGCGAATTAAATAGCGCTGGCATTATATTGACATAGTGCCACAGTAAAGAGACATTTTCAAACCACTTGAATTTTAAGGGAACCAAAAGAGTGGATTTAAGTAAATACAAAAATATGAAAAATAGATGAAAAGTGAAAACCAAAGAAAGCAACATTTAAAAAAACATATATTTTTGCTCATTTCAATGTAGATCTCTGGCCTGTGGTCCAGACACCCTGCTGCCTACAGACCACAACAAAAGTTAAAAGTTATTAAAAGTGTAATATAAAGTAAAAGCCAAATATAATGTAAAGTTGTTGAACTTTAACAATAGGTTAACTATTTTTTGCATGTGTCTGAATCTAGAACTGCAGAAGCTGGTGCTTGGGAATGGATAGGTGTACCTATGACAAACACAGGACTGGAACATACTGACTGTGTTGCAGAGACAAACCCCAGTCCTCCTGTTGTGCTGCCCACTCACAGACAATGAACTTTAAGAGGAGAACCCTCTGTTCACTTGCTCCCATTTACTACAAACTGCAGAATCCTTCTGCCCTGCTACAAGAAATTTTGGACCTACAGTATAAAAGAAAGCCACATTCCTCTGGTGCAATGGAAGAGAGCAAGAAGACTGAGGACTTCACCGCTATCCTAAAGCCACGAAATGACATGGGATTTATGAAGAAAAAAATTGTATTTGTTTACCTTTTCTTTAAGGATGCCCACTTATAAAACAAAACCTTATATAATATTATAATAATAGTTTATTAATTATGTACTATACTAAGATAAATGTTACGTAACACCACGTACATTATATATCTGAAATATACTTAATTATCTCTTGATTCTACTATCCTGGAGGAGTCTAACAAGCACTTTGAACTACATATAAAACACAGGATGATATCCTATAGAAAAATATATTGTTTTATATACTGGAAGAACAAAGTGTGCTAACCACTGAACAAAACCAAAGCAATATAACTTGAGTTGTATATCAAGGGTGGAATCGCAAATTAAAGCTTCATTGGATTCTTTAAATGAGGAAATATACTAACACAAGGTAGGATTTCACTAGGAATCATTACCCTAATGAACACAAGAAGCAATGTGTCATTATTCAGAATCTCACTTATTTAGTTTAAAAAGAATTATAAGAAAGAGAAGACAAAGCTAAAACACTTCAGCAGTTTCGAGTATGAAAAGAATCCTATAAAATGGGGTGTGCATGTGCATGTAATCTCATACATACATGCACTTTGTCACCCAGGTGTTCTGAACAGCATGTACTACTCTGGAATCAGAAGTGTACAGTACAGTCAGAGATGATATAATATGAGAGTTGCACAAGGTAAACAAATACTGAAAATTTTATGACTGAGCTTTTGTGAAGCAGTATAATATGGGAGCAAGAAAGGAACTCACTAAAAGAGGGCAAAAGCCAAAGAACAGAGGAGGATGTGAAAATTATATGAGGCATGCAGCAGAGAAAGGAATCTAAACCCAAGCATGCCTTTTATTGGTCATATATTCAGCAGAACATGCATTAAAGCTGTGAGTCTATTTTAGGTATCAGGAAACGAAAGATTTATTCTTACATTACAGTTATTCCCACTATCTGTCACTTGAGTTACAGCCTTGTTAAATTCTGCTGAAATTATATTATTCCTGTGTTCCAGGTATGCTTTGGAAATTCTTAGCTAAAATGCAGTATAGCTGAAACTGATTTATTTGTATAGAACACTGTAACAACACCACAGCCCATACTCTATGTTTGCATATAGTCTCTGCATGTCAAGATTTTACAGCAGAGAAAAAGGACGACTGCAAAAATCAGTATCTGTAGGTAAGGCCTTGGAAAGCAATCCACAGGCACAGCTTCAGTTGAGGAAAGCTAGGTGTGCAAATGAAGACAATACTACAATTAGTTTCTAATCAAAATAGCTTACAATAAAGACCAAAAAGTTAGATTCTGCAACAAAAATCCCAACAGGACATGTTTACTGGTCAAGCAGGTGTTCAAGTATAACATAAACTATTATAATTGTTTTTTGTATTCACAGAATATAAAAGAGGGGCCAGGGCTCCAAAAAGCCATTTTTATTCAAAGACTGACCTACACCATTCCAGATGTGTCCCAGCTGCTCATGGAGCCTCCAGAGATGCAGATTCAACAGCCTTTCTTAATTGTTAGCTAACCTGGATGCACAACCCTGTATAGGCGGACAAGGAAGGTTGTGCAGTGCCATGAAATAGGTTTGACAGCCAACCTGTCACCTCCAGAGGTAGGCTTGCTGGTGTGGAGCTGAACAGACACATTGGGAGACTGTACGAAACTTCTGTAGCCACTTGGGAAAAGTGGAAATCCTTTTGTGTTGACAACCTTAAATATTACATGATCATTTTATTGCATTTAAAGAATATATGACCAATGATTGCTATCAATGGTACCATTATATTTTTAAGTAACTTTCCTGTGTCCAATATGAATTATATCTGAGTCTGGATTGATGAACCTGTAGCAAGTTTTATAAAGCTGTCCATGTCTTCAGGATAATTAAAACAATATATGTTTCTGTTCAATATGATATTTCAGGTCATTAAAAATCAGTACAATCATAAATTGAATCACCGGGTAAAGAATTACTATGCTGTCACAATGTCTGCTAATAGTCTGTTTATTAAAGCAACAGGAATATAATTCATGCCATCTTTAACCAACCAGTTTTGAAAAGGAAGACTTCTTGGAAATAATGTCTGATCTTTTCAATATCTGGCAATCATGCAGACTCCTTTGAAAATTAATTACATCAGCAAGAACAGCAAGGTAAATTATGGAGATTGTTAACAGTTTTGATAGATGCATCATTTTTTCTTAACCTCTCCAATAGTAACAGCAATAATAGGCTCATTGGTTGTTTTTGCAGCTTGTGAGCAGAGCTGCACAGTGATGCTGGCTTCATCCCAAACACACTCCAGCAGCCACCAGGCCCAACATTGCTTACCTCTGCAGTGCCTACCAGATGCTCCAAGTCACACAGAGTGCACATCCATCTCCAGTTTCTTCTCAACAACTCTGAAAATTGCAGGCATACTTTAAGAAGAGGTGTGCCAAAGACAGTTCTTGTGTTACCAGACTTTCCCTGTTTCAGAGGGCTCCTCTGCTCAGCTCCTCTGCTTAGCTCCTCTACTGCAAACATTATGGTCAAACTTCTTGCTATGCCTCTGGGTACCAGTAGCAGTAAAATCTTCAGTCCAACCTTCTATGTCTTTTTTTTCAGCATTTTTGTGGGTGGAAGACCTATCTCCCAGTATATGGCAGGATGTGGAGAATCTGGCCTGTGATATTATTTCTCCCAGGGAAATCTCATAGGGATGTGGGTACCCCAGAGATGTCCTGACATGTTCTGAGTTCAAGGGTATTCTTAAATTTCACCTGTCATGTGCCTGCAAATGAACGGGAACAGACCCCAATAATGTCACTCTGAGCCATGGCTCCTGGCACTTGCCATTTATTTTGTCTGCATTTTTCTGCGGGTGAAGGTACAGTCTTATTTAATGAAATAAACAGGAAATATGAGAACCTGAGCAGTGAGTGGCTATAAACAGGTTGCTACCTCTTGCCTCTATTTGTTGAAGCAAAATAATCAGGTGGAGAATAAGAATTTATATTTCAGGCCATAAAGCAATAAGGATAGCATTCCCAAACTCAACAAACAGCTGAGGAGAAGCTGTTCAGAAGGACAGAGATATTGCAGTGAGCAGAGGCAAAGCAAGGAAAGCAGAGGGGCATAAACAGAGGGTGTCAGGCTACACCACCCTGAGCCGCTGGAGTTCGCACTCCTAGTATCAAAGAGGAAAAAATGTCAACACAGCATGGAAACGATATCACAGTGTTGCTAACCTTAATAACCAAGCTCATGGGTGATCTCTAACCAGCCACTGTTTTTTCTCTTGTTTGGTAGTACTCAAGGCAATAGGGTTTTTTTTTTCATTTTCCCCAACAAAAGCTAAATTGAGGGCCTGACAAAATACAAGTGTAATGACCTGTCCTGAGTGTTCCTGCCATAATTGCTGCCTGAGTGGCTAAATCTTGCGTAAGCTACTATGATACCAGAAACATGGCATTGCAGTAACCTCCAGCCCTTCAACTCCCTGGCTACTGTGCATCTAGGAGGTCATCCAGGCCATGCATGGCCCAAGTCAGTGACCTTAATCCGGCATTGAGACAGCTTGCTCTGGTGCCAAGCTGCTCTGCAGCTGGCCTGACCAGCCCTAGGGGTGACTGCTGGCAGTGCCATGCACAGGCAGGCAACCTGCCCCTATCCCAGCTGTTCTCAGGGGTATATTTGGGAGCCTGGTGCATCGCCTTGCAGAGAGTTGATGCTAACTGCCCTTGGATATTGGCACAAGGCAAACCCCCAAATTCCAAAGCAGAAAAGATCACTCAGGGCTAGCTGTCTGCCCCAAAGCATTTACAACAAGTTAATAGCATTTGATGAATATCAGTTGATTTTTTTTTTGTTAGAATTCGTTGCAAATCTGAAAAGGAGGCTGTTTACAGCACATGGTACGTCTTCTATTACGCTGCATGAGTTTGGCTCGGTAGGGACTGTAAGCTTGGAATTTTTTACAGTTCTACAAATGATTTTCAGGCTTGTGCTTTCTCTCCTGGTCTTACTCATCATTGTGACAGCAATCCACATCACTGCTGTGGGCTGCTTTTTCAGGAAGTGGGCACATGATGACATACTGGAAAAATAAAGAGTCAAATCTCATTTGAAAACACCCCTTTTTATTCACCGTTCAGCATCATGGCATGCCATCACTATCCATCTTGGCACAAAGGGGATGACAAACAGATGGAGAAGGTGGGGAGTGAAAAGGAGACCCCAGTTTCTACAGAGAAGATTAAAAAATCATCTCTTTCTGGTGTTATTCTGATGATACACTTTCCTGAAGGTCACAGAAACGCCCAGCTGTCATGGAGACCGTTCAGTAATAACGCCTCCTGATGCTCTGGTCAGGCTGCTCTGCTGCTCTAAATTGTCCCCCGTTCTCTTCTTCGGCCTATTTTTTACCGCACGTTGGTCACGGCTCAGGGTACCGGTTGCCGCTTGCCTCCGGCTCCCTGCCGCCCCCTGTCGCCAGCGGCCCTGGCTGCGCGCCTTCCCCGGCTACCCCTGAGACGGGTTTTGAGGGCTCGCAGGAAGAATTCGGTGGTCAGGAAGGGCTGGCACCCTTGAGCATCTCTCCTACTGCTGCCCCTTATAAGACAAGATTTTTCAGCAATGCAGCACAAGTGTCATTTTTTTGTCCTCAATAAATATGCTAGTAAAGGAAGGAAGAAGGTAGAAATGATTTCGTTCATCCATAAAGGAAACGAAAGACTACCTGCAAAGTTAAAGCTAAGGACCAGGAAAAAAAAATAAAAGGGCAGTTTGCCTTCTGTGCACCCTAAAGAAAGGAAACTCAAGGTCGGGTTGATACAGGTGGTAAGCAAGACGCATCGATGCCCAGCCTTGCTACAGAACAGCAACTGATACTGGAGAGGTTCCTCAAAATTTGGCACAACTTCTATTTCAGTAATGTACTGATACTAATGTTGCTCAGCAGTCAGGATCAGGAAACTGTCTGCCATGGTATGACATTACATTATTTTTCAAAATGCTTTAAAGCAAGATTAATAAGAAGTTCGATTTCCAGGCAGGGTATTCCATAACTTTATCCTCCTGTGTTCTCCTGAGATATTTAAATGAAAACACTAGATGGAGGAGAGAAATAAGCACCTAACAGCAGTCTGTTGGAAGTCTACATTCTTCTTTTGACGAACTTAGAGGGAATTCATATTAAATGTTAAATATTAATTTTCTTTAATCAGTAATAAACATTCAGATCGTCATGGCGAATGATGAAATGGAATTTTAGAAATAGAGGTAAGGCAGAAAAAAAGTCTTGGTAGAGCATTCTTTCGCTTTATTTTCTGTCCAAAAGATAGATCTCTCCTAAGAATCACCTTAAAAGGCAATAAATATCACAGATCATACCTTAATCTCTCTGTGATAAAATTCCCCATTAAAACATTAAGAATAAATAACATCTAAGTGAGTGCTTCTTTGGAAGCTTTAATCCAAGCAGTTGAAAAGTTGATATGCAAGTTATGTGAGTTAATTTTGAAACAAATTTACAAACAAACATAGCTAAACACCGGTATGATTTTACTGCCGCTTGCAGTGGTAGACAGCTTAGCAGTCCAGTGTGGAGTATCTCCCTTCCAGAGTGCTGACTCTGACTGATGACCAGAAGACTGGCAATTGCGTCTCATTTATCAGATTAATACGTTAAGAAACTTGGTCTTTTCACTTACTCCGGACACATGTATTGAAGAGGTGTTGCCTTCATGTCTAATATTGGTGAGATGTACTCAAAATAAGCAGTCAAATAAGGATAAACAAAATATTCAGGTGATTCAGAACTGTTACAGTCAGACTGTATACTCTAAAGAAGTCACAATTTGCAAGTTTTTTCGTGGTGGAGTTATTGGAAATGACTATACGACCACATAGTTTTGGCTTAAAAGACCTAGAGTATACTCACTTTGTGATCAACTGAAGCAATTCTGTGTCAGTATAACTAAACAACATACTTCATCTTCACCCCATAATATTTTCTGTGAGATGGTAAATCAGTGATAGATCTGCAACCTGCTTGATTAATTACCAGCTATCTATGCCCTACAACTACTGGTAAAGAATAAAACCTTCAGGCAATTGAAAAAGAAAGCAGTAAAATATGGAAACAACTGCAGAAATTAAAAGATTTTTTTTTGTAGTCTTTTGGAAAAAAAGTCAAATATCATAGTTAAAGTCTTCTGTTCAAAATGATTGCAATTCTGCTTTTAATAAGAACACTAAACTTGATGACATTCCAGCTCTTTTCCATTTCTAGAAAACAGAAAATATTTCTGTGCTTAATTATTTTGTAATTATAAAATAGGGACTCTCTGTTTAGAAACAAGCTGATCACTCAGTTTGGTTACATTCTTTGCAACAGCTGACCTGTAGCCTCTCCCCTAAATAATTTGTGCTTATATCTTATAACATTTTGGAGTTTCATAGCCTGTGACATCCTCCCTGCACTACCTCATCACTTCATCTCAGGTCTAGACTGCAACAAAGCCCCAGGGCTTACAGTGATGTATACTCTCAATTCAAATGGAGGTTGGTGTAATCCAAGAGCTGGAGCATGCTGAGATTTGAAACCCTTTTGCAGGTTCAGCTGAAGGGGCATGATAAAGCAGATCAGGGGGCATGATAAAGCAGATCAGTGCAAGAATAACATTGAACCAGTAAGCATAAGAAGAACAAAAAATGAAAAATGTCCAACTAAAGACAGGACAAAATAGAACATGCCAGTACTAGTATACACATTTCTAACATCAGGGATCATAAATGTTTATTTCCTGAGGCATACTCTTTAGAAGGACCTTTTTTGGTAATGTTTTTGTGGGTAGATAAGAGTTGGAAAATACCTTTTACTGTTGCAGCCACATGCTCTGAAATAATACAGTTCTACGGCACATGGCTCAACTCATAGATAAAAATAAGACCTGTTTACTTATGGAAATAAAAGCTATGGGTTTCTCCCTTGCCTCCTCCCACTGACACAGGCAAGTCCTGACATTATTCTGTCTCTTCTTTAAATCTCGGTAAGTAAACTTGAGGATAAAAAGTGTGCCTTTGTTCCCTAAAGTATCAAAGGAACTATGATGTTCCTTTCTCATGCCAATCATTTTAATAATCATTAAGCCAGCACAATAGGTGCCAGGCTTTCA
This sequence comes from Dromococcyx pavoninus, assembly GCA_033558185.1. NCBI lineage: Eukaryota > Metazoa > Chordata > Aves > Cuculiformes > Neomorphidae > Dromococcyx > Dromococcyx pavoninus. The sequence continues at coordinate 241,007 of JAUMJL010000722.1, forward strand.
TGTTCTTAGGGTTGATGGCACATACACAAAATATTACTGTTATTGTTATTATTACTATTTTTAGGCTTACTTTGTTAAGACTACATCAAGTCTATGAAAACAGCAGACATTCAGTCAGTGGCTGCAGCTGTTGAAAGGTCTCCCTTGGTAATCTTCTGCAAAGCTCCATGTGAGACAGATTAGGTGGGGAAGAAGCACCAAATTAGAGTCCTCAGCAGGAAAGAAAGAAGACAGAACAGCTTTGTTCTGGTCCTGCTTCCATTGGGTTGTCTGCTCCGAGGCCCTGGTCGCTTTGGTGGGACTAGAATCAAGCATACAGGCATAATCTAGTCTTTCTGTGAGCCACCAGTGTAATTTATTTGGTACTTAATTCTGCCAAGGAAAAGATCTGGCAACTCTTCCTTTCTTTTAAATATACTTAGATATTATTTTAATTGAAAAGAAAATACTGTAAACAAGATTACCACAACATACTGACTCATTCTCAGGTGTTTTTTGAAAACAGAGGCAGATTTCTTCAGGGCTCTTCCATAGCAGTAAATTCAAAAACTTATCTCAACTGGATTTTTATTTAAACCATTTTAAATTTTTGGTTGTGTTTTTATTATTAGCATGAAGGAAATTGTGGATCTGGAACCTTCAGGATGTTCTGGAGTGCGTTAAGTTTGAAGCTAGACACTTATGATTATTGATATCAGTACAAAGAAGTCCTCAGACCTAATCAACCCAACACCACAATAACAATAAGAATTATGATATCAAGTGCCTATTCCGTTCACTCAGATTTATCTTCTTTTACAAATGGAGAAACTGTGGTCCACTGTAGCTGAAAGATGCCGAAAGATGCAAGAGAAGTCAATGGGGAATAAAGATTAGTTGTTTCAGATTCTAGCCTCAAATACAGTGCTTCCTCTTAAACAAAACAAAACAAAACAAAAATCAGCTTATGTAAACAAAGAGTTCATAAAGTTCAAATGACTGAGCCTGAAGTTAGTAATACATACCCTCTAATTCTCAAATGTACATGATTACACTTGATTCATCTAACTAGTGAGATCAGTACGTTGAAATATCATGGCTGATCATATAACTTAGTTCCTCAAAGTTTGACATTGCAAATCCTCTGTTGACATCATGGAGCATCCAATCTGTGTAATCCCTGATGGATAAAAAACAATGGAAGCAGTTATTCAAATATACCTTATGAAAGTCAAGCCTTTGAGGCTAAGTGAAGGGCAATAAAAGTATAAGAAAAAAACAGACCAAGCAAAGATTTGCCCAGATGTACATGTCTGGAAGATCTGACTAAAACATTTTAAAAACTTTTCTTGTGGTCCTTGCTAAAAGTTTGGCACAGGCCTTGAGGAATCAATCCCCATTTTTTAAATAAACCTCAATGCCTGTTTTTACAGGAGCACATGTGTGCATGTGGTCGCTGCCACAGACATTTAGAAATCCAAGCAATGTGGAGGTATTGAGGAAAGTTATGTGTTCTTCATGCTTATCATTAAGAACTATCATGTTAATCCAAGGTACCGAGTAGTCCGTGATAGAACATGTAATTTGACCAAGTATTTTTTCAACCCCCATGCATGCCAGACAGTTATAGCCAGAACTTTCTGCTTCAAAACATTATTTCCATAGCCCACTCTATTTTGTGTTGGTTTGGTAAGTATTCATTGGCTGAACATTACAGAACAGTGATGCCTGCCAACCATAACCTCCTTGACTAGAAATGGAGGCAGCGCTCAGCTATTACTGATGGCCAATTCATAAATCAGTTGACATGAGTCTGGAACACTGCTCAGCAATTAAATGTCTCAAATTTACAAATGCTTTTCTTCACATGATGTAAATGATCTGGGTATAGTAAAGTAATATTGATATAGAAAATCAAGATAAATTACCATTGATTCTTTAAAAAAGTTATCTTTAGAGGACATATTAAACCACAAAACTGTAACATGTGACTGGTGGCTCTTTCTGGATGAATTGCAGAACAAAAAAAAACCAAAACAAAAACAACCATAGGGCGTATTACTGTGAGAACTAAAGCAGCAGTATAAGGCGCAAGTGGTTGTATAGTCACCCATTTAATCCATCATATACATTTATAACGTAATTTAGCAGCTAGTCATGTTGATAAATACCAGAAATGACATTTCATAGGAGCATTGTCAGGCTGGGCAAGTCTTACATACTGAATGTTAGGTTCTTGTAATTATCTGTCCTCATGCAATTATGTTGATTTCCCTTCACTCTTCCTGTTTGAAAAAAAAGAAGAAAAAACCCAAACACTTTGCAAGTGTAGTTTTTATACCAATGACTTCTTACATCTGGTTATGGGGTAGGGAAGAAGACACACAGAAATAGAGCATTCTTAATAGACCTTGCTTTGTGTTCCTATGAGAAATTGTAGCTTAGGGTTGCTCAGTCCCCATGTAACCTCACATAAGCCCTTTCCTGTCCATTTGCTTGATCTAATGCAGTCACACAGCAGCACAAAAGAAAATGCATTAAGCCTTAAATATCTTAGAAAGGATATAAACAAATTACTCACCACGTTTTGGCCATAGCTGACCACTGTGCTGTAAGCAGCAGCAGGATTTAGGACAATATGCTTCTGGTGAATGGTAGCAGGTGTCATTTAAGTGTATCAGATGACATCCTATAGACACATCTTGTTTAAGAGTAGAAATTAGTTGCTCCAGCATTTGTTCAGAATTTGCATGTTTGGCTGTTCCTTTGAGAGCGTCAGGTCTTTGCTTCCTGCAAAGTACCTAGTAATCACTTCAAGGAGCTGTACAGAGAGCTACAGCTCCTGAGCAAAGACTTTCAGACACAGAGTCTCACAGGCAGAGGCTGCTCTAGATTTAGCTTTGGTACAAGTTGCAGACAGACAAAATGCAATCTCGTTCCCTTGCCCTTGTATCATCAAATTTTCTACCCAGTGTTGTGAGGGCGTTCCTTATAAACTACTTCACATCAGGAGGAGCCAGTTCAATCTCCCTTTCTTCTTCTCCCTGCTTCTCTCAAACCATGTGAAACAATGCAGAAAAGTAAGGAATTGCATTTTGATAACTTTTCATCTTCACTATCTGAGCACACTCTCTTAAAATATGTACACTTAGAGAACTGGTTCAATGAAAGGATGCTGCAGTTCCTGCTTTGCAGACTGCTCAGAGAAACTAAAGGCCAGGTCTCCCCAGGGTATGGAGAAACCTAAGGTTTATTGATTTCCTTTGAGTCATATAGGAAGTTGTTTCTAAAATAGAGGTTCCAGAAACCAGGCTAAGAGCTTAATCACTGTCATTTCCCAGTTAATCCAATTATCCTTCCTATTTATTCAGTACTTTTCAGTTGGTTGCATAGAGTGGAATGTTAGAATGTGATTTTGGAAGTGCAGCAGCCAATTACCAGGACATATTCACACTCATGGAGACCTATCTAGCTATCATAATACATTTTTTTTGAGACTGGGCACTGTCCTAGAAAAGGCTGTACTATAATTTCCATGTGCAGTCAGAAGAAATCGATAAAGAGCAGCAGTTCAGGAACCTGGCCTACTGTGGGGGATGAGGGAATAAATGGTTGCCCCTTTTTACTAATCAGCCACCCACCCTTCCACAGGCAGCTGGCAATGCAAGCAGGACACCTAAGGGCAAACTGCAAAAAGATTATTTACTATTAATGAAATTCAGAAGCCTCTAAGGTAAGCAAATGTTCCTCAGATGAAGACTCTGGAGCCAAGCCCCTTGCTCCATTTGGGACTCATTAAGAAGAGAAATAATCCAGTGGATATAGCTGCTTATACGAAAGCAAAACTGTCTCCTTTTCCTGAGACAGATTTTGCAAGCCAGACATATTTTCCATGTCTTTATGTGATTTATTGCAGCATGTTGGCACTAACAAAGGGAATTTGATGCACTGTATATCTAATACAAATTCTCATAGAAATGATTTTTGATCTGTCGTGTCTGTCCTTAAATTCGGAGATCCTTGGGAGAACAACTTTGTTCGACACATATTTAAATAGTATGGAAATTAAATTCTTCCTCTTGTAAACTATTTTTCAGGTTGAGAGCCTTATACTGATTCATAGATCTCTAGTGTTAGAACTGCTTGGATTTGTTGTTTAAGCATCACTCTTTACTAATTAGCTCTGTGTTCAATAAATGTTACAATTTATCAGCTGACAGGCAGCATTAATTTGATGACACCAAGAATATTTACAAAATTAAATTACTCTCAGCATTGGTTAAAAAATAAAACGCAGGCAAATAGGTCTTGGTAGAAACAACATGCATATGAGAGAGGTTTCTCTCAAGTTTTGTCAAGGAAAGAACCCTACAGCACTGCAGAAAGTTCCCCTGCTCTCTTTTAGCTATATGAAACACAAATATAATTGGGAGGGGAAGGCTGCAATGCGGAATTTTGCTATTTTTACTGGAAGCGATGCTTAATGGCCCAGTAAGGCTGTAATAACATGCAGAACCATTCATCTCCAGGCCTCTGAGACAAGAAGAGTCCAGACAAAGCCTCAACAAGGATGTTATCTGGTGAACATCCAGTAAGATAAAGTTGGATGTGTTCCAGTCACTTCTAAATGAGCCCTGTGTGAAAAGCTTGTGGTTATAGAGCTATTTTCAGTTTCCATCCAGAAAGGTAACAAGGCAAAAGAGAAGTTCAAAGATCTTGTCTGTGCTTTTGACAGACCCAGTGAGAGCTACAGAGAAGACCGATCAGGGGAAGAGGTGAATTTGGGTTGAGAGGGCATGATAAGTATTTCTCTCAGTTTCCACACATGCAGTGCCAGTCAAACTATGCTGCACAGCAAACTCCATACTCAAACCAGAGGTTCAGAGTTGCTTTCTATATACAGTCTATATACAGGGTGACATGCAGTCTCAGAACAAGCACAGCTGGTGTCTGGCAAGAATATATGACAGGCTGTACAAACAACTGCAAAAAGAACCTATGACAAAGACCTTGCTACAAGCCACTTAGGTTGCACTTTTCATGAAAAGTTAAAAATCTGCCACAATTGCACTTGACACTAAAATGTATAATCTCTGTTCCAAGCTGTTTTCTAACAGGGATGTCATAGCTACAGCTCAGATTAGTCTATTTGTCCAGAGGAAACACCATCAGCAAAATACTTCTCCAACAGCTTTAACAAATTCTCCTGCAACGACTACATGGTACCTTCTTCCCCTTGCTGTTGGCACACAAATTGACACAAGCAACCAGGGAAACAGGAGAGATTTATTTTGTTGCTGTTAGGACTTGCCTCTCACATGAAGGAGATAATCTCCCACAATTTACTCCTACCATGGGATATTCCAGTCATTCCATGGATTTCAGGATTAGTCATACCTGAGGTACAATTTTTTTTAGCTGCTTTAAGTGTCAGCAGTGAGAGGTCTCAAAATTAACTGTTTATGGGGCCAGTTTTGAAAGGTTTGATATCAGTCCATACTTTCTCATGTTGTTGAGCAACAAAAAGCAATCGGATGACCTAGTTTCTCATTTTAGAAAAGTGTTGACATGGGGCAAGTCAATTTTGAATTTTGCAATGGATTTTAGGGCCTTACTGAACATCCACATGAAAACTCTAGTGCTTGTTTCTCTAATGGCATATGTCACGACAAAATTTTCTATTTGTCCCTTACAAACATAAGAGCGCCTTTGTCTGAGGGTGTTGTGTACTTTGGTTTCCTGTTGGTTCATGGAGGGCTGGCTGAAAAGGCAGGATAAAGCACTTTCCTTTCACTTCCAAGGGCTTTGTTCGCATCCTGGGCATTGTCTGAAGTGACATAAAGCCTGAGTGAATTTCTGTTGAAATACAGGTTCCTTGTATCAAATCAGAGAACAAGCCCTGCCATAATATGACCAAGACAATGGGCCACATCTTTTTTTGGTAAAATAAGAGGCAGTAACCTAACCAGCTGTTCTACCTGTAAATTTGACTGAAACTGTTTACAGACTTCTGGTTACACATTTTAGAGTAAAAAATGAGAAACCAAGAAGCTCGATGAGCACTGCAAGAGGTTTTATACCAAAAGAGTGGCATTGTCCTCATCCTTAGATACCATGCACATCTAATACAAAATTCACCTCTTAAGCTAAGTTAAAGGGGGCAAGGGAGTAGCAGAAGGAAGGAAAAGGGAGTAAAACTCTCAAGAATGCACTGAAAAGTGTTGGTTTTCAATTTCATTTTTTACGAACAGGTAGGTTGTAAAATAACAGCTGTTATTTTACAATATCTGGAGAGATTTAATTCAATGTTTTCTGACAAAAACCCTGTCATTACAGGGCAGACTTGACCAAGAGGGTTCTGTCCTGCGATTACTTGTATAGGAAACTGTGTTAAGGAGTCACCCCATGGGTTCAGGGAGAGGCTTGGTTTTACTCAAATGATTCATGATATTACAGTACTATGTTCCTTTTTATGTTTGATGTTCATGGTGATGTAATTTTCTTGTTTTGAAGTGTTGTGCCTTTTACTTTTCCTTCTAACTTCTTGCTTTTGAGATAGGCATCACACAAGGAATAAGTTCCTCTTAGGGAGTACTCTGAGTTCTCATAAAAAGATACTTTAATTGCCCAAGAACTTCCACAGCCGTGCCCTGTTTATAATAACCTCAGGAGCAACCTCTGTGCCAGAAGTAGTTTATTAGTGAAACTGGAAGTGTTTAAGCCACACTGTAACTTGCACGAGGTCAATGTAAATGTTCTACCTGGGCAAACAACTAGGAAGGACTTGCTGTTACAAACCTTCAACAAATGACACCAGAGTAAAAAGCTGCACCCAAGACAGAACAGTGTGACAGATTACTAAGACTTCTGAAACTAATCATTTAGGAAGAAACCCTAAATTCAAACCAGTCAGATCCCACTGACTGAACGCAATACCAATGTCTTTACACTTCATCTTGACACTCCAGCTTTGCACTGCTGATACTTGCCGCTCAGCACCACTGTCTCTCTCCTGCAAAAAGACTCGATATTTTAGGACATGTATGATCCAGGGCTGTGGCAGAGAAGTTCAAGTGCATAGGACAAACTGCAGCAGAGTTGCAATGAGACCAGGGGAGCAGGTCACCCTGAGGAATGTGTTCCTTGGTGTTACAGCTTCTCCCCATCTCACCACCAGCCTTGGACACACCAGCATGTTTGATGCTCTCAGAGACCTCTAGATTTTTGGTGGCTGATCCTGTTCATGTGTCCACACTATTGAAACAACACATTAATCCAGACCAATCCTTCAATTCTGTGCAAGCACATACTGAAAGCAATCCTCTTCGGCAATTTTAACAAACTACATATGCTTCAGAAAGCCTATTTTCAGCCTGAAATTTGAAACATGCAGCTTAACGTGTTATAAACCCTGGCTCTGAATAAAAGTAAAGCTTTCCTTCTGGGTCTCTTCAGATTAGGAGAAGAAAAGTCAGTTTCTCATACTTTAGATCTCTTAGTCCTTGCCTCTCTATTTTTGTCAGTGCCAATATTGCTTTGCAATGCTATTTTGGCAGTAGTGAAATGGCATATGCTTACAAAAATATTCTTTGATAATTTATTCATAGGTATTACAACCAACCTTTTGTCTTCAGCCAAGGAAAAGAAATGGACAAACGTATTCATGTTTCAGTTTTCAAGCACTTTACTCACCGCACTTGAAATTAGCTGTCCTTCACTTTTCTGAAAATATTCATATCCTCTGTTTCTGGCAGGTGCTATACTTCTGGATCACTGCAGTAGAGCATTAGAAATAATTCAGGAATATCCTCAGAAAACCAGATGATATTTCTTCGCTCTATGACCACTTCTAGTTCATCTCCACATTTGCAGTTTCTTTCCTGGTGTACAATGAGGAAAAAGTAAAGGTACTTCTTTTAAAAACAGCCACATCTTGTCTTAGTACCTTGGGCTGGCCACACTCACACACACAGGTTTCGTATCCAGGGTCTGTAGAATGTCCTAAAAACAAAGCCAGAAGCGTTGTCAAAGACATTACTTAGACATCAGGTCAACTTTTCTGCACTATTAGCTTTTGCCAATTGTATATGTCTCTTTTACAAGCATGTCGGCACAGTGAAAGTAAGAGACCCATGCTGGAAACTGGGGCTTCAAATGGTATGTGTGCTTTGTGTCCAAGTATTGCCTATCGAAGAATGGAGCCATTCCAGGGAAGCAGCAGAGCTGTCTCTTCTCTCCCCCAACCTTTGTAGAACAAAGCACTAGGCTCCTCAGGAGTCAACTTTGTTGTTTTGCTGTTGTATAAGGAGCTGTCATCCGGCACAGGCGCCAATGGCTGCAGCCCTCCTCACTGGAGCAAACAGTTCAAAAGTAGGTTTGGGTTTATGCAGTTTAATTTGATGTGTCAAGTGCCTTTCTTACAATCATTCTTGCAATGTTTGCTGTTGACACTCAGGAAAGAACATCTAGCCAGGACATGGGGAGGGACAGAGGATAGCTCTGTCGGCACCAGACAACTTGCTCTGACTGAAACTGCAATTTTCAGGGCCAGCATGCAAACTATGAAGAAAATACTTCATCATGCTGTAATACTGATCTTTGCTAAACATCAGATGGGACTACAACTGATAGTGTTTGCCACCAGCAAAACGGTCTTTGCCCCTTCTTTATATCCTTGACAGTCTCTTCCAAGGAGAGAAAAAAAGTATTTGCAGATAAACAATTTGTGGCCAAATTAGTCAGACCAGATGTGAGTTAAATGTACAGTAATCATGATGATTTTCTCTGTCTCTCCAACTGGCTGTATAACTTCCATTTGGACTCTTGGGAACAATATGATACAACATCCCATTCAGTAAACGCTCAATAGAATTCCCTCTGCCAGAGATAACATATTGCAAATATTACTGCCTTCAGTGATCTCTGCATAGGAATAGACGCTACTCATCAACATATTCTTCAAGGAATGAGAGCAAAAACAAAAACTAAACTGGAACAACAACAAAAAGCAGTTGTTGACAGTTAGAACAAATCCATCTGGAAACCTGTAAGTATTTTCTTCTGCCTTGCCTATTGCACAGGCACCACAGTAATAAGTGATTCATATATATTCCTGATGAAATCCAAGAAAGATTAAATACTTCATAATAATGATAGGCATATAAAGAGAATGATTTAAAAAGTAGTCTGTTCGTTCCTGTTCCTCACAATACCTGTACTCATTTTGAGTCACAACTTAAACCTCCTGACTCCAGCTAATCCTTTCAGAAATAAAATTGACATACTTGGCAATAATAGTCTTCATATAAATGAAAAAACTTTTCTGTGACCTCATTGACTCATTCATCTTTCAGATCTCTGCTCCAAACACGTCTGTAAGTACAGACAAGAAAAAAGCGAAAACAAGCTGCTTGTTCGTACAGGAGCAAGAATGGTGTTGTCATTAAGATACTTTGGCTGTCACTGAAGACATATATATTCCCTTCCTTATGCAAAGCCATAAATTTCTGTGTGATTTCTGTGTGAGTTTTTGCTAATCATTCACCTTACCTCTTGTCTCGATTCTCCTTCCCCTAAAGAGAGCATTATGATAAAAAAGCTTTCAACCCACCCTTGGACAATGTATTTTCTTCATTCTGACAATGGAAAGCACATTCACTAGTTTTAGTTGCACGTATGAGTAATCAGGTTACCATAAAGACTGCTATATTGTAATTACACATCTGCACCAACTTCTTCAACAAAACTTTCCCTAAAGTCTATATCTATGCTAAGAGTGTTGGGCAAGCAAACACCAGCTGAGCAAGAAGACCAAGCCTTGTTATGGTAAGTAGATAGACGCCACCCAAGGAAGGCAGCCCAAGGCAATGGGCAGTTGGATACAAAACAAAGAAAATTTTTCATAAATAATCTCCTCCTCAGCAGCATACAAACACGCCTAAACTAGATCTCCACAGTTAAAGAAAACCTACCCCAGCCTTCCATTTTTTTTCTACCTGGCAACCGACTCCCTCACAAGGACTACATGCTCTGACACAAGCATATATGCCAGTCAGTGCTCTGTTAGTCCCCTGTTTTCATTCAAAAGAGTAAGGCAAAAATTTTTAGTGTGGATGTAAAAGGACATGTCTCGTATGTCATTTTACTACCTTTTAACAGCAGCACATTGTTACCAGAGCACTGCCTAATCAGTTATTTAATAAAATATGTCCTTCCCCATACCAAGCGGAAAACAAACACACCCTTCAATGAGCAAACTCTTGAAATCATTTCCAGCAAATATGCTTTGTCCAACCTGATAAACTGCCACAAACAGTGTGACTGTTACAAAATCGTGTTTGTCAGTGTTAAAAGAGAAGGAAAGGAGATGTGACGTCTTTATCCTCATTTGTTACACACTTCCCTTCAAACCACTTCCTACCTTTCTGCTTCATGTGCTCCCCTGACCATTACCAGATGAAATATTCTGTAAGGAGCTGGAGGAAGCCTCACGATTACTAGCTCTTGTCCTCATGGGGGGGCTTCAAATCTACCAGGTGTCTGCTGAAAATAAAATACAGCAAAGAGGAAACAGTCTAGGAGGTTCTTGGAGTGTGTGGAAGATAACTTCCTGACGCAGATGGTGAGTGAGCCAGCTAGGGAAGGTGCCTGCTGGACCTGTTATTCTTGAATGGAGAAGGACTTGTGGACATCTTGGTCATAGCGATCATAAAATGATAGTTTTCTGTCCTTGGAGGAGTGAGAAGGGAGGAGAGCAGTACTGACACCTTGGACTTTACGAGGGCAGACTTTGGCCTGTTTAGGAGGCTGGTTGACAGAGACTCTTGGAAGAGAGCCCTGAAGGGCCAAGGAGCACAGGAAGACTGGACACTCTTCATGAAGGAAGCTTTAAAGGAGCGGGAGAAGACTGTCCCCATGTGCCAAAAGATGAGCAGGAAGGGAAGAAGACTGGCCTGGCTGAATAGCTGGAACTCAGGAATAAAAGGAGAGTTTATCACCTTTGGAAGAAATTGTAGGCAACTCAGGAGGGTTACAGATACATTGTGAGCATATGCAGGGAGAAAATTAGAATGGCCAAAGCCCAACTAGAATCTGGCTACTGTGGTAAATGACAATAAAAATGCGTTTATAAATACACTAGCAGCAAAAAGAGAGCTAAGGGAAATCTCCATCCTTTATTAAATACAGGGGGAACCATAGTGACAAAAGATGAGGAAAAGGCTGAGGTACTTAATGCCTTCTTTGTCTCAGTCTTTAATAGTAACATCAGGTGCTTTCTAGGTACCCAAGTCATTGAGCTGGAAGACAGGGACAACGAGCAGAATGGGCACCCCGTAATCCAAAAGGAAGTGCTTAACAAACTGCTATTCCACCTAGACATACACAAGTCTATGATGCCAGCTTACATCCAACCCAAAACTACTGAAGGAACTGCCCGAAATGCTCACCAAGCCACTTTCCATCATTTATCAGCAGTCCTGGTTAACTGGGAAGGTCCTGGTTGACTGGAGGTTAGCAAACACGACGCCCTTCTACAAGAAGGGCCAGAAGGGGGATCAGGGGAACTACAGGTCTGTCAATCTGACCTTGGTGTTGGAGAATTTTATAGAAGAGATCATCCTGTGTGTGATAATGCAACACCTATGGGATAACCACAAGATCAAGGCAAGTCAGCATGAATTTATGAAAGGTGAGTCCTACCTGGCTAACCTGATCTTCTTCTATGGCAAAGTTAGTAGAAGAGGGAAATGCTGTTCATATTATCTACGTAGTCTTTAGTAAAGCCTTTGACACCGTTTCTGCTACTTTCCCGTAGTTTATCCTGGAGAAACTCCCTGCTCATGGCTTAGACGGGTATACTATTCATTGGGTAAAAAAACTGGCCAGATGACCAGGCCCAAAGGGTTGTAGTGATTAGAGTTAAATCTAGTGGATGACTGGTCACAAGTGGTGTTCCCCAGGGCTCAGTGTTGAGGCCGGTTCTATTTAATATCTTTATTAATGATCTGGATGAGGGGATCGAGTGCACGCTCAGTGGGTTTGCAGATGATACCAAGTCGGGCAACAGTGTTGATCTGTTTGAGGGGAAGAATGTTCTGCAGAGGGAAATTGCATAAAGTTCAACAAGGTTAAGTGTTGGGTCCTGCACTAGGTCCACAGCAACCCCACGCAATGATACATTTTTGTAGAACAGTGACTGGAAAGCTGCCCAGTGTAAAAGGACCTGGAGGTGTTGGTTGGCAGCCAGCTGAATATGAATCAGCAGTGTGCCCAAGTGGCCAAGAATGCCAACAGCACTCTGGCTTATTTTAGAAATAGTCTGGCCAGCAGAACTAGAGAAGTAATTGTCCACCTGTGCTCGGCACAGGTGAGGCCACACCTTGAGTACTGTGTTCAGTTTTGGGCCCCACTGAGGTGCTGGAGTGTGTCCAAAGAAGGGCAACGAAGGTGGTGAAAGGGCTGGAGCACAAGTCTTATGAGTAGTGCCTGAGGGAACTGGAGTTGTTTAGTCTGGACGGAGGACATACCGTATTGCTCTCTACAACTTCCTGAAAGGAGGTTGTGGTAAGATAGATGTTGGTCTCTTCTCCCAAGTAACAAGTGATAAGACAAAAGAAAATGGCCTCACATTGTGCCAGGGGAGTTTTAGATGGGATGTTATGAAAAATTTCTACACCGAAAGAGTAGTCAAGCATTGGAGCAGGCTACCCAGGGAAGGAGTTGATTCAACGTCCCTGGAGGTATTTTAAAAGATGTGTAAATGTGCCACTTAGGGTCCTGATTTAGTGGTGAGCTTAGCAGTGTTAAAGGTTGGACTTGGTGATATTAAAGGTCTTTTCCAACCCAAATGATCCAATTTTATTCCATTCCATTACATTCCATTCTTTTAGAATCCTTATACATGATCGTGAGCACTTGACTTGACCCCATATTGTTCGTTAAAAGGTAGGCAAAACACTCTTCAGAGAGCTGCCCTGTCTGATAATCATAGCACTGATCTCACTTACCTTATTTTTAATTACTCTGATATCTGTATCATGTGTTGCATACCCCTGGGCTCAGGAACCTTATCATATTGTTGGTCTGTACAGAACCATGTACATTCTCTAGTTATAAATAGCAGAATTAATTATTACTAGTAAATAATATGTACTAGCTCATTTAAAATGAATCATGTTCTCCAGTCATCCTGGCAAACGAATAAAATAGGCAAAGCTACATGGCATCACTTTAAAATACTTCTTATATAATTATTATGAAATTGCATTAGGCTATGACTCATCCCTGCAAATGCAGGGTTCATTGAGGGTAATTAAAATAAGTTACTATCTCTTCAAGGCAGTGACTCATAGGCTGCTACCCATAGCAAAGTGCAGTGAAGTCAGAGAGAAGCTCCTTTCTTCCCACTGGAAAAAGCAACAGCAGCTTATTGGAGCAACAAATAGACTAAGTTTGCCCTTTCCTTTCGTCCTTTTAGCCAGCAGGTTTGAATTTTTTCCCTTTCCAAGAAACTAAATTAACTACGTATTAACTGCCTTACTAGAACTATAGGCAAAAGCAAAGGGGCTAAACAGAATTGGGATATACCCAAATGTCATTTCCCTAAATAACTGTTTGCAGCATTTTAAAAAAAAAGGTCTTTTCTGTGTGTAGCAATATAGTAGTCACCTAATCAAAAGTTGCTAAGAGTAAGGTGTCAGACCAAAGTCAAGTTGCATCTAAGGTTGATCTAAGAGAACCCAAGAGCTAAGAAGAGGAAATTAAGTGTTATGCTTCTTTCATGCTACAGGAGGAATTCTAGCATGACAGGTGATGTCAGCCTCTGCACTCATGTGTATCTGCACAATAACTGACAAGAGTTCATATTCTCAAATCTTTCTAAAAAAAATGCACACTTTAGTGGCGTCAGTTCAGAAAAATTCATATGTTCATAATTGGAAGTTCGGTTGCCAAAATACAAAGCTACTGAAAAAAATGAGTACAAAAGACTAGAATTTAGCTGCAACGCTCTCCCACACTCCAACCCTAATGACAGTTTATAAGTAGATCATTGTTTATCTCTACCATGGTTTTCTATGCTCTACAATTGGTGTTCTGTGTTTTCTAGTATGCTTCGCTAAATGCATTTTATTTTTTATGTGTGTTCTATTCATGAGCTTTTCAGGTCTTTTGATGTGGGATAAGCTAGACATCAAATACATTTCTCATTGCTATTCTTAGCAGTGTTCCATATCAGCAGCTTTCTGTCCACGTGATGAGAATTAACTTAGGGAAAAGATTATGCTTTTCAAAACATACATTAATCTAGTACCTACCAATGCTGGAAAATTTTATTCTTGGGAATACATGATTAAGCATATAGCATGTTGAAAGAATGCTTTCTCATTATAAACCTCTCTGCAATAACATAAATCATAATAGTAGGAATCTGTGACAGTTCAGTGTTAATTAACTGGCTCCTTTTCCTTAAAGCTTATCATCCCTGCCACAGTTTGCAAAAATTTGTGTAATATCAATAACAGAGCTCATAAAGAGTTTACCTTGTTTTATAAACCTAATCAGAATGAATTTTCTAAGAAAGCTGACAGAAATACTGAAGGAGGTGCACAGTTCATGATGTCCAAGTCGGGTTAATCAGTGTTTTAAACATTTACCTTCTCTTTCAGGCTTCACAAGCAGATCCCAAATATTGAACGGTTGCTTCACCACTTTCTCTGTACCAAGAGAAACACTCATGTACCACCTCAACAAACCCCATTTGTAAAAAAACCCCCAAAACCACTTAATTGAATAAAAAGTATAAATTTACATTTTTATAATTGTACTGGATCTGGCTGGGATGGAGTTACCTTTCCTTGTAGTAGCCCATACAGAGTTGTGCTTTGCATTTGTGACTAGAATGGTGTTGATAACCCCCCAGTGTTTTGGATATTGCTGTGCAGTGCTTACAAAGCATCAAAACTATGTCTCCAACATTCCCTATCAAAGGCCAGTAGGTTGGAAGTGGGCAAAAGGTTGGGAGAGCACACAGCAAGGACAGCTGACTCTAACTGACAAAGGGAATATTCCCCTACCATATGATGTTGTGTTCATAAAAAGAAAGTTGAGAGAACAGGCACCTAGGGGGAGAGTGGAGTGCAGGAGATTGAGACATTTGTCTGACAAAACAACCTCTACGTATACTGAGGTCCTGCTTCCCGGGAAGAGGCTGCATATCTACTGATGAGAAGGAGAGAATAGATCTACTCATTTTCCTTTGCTTCTGCGTGCAGCCTTTGCTTTTCTCATCAAACTGCCTTTATCTCATTATTGTCTATTGTATTTTCTACCCCTGGGGGACTGTCAGATTGGCATGTGGGGGAGAGGTGTCTGGCATCCAGTCAAGGTAACCCGTCACAATAATATTCTCTAAATTTTAACCACAGACTCTTGGATATAACATAAGTTTCAGTTCAGGTAGGAAGAACTGGAAGGTCTTTCATAACTCATCATTGCATCTGTTTGTTCTTCATGCCTCATTCGTATGCTTTCTTACTCTTATGGTCCAGGTCTTCATGTTGTAGAAGCTATAAGCTCAAACCATTCATTAGGTATTGTACCTATCTATCTATTAAACGGAAACATTGCATTATCTTTTTGCCAGACCAATTTGCACAGTTGCTTTCTTGTATAAAATTAGGTTTTCATTTCAAAGCAGTGTGTCATGGACACACAGTAGTATTCTAAAAATCAGCATCACAAATAATCATCCCTAGTGAGTAAATCTTGTGAACTGTTTCAGCAGAGAGGTGCTATTTTTGTGACACAGAATCCAGAAGATCACACTAAAATCCTTAGCTACTCTTTTATTGATTTTAATTATATTTATCAGTGTTCTGGCTACTCTATCCAATGTCTCATTTATATAAAATTAGTCTGCTCCTTTTTTTCCCCTCAGATATCTTTTAAGAACATAATTGGACACAGCAAAGAAGCTTCCTTAAAGGTCCCCTCTTTTTGTAGGCATGAACTCAAGCACCGCCGAAAAGAATTCAACATTTTTTACTAAAATGACTTTTAAATTAAAAAAAAAATTCCCTACTAGGGAACATCAGTCACCTCATAAGCAGGAAACCTTTGAAAAGTGCTCTGTATTTCTAAAAGAAATATAGACTAACTTCCAAATTTTTGGCATTCCTGAGATGTGTTGCATTTCCCCCCTCTCGTTCATCTCCATCCTAAAAAGATCCCTTTCTTTCACCAGTAGAAGTCCCTTAGTACAGAAAAAGAATGACCAAAGCCATTATTGCAGGACCGGGAACAAATGTGTATGAATTATGTATGCTTGTGCACTAAAAAGATGTATGAGATGATTGTTTTTATTATAACCATTATTCTGCCTTTTCCACTCCTCCATTCCCATTTATGTTTCTAATTTGTCTCCATATAAACTCCTAAACTTAGAGATTATGTCCCTACAATATCTATGACACTAATGGATGGCACTAGAACAACAATTACTACAGTGCTGTTGTTCATGATGTTCACACAGAAGGCCTGGCAGCAAACCCATCATAGGTACAAAATTAATTAAGATAGACATATGCAAAGTGTAAAGTCCTTCTATCAATACATCACTTTTATTGAACAAAACTGAACACTTATCTGTCTGAATTGTGTCTAATGACTGCATTTGGTGCTGTTCTTCATGTTAACTAGTGCTACACTGAGTATCAGGGCATGTTGGTCAATCTATATAAGTCAATTGCCTAGACAAAGATTTTGCTTTCAGTAGCAAAAGATGACTCAAGGCTAGATCCTGACCAAATCACTACAAATGTAGTTTGTGGCATAGTACAGCCCTCAAATTGCTTGTTACAGTATTTTGGGATAAATTGAAAACAAAAATTAAAGTTATTCTTGATCATATATGCTTTACTTAATTCAATGAGCTAAAGTAAGAACTAGTCTGTTCCCACTTTGAGTTTGTATACATTGAGATAGCAGTGTGTTGGCTATTGATAGAATCAAAATTTTTCCTCCTAGCTATGTTAACATAGCACAGCAAATGCTTTAATTTTTGTCTTTGTGAAATGTTGATTTGATTTTCAGTGTGGAATAACAGCTACTGCCATGCCTCAGATATCTTGGGAAGCATTCAGAAACTCAATTGTCCGTTCATCTAAAAGTTGTGTTTACACTGCTTCGGTGCCACAGAAAATATTTACATCTATGTTTTCAAATAGTGCAGGGAGTGTTTGAAAGACAGACACATCAGTACTGAGACGTGTAACTGGGTTTGCTTCTAGAGATTTGTGGCAGTATGGTTTATGATCCCCCTTTCACTGAAACACGCACCTAGGACCATATGAGGCTGAGATTGCTTATCACGTCTCTCTCACACACACTCTTTGTGTCCTCTTTTTTAAATAATTAGATGTTTTCAAGGGGAAGGGCAACAAGTGTTTTCTGAAATAGGTAAATGGTTTGACACAAGGATGTTTGAGTGAGCTGGGTGTCTTCAGCCTGGGAAAGAGTCAATTCATGACAACAAAGGATAGAAGTTTACGATACTACAAATGTTTTGGAGACAGTGAAGAGGAATTAGGTTTACAACTCCTCTTAATAAAAAATCTAGGGCCCATCAAAAGACTGTAGGAGCAAGGCTCATAACCATGAGAGCTGGTTCTTCGGGCAGCAGGTGCTAGAACTATGAAATTCACTGTCCAAAGAAGTCACAAAAACTACAGTTTAGCTGAGTTCTCCAGGAAACCAGACGACAATATGGAAAAGAATCGTTTTATTCTTGAGGCCCTATCAAACAAATTTATCTTCTTGTTGCTGTTCCTGCAGTACCTACTCTTTTCTAGGGTTGATACATTTTACAGCTCCTGGAACTCAGTCCTTACTATGGACATATTTTGGTGGACAGAAGTGATTGGAATTATACTTTCAAATCTGAATTTGACTTCATTGAGCTGGGTAGTTCTTAAGCTTTATATTTAACTCGTTTCCTTGGCATAACTGCACTATGTCCTGTGACCAAGATGTTACAAATAAACTGCAGCTATAAATAATTCATAGCTCTCATATATAATATATAATGTCAAGTTATGAATGTAATACATGCACAATGCATTCATGTTGCACAAGCACCCAAATAATTGCCCTATTTTGAATATATCTAAAAATACTCAGATCTAACAACAAAATCCATTCCCATTGTAACATAGTAAAATCCTATGATGAACTTCAAATAATTCTTATTGTCAGCTGTATGTGGAGCTTTCAAATACAGCACATCTGTCTTGGCCCATAAATTCTCCTTTTGAAAAGAAAGCAGAAGCCTTTCTCTCTGCTGCCATGTACAGGATGTTGCTGATTACCTAATATCCACTCAGCTTGTTTTCATCTAATTTAGAATTTTACTTCAAAAAGTGCCTTGGGATATTTCAAGTATGAAGGGAACAATTTAAATCCCATTTTTGTTCTCTACCACGCCAAAAGGCAAAAGTAATAACCTTATGCAATGATGCACCACGTTGCATAGGCTGATGTGATATTACATAACTTTGACTAGGTACTGAAAGAAACAAATGTTTTCAACATACACTGAAAAAGCTGTAAATGCAGAGGTCTTTTCAGTGCCCTGAATGAGCACAATATAGACACTGTAAGCAACAAATCTGGCTTTCAGTTGAACTCATTCAGACAGACGTGGAACACCAGTGCTCCTGTTGCACTTGCTTTGCCCAAAAGCAACCAGGAAATATTCTGTTAAATCTCCCAGCAAAAGCAAACAGATCTTGTATTGTAAAATGATGTTCCCCTTTTCAATCAAAAATTGCAATGTTGGTGACTACTCACCCTTTGATGATCATTTTTGGACATTTTATTTCTATTTCATTTATGGAACCAAACTCAAAATTGAAATTCAATACTTGTTTACACTCCTACGGAAAAGTAAGGGATGTTCAAGAAGCAAGCTATAATCTTTAAGAATAAAGGACCAATACAGGACCATTGCCACACATCTCACTGCTTCCTGTATGTGTTAGATCACTGTTGATCAAGCAAGACAAGCTAAGCTTCAGAGAACAACTTAATATGTAACCAAATTTGAGCTGCTTCCTTACTCTTTTAAACATATTCTTTTATTTTATGCCTAAGTAAAACAAAACTTGTAGTAAAATTAAAAGGTTTTTTCTTTATTAAATAAAACCACTGATGAGCATAATATGCTATCTCTGTTACTCTAGACACTAAGGTAGTGTCGTCTCAAGGAGTGCTACTGTACTAACCAACTATGAGCACTGAACTGATAGCATCTACACGAACAAAGATCTATCTGGGAGCAATAAGAGCATTACTTCAAAGTAAGATGGTTTCTGAGGATCAGACTTCGGACACTGCTGGGAGAAAAAACTGAAAACATTAGAGAGTAAAATTTTAAACCAAACATAAGACTGTGTTTTGAGGCACACAACCTCCACAAAGTACATGCACTAATGCATTACTGTGGTCATGTTAGAAAAAGATGGTAAAATATTTGGCTGATGTTCTCACAGGAGGTTTGCAAGCTCAGATATTATAGTTGCCCGTTCCCTCTGCATTTTACAGCTTAATTACTTAGTTACTGATAAAAAAAATCTTCACTACACTAGGTACTGTACAGTTAGTACTCTGCTTTTAACCTTCTTTTGAATATTCAGCAATTCTGCCAGCTAACTTCTGATAACTGCATACTTTTTTTCCCACTTTAATCTTTAGAGCCCTAACTGAAAGCAAATAGCTGGAAATAACTGAGAAAAATGCCTAACAGTCACATTTCAAGTCCCATTTTACTATTAAAATCATAATTTAATCTCTGTTCTTTTAAAAATAATGTATATACTAAACTATGAGAATATGCTGGATTTTAATGTCCTAGTGAAGGATGTCATCAATTAATTATAAACCAACCATTTTTCAATGTATTTGTTTTTCAGATAGGTGATAATAAAAAGAATATAAAAGGAAAATACAAGTAAAACTACTGATATACAAGGTATGGCATGTGATAATAAGAAATAAGGCCATTTTATATCTGTGTTTCATCTTCCTTGGTACACTGATATAATGCAGCAAGCAGAGCAGCAAAGCAACAGTAAATCTTTACAAGCAAAATTGAAGGAAACCACATGAATATTCATATAATTAGCCAATCTAATTTGTATGTCCATTGAATTTCCTATGTTAACATGTTCAAGTTGCTTCCTTGTGGTCTTCGGGAAGCCTTTCACTTTATAACTTCAAGGGTACTATTTACAGCAATGATGAACAAGCATTCTTCTGCAATATTGAATGATGAAGCAACCATAAAGAAAGTTTTTCTGATTACAATAGCAAACAGACTTGAAAGTGATATGAACAGTTTTATTTCTCTCAACTACTTTCAGAAAAAATTTCTATTTTGTCTGTGTTCTAGGTTATTAAATCAGAAACAATAGTATAATGCAGTTGATTTCTGAGAATTTTGTTCAAAATACGATTTATTAATTTAAAAAATAGTTTAAAAAAGGTTGAGGCAAATTGGAGCTCTAAATCAAATTTCTCAATTAACTACTCTAAATTAAACTAAGAGGGATTACTTTCTGAGTTAGAGGAAAGTCAATCTAAGTGTATATATATATATAAACAAGATCATATTATTGTTAGAATATTGTTCACTTACACACTTGAATGCTAAGAGACATTAGAACTAATTGCATTACAAATAAGTGGTTAAATAAAAACTCAGCTCAAGTTTCTCAGAGTTCATACACTTCAGCAAAGTCAGATCACAGTGTCCAGTGGCTGCCACAAATGACAGCTCAGATAATGGTTTCACTTGTAAATCACTAAAAATCTGGTTTTACAATGATTTTGTATTTAAACTAAGCCAAACCATCAGAGTTACAACAGAATGTACCTGTGAGTGATGGACTCATTTTGATGGATGCCTCAAAGTCATCACAATTTGCATGTAAGTTATGCCTGCAAAGTTTGACTGCTGATTAATGACAGCTGTCTCTTTCACATCCCAATCTGGGAATTCAAGTTGAACACCAAGTCCTAGAACAGAGAAGAGAAAGGCAATGTACAGACTCAACTAACAGAAAAAACACGTTTGGAAGGAAGCCAAAGACATCACTGGACCTTTTTGCTTCCCAGAGAAGGGCGGGCACACAGTACATAATTTGTTCCTCAGAACGTTTCACTATGGATCTCTCAGGGACCACCTGGCACTTCTAGCTATTGGCCAGGCAGTCTACACCAGCACTTTGATATCATTTTGAAGGAAAAAAAAAAAAGAAAAAGGAATGTGTGAGGCCCCCGCAGTTTCATCCAGCTTTATGTATTGTCATCGTCTGCAGATAAATCACACTAACACAGCCTAAATTATCATAGTATCACAGTCTAAGCTAGAAAACATGACTTTTTATCTCCAAAGAAAGGAAAAATGTTAGATCCTGAGGTGTTTCTAGTGTATAGGCAAAAGTCATCTCACAGGTCACCACCAGTCTGTTATGGAAAAGAGAACAATTTCAGTAATAGTCATGGCTCACTGTGTCCATGGTCAAAGACCACGTTAAAGTGATTATGGGCTGGAGCAACGCTTATACCCTAGAAGGAGGCTCTACCCAAACTTTTTGTTCAGAAAAAGGTGGAAGAGTCTAAGGCTAGTCTTAGCAGAGGCCCTCCTCTGCAAAAAAGGGAGTTATCTGTAATAAATGGCAAAATACTGGGAGCACAAGTCAGAGGAAATATTGTGAAGTGGCGAGAAAAAATGGTAAAACAGAACAGGAGCAAACCACTCATGATGTGGCAGATTCAGCTTCACACTAACAAACAGGGGCAACTACATTGTATAAATGAGAGTATGAATGTACTTGTACTGTGTTTCCTCTGTGCGTTCTTTATCATCTTTAGTTATAAACCGCATGAATTATGTAGGGGTCCAGCTAGACTGTGCAATTATAGCTGTGAAGATAAAAGGAAGTAAAAAAGATTGCTATCCTTTTTCTCTTATTAATTGCATCTCGCTCTCCGTGTATCATAATAAATGTGACGATACCTGAATTCTATAAAAATACGGCAGAAAAATCCCCAAATACTGAGACAAGACCAGCCCTGATCCAACAAGGCAATTGCTTGCAGGCCAGACTGTAAATGCATAGATAGTCCTACTGAAGCAGGAGTGACTGCTTGAATGATGATACTGCTTAGTAGTAGGTCCTTCATAGGATATAAGGTGCGTCTTTGCATTTATCAGAGGACCAACAGTAAATCATGTCGAGTGCTACCCATACACACTCTGTATTATTGTAGTGCACTGTAAATAGCTCAGCCACAAGCTCTGCTTGCTTACGAAGTGATGTGCATGTCACTGAAGAAATCAAAGGCCATCTACACCAAGACATAGCGCTGTCTCCCACACAAACCGGTGAAGAACAGCTTTTGTTTCAGTCACATCCCATTTTGTTATATAGTAGCAAGAGCCATTCCACTGCTCTGAATGATAAAGGGACTACAGACATCATACCACAGTAATTAAAGATTTATAGTAGTGTAAATAATTAACACTCCCCCTTTCCACTGAACACAAAAGTCATGCTTAGATGAATAAAGAAGCAGCAGTAAGCTCATACCAGGCAGCTGAAAACAGTTTATCTATAATACATCTCAGAAACCTCACATCCTCTCTCAAAAGAATATTTTCTGTTAGGTCAGGATATATTGGATATAAAGTGATATATTGCATATTTAGTTCTTTTTTCAAAGGAATGAAGATGTTCCCTATTTCAAAACTTCTTGATAAAAGCAGTCTGTATTTGTATTTAGGCTCCACAAAGTAATGCACTGAGCTCTTCAAATACTGGAGACTATACCACTATGGTCCTGACACCTGCAATCTTGGTGCCATCTGGAAATTTCATTATAAGAGAGGGCTTTGTCCTTTTGGAATTTTGGGAGCTACTACATTAGGTACCACTACTTTTTCAAATTATTTTTCCATGAAAAATAACAATCGAGTTCTGGATACAAATTCTTGAGTAATACTCACCAGAAATGCAGGCCTTAGTTTATGCCCCTACTGGAAAAAATATTGTCTCTCATTTTCATTGTATCCTAACAGGATGGCTTTAAATCCCTTTGGATTACACAGTAGACTTTCAAAGCAACATTCCAAACCACAAAGTATGCTCAAATTTATATGCTAAAGTTGCAAAGACCAGTACTCAGAAGGGATGAACCAATACCAGAAATAAGGACAACGTGGTAAATTTAATATAGATCCATTGTTCATATGCATTATGGTAAAGTCAGTAGCTTCTTGGTCCCTTGCCCTTTATTTAGAGGCGTTTGCTTTCAGTCACTGCACAGAGTGGAGTTGTTCTGGTATGAATGAAATGTGCAATGACAAAGGTCATTTGTCCAGAGTTTCTCTGCCTCAGCTGCTGCAGAACCTGGAGCGTGAAGGGTAAACAAAGTTGGCTAAACTTGAAACTTCTGTCTGCCAGGGAATACCAATGCTCTCTTTCAGGCACCTCGAGTTAAATTAAAAAGGAAAATAACAATATTTCCTGCAAGATGGCAATTCTGATGAGGTTTTCTTCTATAGAAAAGAAAAGAAAAGAAAAGAAAAGAAAAGAAAAGAAAAGAAAAGAAAAGAAAAGAAAAGAAAAGAAAAGAAAAGAAAAGAAAAGAAAAGAAAAGAAAAGAAAAGAAAAGAAAAGAAAAGAAAAGAAAAGAAAAGAAAAGAAAAGAAAAGAAAAGAAAAGAAAAGAAAAGAAAAGAAAAGAAAAGAAAAGAAAAGAAAAGAAAAGGAAAGACAAGACAGGAAATTTGTTTTAGGAACACATCCAGAGCTTGCAAGTTTCTGGTTTCTTCAGTGACAGACAAAAAAATTGCCCTGAAACCTCTCTCTTGTCAGCATTAGGAAGACTCCTCCAGCCTTCCTGTGGTAAGAAAGCCTTGTGGGACTATGCAACCCCTAAGCCACTATTGATCTCTGCCAGGGCCAGCCCTTGAGGCTCGCTCCTCCAAGGCCCACAGGCACCCCAGCTGGCCCAGACCACCAGCAGACACTTCAATTGCTCCCAAGCAGGCTCCTTCTTTGGCTTCCCTGGACAGCTCATTTTTGCTGAAACACAACTGTCTGTCCTCCCTGATGCCCCTGGAATGTTAGGAAAGCCTAAAAAGAGCCAAACCATTTCTATGAACCTCATCCTCAGGAAAGGCTAGTTTGGGTTGACATGTCCTCATCTCCAAGACAATCACTGCAAGGAAGATGTATCTCCTTCAACAAATGCACTCGAGTACTTGAACAGCAAGAGGGGCACTTGGGACTAGCAGGTAGCTGTTCCTTGTGCTTTAGCAGCCTCAGGTCATGCTTTCACCCAGGCTACAACATAAAATTTGGTGAGGAGAGATGTCCATGCCGTCCTACACTCAACTCCAAGCAAAAGGAAAGTTGACTTCGTGTACCTGACTTTTAGTGGGGCCAGAGAGAAGGAAAAAGCCCCATCTCTGGGGCTGAGGGGAGAACGCTTGACTGCGGCACCAGGAAGGCGTGCTGACAGGTGGAGGTTACGTGGAGGCAATGCCTGCCCCAGGCTGGCATTTCTTCACGGAAGGGGTTGAGTACTCTTGTACCTGGGCCAGGATTTCTGTGCCAAAAATCTGCCTAATAAATAAACCCTGGGCCTTTTTTTCTAAACCAGTTTCATTCCACAATCATTTTTTACAGACAGAGAAACAATATTTTTGTGAGAGTCCATTTGTAATATGTCTTTTTTTCCTTTGTCTCCTTCCTTCTTTTTCACAGCAGTGTGACCTGACCCTGGGTGTCTGGCAGCTACAAGACCAGCAGCATCCAGGGTAGCCTTGCAGGCACTAAATGGGTCTCAGACTATGCAGGGGTCATATTCATTTCTCTTGAGAGTTTCTTAAAGACGTTTAGTTCCTGCGACATGAAACCAGTTACTAAATAACAAAGATTCAAAAATTAGTGTTACTGGTTCTCATCAGGCTGCAGCCAGGCAGTGAGGGGGAGGAGGAAGGCAACTATGTGAGCTGCAGAGGACACAAGACCTGCAAGTTCTGGTGAAAATTCATCAGGATTTCAGGCTGAAAAGTTAAACTCAGCCGATTTCTGTGGTCTGTGGTTCTCTGTTGCATCACTGATGACCACACAAGGTATAACACTGTTTTCCCACCACTATTTAGCTTAAGATTTTCAAAGGTAAAAAGCCCTTATGTTAATCTGCTGTAATGTGACTTTATCAGTGCTTTACTGGTGGAAGAAGACTAGGATTATGTAACTGTTAATGAAAGGATTTCTATGTTTCTCTGAGACAAGGAGTATGAAGAGAAGTAATTGAGAGACAGCCAGGAAGATTGTGGTGAATGACTGTGTATGTAAGTTGCATAATATCTTGTACTGTGAACAGTGGGAAAATACACAATCTAAATCACACTCTTAAAGAGGACTGGGTATCCTGAACAGCAGCTACAAAATGGGCCAGCTCTACTTTTTAGAGCGTTCTACTTTGACTACAACCTCCCAGCCAGGCTGACAGTCAGTGGGTGCACGGGGTCCCCATTCCTAAATGCAAAACACATGAATCATCAGAATAAAGAGCAGGAGTTTCTCTTTTTTTCATTAGCGACCAAAAAAGAAAGAACAACAACAAAAAAACCACCAAACAAGCAGGTGTATCTTTTTGTTTCTCTGGCACAGAAATATTCTTCTTTTCTCCTGTTCAAGAAACATCTGGAGCAGTCTGCAAACTCTTTAAAGCTTTTCATTACATTAAAACACCCTCAGATTTTGGCATGTTCTCAGTAATATCCCTCTGCAAAGTGGTAAAATATTTGTATGAGAAAAAATGTCTATAAATATGTTTTAGTGGAAGTTCAGGCATTTAAAATGCTTGGTTTTCGAACACACTTTAAGTGAATCTCTGCCTTCAAGCATAACAGATGATTTCAGTAGTTCTTGAAAGCATCTCAAAAAGCTCCACGAATGTACAGATTCATCATAGAGTTTTCCCCTAGAGTCAGAGGATGAACCTTACGAACATTCAGAAGAGCAAAGACCTTGAGGGGTCAACATTTTTGGCTTGTAGAGCACATATCGAAAAAAAACCAAAACAGTTGTGCTAAGGAGCCTGGGAAACCCACTCCCAGGGTTTACAGACAGCCTCTGGATTCAGTTGGTGCCTTCTATCAGCCTACAGTATGCTCTGAATGAACTCTGACCATGCAGAGCTCCAGCAAAAAGAAAAGAGCATGTGTGCTGCTGTCTGGTTATAACATGCCTGCTGACATTTATGTCTCGTCAAAAACTTGTTCTCCCAACATGTACTGCTGCCTCTTCATCCTGTGCTTGGTATGGTGAAGAAGCAGCTTTGAAAGTATGAAAACAGGAGCTACAGGCGGTGGCTAGGATCTCAGTGTTCTTGTACATATGCTTCAACTCAGCTACCACAGCCTTTCCAAAATATGAAAGCTTGTTAGAGAAAGTTATGTGATTTTCCCCAGAGTTTTTGCTGATTAATTTTGTATCTATCTGAAGCAGGTAGGAGGAAAAGTACCTTGCAGAAATTTAAATACATTTTGTAAATAAAATAAACATTTTGAGAGCCCAAAGCATTTTTTTTAAATCCTATCTCCATCTGTCAATAACAAAAATGAATTTTTTTACCTACATAGTATCTTCCTAGTGGTTACTAAATAGAATTAGGGGTATCGAAAAATATGCAAAAGGTCTGCTCGTGATTCTGAGGGTAATCATGCATGTTGGGGTTGTCTGAATAACTTGAATAGCTTACGATTTAGATGTTACGCTGTACATAGTGTTAAGACAAGCTCTGAATTCTGTATTTTACTTGACACAGCCAATAATACCTCCAAGCTGGTCAAATACAATTTCAGAGAAAATTAAGTAGCTAAAAAAAAAAAATCTTATTCTGTAGAGGTCTTGTGGCTTCTCTCTCTCTTTTTCTGAGAGCTAGATAAAAAAATTCTAAGCGATGGAAATATTTAAATGAGACGGTAACAACCTGAAACCCTTCCACGTGAATTACCACTATCCATAGCGCCAAGAATTCCCTCAAAGGAGCCATAAGTGCTGATGGCAAGGACTGAGAGATATCTTACTAGTTGGAGTTGGTTTTAAATTGTCATCCATGGGTAGTTAAAGTTCCTATCACACCAGCAATTTTCTCTGGCTCACTGGTCAGGAAAACAGAACTGGCCAGCTCTTCCCCTAATGAAGGATTAGGATTTCATCCTGCAGACACTAACCATCCTCTTCCTTCACTGTTATTCATTTCATAGGTTCATTGACTTATTAGCACTTACAGAAGCAGCCCTCCTGCATCACTGTGGTGTTATTTAACCCTTACTACTGCATGGTATGTCAGAGCCCTTTGAAATGAAACAAAGGAAAGAAGCTGCTCAAAGAGGTTATCACAGAGACATACATGGTTGACAGCCCCTTCCTGTCTCTCCTCATGCTTTTTTTATTTGAGAACAGATTTCGAGATTCCTCTTGGTTCTCAGTTGAGGTTATGACATTGGTACAACTTCCCTGAGACTTATTTGCCCATCTCTGGTGCAATTTTAATTTTCTTGACAATTTGAAAAATTCTTTAGAAGTGAAGTTAAGAAAATGGCCCTTCCTTTCAGCATGATCAAATTATCATCCCAGTTCTACTTATTCAAATTTGCTGTCTCTCTCCCACTTTATATCACATAAGTGAGTTGGAATCCAGCTTTCTACTAAAGCTGCTATTGTGTCCATGGAAGCACATTCCTCCATGCACCTCAACGCCCCCTGTGTGATCCCCTGTCACCCCCTTTTCTTCTGTCTTTAATTTCCAAATAGGTGTGTAAGATATCTCCTCAACTAAAATTGATTGTGATCACAGTATCTTTAGGTTTTAGTACGTGTAAGACTTTACTCAGGGTGAATTTCTTTCAGCTTCAGTACTTTTATTTGCATCTAGCAAGGATTACAGAAGAAAAGTATGCACTGTCTTATCTTGATGATCTGCTGAGGCCAAAACAGATCTTTGCTGCATTTCAGATGCAGGACAGGTTTTTTATGATCAAGCTGTTACTGTTGATTCTTGGAACTGTGCCAGCTGCACTGTTTCTAATTTGGCAAATAGCAGGCATAGGGGATTACTGCATGCAGCCACATGGTCTATGTTTTCCCTCTGACACCTTTTCTTGTGTGACCCTAGCCTTCTCCCAAGAGTCAGACTAAGATGCTGCTGTAAGATAAGGCAGGAAAAGATCTTCCAGTTTCAGTAACCAGTATATTTATCTTATTTGAAATAGAGACCATACCTTGGATTTAATACAAGAGTAACTAGGTCATCAAATAACCTGGAAATCTACCAAAAGGACACAAAACAATCTGTATGGAGAAGACTTTAGGTAAATATTTTATTTAAACAGTGAACAACTATCATTAGCCCTTTAACATGCACTTTGTATAATCATCAGATAATACCCAGCCTTCTCTCTTATTTCATTTTTTAACTCTCCTTGTCACTTATTATCCTCTTGGTATATTTCTGCATTGCCATGCAACGTTATGTTGTATAACTGCTAGACAGATTACCCTATTTTGCAAATTGATCTTCACTGTAAGCTAACAATATTCTGCTAAATTAAGTTTGTAATAAAACCATGTCCATCATGGATCACCTTGGCTTTTAACCATTGGTGAAGAGGAACTTCACAAATATTTTGATTTTTTCACTTTTTCCATGTGCCAAGACAATCAGAATAGCAACATTCATGCATCAAATATATTATAGCATAATATATTTGTACCTATTATTACCTATTTGTACATATTATTGTACCTCCATTTTATTATTTTAATTATTATTATACTTTGAATTTTTGGCTATGTTTTCCTCTCTGTAGCATGAGATTCTCACACATTCCTGTGATCAGAGGTCAAACTAAATAAAAATGGCCCTACTGGTTCTGTCAAGTAAATTCAAACATTACTGTGAAGCCTCATATCAATAATGCCTTTTGTGCTACTATATTCTGTAAGCAATTCCAGTGGAATCCCTGTTCTGAGTGGTTTATTATAGCTCAACCATAAAAATGTGCTTTGGGCTGAAAGTGGATTTATAAGATTTCTGCCCAGGAGCATATGCTTTGTAAAATTTAATTTAAATCAGCTTAGCTATTTTTTTCTTTACTGAAGAATAAAAACAAAAATAGATTATTAGTCTTTTTCTTAGCAGTAAAACCCTCTCAATTTTATTTTTATAACAAGTAGGCATTGTTCTTCCCCTTCATACATGTATGTAATTTGATCAACTTCAGGGAGGACACAGAGAGGACCATGAGAGCAAAACTAGTCTTCCATATTTTAAATGGAATATGGAGGCTGTCTGGCCAGCTATTTGGACTAGGATTTTCTATTGGGTAAAGGGAAAAACAGGATCAGTGATACTATTATTATTGAAAAAAAAAAGAGGGTCTAGTGCACATAAACTACTTTTCACAACAGTTAACAGCAGAGAGATCTGTGAAATGGTGATAGGAAAAACCCCATTCTGTTTGGTATAATTCTCTTTACAGACCCACTATTTCTCTTGGGATTCCTGGACACAACTTTTTTTTTTTTTTCCTGCTCTGACGTTTAGTTTGTGCAGAATTTAGGGGGTTTGTTCTAGGTTTCCTGGATTTCCAGACATTTGCACATCTTGCTGTGAAATTCCAGACAGAAGTATGGCAATTGTCTCACGCATTTATGGTGAGCTAAAAACATGCAATAATTCCTCCTGGAGTCGTTAAGTGGTATTTGTAATTTGATATGGAGTTATGTGTCTTGGTAACATTTACATAAAAGATAGAAGAGGTGTGCCTTCTGGAATAATGGGATCTGGAACAATGAAAAGAATAACCACTAAGTCTAGTTTTATCTAAAACTGTTACCACAGAAAATATTTTTCAACCTACACAGAACTTGTTATTTATAGTTCTTGAGGAACAAGGAGTATACAAAACTGAAAAACTACATTTATTTCATCCAAAGTGACAAACTTTCAGTTTAACATAAAATATCACATTTTTTTGTAACAGATTTACTGTGATAACTTTAACTTTGTTTTACTTGAATGAGATTTTCCTGACCACTCAGCCTGGTCAAACAGCAGCATCAACCTAAAGAACAGTACTCCATCAAATATATTGAAGTTCCTCTGAAAATATTCAATCTCATGCCAAGAGCATTACTTTTGAAGAACTACAACCCCAGTTATATTTCACCTTCAAAGTTTTTTCACCTTCTTAACTTGCTAGAGGTCATGGACTTTGGGCAGAGTAGATTGAGTCGAGCAAATCGTCAGACAAGGCTGCACCATTTCATCAGAACCAGCAGATAAACTGCTCACCAGGTAACAAGGAGTTGGAAATGCAGGAGTGGTATTGCTCGTGGAAACTAGGAAAAAAACTTTCTCATGGCAGTGTGCAGGACATACACCATCTACTTCAGAGACCCCACCAGTTCTGAGGGAATATGCTTTCCACTAATTTCTGTTTCAACATAGCTGAAGATGAAGCATGTCACGTGCCCCATGTTCTGAGTACTCTACTTCCAGAGAGTTTGTAGAGGCTTTCCCTTCCCTTCCCTTCCCTTCCCTTCCCTTCCCTTCCCTTCCCTTCCCTTCCCTTCCCTTCCCTTCCCTTCCCTTCCCTTCCCTTCCCTTCCCTTCCCTTCCCTTCCCTTCCCTTCCCTTCCCTTCCCTTCCCTTCCCTTCCCTTCCCTTCCCTTCCCTTCCCTTCCCTTCCCTTCCCTTCCCTTCCCTTCCCTTCTCTTCTCTTCCTCCCACAAATAAATGAAGCCCGTGTTGGGAAGGTACTCTTTTCTTCATCTCTTTCAGTGGGTTAGCTGTTAATCAGCAACTTCCAGGGAAATCAAGATGAGTTGTAATAAATCAGGTGGATAAAAATAAGACAGTGAACAGGATGCATTTAAAAACAACTTGGGAATGAGGATAAGTAAAGGAATGATGTCAAAAGAGCTTAATGAGTTTCAGCAATACCAAGACAAGAATATCTGAAAAAACTATTTTAATTTGCAATAGATGTTACAGTCAGTATCATGCACCCATATATATACAAATACACAGACAAGCACACACATACATATATATGAATAGTCTTGATGTTATTTTAATGTTGAATTAATCTCAGATTTTAATACTGTCAGGTACTCAAGATGTTTATTCACTATACTATGTGTAGCTGATGCATATCCAGGAGAAGGAACCTGAAGGAATCTGCCTTACTACAATATGCTCACAAGCTGTCTTTGATGGATAAGGTAGTACAACAATTCACTAGCAAACTGGAAATAGCCAGCCAAGGGGACTTGAAAATCCAGCAGCAGTAGGAGTGAACAGGAGTCAATATCACATGCCAGATATCCTGCAGTTGTATAATGTCAGATCCTGCAGCTGGACACAAACATCCGTCTTCCACACATATAATGCATTTCACAGTAGAAGAATAGCCAAGCTCACTGATGACTTAATTTATGTAAGATGGATCAAAAGCTATCATGCCACGTTTCAGCCTTCTTGCTAAGGCATCCCTTTTCAGACTATCCACACAGCTGAAGTCTTCCACGAAGTTCTCACATCTAGGTAGTTCTCACATCCCACATCTCAGTAGCATCCTTAGCTCTGCCATGGACACGTATGTCCTGTTCCACTCATTTCTGTTCATCTAGCTTGTTCTCCTATGGCTTGTGTTCATCTCAGATACGGCTCACAATTCTTCCATTTCTCCAACATATGAAATACAGACAGGTTCTTTTTACCTTGATAGCTCTTCACAGACCATCATGCCTCTTCTCAGGTTGCTCTCAGAAGTATCAAGTGATATGAAAAGAGGCAAGAGGAACACAGAAACAGGTTACCCAGGGAGGCTGTGGGGTTTCTGTCCTTGGAGATACTCAAAACTCTGGCAAACTACTGTCACTGACCCTGCACGAAGAGAGGGTTAGACTGGATGATCTCAAGAGGTCCCTTCCCACCTCAGCAACTCTGTGATTCAGGGATCTTATCTACCCACTCTCCTTCATTACTGACTTGATGAATCTTCCCTTAAAAAAAAAATTCTAGCAGTTTATGCCACCTAGGAGTTACATTTCCAAACTTGTCCCTATGCCTAGGAAAGTCTCCCTACAAACTTCCTCTGAGCTACCCTTTTCAAGACTCTCCTGAAAACTCTGCTGCAGACAATAAAGCCTATAAATTAATTTGTCAAGACGTAAGTAGGTGGTGTGTCTACTTGTTACTCTGACTGGTCCTCCCTTTATAATTCAGGTGCTAAAATGCCTGAGACACAAACTATACTTGGGTTTTGCACCTACCACCCCTGTTTGTTATACATAAGTAGGACTGCTAGGCACTCAGTGAAAAGTGGGTACTCCTAAAAAAGTCATAGTCTCTTCCAGATTTCTTCAAAATTAAAATAAAGGCTTTAACTACTACTTTCAGTACTAAGGAACTGTTCTGCTTGTACAAATACACAGAATCTGTGAAGCATCTAGATTCTAAAATATTTCTTTGTTTGCTACACTATGCATTTAAGTTGCATCAGTTCCATGGAACATAGTCTGAACTTAATTGGTAACTATGGTGACTGTCTGTAAAAAATGATGTGACAAAGATGCCTCTGACTTTATTTATCAGGGAATAAGGAACAGTTGGAAACAGAAAACTCTGCTTTTCACAGACAGGTCATTCAGTCAGCCATTTACATAGGTTGCTAATATACAGATGGGTTTTGAGTCACTTGCCTCCACCTGCATGAATAGATCTGTTTCTCCTCTTCTTTAATGGTGATGTGCTGGGTGCAATCAGACAGGCAGATAAAGTTCTGAATCAGTTCCTGTCAAGGGATGGGGTGGCACTACCTCTTAGGCAGATATTTTCTCCAACTTACTGTACGCACTGCAGTGTGAATCTGCTGCCTGAGCAAGAATAGTTACTTTCCCATGTGTTTCTGGCTCTCACTGGCAGCAGAGATGATGCTGTGTTGAATGTAATAATTATACATCCTGCTGTCCCCTTTCTTTGATGCAATGGATTAGGAGTGAAGACCTTAAACAGGACTGCAGTTGGCAGTGACCAATTAGCTAGCAGAATGTTTGGGAAAGGTCCTTTTGCTGCTTACACTTTATTACCAACTGTGCAAAAAGCCATTAACAGCTGGCCCCTCTTTTTTCATTTTTGATACCTGTATAAACAGCAAAAAGGATGCTACAAACAGCAGAAGAAATTCAGTCTGATCTCAGTGATAAAAGCAGTCTACTCAGTCCCAATGAATCAAAACTAGCAATTATCTGTATTTGTCTCATACTAATCTTTGTTCAAATAAAGTAGAATCTGGAACAGCCAGAAAACATTGACCTCTTTGTCATAAGGATAATAACAACAGTATCAAAGTGACATAATACCTATGGTGTCAGGCAGTATTAAGTTTTGCCGTGTTTCATTGCATCTACTTGAATATAAATACACATGTATATTACTGTGATATCCAATTTGGTATCAAATTTTACTGTGTATGAAAATTTGACTCTTACTTCACCAGAACTAACTTCTCTGGTCTCTTTTCTGTGTTCCATATCCAAAGTCATTAGAAAGAGTACACTAGCACAGTTCTGCCGGCTATACAGAAAGAAAAGCCAAACCATAATCTTTCCTAGTACATTATCATTTTCCCCAGAAACACCTCCTTGCCCAAAGCACAAAAATGTTTAGTTCCTCCTTCCAAGCCTGTTTTCTTTGTTTGGGAGTAGACAGTCACTACCTGGCAAAATCAAAGTAGCAGAAACTAACATAGGCAGAACAAGTTCTGAGATTTGCAAACAGAGCAAAAGTCAGATGATTTTGAAATATAATCTATAGCTTGTGAAATGTGTAATGAATCTGGTGCCCAAAGATATGGATTGAGAAATAAAATAGCTCGAGCTCCCTGTGAGCTTGGGTGGCATAACCCAGAACAGAGATACAGCTCAACTACACATAATTTGTGGCAGTGCCTTCCCCTAGGAAACACAGCCATGCAACACCAGTTTTGTCTGTATTTCATGAACGTCCCAGGCTTTGTCCCAGAAAGCCCCTGACTCTGCTGCTCCAGCATCCTGATAAAATAGTATCTGACATTTTTATCTGTGAGGCAGTCCTTGCCTTTGAGAAATTAGGGGTCTTCTCTGAGCTCAACTAGCACCCGACTGTGTCATGCTCTTCTTCTACTCTGTTCCAGCACATAGTCTGTCTCATGGTCTAAAACTACAGATCACTTTACAACAGTGTTTAAACCTGGTGTTTGGTTTAGCCTTGGCTCAGAATACTTGATTTCATCCAAGATCTAAAGAGGTTGGCAAATATCTCTCTCATCCAGCCTTGGAGAACTCCCAGGTGACCTTTGAATGATTCATATTTTTCTCTAAGCCCCCAAGTCAATGTACAGCCTTATAACAGACACATCTTGGGGGTAAGAAATTATTCATGATACAACAAGAAAAATAGAGAAGATATGTCACTATAATATAATATATGAGCTGGTTTCACTTTCTGTTCCCAAAGTATTTTCTTTGTTTGATCTGTCGTAAGTATTTCTCTTAGCTATTTAAATAGCATTGGCTTATTGATATATCTGGAAAAATGACTTATTGCAGTGGTAGAACAAATTAAATTCTCTTTTAAATGTGAGCTACTAAGTGCTACAAAAGAGAATAGGTGCTTCAATGCAAGATCCAGACCTCAAAGTCTCAGCACTAGTTGCACAACTCAGAAGAACAAATGTTGATGTGACAAACTGAAGAAGGTCACTGTTGATATTTACTTCTCTTGATCACAAGGACCATTATTTTTATTTACTTCTAACATGGGAAAAAAAGTGTGCTGGGCACCTACATTTTCCACAGGCCTAGTGAAAGCCAGAGAATATCAATGGCATGAATAACTATACAAATTCCCATGATTTCCAAAAACTCATCTACCATTCAACATTATCTGAATAGTTCTCATTTATCACAGTGGGCCTAATATTTCCTTACACTTTTCATTGTATTGATTTCTAAACTTTATGTAACTTTTTAGGGGGACTGGAGGGCAGAGAGAAAAAGAGAATGCTTAAAATGCATTGAAAACATGCTTTGCCTTGATTAACTACATATCAGTGTCAATAAGCAATCCTCAAAGCTATCAAGTAGGGATAAACAAGTATCATGGAAGAAAAGGCATTATAAAAAAAGTCTGAGATCTCATTTACTGGTTTATGCTGCAATATGTTTTTAATACTCCTTTTTAATCATGTCTCCAATGATCATTATGTTGACATCAAAGAACTGGGCAGCATGACCTTGCATTTCCTTGGCCTGCTCCTGCCCAGCTGGATCTTTACAACACCAGAGCCTAGCTGAGACATTAAGACTGTGTTTGCATCCAGCATCATCAAATCCAGACATCTCTAGAAGTCACTGCACCCTCTTGACTGTCAACAGAGCAGTGTCCAACATGACAGTTTCCTCTCATCTCCTAACTCCCTGCTGGCCATCATCCCTGGCAGACCCTTTGGTGTCAACAGGTCTGGGCACGCCAGGTGTCCTCACTCATCTGGAGGTGAGCACTTCCAAATCCATTGCCTCTTGTCAGGAAAAATCTTTTCACTGAAAGGTTAGTCAGGCATTGGAACAGCTTCCCAGGGAGGTGGTTGAGTTGCCATCCCTGGAGGTGTTTAAAAGGCGGGTAGATGAGTATCTTAGGGACATGGTTTAGGAAGGGGATAGGTACGGTTGGACTTGATGATCTCAGAGGTTTTTTCCAACCTTATGATTCTATGATTCTTCTTAAGGCAGAGATGAGGAGTGTCACTAAGCTTCTAAGCTATGCTGAGTTCCAAGGACCCAAATGAGGCTCATATTTATATTAAAGTGCTCTGTAGGCACAGTAGCTGCCTCTCCAGCATCACTGTCCAACATCCATGCTGCCTGCAGCTAGCATAGATTCCTCTCTCCCATCCCCCCCCCCCCCCCCCCGG
This sequence comes from Dromococcyx pavoninus, assembly GCA_033558185.1. Classification (NCBI taxonomy): domain Eukaryota; kingdom Metazoa; phylum Chordata; class Aves; order Cuculiformes; family Neomorphidae; genus Dromococcyx; species Dromococcyx pavoninus. The sequence goes on from JAUMJL010000722.1 coordinate 277,088, forward strand.
CCTTACAGTCCTGGATGTTTGATGAGGTGCATTAGTAATGGGGTTTCCTTCCTCTGAAAAATGATACCATGAACAGAAATCTGCATTTAAATGACCTGTGATTTGACCTGCTATAACGAACTCTGTTTCTTGAAGGAAGAGTGAAAATCAATTACACCTTTATGATTATAAAAATCACATCACAAAATCTTCTATTAGGTCTCTAAGTTGTATACTGAAGTCAGTAGGAAGACACATTAGACTGTATGAATCTTCTAGACTCTCAAAGGGTGACACAATGCCTTTAGAGTCAGTTTTCATAATTCATATGTTCCCACATTCAAATTCTGGTGGGTTGCACAGAAAAATAAACCCTGTTACAGCATCTATTAGCAGGCATGTGTACAGTCCAGGTTAGTTTACTGTTCTTTGGCAGCCTATGAAAAGCCAGTCAATTATTCCTCTTCACTCTTCCTAAAAGTCTGTTCTGTGATGTTGGAGCTCCTCAGCCTCTTTAGACTAGGGAGAAAGAAATAACTGGCTCACACCTGAACTTTCATTAAATAAAACCAAAAAACACGAAGTGGGAATGTTCTTTCCAATATGTAAGAATTGAAAAAGTTGTTGTGCAGCAATATTAGCAGGTAGGACTTCACTTAGATTTGAAGCCATCTCATAGGCTTACATATTAACCCTGTTGATTTACGTTAACACTTAACCATGGTGACAAGCACTCTTTGCACTTGCTGCACACTGGCACTTTGTCTTTCTGTCTGCAAGGAGTTCAAGTAGAGATTAGTGACATTATGAAGAAGAATAAGAGGGTGGATGTAAGCAAAACTTGGGTTGTTGCCAGGTACCAAAAAGTCTGCAAAGGCAGCAAGGAGAAAATCTTGATTGACACTCAACACAGGTTGCACTTTCATCAAAACACAATGCTTGAGAATTCAGTTCTGCTTGGTTTTGCATGTACTCTTTAAACCATTATTAAGTGTTTTTACAAAGAAGGAATTCCATTTTTACTAATTTGCTACAAATATTGAAATATTTTTGCCTTTTGTTGTAACACAAAGTTATAAAATTCAAGACCAGAAACCACCGCCAAGTATTAAAAGTCTCATAATTCAGATAGTAACACCCTTTCTGGACATCCACAAGAGCTATTTTTCTCTGAAGCAGAGAGGATGCAGTTGTCATTACTGCTCAGAAGCACAGTAAAAGAATTTATTCTGTCTTTACCCTGTACGGGATTTTGGTTTTGGAAACAGAGATGCATACATGAAACAGAGACACATGACTTAACCAAAGTATAGACATAGCTAAACAAATCACCAGCTGCAACTCCTTTGTCTGTTTGCTACTGCAAAACACCAACCTATGGACAAGTTCTTCCTCAACAGCAGCTGTGCACTACACATCTCCTAAGTGAAAGCATCATAAACTATTTCATCTCTGTGGCACTGTTTCTACTAGGGTCATTAATGCAAGGTAGCCACAGTGTTATAAACTCACACCTAAACTGAAACACACCTTGGCTATGAAGCTGACCAACGTCAAAGCACACACCACATGTTCTGTTCTTGAGAGGACAGGACCAGGCTTTGGCAAAATAATGAGTTCAAGGAACAGGGTAGCTCTGAGGTGCCAGGCAATGCAGGGAACATGGGGAGCCAGGCGGTGCCCAGGATGCAATGTAAGGGAGGTAAAGACCTGCAGGAGATTCCAAGACTGATGTTCCTGAGGGGTATGTGAAGAAAAGGTAGAAACTTTGAGTCCTGCCTTTAACAAATAATAACTGAGCAACCCTTGTCTTTACTCACACTGACCTCATCATTACTCAACCATATAACTATATCCTCAGACAAAAGGTCAAAAGCTAGACAAAGAGACGACTCTTGTCAGACTGTCCTGTTATGGGTCACTTAGGGAGCAAACACTGATCCATTTTCCTGCAACAAGGGATCAAATCCATGATTCCTAAAGCATTTCTAACTAATATTTTCTGCAGAGCCAGCTTTGGCTGTGTAGCCAGGTATTTTGCTCTAAAGGGCACACAGTTGCTAGAGCTAACATTTACTCAGCTGCAGGTGGATGCTGGTGACGTTAATAGAGACGGATAGGAGAGGAGATGGAAGCCAAGAGTAAGATAAGTAGAGATTAGACAGGCATGCAAAAGGAGCAAAGAAAAAATATTGAATGGCACTTCGCATAGGACTGTACTCCTAAGCAAGAGCACTCAGCTGACTCAGGAGGCTGTATTTTTCCTCTCATAATTTCAACAAGTCATTTCAGTAATTTTACCCTGTTGCCTCTTTCCCCTCTGGCAAATAAGAAAAATAACTTTCTTCACAATATTCTTTTCCCAAGCCAGGTAAGTAGTCATGGCCCTTCAATCTTTTGTTCAATTAGTTTCCCCTAGTTTTGTCCCATACATGTTGGTTTTGTGTACCAATGATTTTGATCTTCTCCTCTGAGTTCTCTGATGGTTGTTCAGTTTAAAAGAAAAATGTTCATGTTAATGCCAGCAATCTCATCCAGACCTTCCTCAGACAGTTCAGGGCAGAGCAACTAGACTACAACATGTAGATCCTGTTGTGGTGACACATTCCCTGGTGAACGGTATGGTAACAGCGTGCTGGTAACTCACTGAAACAAACACGTGCCATAAACCCCATACTGACCTCTCTTCCTCAACAGCAATGTCCATACTTCCTAGCCCTGCTGCCCTTTTGTAATCGATGAGGCAGAAGGGACAAAGGTCTTATAAGTTATCTGACCAACCATCAAAGCATGGCTGGCACGGGGATGGGATTCAGGGAGTGAGTGATAAGTGCCCCACTAGATTGAACCAGGAAAAACTTTGGGCGGGTAACCTTGCATGCTGGATAAATACTTTTAAGTCTAAAATATACTGAGCAGGGGATGGAAAACGCCTTTATCCATATAGAGGTACATTAGGATCTGCACCAAGAGATCCTGTAAACATTCAAGGCAGACAACTAACCTTGGGAGATACTTTAAAAAGATAGTATAAAGCTGATAGGCCGTGATTACCAAAAGCAAAGGAAATAAACAAAGTGAAACTTCACTAAAAAAAATAAATACTTGGCTCTGCGTTGTACCTCAGAATATTACTTTAAGCATCAGTTCTTTTCAGTTGAGCTACAGCATTTTCTTAGTTTTCTCAACGGATTCGAATACTCTATTGTGGCCAGAATGTGATTTAGCATCACTTCCCACAAATCAGTATCAAATGAAGAGAAGCAACCTGCTACGCAGGCGTTTTGCAGACTAAAATAGTGCAGAGTCTAATCAGGTATCTCACAACAGGAAACAGGCCTTCCTACAACAGGAAGCATAGGAAAGACTACTGGAGACAGCCATCCAAAAGCAGTTACTTTGCCAAAAAAGACAAAACGGCTATATTCTGGCAACTCCTGCAGCAGGAAATCGCTGAATTAAGCACTCAATCTACAGAGCAATTTAGTGTGTCATCTGCTTCCTGGCAACAGATATTTGGAATCAATTTTACATTGCATTTCATCTCTATCTCATAATCAAGCTGAGGACAGTGCCCTCTCCAGTAAGTAAAGAGGTCAAGGTCAGAGGCTTCTCTGAATCCTACCCAGAAAAAATATTTTAAACCCCTTTCCTTTCTCGATTTTCATCATTTTATAATTTCTAATTTAGGGGCCTGCCATTCCCGTTTCTACTCTGATTTGGGGCCAGGACAGACTGAGTCACTGATATAATGCCTGCCAAAGTTAACTGTGACCTCCATAGGACTTTATAACAGAGTCTGATAGAAGATAAATACCACATGCCACAGTAAAACAGAGAGAAGGAGGCCAATGGATTCTCTCTGTGATTTGTTTGATGGAGGTTCAGGAAACTTTTCAGAAAGTTTCTCCTAAACATTCAGAAAAAGAAGAGAAGGGAGAAAGAGAAAGAGGGAAAACAGAGAAAAAGGGAAGGGAAGGGAAGGGAAGGGAAGGGAAGGGAAGGGAAGGGAAGGGAAGGGAAGGGAAGGGAAGGGAAGGGAAGGGAAGGGAAGGGAAGGGAAGGGAAGGGAAGGGAAGGGAAGGGAAGGGAAGGGAAGGGAAGGGAAGGGAAGGGAAGGGAAGGGAAGGGAAGGGAAGGGAAGGGAAGAAATATATAAATATATAACATATAAAGAATAATATAAAGATATTTATGTCATTATAAGTCAATAACTATACAGTCAATACCTATATATTTAATATAAAAATGTAACTGTAATAATATAATATATAATGTAATAATGTATATATATTAATGTAATGTATATATATTAATGTAATGTAATAATGTAATATATGTAATAATACATATATAATAATACATAGAGAACAATATATAAATACTTTTTCTGTTCCTTCATTGTTTTCTTAAGCCTTACCCAGACAGAATCACAGAATGGCTGAGAATGGAAAAGACCCTTGGAGGTCATCTGGTCCTACCTCCCTGCTCAAGCAGGATCAACTAGAACCAGTTTCACCATGTCCAGACAGTTTTTGAATATCTTCAAGGACAGTTACTCCACCTGTCTAGTCAGCATTTGCCAGGGGTTACTCGTCTTCATAGTAGAAAATTGTTTCCTGATATTCAGATTACACCTTCTGTATTTCATTTTGTACTCACTGCTTCTTGTCCTGTTGCTGCACACCACTGAGAAAAGGGACAGCTTTCACCTTTTTTTACATCCTCCTTCAGGTATTTATATACATTGATAAGATCCCCTTGAGTCTACTCTTTTCCAGGCTGAACAGTCCCAGCTCTCTCAGCCTTTCCTCACAGGAGAGAGTCTCCCATTCTTTAATCATATTTGTGGCCCTCCACTGGACTCCTCCCAGTATGTCAATGCATTTCTGTATTGAGGAGGAGTCCAGAACTGGACTCAGGACCCCGAGCAAGGTCTCATCAGTGCTGAGTAGAGGGGAAGGATTACCTCCCTGGTGACCGTCCTCCTGACGCAGTCCCAGGATACCATCAGCCTCCTTTGCAGCAAGACACATCTAGCAATATCATTGAAGGTTTGGCTTTGGCTTTTGAAAACAGACAATGGACTGTGGATAAAAAAAAAACAGAGGAGAGAAAAAAAATAGACAACATATAATCAAAATGATAGAATACAATTTTCACATAACAATATAAATACACGCATATCATGTTAAAGAAAAATCATGCCATTGCTGACTAAAGGAGACAGAAGAATGCAACCAATTGTGAATATTTTTAGCACAGTTATATAAAATAACAGAGTTTGCATAAAATTATTAACATCAGTTAGATTTGCTGGAGTCAGTGACATCCCTCTACTCTTTTGGTCACCCAGGAAATCCTCCAGTTCAGGAGATTTGGAATCTGTGCAGTGCACCTACTAGCGACTTTAAGAGGCCTTTCACGTTCAGGAAGGTGTGAAATATCTCTCAAGATGAGGCTAACAACAATAATAATCACCTCAATTCAGCTTCAAGAGTTTTGATCAAAATAGTCAATTTCTTGTTTTCTCCTAATAGTTTCAGTATCCATTATAAGAACAAGTTTTTATGAAAAAGAGACAGGCTAGCAACATTATATTTACAGCGAGCAATGGAAAATTGGTTTCTGAGGAAAGCTTGCTCTTACAAAACGAGATGTGCTAAGTTTATAAGACCTATGAGCAAATTTGATAATGAACAACCCACACTTTGGTAAAAAGAAATGACAAGTAAATTTTGAACTATGGTTTTGTTAACAAGTAGAATAAAGTTTGCACTAAAACTTCACAGAATAGTCTGATAGTCCCTAAATTATGATTTTGCTTTCATTTTGTTTATCTGACATTCTTTGGTTTATTATTTGTCAGTTCTTTAAATGTTTCTTGTGACAGAGAAACACCCTCTTATAGCTATGAGTATGAAACACCTGGTCAAGTGTCAGATTCAGACTAAGGAATTACACTTAATGTTTTCACAGCTAAGAGGTTTTGGAAAATTAAGTATTATTTCTGCAGAAAGAGCTGAGGTTGCTGTTGTGTCTTAGCACATACAGTCAGGGCTCTGCTAGGTGAACAAAAGCGAGACGACCAGGATGAAATCTGAGGGATTTAAAGATGGAGTCAACACATCTGAAGTCTAGGACTTGTGTCAGAATCCAGTTTATTTGGTTGCTGTAGTTTCCATTTTTTCTCTTCTCTCATGTTCATCTGCCTTAACCCCAGAAATAGCTATAGGAGGGTATGTAGTTTAGCAAGATGGTTTTCCTACATTGACTGTGAAGGGGTGACGTGTGAGTTTTCTTTCACAATGTATTGCATCTACAAAAGGACGTATCTGTTGTCTATTCTCCTCAAGATCCTGTCCCCTGGACTTGGAGACAACTGAATTCCCAAGTACTTCTTTCAGCTGCTTTCTACATTCCTAGCAGTCAAATTCTCCAGATATGTAAAAATCAAAGCAAGCCCAAGACTGTCTGTGTCTAAACAAATCTTTAGCTTCCTGAATTGTAGTAACAGGGCAGAAACACAACAGGTAGGTGTTTTCAAGGTGACCTTTCCCTTGGACAAATTCCCGGTCATTAACTGAGGTCCCTTATCCAGCTGAGCAGTGCTTAGACTTAGGGTTATTCCTCAATCTGAAAATACCTAAGATTGAATGTCCCCAGTGAACGCTCTAAACAGACATAAAAAGGCAATTCTTCCTCAAGCAATTCCACTTTGCATAGACCGACTAAACGTTTATTGGGTGAGAAACAGAGACAGAATAAACCTACAGCATAGGAGCTGGGACAGTCTCTAACACAAGAAGTTAGGTAAAATGTGAGCTCAATGTAGGCAGAAGAAAGAAACAAAGCATGCTCCCTGCTGCCCCCTGCACACAGGCAGGCACGCTCTGACCCCTGATAATAAACACAGCCTCTGCCTAGCTCCTCTCCTGCCCGTTTAAGTGAAGGTTGCTATAGGCCCCAGCATCATAAAACATTCAGTGTGTTAAACTCAGTCAGAGTTCTAGACTCCTCTATGGCCCAGACTAAACCACATTTTCTTTTCCGTGAACAGGGAGCCTTCACCAGTTCTGCACCAGGTGTTTCGTCGCTGCTATCCCCTGAGTTCTTGTTGATCATGTCCTCTTGCCCACCTTGCACCAACAACTGTGTGTAAAACCAAGTCATGCTGTGAGTACCATAAAATCTTACAGAGAAACCCAGAGTTTATTTCGTACAAGGCATCTTGTTGATGAAATGTGTAGTCCTGTAGTCCTGGTCACATCGCTTTAGTTCTGCCAAGAGTCAGATAGGATATAAAAATATGGCAAGTATTTCTGAAAGGACGATCTCTCACTAGCACGAGGCATGTCTCTAATCCTTTGACAGCATTAATGAGTGTGCAGAGCTTACAGGGCACACAGAACACAAACGCCCAAGGACCTACTCCATTCAAATCATTATCAGATCCCTTTCTGGCCTTTTCCTTCCTGTTAGACACAGAACTATACCAAAATCCCAGTATCTAGTTTTACTGCACCACAACAAAATTTAGTTCTGATGCATAATCAGCTTCTTACTTCAATGTGGCATGATCTTTGAATTACATGTGCATGAATGGACTTTGGATGCTGACCAAATCAGGATTTAGCAAGATGTACACATCTGAAATTCAAAAAGAAAGTTGGATACTACAAAAACAGCTCAAGACTCTTTGTGTGTTGTGGGACAGACCTCCATTAGAGCAATTTCACATGGAAACTAGGTGGGTGGGTAAAACGATTGAGTTCAAATACAAGGGTGGATTTCAAGAGGTGAATAGGGAGCTGAGGGTGGAATGTTAGCAGCACCACCCTTGATTTCCTTTTAACCTAATGTAGCCAGGCGCGTATCCACCGAGCAGATTAGCACGTAACAGTCGACCCCTCCATCTGAGAAAAACAGAAGAGAAAATTTTAATACGTTTTCAAAGCATTTTCTTGACATTTTCTCTTTGCTTATACTTTCAACATTCTGAGATAACTTAAGGCAATGAATGCAAATACTATGACAAATGGGGAATTAGCAAAAATGCTAATTAGGCTACAAATAACACAGTTTACATCCACATTGAAAAGCATTCTTCCTATTTAACAGTGGAACAACAAAAATTATTTAATGGCACTTCTCAGTCTAGCCCTCCAAACGTGGCTTGGTTCAAATAGATAACTTAGAAACATGGCAGAGCTATTCAGAGATGCTCATCACCCAGCAGCCCAGATGAGCTCTTTGGAAAAGAACTTGGTCAATTCTAAACTGGTGCAAGAAGCCCCAAAATTCACAAGTAGGGACTTGGTGCTCCATCCTGAAAAGTTCCACCACTTTATAGCAGGGGAATATCTGCCAAATTGTGTCTTTAATAAACTTTGCTCTAGGTCACTTGTTACATGCTATCCATAATGCATCTGAAACCACACTAAACTATTACTAATATACTAGGTAAAATGCACAAAGCACCAAAGGGATGTTAGAGTTCGAAATTACAGCTGGAAGTCTTACATATCATGTAAGCACTTCTGCAAGATGTGTTTGGTCTATGGGAAGCATAACTGCCTGTGGCAGTGGTCTTCCACTTCCTGGACTAAGCTTCAATCCCTTGACTGTCATGAAGAAAACAGCACTTGGACACAAATGTGCCTGAGCTATGTTAGAGAGGTTACACAGCAGTGACTGTATTGCAGAGCACTTAATTGCAGATGGGTTTTAACACATGAAATCATGCTTTGCTCACCAGAAAAGAGAACAGGAATTTCTCTGTTTATTGAATAAAGGCATTTGTAATGAATTATTTCAAACAAAGCAAACAAAACCAGAAGCGTCAGTACTACTGCGGAGAAGAAAGCGAGGCAGATGTTGAGAGAAGGATCCTTTTGGCACTGTCTCCCACGATATTCTCATAGTCAAGTTGACAAAGTAAAGGTTCTAAGTGCAGAGTGAGGTGGACTGAAAAATGGATCAACAGCTGGGCCCAGAGGGTGTGGATCAGCAGCAAAAAGTCCAGTTGCAGGCAAGACACTAGTGGTGCACTCCGGGGCCAGTACTGCTTAACGTCTTTGCTGGTGACCTGAATGTTCACAGATGATACAAAACTGTGCAGTGTGGCTGATAAATCAGAGGGTTGTGCTGGTATTCAGAGGGACCTTGACAGGCTAGAGAAATGCACCTACAGGAAACTCACAAAGTTCACTGAAGCAAAATGCAAAATACCGCATGTGGCGACAAATAACTTCAGGTACCAGTACCTTTTGGGGTCACCCCGTTGGAAAGCAGCTCTGCAGAGAAGGACCTGGGGGTTGGGGAGGACACCAAGCTGAACATAAGCCAGTAATGTGTCCTTGTGACAAAGATATGCTGGGCTGCATTAGAAGTGTTGCTCGCAGGTCAAGGGAAATGTTCCTTCTCCTCTAAACAGCATTGCTAAGGCCACACCTGGAGTGCTGGGTATAGTGCTGGGCTTCCCAGTACAAGGTATAGACTTATGGAAGCACGTGCTGTATGCAAAGACAGTTAAAGGAATTGAGCACCTTTCATACAAGGAAAGGCTAAGAGAGACGGGTCTCTTCAGCCTAGAGAAGAACAGTCTCAGAGGTATCTCATTAATGTGTGAAATATCTAATGGGAAGATGTAAAGAGGGTAGAGCCTGGTTGGTTTTGTTGATGCCTAATGACAAGACAAGAGGCAACATGTGTAAACTGAGGCAAATGGAATTCTGTCTGAATTCAATAAAATATTTCTTTACATGAGGGTGGTCAAACAGAGGGACGAACTGAACAAAAAAGTTGTGGAGTCTCCATTCTTGGAGATACTAAAAACCCATTTGGACGGTCTTGGGCAACCTGCAATAGCTCAGTGATTCTATGATTGTGTCTCCAGAAGAGAAGGGGTCATGATCTGTGGCAAATTGTTCAAAAGATCAAATGACAATGACTAATGACTCCGATTACTTTGTTGACAGTTAATGAAAACACATCACTTGGTCAGAGCAAGTTTTGCTTTAGTTTCAGCGCCTGCTCAGATCAGAGTTTTCCTTCACCATAGGACGGATATGCAGTATTGAGAACAAGGATCCTGCCTCCAAGATGTGTTCACCCTGGTGAAACTAAACTTTCCCCTCAGTTTCTGTGTGTTCCCTGCTTTTCTGGAATACTGGATTAAACCTCTTGAATACTGGATTAAACCTCAAAGTATGAGCACTCAACAAAACAGGTACCTTTGACACCAATGCAGAAGATGGAGTTGGGTATGGAGCTCTCGTAGCCTATGCTTTTGGAAACAGTGAGCAAAAGATACTTTTCAAAGCAAAACTCCCTAGGAGATAAGAGCTGAGATGACCACTGCAATTAACAGTGTTGCTACGTTGCTAGATGCATATTTTTGTAGGCCATATTTTGAAGTATCATGTCAGTCCCACTATCACAGACAGGAAAAGAGAAACTGTGTTCCCTTCTATCAAGATTGCTCCTTGATTGTTTTTTTGATTTTTCCTTCAGGGAAGGAAAAGAAGACATTTGCCTTTGTCCTGAAGTCCAAGCTGTAGGTAGGTCTGTGGGGGTTCCTGCCTTCTAGTTAGATCTTGTTCCAAAAGCTCTGCCAAGGACAGAGTAAAACTTTCCCCTCCAGTTAGAAGAAAGAAAGCATACTAACAACATTGATTTTTTTTTGTATTTAAACAGCTCCTGTAGAGATTTAACAATGAAAGCCTTGCTTCTTCCTAGGCTGTTCCTGCAGCTATGAAAGAAAGATTTGACAGGCTGAGGACGTTTGTAAGATGAAGAACCATGTTGCTTCAGAGATTCTGACATTTTCTCTCTGAATTTTAGTAAAGAAACTGAGCTGTGGAAGTTGCACAGTGCGGTAAGCACAGCATGCCCTGCTGTGAAAGAAATGAGTCTGACAGTCAAGTTGGAAATTACAATGCCACCCTGAATGAAACTGAAGTTGTTATGCAATGCCTATTAGACCAGGTGACTTGAGGGCACGAAAAGCCTTACTTCACTAACTTTGTAAGACAAAGTCTGACGCAGCATGTTACTGCAACACAGAACAGCTGCTAATTTCATAATTTCATTTGTTCCTTAAACTAAGTATTCATGTCTGCACATAATACCAGAAAATACTGTACACAGGTTTAATATGTTGTGTATATAAACAATAATGCTTGTTAGGCTTTTAGGTTGGGTTGGTTTTTTGTTTGTTTTTTTTTTTTTTAGAAAAGCCAGAAAGGCCATCATTGTGATAACAGTTGAAGCGTTACAAATGAAAATGGAAAACTAAAAACTACAAGCATAACAATCCTGATTAGGACCACTAGACAAAATTCCTTAAATGTCATAGAACTCTTATCTGGTAAAAAGGTGCCAGCAGGCACCTTATTCCCAGTGACTATTTTTTTTTTAAACTCAGTTAATTTTTTATACCACATAAATGATTCTACTAAGAAAAAAATGACCATATCCACAAATGCTTGTACCTTGTCAACATTATATCACCACTTCCAGTTCAGCAAAAAAAATTTTTGTAATAAAAGTATCTCGACCTATTCTTGTTCGCAACCTTCTTAACTACTACAACTGATGCAAAACACCACTGAACCAAATAAAAAAAAAAATTAGTGAGGTCTGTCTGGCATTCCTGCAAACGCTGGAGGTGAAGGTCTTTAGCTACCTACGTGTAAAGGTAGAACAAAGAAGGTATCTATTTACACCTGGGAGTGGTTGTATATGGATTGTTTCTCATCTGTATTTCCTCTAGCAGAATAATATTCGGGGGGCAAAACTCTCACTTGCCTTCTAATTAACATCCCCAGACCCTAAGAATACAATCAAAAGTCCAACAAACTATTGCTTTTATTCTGCTTACCCTTTGGCTTCCAAGGTATTATTATTCTTCTAACAAAATACAATTTCATACCCAAACACTGAACTATTGGTTACTAGGTCTCATAGGCAACTGCTTGAAAACTTGTCTGGTAGTCTCCCAACTTTTTTTAGCCTCTTTTTTTTAATAGAAGAATACAAGGTTATTATTTGATTTACGCAAATTTTTTCCTCCCTTTTCCAAAAAGCTCAGTTAAAGCATAGAAGTAGCACTAAATAAGTGAAAAATCACATCAACAAAACATAAGTGGATGTAGTCCATTCTAAGTATAGAGATGGAATCTTTACAGCACAACTAAATCTTTTAAGACACTTTATGATTTTGTAGCTATTTATAGCCATGTATGTCCATCATTTGGATTCTATAGTTTGGGGTTTCTTTTCCAGATATAAACAGAGCTTCCTCCCTGACTTTGTTTATGTGTCTGCCTGTCAACATAGCGCCAGCGACTGTCTCTCCACTTCGCTGCTGCTGCTCCCTCATCCTGTTTATAGGTCAGCGACAACTGCCATTGCCTCCACACTGCCGAGCAGAACTTCCCATAACACTTCAGGATGTTTTAGCGACATCAACTTGTGCCGCCTCGCCTGTCTGGAGCCAAAAGTCTACCCTCTATGCTAGCAGAGCAGGCAGCATTCACCTCAAAAAATTTAGCTCTTGCTTCCTGGGAGGCCCAATCCTTTTTCAGCTGTCCGCTGTGAGAAAACACGGCGGGGTCCTATTCATTGTCCCATCCATTGCAAAAACCATCAATGGACACACACAGTTGAAGAGTGATAAAACTCTCCTACCCCTCCAGTCCCAGACTTGTGAAGCCTCACAGTGGGCAGTATCCTTGCCAGCCACCGAACATGGAAGCAAAAACCTGAGCATGCCTGATGCACACTGCCTCAGTGACAGCAAAGGCAAGCAGGGTCAATTGCTCTCTTTAGGCAGTGCCTCATCATTTTATAGTGTCTCTTTGCTGCCCTTGGGGGGGAGAACTAATTTTGTCACTCTTCATGATGAGAGGGAGATTGTCTGCAATGGGAAAACACCACTTCAGAGGACTGAGCTCTACATTCCTTCCTTTTTGTCCCCCAGGGAGAGCATAAAGGGCCCAATATCAGCCCTCTTGCTCCAGATCGCAGCTCTTTCGAGAGGTCCTCATGTCCACATCAGGAATGGGAAAAGGAAAAATCCTGATCCCACAATAAATTATCCCATAGAGAGCTTAGTATAAATGTAAAATGGGGCACAAATTATCATTTCTGAGCAAAGGGATGCGGGCAGAGATGGAAAGGAATAATAAATGCTTCTTCCTCTTTGTCTGGTACATTTTAGCTGGATGCAGATATTTACTTTCTTTGTCTAGCAGAGTCCAAGGTCATTAATACAATAATTCTTTTGGTGATTATTTCAGCAGGATGCAGCAAGAAAAACAGGTTAGCAACATCATGTGATGTGAACATGCACAAGGCACAATGAGGGAGGCAAAGGCAAATCATCTGTTGACTACAGAGCCAATTGCTGAAATGAAGCCATTAACGCAATTTGTCTACATCCCCACAGCACTGGAAGAACTTTCTTTCACTCCAAACAAGTTAGGTGAAGATAAATAAATCCAGAACCAATGATGAATATTAAAGTTTTGTGCTTTATGAAATTCATACAAATAGGAGTGCAGTTCCTGTACATATCACTCTTTCTGTTTACAAACACACCCTGGCAGAGAATTATTAGTAAACTTAGAATTTTTTTTCAGAGGTTGCTGAAAGACAGTAGCATCTGTCTCCATGACCTACTACCTCCTCCCTATTACTGGGTTCATTAGCCTATGCCTAGCAGGAGTATGGAAATGTTCCTTTAACAACAACCTCACCGAATCTGTTTTACAGTGCACACTGGCAACAATGTTCATAACTGCTCCTGCACTACCTTGCTCCATTTTGCTATTTATAAAGATACTCAAAGAACATAAACTATGTTTAACCTCCTCTTGGACTGGGAGATGGGGTGCAACAAATAAAAATAACAGCAAATGAGACTGACCTGACCTCTCCCAGAAACTACTGCTTCATTTACATCCTCTACAGAGGTTTCCAAAAACCTAAGTAGCACTTACACAGCTTTTCACAAGCTTTGCATTGATAGTGAGGTCCTTAACTTCCACTCATACCTTTTAAAAATTTCCTTCCTAGTTTTCAGAATAAAGTAAAAAAATGTGATCCATGAAGAAAGTCAACATCTCAAGTTAGAATCGTTTGCTAAGGACAATTGAGCAAAATGCATATATCATCAAAGCACTGTTGGCGTGTAGATTGAAGTTAAGTGCATGGCATAAAAGCATATTCTTAGAAAAAAAGACTGATCTAATAATTTTTTCTTAAGATTTCACTGTAAGTTTTTAAAAACCTTTAACTGCATTAAAAAGTTGATGATTCTGACATACAAGCATCTTCCTCTGCACTCAACATCCACTGATAGATGTGACAAGATCACAACTTCACATGACCCAGCTTTGCAAACGCTGTTATGAATCTCATAATGCTGTGGTTTTTCTGTGATAACACCAGCTCTTGAAGTCATATGAACAAGCATGAATGTTTTTGGGTTTCTTGTTTTATAAAGAAGTGCAGTTTCATTCCACATTTTGGGAAGATGAAAATGAAGTTGAAAATTTTAAAAGATCAGAAAATACACAAGATCCTAAAATTTAAAACCTTTTATTTTTTCCTGGTTATGCTTAGGTTTTCCTTCTTGTTGCACTCCATAGCTTTGTTAGAATGCAAGATATTATACCTATGTTTATTCTTTTCCTAATTTGTGACACTGAAAAAATCTTACTTTCTCACTTTAGTAGGGCTAAAAGTGTGAGGTCCATTTTTTATTTAGCTCAGTATCTTATCAGAAGAGTAGTGCAAGACCTCGTTTGTGGTGTTTCTCATCGGTATCACCACAACACTGGGTTTCTGTGGTAAAGTCATTAGTTTTGTTCTCTCATATTGTTCTCCTCCTCATTTAGATAGATCTGTATTCATTTCACAAGAAGCTTCCCTCTGAATCTTTTGTTCAAATATTAATTATCTTATGAGATACTTTCTTTTCAAAGGCTCACAATAAATGTAAAAAGATCTGATGGTCCAAAGAGTTGCACATACTTCATATATTCCAAGATTCTCATCTGTACATTAGGTTCTTATTTTCCTCAAAAATAAAGAGAGCAAACCAGAAAACATCGGTACCTGAGCATGTCCCTGTACTTCTCAATCAACTGTTAAGAAATGCCAAAATATTTTAAACTTGCTTAATGTCTCTGATGAAAAAAAAGTAATGACAAGCTATGGAAAAGCAGAATGGCATTTAACTCATTTTCTATTACTTCTCTGCCAGCTTTTGATGGTGTTCAATGATATAGCCCGCTAGTGTGCCGAATTGATAAACAACGGGAAGAACTAGAGAGAAAGTCAGGCTCAGGCCCAGAGTTTCCACCCCAAAATGATGGCCTGGGAGTAAAATGATTTTTCACTGATCTTTTAGAGTCACTTCTGCACATGGAATGATGCCTGTCTTTCTCCTGACATTCTTGGTGTTCAAGATCAAATTCAAAATATATCTAGATGGCTCAAGGCGTGCAAGGACATGAAGCATCCCAGTGACAGAGAGGAAAACTGGAGTCAAAATAAGTAAGTGCTAGACAGCAAAAAGTTAAACTGCTATTCAGCCCCTAGCTCTGTCTTCCAGTGGTGTGATCTCACTGAAGGATGTGTCCTGCTCTCCAGAGATATTCAGGGTGTGTCCTAGGAGAGCACAAAGCAGAGCAGGTGGTGCTTTATCATCTGCTTTTCCAAACCACATTAAGTTAAGAGCTAATAAAGGTTTGTCACAAGTCAAAACTAACCTTAACCCACTTCTATTTTTTCACTGTTCTTATGATGAGTGTAAGGAAGAGTTATGTTTCCCTGTACATAGACATAGACATAGACATAGACATAGACATAGACATACACACATACATACATACAACTATATGTGCATATTGCATTGCATTCTTATTTGCTTATCAAAACAATTTCAGGCAGTTCAAACCAGTGCACGTAGCCAATCTGGACAGTTCAAAACATAGCTTATTTGGATTGATTGACAGATTTTCATGCAATACAAAATCTATTTTGAAACACCTGTACCTATAAAGTCTGCTTGGGAAAGGTGGTTTTGCCTTTGAGGAAGACTGTGTAAAGCTCAAAGTAGCAGACCACTCTATGGAAGAGGTCTTGCATGGATAAGACATCATAGTTTATAGCTGCTCGCTATTTTTTGCCATGACATTTCAACACACTTTTTCTTTCCCTAAACATAAACAACTTTACCTTTGCAGAAAGATATTTACCTTTGAAGAAATACCAGCTTTGCTTGATGACCTGTGGTAGGACCAGTTGCTGCTTTATTCGGTCAAAAAAACAGCAGTTAAAACAACGCTTAGTTCTAGGAATAGATTTTACCAGATGCAGACGGCAGTGTAGGAGCGCCTCCTACGTTCTGACAGAAAAAATACAGGGCAGGAAAGCCATTGAAAACTTGAGTCCACAGAATTAAAGCCCATCCCTCTTGAGTACGAGTTGAACTACTCTTAAATCAGACGAAGAAAGAGTGCAAAAGCTTTCTCTGTTAAAGAAAACAGGTCAAACTCATTGTCAGTGTAGCTGTTATCTTAGGAGTTTGCTTATAAATATTTCCTGCTCCACTGTAGATGTAGTCTCTCTGAAGAGCCTCAGCAAGAGTTCTATCAGCAATTAGTTTTTAAGCCAAATTTTTAAAATAGTTTTTGCAATTTTCTCTGTGGCTTTTAAGGAGCTCTATGGGCATTAACGTGCTGACTTCACAGGGCAAAAAGCCAAACAGAGATGTGAAGAATCCCTCATTCCGAAGTGTTATTTTCCTGCTCAGTCATTTCAGACACCCAGTTCATCATGCAGCTTCACAAACAGTTGTAGCTGCTCAACTAATGGAGCAGCCAGCTGTGGTGGGAAGGTACACCACCACCCCACCCCTACCCCTCAACTAGACAGAGAGATGGGACAGGAGCTATTTAAGCTAGCACAATGGCATTGTATATAAAACTAATCAGAATTTGGACCCCTGATAGCGACCTACTGGGCTAATTCCTAAACTGGAAAACCATGTTATTCTTCTGTGGACAGACCGAGTAGAAAAGTCATGATCTGGCAAAGCCTTAGGAACGTGCTCAGCTTCAGTTGCACAAATACTCCACATCAGCATGAAAATATAGGTCCTTAAAGCTGAGCACGTCTTGGCAATGGGGCTTACTGTAACCCGTATACAAAAGATGAAAATGTAACTCCTCTGAAATCAACCACACAATAGTCTTGTATTTCCATGCAACAGTTCTACGTTGCTTGTCCAATCATTTTTTTTTCATTTTACTCCTTCTGTACCCACTGATGTTTTATATAAAGTCTCCCTCAATCCTTGCATGATCTCCACATGACTAGAAGTAACTATGGTCAGAGTGAGTTAGTTTTTCACCTCTTGTCTATCTTTCCATCATTCCAGTGCATCTGTAGCTGAAACTGTTACATCCAACACAGCCTTTCATGTGTCCTTATGTGCAGGAAAGGACAGCCAAATTGTGTTGTGTTAAGTAAAGCAAAGAGTTCCTGAGAATAGATTCAATAGTAGTTATAGGATTGGCATGCAAGTTGACACAACACCTTTTCATTATATTCATATATAATCCATTTCCCCACCCATATCCAGAAGAGAATTCAGCCTTTGCTGAGAAACCAAGCGCTGTCATTAAGCTTTTAGTGGCAAGTCAGCTCAAGCAAAATGAGACCAATGATACTGTTTAATGGTGGAAAACACTCCATTTTCCAAGCCAGGGAACCCTCTACGCTGCTGAAACATTGATATGTGAATCATAGAATCATAGAATCATCTGGGTTGGAAGAGACTTCCAAGATCATCAAGCCCAACCCTTAATCCAACACTATCATGATTACGAGATCATGGCACTAAGTGCCACATCCAGTCTTATGTCTAAAAGGAGATCACATGGATATGACCAGCAATCACGTGTGCCCAGAGGAGTCACTGCTGCAGCATAACACCAGTGCAGTAAAATACCTTGCAGAGAGCCAGAGCAGTCACAAACTGGAAGCCTTATCGGCACATCACATCAGTCTTGTGCCAGTTAATAAATCCTTCTGGGATACAGTATCATGCCAATGTAACAATACCACTTTGCAACTCTAACTATTGTGTATATGCTTTAAGCCAAAACAAGACTACAGAGCCCAATCTACTGGCCTTGCGTAGCCTAGAAAAGATTTACAGGCAAACTATCCTGGGAGACTCTCTCAGCAGAAATGAAACATATACCGGGGAAAAGTATCTTTTGCTGGCAAAAGCCTTCTGTATTACAAGTGATTTCAGGGGTTAGACAGACAGCCTTTTATACCATCATCTGTCTTGTGACACAGGTGTAGTCTACATTTGTCAGAGTGTTATTCTTGCTTGGGAGCGGAATAGATGATATCTTAGACCAGCAAAAGCTGTATTATGAATGTCACTGGATGCCATCTAAAATGTCTTCTTTCAGCGGTTGCAAAAAAAAAAAAATGGTTTAGTCTAATCCCTAAAGCATATTTTCTTTACAATTAATAAAGTAATTTTAGAAAAGGACATAGAAAAGGACAAGATATAAAAGTCAGAGTGGAGGCAAGGGATAGATTTTGGAACCTAAAATAGCCCTTTCAAAATACATCTGTCTCAAAAGGGAGGAAAGATGTGACTGACTGAACAGAATGAAATCTAAAGGGAATAATGCTTCATGTGTTATTATCCAGTCCAGTTTTCATCTATGAAACTGGCTTTCCTATGGACATTCTAATCTTCTTAAAAATGAATAAAAGAGGAGAGGGTTTTAAATTTCTTTCTGCAAGCAATAGATGTTTTGTGATCTATTGTCAGCAACAACAGAACAAGAGACACTAAAACTGCTTTTATGCAATCTTGAACTTTTGTCTTCTTACATTTATTTTGTTTCAAGTTTACCACCTCTGACACAACAATGAAGTTATTCACCCAGAGGTGTACTGGAGACAAATTATTTCTTGCTTTAAAAGCATGATGAGAGGTAGCTGTTATGTGAAGTTCATAATGCTCAACATCGTACCTCTTGTGCTTATTTGATCATCACAAAAACATCCATATTGATTTCAAATATAGCATATGCATCAGCATATGAACCTGAAACAAAGAAAAGTGTGTTTCCCCTTTTGTGTCATTGACCTATTGACTTCATATTTAGGCAATTAACGCTGCCTATCTCTTCCTCTTCTTTTTCATTTGTCCTGTTTATTGATGCTAAAAGCTCTTTGAAGCCAGATCTGGACTATATTTCATGTATGGGTCCCAACCAGTTGAAACTTCCCTGCATATTCTCTACGTCACTGTAAAATATTAAAAACTAAATGTATTTTGATTTGAGAATAGCAAATATGGTAACCAGTGATTTAACCAGCAGTTAGTTGCCGTAAAATCACTCTCTTAGTTGTCTCACAGAGGTAGTATAGTCTACAACTTGAGGATTTTTATTATTCTGGAAGTATATTACCAGAAATAATTCAAATTTTGATGCTTTTTCAGTAGAGAGGTAGAATTGACTAGTGCCACATAATCAAAACAAAAAAAACCCAACACAGTATTTTCTTAATGTTTTTTTCAGGTGAGCATAAAGATGGATTTAATAATTTTTTTCATCAGAGAGATCTTGGTATCTGATCTTATGAGATGAGGGAATTATATTAAATGCTACGTGCTACAAAGTTTCAATTACATAATTAAACAGCCAGTGTGTTCAGAACTGCGTATATAGATTTTTCAATTTGCAACACCATTCAATAAATCTCAGGAAATTACATAAAAAAGAGAGGAGCTTAAGGTCAATATTTCAAATACTAATGAAGTTTTAGATACTGAGGAGCTTTATTTGCGCCCATGAATACTTTTCTCTCAAATACATAGGAAAATGGTCTAGTTTTCACAGCACTCACTTGAAACTTTGGAGTTCTACCATGAATTCATTTTTCTGCCACTGGGTACCATTTTAGCTAATTAACGAGAAACTTTATGCAGTGTAAGTCAAGAAAGCCTGAAGTTTTTAGAGATAGCATTATCTGTTTCTAATTATCTAAAGTCTTCTCTAGAAATATGTCAGCTCAGTCTTGCATTATTTGTTTCAATTGTGAAGGGTTAGTTCCTTTTTTGTGCATAACAGAATGCAAACCCATATCTGGCACCAAGATGAAAACCTTTCCAACTCTCTGTTGAAGTTGTGCAACAATGGGGCAAAAAAATCAAGATCCATTGAGGCAGAACGAGCAAAAGGAAAATTGTTATTCTTCCAGACTCATCTGAGAAGAAGGAAATTTAGATTTCGGTCCTGTCACCTATGACAGTTGTTTGCATTTTCCATTAGAGAGTAATTGGATAAACACGCAGAAATAATACCATCCACTGATCTAAGCACCCACATGCCTTTGAAGTCTCAGTGTTAGAATTGCAAGTAATTTTTAAAATAAAACAGAGGGATTAGTTAAGTAAGCATCACAACACTGAGGAGACCAGTGCCAGAATATCTTTACAAATAATGTTCTTTCACTTCTGGATTGTGCCCTTAAACATACCTAGGTGCCTAAAGCTACCTGAAGATCATGTATGTTATGTGCTTTGGGGTTCTTTGGTCTCCAGATAGGAGCACTCCATCTACACTATGTTGTAGGGAACAACCAATAGAAAGACTGTAGGTTGCTCAGTTGTAAACCATCTCAAACATAGTTACAGATTCTTCTTCCCTCTTATTGCTTGAAAAGACCACACAGATTTGTGAAAGTCTTGGGGTGAATCTTCCACAACCTCAAAATGATATTTCTGCAAACTCCAAAGCTTATGAAATCCATTGAAATTACAGTCCAAAGCCTATGCTAACATGGTCACAGTGGTGTTAGAAACCAAATATGCAAAATGAAAGTTGAAAGTTGTCTGTATGTCTGTTTGAAGAACTATGGAGTGCTTTCAGACATACCTTGCATTCCTATACCATCTAAGCCCCTGACTTAGAAATACTTCATGTGTGTGTGAAACACATGGGTCTTCACTGAGTGGGAGCCCAACTCTACATCTCTTTTTGTCAGTCTTTGAGAATGATAAAGTGTAACACAAGTTTTGGATATAAAAGATATTATCTAGCAGATTTTCTGCAAAAGCTGCCAAAATCAATAGAGGTAAACTATGACCAGACATTTCTGGCACAGAAAACTAAATGAAAAGAAAGAAGTTCATAGAGAAACTATAGCTCTGCCATATGATATCATAGTGAAATGTCCACCTGTGATGCATAGAACCACGCTTTACAAAATATAACAGATATACATATGTACACTTATTTTACTGTTTTGACACTTGTTTCTGAAAGCCTCTTACAGATTCCACTGCCTTAGCATGTAAGCAATTTAGAAATCATTTAACTTTGCCTAGGTAAGTAATTGCCTCATGGTGTTTCTTGTTTGTATTTCTCTGAATCAGTAGCATGGAATGTACCAGAATATCAGACTAAGAAACATTCTTAACATTTTTGAAAAACATGTTTTTATGCTGCTACTGTCAAACTTTCAAATCACCATTTCATATCTGTCCAGACAGATACTCCCCCAAACAATGCAGGGAAACTCCACCTTGCTAGTTATAGGTTTTATGCAATCCCACAACAGCACTACAGGTAAATTCCACATACAAGAAATTATCTACAAAAACCCGGTGCCATCCTGAAAGCTAACTTTATTTTCCACAGTTTGACAGGTACTTCATTTTTATTAAATTTTCCTCTTTGGAGCATGCATATCTACCTTTACAGGGGTATGTGTGTGTACTGTACATAAACAGACTTATATACAAATAAGTTGTGCAAGTCTTTCACAGGTTAAATTTTATGGTCACATGCTTAAATGGAATCAGATGTAGAAATTTTCAGCGTGAGGATCATGTTTAAGATTTTTAATCTATTTCTTCATCTGTTTTTATAAGTATATGCTCCAAGAAACACTCCTAAGACATGCAATATTTGTTGCTATTTTCCAGAACAATCATGAGATAGCAGGGTACATTTACCATGCAACAAAGCCAGAGCCGAGTCCCAGAACTGCTGTGTTCCAGAAGAGGCACTGCTTAATAAACCACAGTCTCCACTTGGTGCAGTTGTCTCCAGAGTATAATTTCTTTTCAATTTCTTTCAAATTTCTTTCCTATATTCTTATGTTGTCAATAAGATAAATTACCACCAATTCCAGAAATCATTGCTGCGCTCATTATATTCATAAAAAGTGACTCATCAAATAGTAATCTCCAATAATATTTTCAGTTATGGTTGACCTAATTTAACTTAGAATTTTCCATGCTGATTACTTTCCTACTTGATCTCACAAATTATAAGAGACAACACTGGCTGGTTGCTGGTTTGAAAAGTATTTTATTACTCTAATAAACACAAACATACAGAATAAACAAAAGCAGCTTTCTAAGATTTGAAAAGTTCTCATGAATTGCGAACTCTTTTAAAAAATATGTGGCTGGAGGATTGACTGTACCCATCCACCAGTGTTAACAATGGAATATAAATGTTTGAAAAACCACACTTGAAATCAGAAGCAGCACTGGACCCCAAGATTTTGTTTTCTGTTATTGGTTAAACTAGTATCTCAGGAAGTATGAAATAATATGTAAAAACTTCTAAAAATACACAATTCAATTTGTTTGGTTTTTTCCACTGCTGCTAGGTGGAAAGCAAATCCACATAATCTGTTCGTAAACTTTAAGGGCCTGAAAGGACTGCTAGGTTATTTGGTGTTCCCTCCAGCATATCACACACAATTAAGTTTCACCCACCTGCCCCTCTAATAAACTCATGAACCTGTCAACAGAACGACGTTGAACTCTAGTCTTAAGAATTTAAAGGGAAGCAAATCCACTTCCTAGTTTGTCCTGAAGGTTTGTGTATTTTATTAATGAATAACTCCTCCTTCAGATTTGTACAGGTTCATCTGCCAAGACTTCACTGTGCTGTTTTCTTTGTCTGGGCCTTTTTACACTTGGCATGCACTTCCTATGAAGACCCACTGTAATCACATCATCTCCCAGACACTATACTATTTTCACCTGCATGGCATATTCTTCAGCCTTCAAATGACTTTTAAACATCTCTTCTGTTGTAACTTCAGTTTTTAATTCTTTCTTTTACAAAACAGTCTTTGCAGTCAAATACCATAGCCCAGCAGCACTGTTATAAAGGGAGAAGCTGTCTTCCTGGTTCTGCTCTTTTGTACAGCCCAGCACTGCCTTGCTTGCTGCTCTCTGCAGAGCGCTGCTGCTGAAATGTCTACACAGGCACCTCTCCAGATCCTAAACCCATGCTCTGGGGCTCTCTTTGGGGCTTTCCAGCTTTCTTTGATCCCAGATTACAAGCTTTCATTTGAAAATTTCTGAATGACCTTGCTTATCGCATGAATGTTATCTCTCCATCAGCTGCCTCATCCTCTCAATTTAACAGTCTGCTGATCACTGTATTGTCTCGACATTTTCTCAGTAATGAACTTCGACTGTTGCTAAAAATAAGCGCTAGTTTCAGCCTTCTGACTTGAACACGTGTCCCTTAGATATTAAAAAAACCCTGAGATTTCCTCACTTGCAACCACTTGCAAGATTTTTTGTTTACCCTAGTTCTGACCTATAGCATTGTTTTGATGTAAAACTGTGTAAATATGTAAATCAGAACACTGAGCAGTGCTAACAAAGCACCTTAATAGTCACTGAACATGCCTGGTTCAGGTACACCAGTCATCTCTTCAGACAAATTCTCTATGCTAGAGAACAAGTCAATTACGTCTACTGGTTTTAAAAGATTTGCCATAATTACTTGCCATAATCCTTCTCGCACAGCAAAGGACTACAAGATTCTCCATAGAGTATACGTGAATTATTCTACTTCTTTCCAGACAGAGTAATATTTAATATTATTTTTTCCTCTTTCAAATCTCCAGGTAGTATTGTGCCTCCTAATTTTCAAAACTTCCGTTATTGCTCAGGTATTTATGTTCTTTATCCTTTTTTTTTCTAGATCTATATTTTTCTTTCATCTATTTTTTCCCTAATAATTTCTTGCTGTTTCATAATCTGCCATTTATTTTGATTACTATACAATTTTATATTTTGGTGCTATATATACATATATTCGCTTCTGTTTTTCCATTTCATCTTTAAGTCGTGAATCCCTCTTCTTCCTGGCTTTCTGGTACACCACTATCTCACAGAGTTGCATAGCAAGCAGGGTTCATGCAGACAGCAGTTAATCCATTTCTTGCCCAGTATTCAGCTTACAGAGACTTGGACAAATTACTTTCTCCTGTGCAGAGAATGAGTCCAACAAAGCAAGTTTTCCAGATTGAGGTCCATCAAGGGGGAGTGAATCCATCTAGTGAAGGAAAAGGGAATATTTGACAAATTTCAACTCAGAAAAAAAATAGGTGTGGGGAAAGAATTGCAAAGGATACATAACAAATCTTGAAAAACTATTATTACATAAATTATCAGTTTATCAGTGTCTGATACTGACCTACTCTTCAATTTTCTCTGCCAACTCTCTCCCTTCACCTCAAATTTTGTGAAGTTTTAACTCAGAAATAAATTCAGTTTTAACATTCAAATTTCAGGCTTGTGGAAGAAATCTGTCACGGTGGCTTAATCATGTGGGAAAGTGCCTTTGTTCCATTTGGTATTTTCCCCTGTCTTCATTATCATGAAATGAAATATTTAAAAACGATAAAAAATTCCTCTCTTACTCTCCTACCAAGATGAATGAGCTCCATATCCCAAAGATTTGACATGTGGGAGAGCAAGAGATAATCTGAAAGAAAGGACAGGTGAAACAGTAACCCCTTGTCTACTTCTCTCTTCACTCTTCATAAACAGCCAGTATTGTGGTCCAAAGACAACTCCCAGCAGCGTTATCACAAGACTCCTCTGAGAATAAACTTTATCTTTGCTGTGTCTTTTTTTTCTTCTCCTTCTCCTCTCCTAAAGCGCTTGTGTACTGCTACGCTTTTTTTTTCTGCGGGCTTTGAGCAAAGATAGTTCAGGGTAAGTCAGAAGGCAAAATGTCTTCATTTTAAAAGTGTAAAAGTAATTGCATTTCACACTCCAAAGTGGCTGCACAGACGTGACTTTGCTGTTTGTGTCTCAGTTCTAGCCAGAATCATGTTGTTACAGTTCTGCCCACAAGCTCTTCCCCACAGCAGGTACTGTGTAAACCCAGAAGACAAGTCACTGACCTGTCTCTCAGTGCCTGAAAATCAGTTAAAATCACATTAGGAGCACAAGCAGACATACTTCCACTAGCTTTAACCTTTCATTCACAGGGAACAGTAGCTGTAAAAATACGACAGCAAATACTTCAGTCACTTGTACACTGTGTCAGGGATCTAGGAGATCGTCACATTTGTCTATTCAGTAATTTTCAACCCACAAGCTCTAAATTGAAGATGAGGGGTTCACCTAGCCTTGCTGCAACTGGCCTTTTAGTCAGCTTTGTAAAAATGCGTGATCTGACCATAGCCTTGTGCAAACTCAGTATCTAAAAGCAGAAAGTTGTTTAGAGAGAAGGGTAGACTGTTCCTCCTCCCTGTTTTATCTGATATGCCTTATGAAACGTGCAATGCTCCTGTGTCATCATTTTGCGTCAGTCATTCTCAAGGAATTACAGGGAGTGGGCACAGATGATGTGTCTGGACAGAGTAACATGGCTTTGTGGTTATTCCCTGACATACACTTTCAGTTACTGGCATTAGGAAATGAGAGCTCATCACATACAACTAATCTGCTTTGGAAAAATACTCAGGGAACACGTGGAAGAGATATTAACAAAAGCTTTCCAGCTATCCCTCATAGCTGCCAGATGCTGAGTAGCCGGCAGAAGCAAACTATTTTTAGGTAGCTGCTCAGCATCTCTCATCAGGTCAAGAGTGGATGACCTTCAGAGAGAGGAGGCATGGCACATTAGGAGGGTGAAGGGCTGTGCTTCTCCCATAGACTGAGTTTCTGTGCTTTATTATAAAATATGTGATCTTTTTTAATGACAATGCTCTAGAAGGG
Organism: Dromococcyx pavoninus; assembly: GCA_033558185.1. NCBI lineage: Eukaryota > Metazoa > Chordata > Aves > Cuculiformes > Neomorphidae > Dromococcyx > Dromococcyx pavoninus. The sequence continues at coordinate 303,171 of JAUMJL010000722.1, forward strand.
AGATCAGTGAGTGGATAGAAGCAAAGAACACGTCAAAGATCTGTGAATACACAATTCTCTATTTCTCATGCTCTTTCCTATGCCATGTATCCAAGATTTTTCTATCATTCTCTATATGTTTCCACATCACATACTGTATCAGATTTCAGGGCTCAGCTAACCAAAATTGTTGCACTATATGGATAGATCACTCAAAAACTCTGGTTAATTATCCACTGGATCCTGCTCTGTTGTTAATATAGAAACAAGGCATATTTTTAAGATCAAATGAGTCCCCCTCAAGCATCATAAAACTCCCAAAGCTAAACTTTTCTGGACAGACAAGAAAGTGCTCTAGAAGCCATTTAAAATTCCATATTGAAATAGTACTGATGTAACATTTAAACTATATATTATCAAATATGGTTCTTATAGCGAACACATATATTTATATTTTTAACACACGGTAGCCTAAAGGGCACTGTTTACTACACAGATTGTTGTTTTCCCTTTAAGCCTAACAATGCACAGGAATGTATAGTCCTGTGTTCACTGTAATTCGGTGCACAAATATTATTATTTGTAAAAGTACCTAATCCTGTGTCTACCTGCACACTACACAAAGGAGAGAGGAGGGCAAGGGTCTTTTATGGTGAAAAGGGGAACATTTTGTTCTCAGTTACTGACTCAGCTTGAGGTCAGCAACAATCCAAAGATGTCTGCAGACGAATGGAGTTCAATGGTTCACGTGAAATAAATCACAACTCTCATCAGCCAAGTCCACAAAACCAATCAGTCATGTTGCTAAAAAAAACAACATGAAGAAAAGAGAATCCAGAAGTCCATTCCTGAGCAGACACGTTCTCCAAGGTCCCTTGTAAGTAGCCCGTGTCCCACAAGGCAGGATAGGGAGGAGAAGCTGTGCATCATTTGCTTTTCTTGAGCTTTTTTTGTGAATCAAGCTGTGAGTATTATCTTTTTCAGAAGCAGAAGACCTTCAATAAATGAAAGTCTTATTTGAAAAAGAATGTATACTCATTTCCATAGACCTCAGGAAGTAATTTGTATCAGCACAAAGTGAGCGAAAGGCATCATCTGATTCGGTAGGGTTTCACACTCATTTTTCACAATTTTGGCAGAAATCAGGTGATAAAGAGTACATAACCACCACCAGGCAGTCCCAATATGCCAATCAGTATGTGTCTTGACCAGTTTGGGGTGAAGTTCTCCAAAACAGATTCAGTCCTACTTCAATTAGATGGTAGCTTTCAAGATTGTAATATTTTCTGCCATTAAATCCCAGTCCGGATTTACTGATGACAACAACCCAACTTCCCAGGCTAGCATTTGGCATGAATCATCAGTCACAAAGAGGGCAATGATCAGTGAGCACCTTTCTTTAAGGGAGTAGACTTCAAAATCCAGATGTCCTACAGAAGGTTCACATCTGCCCTGCCCTGAGCTCCTCCAAGCAGATGCAAAACAACAAAGGCAGAGAATCAAAGAATATGAGCCATGGAGAATGAGGAGAGAAACATTTAATTCTAGTCTACCCTGAAGGACATAACAGCATCACCACGCAAGGCAGGGCAGCTAGTGATGTAGACAGATTTTCAAAGACAGTTATTGAGAAGTTGAGCAGATCTGATCTGGGATGTCCCCATCACACACTCAGTCCAGGTGACTCAAAAGTGTTGTTACACATGGCAGCATTTTTGAGAAATTTTTACTTCAGGCAGATGCAAGTGGCAAAAGCCTTAGTGTTAACAAAATAAACTGGGGTCAGTTATTAAGGCACCACACATAAACTCTGTGATTTTCAACTTGAATCACAAGCGTAAACCAGCTTAACTTCCCCATCAGTAACATTTCCTCCAAAAGAGAAAAGATTGACTCATGCTTCATGAGAAAATGATATTAATAGGAGGAAAATGATGATCATCTTTTGAAAAGCTTTTGTACATATTTCTTGGTAGCTTCACACAAGCAGCTGGAAAAGCTACAGATGATAAACTTGCTGATCACCTTTCAGCTATAACACTTGTCTAGGTTAGGTCATAATTCATATAAATGTGCTTCAAAGCACTAACTCTGTCTGAAATTACTGTCCCAAGATTGTCAAAATAATAATTTTTATTGGTTTTGTCAGACATTCTTATTTATAGGGGAAGGAAAAAGTTACTGACAAATTATTCAAGGTGATTTACAGACACTGTAATGGGATCCTGATTATGCTGCATCTCTCCTTGGAGAACAAATCAGCTCAAAGTGTCTTCCTGCAGCAGAAACCTGCAAAGGAGCCCAAGTTACAGACTATGTACAAGGACTAGGTCTGACTTCTTCTGGTTTGGTATAACTGCTTTGTCTTTTCAAAAAGTATATAATGCAGCAGTGAGCAGAGCTGCAAGATGAGCAATTGAGAAAGGAGAGTGTCAAGTAATGGGTGTTTTAAGTCCACACTGGATGTAACAGACATAAGTTCAGCATGCCAAATCAAGACAGAAGACATACCTGATACACAGATGCATCAAATACTTCACTGAGCACCAGCCCAGTTACTTGTTAAGCCTATCTATTTGGTTATTTGATTGACTTAGGTAGTCAGGGTCAGTCGGTGCTGACCCATCAAATGGGAACCCAGCAACAGTAACATGGCTTCACTCACAGATGTGCTGTCAAGGCAATAGGTTGACAGGTTTGTACGATCCATTATAAATGACTCAACACAAAATTTGTAACTTGAAATTTGCAATCAATAAAAAGTAGTTCCTACTGCTACTTTAGTGACTGCTAATATTGACTGCTATTAACAAAATACACCTCCCTTACACTCTATGTTGATTGAAGGCACAGTTTAGACACTTGAAAAAAGTTTCTTCCTTATGACTCAACTGTGAGAAATAGTATATGTGCCAAGTGCTGGGAAATGTTACCTACACTCTTGAACAGAATTCCTATTGACACATGAATTAATTCAATATTTTTATACTTTCAAACATTTGTAATGAGTATTTGAAGGCCAAAAGAAGAAGAAGAATCTGGTGTTTCCACAAATAAGACTAGTTCAGCTGTTCCTATGGCACAGAATGAATGGAAAAATAACCAAGAGTAGCTGCTGACTCACAAAAAGACATCTCATGACTGTTGGTTGCAGCGTGGGCAGGAAATATATAATAGGGGCAACATCAAAAGAACCAGTCTTGGATGCTGAGAGTTCCCACCTGAATGAAGTGTTGAGGTGGTGAAAAAAGCTAACAGAACCACATTAGTGTCATAGTCCTTGGGACAGGCCCTGTGTCCATGTTGCATTTATCATATTTCCCAGTGTAGTATCAGGTACGATGCAGTAAAGATGCTTTGACAGGTGCTGCTAAAATGTGCTGCGTTCAGATGACACACACAGTAGAGAGGGGAATGGTCTTGAGAGTCCTCTCTTTTTTTCAGGCAGATGATGCAACAATAAAAAAATTATCCTGCCAACTCCTTTTCACCTTAAACTCCTTTTCGATCCAAGCCTTTGGCATGTTTCACCTACTTATACTGAAGTCATATGAATGTCAGAGTCCTTGACAGTCTACTTCCCTTGATCTCTCTTGATCCTTCATCTGATATCCCTTCATTACATATTTCTTTCTGCTTGTCTTCATGATCCTCTTCATGTCCCCTGATTTTCGTCCCTTTATTATGTCTCCCTCTTCCCAGCCATCTGTCCCAACAAATTACTTTGTTGAGCTCTTCCCAATACTTTTGTCCTATGTTTTGTCCATAATTGCTGCTAACATTCCTTCCTGATGGACATACTGTCATTCATTCTTGAATGTGCACTTCTCCAAAGAAGTCTACAGACCATAATTTTTCCCCTAGAAAACTGCTGACTGATCAAACACATTAGAGATATCAAACATTCTTGGGAGTGAGGTGGGGGTCAGTAGTGCACATAGATGAGCAGAGGAAGCCAGTGCTCAATTATCTCCTTTCTTTGAATATTGTGTGTGCTATCAGGTTTATGAGTTAATAATTTCATTGTTGTCTGTAAAATGCCTTATTAATAACAGCAATAATAATCCTAGTCATCATCCTTGTCCCATTAAGCACAAATATGAGTCACAATTTTCACCTGAATGAAGCTTCGGGGCAGTTTTTCAAGACAAAAAACATGTAGCAAGAATCCAACGTGTTGACCTCCTTCCTTCCTGTTTCTGGAGCAGTCATACTGCGGAGCATCTCATCCTAACAGCCAGCATCTTGTGTACCATTTTAGTTAGCTGGAAAGTAAGTTCCAATTCTCAAGTCTTTGAATTCTAGCTTTTCCAAACTAAGTCGTCTCAGCAGAGTCTCAATGTTTTTTTCTGCATTGTTTTATTTGAAAGGTTCATTCGCCTGACAATGAATTATAACATGTGTTAGTAATTGGTTGTGGAACTCTCATAAAATGCTAAATAAATTCCTTGTTATCAAAATCATATTAAGTAAATAAATAAATAGCTAAATAATTGATAAAAAAGACTGCTATGGGAGTTTGTTGTATGAAGAAAACTTAACTAAAGTACTGTGTTCTCAATTGCTTACCCAAAGAATGGAGAAGCAACTGAGGCAGAAAGACAGCAATAACAGCAGGATCAGCATGCTCTTAAAAGGAAACAGAAATTAAAATGAGAGAACTGAGGAGCTAGCCAGAGGACAGAATGAGGAGGAGGAGGTTGAGTCATTCAAAGACTTCTGGGCCTGAAGGTTACTTTACCATTCTTCAACATCCTTTAAATGCACTGAGAAATAGCAGTTTTCATTTAGTGCAAAAAATACAGCTCCATTGACTTTGTCACCTTCAACAGGGTAGTACCGATTTACACTGGGTTGAACCTGTCCTACTCATTAAAGACCATGCTTGGTATTATCAGGCTGCTTTCTGGCTTTACAACCAGGCATTAGAGAACATTGCTTGTCCTTTGAATCCATATTTCAAAATAAAATAATCCTAAAACATTGTTCTTTCTCTTGGTTTGGAGGGGGACCATTTGCAGAGGGATGACAAACCATTTGGTTCTTTATTTTGATAAGAAGAAAATCAAATATGAAACGTAGAAGAGCAAATTTTCTCTTCTGGAATCAAAATCTGCTGAACCATGACACAGCTTTAAAATATCCCTTTGGGGATTTATAAATCTTTGATTAATTTGAGTGAAGATCCCCTCTAGGGGGGTAAAACTAATGGAATTTACAAAAGAAGTGGAAAATGTGTTTTCTACTCAGACTCACACAATTCCTGACTCAGGAGAAATGAAGGCACAATGGAAAGCTCAAGGAAAGCAGTTCTCTTGAGGTTTCTCAAGAACTGGAAGCTGGGATAATCCTCTCAGTCTTCAAAAGGTGAGCATTTAATTGGACTGTCCATGTCCTGATTTTTAGAAACAGAGCATGCAATGCTAACTATGAGTCATACTTACGTGAAGGCAGCTCAGAATGACATCCAAGTTTCTCTGTCCTTTACTCCTATTGTCAGTTGGAAGAAAATAAGTAGCCCCCCTGAAGCAGAACTCACTGTCCAAGAGCTCTTTTCTAATTTGAATGTGGCAAATATGAATATGCATAAATGCAAAAGACTGATGAGTATCAGGTAATAAAAAGGCTTTTCAGTGGAATATTTACCCTTTTATTGCACAAAGGTTTCACATTGTCCATGTAAAAATAAGTCGTCACACTTTCAATATGAGAATCTTTTTTCTTTGGAGAGTGCCATTCAGAAAACTGCAGCTCCATCTCTGAAGTAAGATCCCTAGCTCCAAATCAAACCAAATAGTGACAGATTTGTTGCTGTGATGATGGGTTGGTCCTCCAACAAAGAGCATAAGACAAAGCAGCTCATTATCCTTAATGGCAGCCTCCCAAATCCTCTACTTCTGGGCATTAGGAAGGAGGAGCTTTGTAATTTTTAGCAGAGAAAAAGAACAATCCTTTAAGATGCGGAAGTGAAGAACTCAGTCCATGTCAGGGCCAGATAAATTTGATAGCTGGAACAGATTGTGCCCTTTGCTCTGTCTGTGATCTTCATCAGGATAATCAATATGAAAACATGCCCAAAACCCAGATATTTGGCAACATGCTGATTTTATCAGTCAGTCCATATATATGGCTTTTGACAGTTGTGTTCAGGATCCAAGAATAAAATTCAAAGAATATTCAAGAATAAACTTTGAAAATAAAGAGACAAAATACATTTTTGGCAATCTTCGTTCAAAGTACAGCCTTAGACTGTCAGCATGCTATACCTTCCTCTTATTGGAATACAATATTGAAAGTCACAAAGTACTTTCAAACAATATTGTATTTAAAACCAAAATCTCAGGGCAGCAAGGACATACTCAGTGTTAATACAGCCAAAGCATTCTTGACACCACCTCATTTTCCCCAGCCTGCGAGCACGCTGTCTGCATGTCAATAGTCTTAGAGAGAAAATTGTGCCTGCACTGAATGAGTCTCTAGGACAACTCTCAGAGTTGTTGGAATGATCAGTCAAGAATCCTTTGCCGCTAGGTCACTAATTAAATACCAGCCTCATTATAATAATGACTAATCTTTATTACCTACTGTTTTAATATCATGTGCAAAAAAGGGCAGTGGTTTCAGCCCTGTTGCCAGCAGCCACAAAACAGAATGTGCTTGCATGGCTGTGACTGGGTAGTTTGTTTGTTTGTTGCATTGGAAGCTTCCAAAGAGAGAAGGATGGGAAGGACTTGACAAAGAAACACTATTGTCAGACACAAGTATGGCATTTGCTAATCATGGCTGCAAGATGCTGGGAGAGTAGCATGAGAGAGCTTCAGGACTATCCATAGTCCTAAGTAGTAGTCCCACATACTCTAATGTCAGGGCAAGATATTATATTCTAGTTTCCTTGACAGGGCCCAGGAAAATGAGACTCCTGTAAATGGGGTCATGATCTAAGCTCCCCATCTCCCATCCCATTGCCATGCAGTAACATGCTCTAAGTTCAGTACTTCAGCGGTGTCCCCCTCATCTCCAGGCTAAAATCCCCCTTCTACAGCTTCAGCTCAGACCCCGTCCTTTCCTCTTTGGGGAAGCAAGAGCTTTGCCTCCTTTTGAAGAAGCTCTGAGCAGGCTGCAGGAGCCCTGATCTGTTTCTTCCCCATTTAAATGGAGAGCTCACCCATTCTGTGCTCTGAATCTGTCTCACCATGCAAGCATGGCTAAGTCCTGTCAGCTTTCAGGCAGCACTGCCTGATGACTGGCTGTAGGATGTCCTCTGTCAGTGGCTTTGCAAAGATTTTGCTGTAAGAATTCATAAAGTAATTATTCTAGGATGCAAGCTTTTCAGTGCCAAGCGTAACATTAAATCCCATGTCTACATACAACTGTAAAGGAAACTTCTGATCATGACTGCAAATTTATTTATATATTCAATTTTAAATCCCTTCAGCATTTCTTCTGGGGTATTTTTATTTTAAATAAAGATTAAATTGCTAGAAGGTCTCCTTCTGAAGACCTGATGTTGAAGCAAAATTCAAACTCTTACATGTCTAGACAGCACAGTGAAACCAGCTCCTTCCTCTACAGTTGCTAACTCCAGCATCCTCAGAGGACTGCAGTAGACGATAAAGGCATCTGATGACAAGGAGCAGTCAGACAATGTGTACGCATAGAGTATTTTCTGTCTGAGGGATTTCAGATTTTTCCTAAGTTCTTTGGATGAGAATGTGGAAATCTCAAGCTTCCAAAGCAGCGAGTACTTTTCAGGACTCAGGCCTGTTAAGAAATGAGAGCACTCAAGACCTGATTAGGAAACAGCCTTTTAAAAAAATCACAAACTGTACCCTGCAAAAACTTACTTGCTTCAAACCTCCCACTTACATAAAAGAAAAGAAAGAACAGGAGCTGTTTTTCAATGTTAGCACTGTTAAATCACTTTATAAGTATTTCATAAAATAAATCCACTTGACTATATAAGAGCTGTAGAAATTTACTTTGCAGGCATTCATCAAGGCACATTGAGAGCCATGCTCACCATTCCTCCCTGGTCACTTGGAACCTGGTTGCTCCTGCAGTTACACATGAGGCATAAACACTTGGCTGCTGTGTGTGGAAAGCTCACCTGCTACACATGAGGCTGGCTCTTCCCTAACACCAGATTTCCCCCTGAGTTTTCCCTGCTTCTGTAATTGTCGATCCCACTGTTGTTGACTTCTTAGAATATTTTCATTTATTTATCATTGCAATATCGAACTACATAACCAATTCTGAACCAATCTCAGCACTAACATGAAGGCATTTTTTGAAAGAAAAGGCTTGGAGGTGCCAGGGTGTCAGGAACAGCTGCTTTAGTGCCCAGGGAGCCTTGCAACATAAATCCTCACAGGTTTCTTCATTAATTAATAATTTTTAAGTGTTTAATTGGTACCACTGGATGTTCAGAACTTAGAAATGTCAGTCAGATGAAGCACGCAGTAGGGGAAGAGCTGTTTCAGGAATGTTTCTCCTGTGACTGTTCATATAATTTGTAGCCTGTCACTTTATCAGGAGAGGTCTCCCTTCCATGCAACATTCAGAGTGCTCCTGTGGGATACAGATGTCTCATGGTTACTTCAATAGATGCTGTTTGTGTTCCTAGGGCTGTAGAGTATGAAGAAACATAACCAATCCCACCCTTGGGCCTCTTCCAGAGGCCACAGGGGGCAATGGAAAAGCTCCTGTTGATTTTGGACCCAGCTCTGCCTCAGGATAGGGAAGGGAAGGCCTGCATAAAGGCTGGAGAGTCTGCTCCAGGGAAGGGTTTTGACCGCAGTAAAAAGTCTATACTACCTAAAGGCCATGAAGGCGTTCTTGAAAAGTCGTTATATTATCTAAGGGTAAAAGTCAGCTTTGACAAGGCCTATTTCCAAAGTGTCCAAGGAGAACAATGAGTCCCATCAGGCACAAGGACATCCTTCCCACCCTTTGTCTTGCCAAATACATGCATGATCTAAAAGGAGGCACGTACCTTCCCATCAGAAAAAAGAAGAAGTACCTGGTCCAAATTAAACGTGACATAAGTAGGATTGGGAAGCCTTTAAGTAAACTCAGATATTTGAGTAAATGTATAAAAAGTTCATTGTTTCAAAACCTTTAATTAAAGTACTCCTCTGCTTCCCCTGCAAAAGAAACAATGCTCCTGCTTTGAGGCAAACTCCCAAATGACAGTATGTGGGAATGTGAACTGGTAGAGGCCTCCAGTGCTGGAGCTGAGAGTTGGCTCTCAGAGTTGCAGATATGAAAGTGCCACAAGGTGAGCCTGGCAGCTGTCGTGATGCCCTCTGCAAGACTAACCAGACCTCTGATACTGGAATTTAAAAATGGGAGTGGCAGAAGAGATGTCCGCAGACTGAGATCTCTTTTCAGATCCTCGGAAGGAGTCCTGTTACAGACAGCAGGGACAGGGCTTTTTCTCACCTCCCACAACTACATGAAGACCCAAGAGGACTCAGAACTTTTCCCTAGCACTGTGGAATTTTTTTGAATCTGAGACCTTTTAAACAACACACTGTAGATTCAGAGACAAGATGTGTTTCGGTTTAAGCACTTTGCCAGAATGTTTCCAACTAGCTCTAATTATGACGAGACCTTTCAAAATTCATCAGCCCCCAGTTTATTGAGCTGTTTTCTAATACGTCTCTCAACTTCTGCTTCAAACTTCTGCTGGGCCATAGCATCAACTAGCACTGATCCTCCCTTTCTCTGCTGAACCCTCCACTTTGAAATATTCTCTGCAGTTTCCTTCTTTCCCTGTGGCCAGTAAAAAACAAATCATTCAGGTTGTTCCTCTCTTATTGTTTTGCCTCAATGTCTGTAACGGTGTTAAGCTGCTGTGACCACTGATTGCTATGATTAGTGCATTTCTGTCCACAAATAGTATTCATTACTAAGTTCAATACAATAATATGTGTGGCAAAAGCAGGAAAGATTAAGAAATACAGCATTTGAGCACACTTTACCGCCTTCTGCAGCTTTTGCATTTGGCAGGTATTATGCACCCCTAAAAGGGTTTGTTACCAGGCACTCAGAACATACCCTACCTGGTTTAGCTTAAGAGCAAATAATATTTTTCCTCAGCAGCAGCTTTTGTTCATTAAGATGTCTTTGCTATTACAAGTTTGGCATAACTCAGCAGGTATATGGTAATGCCTCTGAAATGAATTGTGTAAATTTCTTAACCCTTCTGAAGACTGTCCAAAGGAATGTCTTTATGTCTTTACATTAACTTTGTATTTGCCATATACTTTCTGCCAGCCAGAAAAACAAATTGGTTTTCCTATTACAGCACAAACTGTAAATACAACCTCTAAACACAGAGAGTCATACAGACTCTTGCCTTATGCACTCAAGGTGACAATTAGCTCGAAGCTGGCTGAATAGATATCTTGAGCAAACCTGTCCTCCAATTCAACCTTGAATCTGATGATCATCTCTCTTTAGAAGAGCACAGTTCCCTCTCTGACTGAGCCTCTGAGCTGGGACATATGTGGACAAATGCCCTGGGAAGCCAGGCATTTTCTGCTCATCTAGGTTTTGTCATGACTCACACTTGATGCAGGGAAATGCCAACACTCCATGTAAGACTCCATAAGGCCCAGCTGAAAAATGAAGCCATGAACAGAGGAGGAGGTTAGGGCACAGCAACTTAATTTTCAGAGAATAACTTAAAGTGCATGCACTCCATGGGCTGGCATCAAGCAAACATTCAGGTTCAGCAGCTGCACTATTCAAAGCTGGATCTTGCCCTCACGTGAGGTCCCCCTTTCTGAGCAGGGCATGCCCCCACGCCTGCTGCTTTGCTTGTGGGCACACAGGGAGTGGGCCTCCAGTTCCTTTCCTAGGCTGCAGGTGATTCAAGGAGAAATAGAGATGATTTCACATCAACTAGAAGTTGAACCTGTGTGCAGCTGCCAATGCAAAGACCTTGGGTAAGAAGGTAAGCAGGTAGATCAGAGCCAGAGTGGGGGAGACTTGTCTTGTAGGCCCCAATCCCAGAAATTCTTACCTATTTCATATTAGACACTCATATTGCCACCATCACTCTCAAAAAAACCCCACCAAACTAAAAGAACCCCTTTAGTTTTATGTTAAACTACTACTAGGAAACCTGTGCAACCACTTTTTATCAGGAGACAATTATAGGTCAATAAGACCACCACTTAAGTGTATCTAATGGCACTAAAAATATCTTCCAAGCAAGAGAACACTTGATAGGTAGGCAATAGAGAGGCAGAGTAAAAACCTTTTTTAAGAATATTGGAGATTTTTTTTTTGATATACACTATACTTTTTCATACATAATACTATTGCTCACAGATCTTCCTCTAACTGCATTTTGGAGGAATTTATGAAAGTTTTATCTCCATTCACCTTTGTGTTGCATACTTTGCATGCCACCACCTCTCAACACCTGCTTAACAGTAGGGTGACAGGCTACAGGTGCCAGAGCTTCAGCCTTCAAACCCTTCCTGAACTCCTAAATGTGAGGGAGGGGTTACTTTAAAAGCAGCAAATGGACACACCAAAAAACTCAGCCACCAAAATTCTATGCAAGTTGTCACTGAGTAAATTTTTTTCAGAAACCTCTTTTCCTTACCTTGCACATAGCATTCGGTACACTGATACATCTTTGCCAGTAACAGTAGCTGCAGGGACTGTCACACATGACTGGGTCACACGTGCATAGCCTCTCCAGCCTGCCTGATTCCCCATGTTCATCCCTTCCTCCAGACTGAACAACCTTTTTTTTTTCATTGACCTAATATTTTTTTTTAATTCAGAAAGCTCTGCATGCTTTCACTCATCCGAGGACTTAATGTCAATCCTTTATCCGCTGTCAGGATCAGCCCTGCTCGGGGGATACACCTCTGTATATCCAGCTCTGCTCCTGGACATGCAGACTAACCCAGTCCATGAAGGGAAAGTCCTTTAATATAATCATCTCTGAATACCAAAGTTGGCTTCTTCTTTTAGAAATGCAAAGTCGAGAAGTTACCAGACACTTTCATTTCCCAAGATTTCAGAGGTGTCTGGATTCTGATGTCTCCAGTGGGAGGGTTTCTGACATAAGTTATGTGAGTTTTAGCAATATTTTGAAGTTGGCAGCATTACCTGCCTTAGCTGAAGTATGTATCCTCTGGGCTTCATGATCAATGCCACTGACTTTGAAGACTCACCTGATGTAGGACTTTATAGACATCCCTCCTGAAGCTGGACTGCAGTTTTTTCAGCTGTTGGTCCTATTCAGATGCCACTCCTCCACAAAACCAGCATTTCTAGGTTGTCTGCTTTCTTCACTTCTGAATATTTGGCCCAGTATTTCTTTTCTGACAGTACAAGGTTGATATTCATATTATATTTAAGAGAAGCAGCTAAAGGATAATTTTAAGGGACAAATACATTAGCAGTCTTAACTGATTGATAACCTGTGTTTTATTGCATTGAATAAGAAACAAGTTCACTCTTACCATAACTTTTATTGAGCAAGGTCTATCACTAGAAATGATGAGTTCCATACTGTTGAATTTCCTGTGCTATACATTTCATAAAAAAGGAATGAATCTGACCTCTGGCTATTTTTGCAATTGAGCCAAAGTTTTAGATGATATTATCTGTCTAACATAGTCTTTTATTTTTTAAAAGCTTTGCTATTGAGACCATCATTTGTTGCAGAGATGTCAAGAAGCCCCTGGAGCAAAGCTCATCTGTCATTAGTTCTTTCAGCCGCTATTGTAAGAAACTATGTTGTTGTCCTTTGAGCATCTCTTAGCACTAGATTTTAAATTGTTCAGCTAATGCTATTAATTACTTTCCTAAGTTCTGACTCACCAATACTGTACATCTGGTGCTGTCATTCACCATCCAAACTAATGGAAACATTATGAAATATTGCTGTTCTGATTGGTAACAAGCTAAGAGATTAAATCGATTATTCATCCAGTTAAGATGTAATCCTCTTCGTTAACAAAAGCAGAATTACTTCAGCTAACAAAATATTCACTTGCCTTAAAATTTGTCTCTTGAATTCTGCTGCTCCATACATTACAGGTGGAGAAAAATCACTTTGGTCCATTAGTCGAAGTGCAAGATCACAACTTGCTGCAGGAAAATTTAAACTGCAGGCAAGTTTTACATAAAAGTGTACAGTGACGGGGAACAATTTTCTGCACAAAATTTGATTGCAGGTGTTGCAGAGCATTTTTGAACATCATCCTTCTCTGAGAATCAAATCAAGGGTATGCCGACACTGCAGTCACTAATGCTGCTTCTCAAAGAGCAAATTAGAGAGCTTCATGCAGCCTCGCCTGCCCATATCCCAACAACCACCTAAACTAGCTAATATGTAGCACAACCCTGGCTGACAAACTCCTCTGATGAACTAAGCAGTGTTGTTGAAGACCAACCAGACTAGCGGTATGAAAGCTTAGTTTTTCTGCAAAGCAATTTTCCCTTTTATTTCAGTGCTGTCAGGCTTTTAATGGCTCTTAGATTGTGCTGAGTAATTACAATGTTCCTTTAATCCAGGCCCAGATGCTCCCTTGCTTGAGTCCTGCGACACCCACTGACATACCACAACCTTTTCATCCCGAGCCAGCTTCACTTCTCACCCTAATGCCCAGCAGTCGCAGCCAGCACTGTTGTTCTCTGATACAAATGTTGAGACCGCTTAGTGGGTGTGGAAGACTATGTAGCAGATGTCACCCCTTAATAAAGGAGAGAGATGTGTAGAAAGGCTTCCCTGTAATAGGAGAAAGGACGGCCAAATATGTATATTTGTGTTTGAAAATAGTATGGAAGTACTTTTCTACCTTTCATAAATAACACACAAATTATTACAGTGACCTGAAAATTGAATTCAATTAAGGAACATTTTCATCAGTTCTTTGCTCTGATCCTCCTGTGTTACAATCCTCCTTGGGAGTCTGCCTGTTTAACAGAGAACCGCACTGGTATAAGCACTTTATATAAGCACTTCACAGAGACATCCACTTTAGCTTGCTATCTGGGCTGCTATAAAGTAGCTTTCATAGAAGAGAATTAATTGCAAGGAAAAATCAGAACAGCTTCTGCTGTCTTCTGTTAAAAAGGAAGAGTTTTTAACGACGTTTTTAAAGCAGACAGGTATGCCTAAGGGAAAATCCATGAATTCTACTGTGTGCAGCCAGCCTTGGGAATATATGAAACCCACAGCAGCCATGAGAAACATGGGTAGGAGGGCTGTTGTTTAGGCTTGCATGAGATATTACAGCCATTTTTGCTTAAAGATTTCTCTTTACATTTCAGTGCTAGCTTATTTCTCCATGTTCTGCTTTCCTTGAGACAAATATTGGATTATCCACTGCTTCTTTAGTGTCATGTGCAATCATCTCTGGAATCTGAGATTATTATGTTACTTACCATAATTGCCCACCCCTTTGCTAATAACTACAGTTAAGCATAGAAAAAAAGCCTTTCATGTATTCACACAATTTGCTAGGCCCAGGGCAGTATTAGGTAGGATTCAAAGTCCAATTGACTCTAATTCTACATGCTAGTAATTTCTGCAGCATCTGTCATCTGAGGATCTTGCTGAATCTCCCTATATGCTCATGTAAGACGTGAACTCACCAAATAGAACAGCAGATAGTGGTTTACTGCCCAGATAGTACTCCCTTTCTAAGGGAGGCACATTCTCTGAAGAACACTGTAATCAATATGACCATCATTTTTCCCAGCACAATGGGAGCCCCTAGAGCTATGAGGAAACTATGAAAGAGCAGTTGGAACCGAGGAGCGGCTTCTCCCAATAAAGACAGAAAAAGTCTTGGACTACCTCTTTTCAAGTAAGAAGTATCCAAAACCAGATGTTTTACCAAAATGTGAATCAGATGTTGAAAACTTTGAGAACTCCACAATCTCTAGGGGCAGAACTGAGTTTCAGTTTCCAACTACTTTGACTGCTGTTGCTAGCAATGCTCGTAAGACTGGACATAACTTTTCTAAAAACACATCTACAACAGTCTTCTTCTACAACAGCATTCAACTTTACACTGTGTGTCCCTCTGATTAGTCTTGGCTACTGCTGATTTTACCTAAGTTACAATGGGGGCACCTGTATTTTACTTATCTCTAGGTATGTCAGCTAAATTGATGACCTTATGTTTACATAAGTCACGTCAGGATGTAGTCTAGGTATTACTTATCATAAGCATGAAAATAATTAATGTAATTTGGAGAAAAGTTTTCCAGGCCAAAGTCTGTATATGCTGTGTGGGATGAATGAACACTTCCCAGACTGGGTCCACGTACTCTCCCCAGATATGTCCTATCTCTACAATAGAGACATGGCTGTTGGCCCCTCTCTCTTGGACCTCAAAGTCCCTCTGTGGAGGGGACAGGGCATACCTCACCGAGCTACTTAAGCTGGCGAAATACACCTTTACTGCAAATAAAACTGTGAAATGCATGGGTCTTTTCTTAGGAGCAGCCATATCTCTCCAGCTTCTCATGAAGTTGTCTGAAGTCAGAAAACCCTGCAGCTCTGTCTTCAGCCTTTGCATCAGGGATGATCAGTCTTCAGCCATTGAGGAAGCCTCCACGATTGTACTATTGCAGAGTCAAACAGCAGCAGGTGTCCCATCAGAAGGGAAGAGATGCAAGTCCAAATGTTGGCTTTCTTGTGGGTATACTACAACATGGTATGGTAAATGTCTGCTATGAAAAATAATTATGTTTTCACATACCTACTAAGGCTGAAGAAAGGTGGGTTATGACTCTTCAGGTGTATGACAACTACTTGTTATATGATGGTCAGACTTCTGGTTGTATGATTAAGAAGGGTTGTGGGATGATACTTTTCAGTATTTCCATCATCAATTTTCTGCCAAATAGGATTGTGCCTAATCCTGCATTGTTAAAGCCCAGAATAGGTTTACGGATCACATACATCTTCCTCTATTTATTTCAGAGCACAATATTGACGTAAGTGGCAAATTTTTGATAAAACAGTCTACAGAATTCTTTAAAAATATGCCATAGAACAACTCTCTTATTGAATTTGTAAAACAAAGGTGCGCAGCATTTCTCTACCCATGTATTTAAAGACCACCTCCTGAGCACCCTGTGAGGAGAAACCCGGTCTCTGAGCTGCTTATGATTCTCATTTTGAGATTATTATTCCAAGAGCAATCCCCAGCAATGAGGTAACAGAGATGTTGTTGTTCCTCTGCAGGAGGCCTCTCAAGTAATTGTTTTGGAATATATTAAACTGTTCTTTTACAAATCAAAAGTACTCAGTGTTGTTTCTGTATTTAAGATGAGTGTTAAATGACCTTATTCTTTTCCTTATTTGAGGGAGTGAAAAAAATTCTAAGGATCCAACCTCAAAAAGAGAAAGGCTTTTACTTTATGAATTTTCCCTTTGACTACCCCCCAAGTTTCTGCCATCAGTAAAGAGGGAGGCAGATTGTACTTAGACTCCAAGCCAACCAAAAGTTTAACAGGAGTAAAGATCAATTCATACAGTAGGAAAAGCTGTGAAGACCTAGGTGTTGAAGTCTCACCACAGAACTGAAGGTGCTGGAATAAGCTTCTTTTTTGCAATATCCCCTGTTGCCAGCTGCAAGTGGGCTGCAGCCAATAACATGAGGTTCAAAAAGGTCAAGTGCCAGGTCCTGCACTTGGGACACAACAACCCCGTGCAAAGCTACAACGTTGGGGAAGAGTGGCTGGAGAGTTGCCTGGCGGAGAAGGACCTGGGGGTGTTGGTTGACCGCTGGCTCAACGTGAGCCAGCAGTGTGTCCAGGTGGCCAAGGCCAGTGGCATCCTGACGTATCAGAAACATTGTGGCCATTAAGACCAGGAAAGTCATCCTTCCCTTGTACTTGGCACTGGTGAGGCCGCACCTCGAGTACTGTGTTCAGTTCTGGGCTCCTCACTACAAGAAGGACATTGAGGTGCTGGAGTGCGTCCAGAGAAGGGCAACAAAACTGGTAAAGGGGTTGCAGAACAAGTCCTACAAGGAACAGCTGAGAGAATTGGAATTGTTTAGCCTAGAGAAGAGGAGGCTGAGAGGAGACCTCATTGCTGTCTACAACTGCCTGAAAGGAGGTTGCAGCAAGGTGGGTGTGCCAGGGGAGGTTCAGATTAGACATCAGGAAAAGTTTCTTCACTGAAAGGGTTAGCAGGCTTTGGAATGGCTGCTCGGGGAAGTGGTTGAGTCACCATCACTGGAGGTATTGAAATGATAGGTGGAAGAGGTGTTCAGGGATATGGTTTGGTAATGGATAGGTACTGTTGGACTCGATGATTTCAAAAGTCTTTTCCAACTAAACAATTCTGTGATTCCATGATTCTAAGTCAGAAAATACATGAAGCTATTGCTGTTATTTTATTTTTTCACCATTAAGCACTTTACACTAATGTTTTTCTTCAAATCTGTGAGAAAAGACAGTGAACACGTCAATCCAAATTCAAAGATCTTCCATTTCCTTGGCCCCTCCACTTCTCCCAGTTGTACCAGTACAGAAGTGGCACTATTTCTTTAGGGTAAGTACACCACTGCCCTTAAATGTCCAACTTTTCACAGCCACCTCTGCCGAAAGAAACATTTCCACTAGAGAACTGGACCCCCCCGAGATCCTAGTTTAACATTTCATTAACACTATGATCCGGAAAATCTGAAATTGTTGCCTGATTTTTTTTAACATACTTTTTAAAGCTATGCTAGCAGATTAATGAGTGGAAATTCCTAGCAACTGGAATCTAATTTTCTGTCAGTGAAGTTGTTAATATATGGTTACGGTTCTCATGAATGCACATCCCTGGGCCATGGTCCTTAACTGTGCTGAGCTGGGATTCAGCTCCTTCTCTAGGTTCCTGTTGCATCCAGAGACAAACATTTCACCCAGAGGATGGTTCAAAGCAGGATTCTCAGCTTCTGACTCTCCACTGACTACCAGAGACAGTGAGGAGATTATTCTCACCTGGTTATGGTGAGCCTTTCCAAGCCCTCCTCTGCGAATTATTTTATTGGCTCACCGTTGGCTGAGTGTCATGCAATACAGACATCAAAAGTCATCTGACTTTCTGAATATGTTTTCTTATCCTTTTGGAAAGGTCTGGAACAGTTTCTCACATTATAGCTATGATTCTAAAGTTGGCTTCTAACAGAATTCATTTCCCTAAGCACACTTCGGTGTATTCCTTCTTTATCATTATTTAATGATCAAGGATATAAACAACTGTTTTAAAAAAAACTTTTGTCACAGGGAAAGAAATGCTTCCACCTCTCTCTGGCTCTCCATGATGCCTGAGATGTATGACATTCAGTTCTGCAGTGTCTGATTTACAGAAGGGGAGAAATTATCCATTCATCTTTTTTAAAAGAGTTACTGAGATAAAGTTGTTTGATTCTGAACACATTTTCTCATACAACAATCTTGAGGCAGTTTTTCAAAATTACTGTACATTTATATCACAAAACTGCTGACAGCGAGTCAGTCAATGATATCCAATAACTGGCACCATATAGAGATTCTCTTGTCTTTTCATATTGCATCTGTTAAAGAAAAAAGATCATTTTAAAGAAATTTATATTGTAATGAGAAAATAAATAGAATTGCTGGCCATTTCCAAGAACAAAATTCCATTTACCATAACAATAAGAACCATTCATTTTAAAAAAGATAAAGCTATTTTTTTGCTTTATTCTCACACTAACTTATCCATTCAACATCAAACCGTAGGGAAAAGGAACCTATATCCATACCAGATCTGTGATTGCACGATCTTCCAGTGCATTGTACCTTCATTGTCTGACAAGCACTTCATGCCAGAGGCATGTTAGAGGGATGGAGAAAGCAAGTTATGCTCACGCAGTGATGCCATTCACAGCACTACTCTGCTCTGGTCACACTGATTCAAATGCCTGCAACCGAACTAAGAGTGGCTGAATTTCTCTCAAAGAGCAACAGTCTCAGAGAAAAAGTCTTACAAATGGAATCCTATACATATACATTTGTATGCACGTTTCTCTATGCAATGCTGTATGGGATGCTTTGCTTAAATTTGGCAGGTAGTGGCTGTCAGAGGCCCCAGGAGAGAGAAAGCTGCCAGCTTTGAGTGCAGGGCTGACTTTCACTGAAGATTGTCCTTGAAAGAAATTAGGAAGCATAAGGTTCGTTAAGCTGATCATGAGTGGGTCACTGAACTGCGTTACGACTGAGCAGGTTTTATAGAAACATTTTTCCTTTAGTTAAAATTTCAGCCCCACAGGGACAACTGAAATCTCATGGATTCACTTTTTATGTGTAATGTATGACTGTGAGAGAGTACAGAAAAGAAAATCAGTTCTGCCTCAGATCTGGAAGCTTTCTACACTGATTCTTCCTGAGGTACATTGTTTTAAAGAAACCTACTTTCCTGGAACTGTCTGGGAGTTTAGAAAGTCAAGCATAAGACAAAACATCAAAATGTTCATTAGGCACACCAGTCAAACTAAGCAAGAAAAGAAGCTTTTGAAATCCTTCAAGTCAGATTTACAGTAATAAGCAGTCCTCAGAGACACAATTGACAGTTCTGCCTTTTAGTCTCAAAACCTGATTTTGCAATTAACTATGCTCATAGAAGGTTGTTTTGAGAGAATCTTGATTAAGCTATCAGTAAAGCATTTACAACTTTATCATGCAACATAAGCTAAAATAATTACTTATTAATTTGGTTTATTAGCACCTTTATATTACTACTAGTATTTGGCTATATGTCATTATTTTCCTTGACAAGCAATTAAAGCCACTTGCAAATATAAGTGATTGAAGCCTGTAGTTATTATCCCAACTTCCTTGCTGAAGACACCACATTGTGCTCTGTATTCCAGCCCAGATATATAATAGGACCTTACAACTGCAGAAGAGAATTACCATCAGGGTAGAAATAGGACCAGGGTAACCAGACTCCTTAACATGCCTATGAGGTGCAGAAGATAAATGTCAGTCTTCCTTCCCCATCTATCATGAGCAGAAATAAAATGAAAATGCTGGGGAACTTAAAACTGTGTCCTGTACTAATATACTAGTCTTTCAAATGGCAATACTAGCCTTCTTTAGAAACTTCAAAGCTACTCTGGCTTTTCCTTCCTTTCCCAACTGGAAGCAAATGGCAAAGCTCCTCTGTGGTGCTGGGGTGACAGCAGGAGCACTCCAGGCACAGAATCAGTCCAATGCTGAGGATGATCTGGCTGCCCAGAGGCTCAAAAGGATGGAGTATGTGCAGAATTCTACTGACAATTTAAGCAATCTGACCTGCTATTAGCACATTCTTGTTACCAGTAGGGACATAGAGCTGGTTACCACAGTCATCCAGTTCAGCCTCTGGCATAAGAGTCATTATGAGATGCAACCTGAAATCAATAACTTTTAATAGGATAAACTTTAAAAGTAAATAGAAGGACTGACAGTGAAGTTCTGAGGCCAAGTTCCAACTTTTCTGGCTACAGATGCAAGTATAGGAACTTAAGATAAGTAGAGACAGACGTTTAGCATCATTCTGTCTGTCCTCTCTAGATTTCTTTGCACAATTCTGCATTTCTCAAGATATTTTTCAGAAAGAAGAATGAAGATCAACTTTAAGTGGCAAGAAAAATTCATCCGAAAACAAAGAGCTGTTTAAAACTCTGGAAGAGCAGAGTTTTTGTGCAACTGTACACATTCATTTTAGAGCACGGAGCATGGTGAAACAAAACACTGAAAACTAAAGCATACACAGGGTTATCAGTATGAAATTTTCTCATTTACTTCCCACTGTGTAATTTATTCATCTCATAGTATAAGGATATAAGAGAAACAAGAAAAGATGTGTTTTATCAGAGCTCAATCAGTGTTGCAGGAAAAAAAAGGTATCTTTATCCTTCAGGCAGTCCTTAATTGTGAACACAGTCCAACACTCTAATAAAGCTGCTCACTGCAACTTCTGAAAAATAATTAGTATGGATGATGTTCACAACAACCACTTTAAAAAGACCAGAAGAACTAAGATCCCAGTGTGACTCCCAGTGTGAATCCCAGCTTCCTACCATGCAGCACCTGAGCAGGACAGCAGACCAAACCAGCCCCATCATTAGGCACAGTACAGCAGCCTATTCATTGCATAGCTGGTGGGCAGCCACGACCTCCAGGTCACACCCTACAGCTGGTGCGCTGGCTAAACAGCGCAAAAACCCTGCAATGTAGCTTCCTCCACCACTGCTATTGACACAAGCTTCTGGTCAGCTCCTTTTAAGCAGGGTCCAATCATGACTTGAAGTTTTAAGTACTTACTTTGAGTTTGGTTCCAAAATGCCAGGGGACTGAAAGACATGTTCAAGTGGCTCATAGGACCCTTGGTGCGCCTAGAAATCTCTCGTGTCTGGGAAAAGTTTTTAAAACCCTACTGCATAAGGATAATGCTATTTTCTATCACAAGTGCATTTCTGCTTACAATGGCAAAGCAATGAGTATTCAGTCCCTGCTTTTATCCAATTCCCCTCTGTAATCTGGTGGATAAGAGTAAGCAAAGTATTTTACATTTAGACCCTTCATATACCTCCTGGGTAATTAAAAGATGCAAAAATACGCCATGGGATACGGTGGGGTTTAAGGGAGAAATAATGAACACTTGTTACCAAGAAAGGAAGAAAACTCTGAGGAACCTGAGGACAGAACTGTACAGAAAGACAGCAGTGATGGAATGTCTCTGGAGAATTACATATTAGCCAACGCCAGTGAACAGATCATAATGTACTGGGTCCTCCACCCAGAGGAGAGAGCAGAAAAAAATGTGCAAGATGTGAGGAAGATATAGAGTTTCTGATCACTTTCTTTCAGGCTCCCAAGGAAAGAGGAACAACATACCTTAAGGACTGTTTCGCACTGAAGGACAGCACCAGCCCATCTGGCCTGCATGAGCCCTGGGGAATAGGGTCAGAGTTTTCAGCTGAACTCCATTTCAAGGAAAGAATTTGCTTTGAAGAGCAAAATGAATTTAGTATACCCTCATTTTTATTGTTGCAAGCTATTTGTAGCAGAAATAAAGAACCATGAAAGAGAGGACACAGGCAATTTTTGAAGGAATACATTATTAGCTACATCTAAGGAATGAATACCAACATGTTTTATGTTTCCCACCTGCAGATGTTATTTGATGCCCAGGGTTAAATGTCCACCTTGCCCACTGCAGCCCCACCTGTTGCGCTGCACTCTGGTTTTTCCCAAGAGTTCAGGGAGCTCACACGGACCTAGGTAGCAAGTGCTCCTGGCAGAGTCAAGGATATAGGTAATGTAATCTCAAGGATCCATACAGCCATTGGTGAAATACAAGTATAATTTTCTAAAACTTTAGATGACAGTTTTCTAAGACAACTTCAACATAGTCTGTTATTGACCTTGTTTTAGAGATATGTATATAATGAGTATTGAATCTAGAGATTAACCATTTCCTAGGTACATTGCATGGGTGAACGGTTATTTTCCCATTGTATCAGTTGTCATTTCTTCATAAGCAAGAGTCATGACCAAGTTGTGGGAAATCAAAGAAAGTACCAGTCAATAGTGTTTCTTGTTTCCAAAGAGCATTGAGGAAAATCAAGAACAAGCGAACTAGTAATGATGGAACACTTCTAGTCAATTTGCAATCCACCACTCTCCCCTCATCTACCCAGACAGTCATGACATCATAGAAGGCTATCGGATTGGTGAACCCATGTTGACCACTTCTGGTAACCTTCTTTTCTACTAGATATTTGGAGATGACATCCAGCTTAAGCTGTTCCATTACCTTAATGGAGATGGAAGTGAGGCTGACTGGCCTGTAGTTCCCAGATCCTCCTTCTTGCCCTTTTTGAATACTGGATTGATATTAGCTTTTCTTCAGTCTTCAGATGCCTCTTCTGTTATCCATAATCTTTCAAAGATGATGGAGAGCAGTTTAGCAATGACATCTGTCAGCTCCCCCAGCACTCAGGAGTGCATCCCATCTGGGCCCATGGATTTGTGAGTGTCCGGTTTGCCTAGATGATCTCTAACTCAAACCTCCTTGACTAAGAGACAGTCTTCCCTTCTCCGGACCTTCTCTCTTTCCAGGGTCTGGGACTTAGCAGTAAAGACTGAAGTAAAGAAGGCATTCAGCTACTTCACCTTCTCCGCATCTTCTGTTACATCCACCTCATTCAGCAGTGGGCTCGCATTTACCCTAGTCTTCTTTTGCTGCGGATGTACTTGAAGAAGCTCTTCTTGTTGTCCTTGATATCCTTTGCCAGGTTTAATTCCAAGTGGCCCTTAGCCTTCCTTCTTTTATCCCTACATATTCTGACAGTGTTCCTATATTTCTCCCAAGTGGCTGATCCTGTTTTCTACCCTCCATAAACATCTTTCTTCCTGTTGAGTTTTTCCAGAAGCTCCTTACTCATCCATGCAGGCCTCCTTTGCTCTGTTTCTTACTCACAGGGATGCAACAATCTTGAGCCAGGAGGAAGAAGTACTCAAAGATTGCTCAGCTGACTTGGACCCCCTTACCTTCTAGAGCCCTCTCCCACATGATTCCTCCAAGTAAATCTTTGAAGAGGCTAAAATTAGCTCTCCTGAATTCCAATTTTCTAATACTGCTTATTACCCTGTTTCTTCCACTCAAGATCCTGAACTCCATCATCTTGTTGTTGCTGCAGCCAAGGCTGCCCACAACTTTAACATCACCAAACAGACCTTCTTTGTTTGTTTGTTCAGGATCCAGTAGAAATCCACTTCTCATCAGCTCTTCAACTGTGCTAAAGAAAATACACCTACAGCTTTCCAATCCCATGGGCAACAACAGGTCTGTCAGAGAGGGAATGATACAAATGTGCTCTAAACACATTGTAGAATTAGGTTGCAAATGCAGTCAGGCACTAAGGACCAGCGTGACAGTGTCTGCCACTCTCCATGGCATGTTAGTTAGTTGTAAGATTATGGTAAGATTATGGTGTATGGAAATGAAGTTTGCTGTCAAAATTTAGATGGACACGAGAAACTATGACAACAGCAGAAGACAAGAAAGGAGGAGACAAATGTGTTGAAAATTGCAATTTAACAGTTATTTATAGGTATGGGTTTGTTGATAAGAAGAGAACTCTCTGGAAGCTTCACAGATTGACAAATTTATATGAGCTTCAAAAATCATCCCTATTTGAATAAATACCTCGGCTAATAAGTAAAAATCCTAGAGGTGTGTGCACAGCTGGGAAATAAGCTTTTCAATGCACAGTCTGTTCAAACCCCAAAGGGGAACAGTCCCACATGGGACTTGGACAGGAAAGCAGGAGGGCACATGGGAAGTTATAGTGCTCCCTACAGACACAGGAATCTGAAAGATCCAAGCCAAAAGAGATCTGCAGCTGCCAGCTGAATTTGAGAGACTTACCACAGATAAGATTTTAAGTATTCCCACTTTATCAGGGAAGAAACGACTGAACTGACTACATACCCAGAGGGAACTTACACTTGTTAAGCTGAATTCATTGCTACATTCAGACACACTCATAATGCAGCAGTAATGGAGACTTTCTACATATCTCAGTGGAGATATGGCAGATATTGAGAAGTATTATTTTAAAAATTAAAAAAGCCAACTATGCCAGGATGTGATTTCTGCAAGCACTGATTTGTGAAATATGTGTGATATATTATATAGATATATGAAATATGTATATAGCTAATGATTACAGGACCAAAAAAGTACCCTTCAGCTTCCATTTGCAGCACAAATCTGCCACTGTAATCAATAAAGGCCTGTTAAATATTAGCAAAGAGAGAACAAATGGGGAAATAGCACACCAGAAAAATCCTGCTTAGATTTCAGCTGGCTGCCAAAAACCTTCTCTTTTTAACCCGTGGCCTTCAGGAACTCAGCATTCTATCTGGCACTGGTATTTCTCTCCATTATTTAAACAATTAGTCTTTGAATGCCTGCAGCAGTCAGATGGAAAATATTAGTGAAAATAACAGATTTCTGAAAAGACCTTGCCATGTTTGGAAGATCCAAATTCAATACAGTAATGTAGAAAATGTGATTCAAGAGGGCCACATACAGGCTTACATTTTTATTTGTAATCACAAGCCCAGCAAGGGAATGAAAAAAGTGGCATTGTTTTTCAAACAGAATTTCAGTGGAGAAGTGGGGAAGACTGACTGAAACCAATAAAAAACAGTGAATCCAAACAGTATTGTCTTCTTGTTATCTCAGGTTCCCTCTTCTGTCTCTATTCTTCCAGCTGCTATTCCTATATTTAACATGTGTAGACTACTAGCGTAACATTGAATGCCTCCAGACTAAGTTTGAACAAGCTTATCCAGGCAGCATACTGAGTAGATATTGTTCTGTGGTCCATGCTCCCAGGCTGGAGAGGTCAGCCACTCCAGCAGTGGGTCACAATACTAGCAGCAGGATGGCTGCTCACAGGACTCCTTGATGTAAGTCTGAAGCTGCTCATGGTAATGTTACATGTCTGGCAGCCTATAGGACATAGGTCCTGTCACTACATGACACTAAGTAGACAAACTGTATTACAGCCCTTTCAAAATTCAAAATCTATTGAAGAATCAAGCCAGTGTTACAATATGCCTCTCTTCTCACATAGATCCTCTACTTTAGAGGAAAGAGCAATTTTTCAAGAGAGAATAGTCTCCATTCAGTGGATCTCTGTGATAGGACTGACTATTAACACGATAGGGAGATTAAGCCCCACAGGATGAAGCAGTTGCATACCATTGCTCATTAACTACCAACAGCAATGCAGGAGGCAAACCAAAGCCGTACTGGCAAGTTTTTTAATCTGAATAATATGACATTTAACAGCTAGAAAATAAGCCCTCAGAAAAAGGAATCTGGCTAGTCAGGGTGGTCACCAGAGACCAGGGTATTAAAAACAATAACTAACTCACATTTCATAAACTGTTGTAGTGTCACTGGATTTAGCAGAGCTTTACTAGTCCATGACAGCTCAGCCTCCATGTATCAGGGCCAGATCTGTCAGGACCGCACATTTAACCAGTGAGCCATGCTGCCCACACACTGATTCCTCATGTTGTCTCACAGATTGCCCCAATGTACCCACCCCTGCACAGTACTTTGTCAATGTGGTTTTGCAGTATAAACATTCAAGTGAAATATTACTCACTGCTGGTAAAGGACCACATTATCATTTTTACTCAGAATGAGTGCTATGGTATTGCTTGGGCCAAGCAGGGAAGTAAGGTATGTTTCCAAGAAAAGAAAACACAGGCAGCAAATTACAGACATGAAAAGCATCCTTAAAGAGTCATCTGGACTAATTATGTAAGCGTTTGTGCTTATTCAGTGCTGAGTACACACTGAAAAGCTCATTTTATTAGGAAAAAATGCTGGATCTGACAAATCCATGTGACTAAGAAAAACATGTCCTGAGGAGGCTGTCCCTGTTACAGCACAAGAAAGCACATTGTGAAACCATCGTGATGTGGGTGGGAGAAACAAATTCCAAAACTACGGATGGTATATGGCAGCATATTGATCACTCCTCAACAGCACTGCCTCAGCCCTGCACAGTCAGTTTACTTGAAGGAAGCAGAAAGCAGAGAAGGAAGCTCTCCTGCAACACAGGAACTATTCTTCTGAACATCTAATTCATCACCTTCATGAAATTGTCCTTCACAGTTACAGTTGTTTAGTTTCTTCAAAAAATCTTTATATTGCTGGGCTTTGAAACCATGGGAACAGTGACAAGGATTTACCAAATCAGCTGTTAAACTGTAATACATTTACTTCAGCTCATATATATATATATATATGTATAAGATATTTGTTTTTATAATAATATAGATTCTTTTGATTTTCTAAAGCCCTATGCAAACTTTTAGCTATGTAACAATAACTTTGGAAGATTTTACTTCTTTCTTCATAAAAAAACATATGGCAATGAGTTATATTTAAGATAATAGGCGCATAGTTCAATCTTCGTGCCATAGTCAGCTGTAAAAATAGTCTTTGCACTACCCTGGAGAACTAGTGAACAGGGTTACCAATAGAGTACCTCAAAAGGAATTGCCTTTATGGCCCACGGTGCTCATAGCCCAGTTTTAGCTCATACTAAGGGAGAAATCTGAAGTGCCTGCTGTTAAAAGGCCATCACACACTGGTAAAGGACAATGGGAGCGGATTCAAGTGCAGACATAAACTTTCTGCTTCTCATGACTAAAATTCTTGCCCACATTGCAGGCTTTGCTAGGTTTACCATTTATAGCCTAAGTTCAAACACCTCAGAGATTGCAGCATCCCCTGTCTCCAAGAAGGCAAATTGCACCTAGAAATTATTTCTGTGCCATTTGGGAGACCTGTGGTGAGACCTGGACCTTCCTCTGATCCACCCAGACTGATGAACAGAGTCAGGTTTGCAGTATATCTTCAACACACTCTGGATCTCCAGAGACTGAGATATATGTGAAGTTGTGCGTAGTGACTGTAACCAGTACTTGGTCACAGACCCAGAAGTTGGAATAAGCATGTTCTGCTTGTCTTGCCACGTCTTGTCTTGCTTGCCTGCTTGGTGGTCTTCAGAGTCGCCTGAAGTAAAGTAACAGCATTTCCTATCACTCTTCACACACATTTGCAGCTAGCATCAGCAAGACATTCTTGTTAGTGGACATTAGAAATAGGCTTTATTGAAGTGACTGGACTCATTGAAACCTGTGCCATGAGCAATGACCAGGAACTTCAGGACCACTGATGAAAGAGCAACCCCACACAAACTAGATCTTGTCAACACAGATCCAAATGTAAGCTCTGTCAACCTTTCATCCAAGCTCAGTGTAAAGTGGGCGGAAATATTCTTCTTCTATTTGGAGCAAGAAAACATTAAGCAAAGCTCAGCCATTTCATTTTACAAAAGATAATTTTGCAAAACAACTATTCCACAGAAACAGGGATGATGTTTGACATAAATATATCAGCTATATAAAGGCACCCTGGCACATTTTGTAAGGATGAAAAATTAAGCTTTATGATAGTCCATTTGCATTAGGTAATTGGGCCAACTGAAATGATGATAAAATACCAGTTAACATGAGCACCTCAGAATCTGGGTGCCAAAATTAGGATGTGTTCACTCAGATTTTCAAACTTCAGGCACCAAGCTGTGTCAATGTGGTTTCAGACTTGTGGATAACATGAACTCTCCACACCTCAGAAAGCACACAGACATCTTTATTCTGACTGCATTGTGAACTAGCACAAAAATATAAGGACATAAGGAGATGTAGCATGTGTTTTAAATCAGATTATAGAGTTAGGGACAAAAGATCTGTCAATCTTATGTCAGGTACATAAGCCTTTTGAATGGAAAGGAAATTCACACTGTTTCTCAGATGCTAAGCACCTGGAGACTGAGTCACACACCAGTGCACAGTACCGTTTTATAGCATTGCTAAAGGAAATTAAAAAATTGTTTGTCAGATTTACTTGAAAGCTACTCATGCCCTATTGAGAAAGAGAATCACAGCCTATTAACCTCCTTTCTTTGCTTTAATCACTGAATCATACATTTGGTATTGGAAAAGCTCTACACAGAGTGGGAGAGCTGAAATACAAATACCAAATGGTAGGACAGTTGCTCCAATAATACTTTACAAAAGTACCAAGTGACAGTGATTTTGACCCGAAGGAAAAAATACACAAAAATACAAGTGTGCTATGTTGCCAGAGCAGTGAGGGAATAAATGGAGACAATCAGGGATTATGTCTCCTCAAAATACAGTCATGGCCAGGAACAAATACACTCATATAGGGCAGGGCAAACTCCTACTGTCGCATGTGCCTTACAGACAAGTATTAGCAAATACTGTGATCACTTTAAGTACTTCTGATGATGGACAGTGAAAGTTTCTATGGTCCAATTAATTATTAGGTACTAGATAGCTTGCATTTTTACAGTAAGAAAAAATTCTCTCCTAATCAATTCTGGTGTCTGCTATATTTTTCAAGTAATATTTTAACACATTCCTATCTAGACTGAACCACTCAGTATCACTCATGGAAATACAGATGAACGGATTATCCTGTGAAACTGCACTGTGTGCCCAGTGTTTATTACATCAAAAGCTTTTCGTTCAAGCAGTAAAATCAGTTTTAGATGGCACAATACGTACCACAGCCTTATGGACTTGGAAGGTATAGAAAATTGCCAGAGAATTGTTTCCTACCCAGCATAGCAGTGCCCTAACTGCTCTGGGAAGGGAGAAGTCCTGTTCACAGATTAAAATACAAAGAGGAGAAAGCAGCTCTGTGCTGTCAAAGATTGTCTCATTTATGGCTTCCACTGC
Organism: Dromococcyx pavoninus; assembly: GCA_033558185.1. Lineage (NCBI taxonomy): Eukaryota > Metazoa > Chordata > Aves > Cuculiformes > Neomorphidae > Dromococcyx > Dromococcyx pavoninus. The sequence continues at coordinate 332,511 of JAUMJL010000722.1, forward strand.
AGAGCTGCAAGCTGTAAAATGTGCAGTCTTGTCATTCTTCCTTCATAGGTAATAAACACAAACACTTTCTGGCAGAAATCAATGACTCAAGGAAAGGTTTGTTTGCTCCCTAAGTGATTTGGGAAGGCAGAGAAGAATGCTGTTGGGGAGTTCTTGGCACAAATTTACAGCATGAAGGCAACAGCCTGCAATGGAAGATGGGAAATACTTAGAAAATTTGAAAACATATTGTGTTATATTGTTCCTGTCTCAAGTGATATGTGGATGATGTTCACCTCCCTGCAGGAGGGAAAAGGTGCCTGGCTGGGGAGGGAAGCAGTGGAATTTGCACTCTCCAGTCCTGCTGGCCTTTGCTTTGTTTTTTTGGGGGGCAGGGAGGTGAGGAAAGGACACTGCTTGTATGCCTGAAAAATAAAGATGCATTTTAACTAAAAGGAATATATTGTTTTTGTTATATCGTTCTTCTTACCCTCAAGCTAGGCATCACAGGAAGCACATTTAGACATAGCCAAAACTTTTTACTCTATTAAATTTTCCTAAAATCAAAACTTGTCTGTTTTGCAAAACATAACCTGTCACTGTTTTGACAGGAAGGAGGGAAGAGGGTGGGGTGGGGTAGGGAAAAAAGTAAGAGAGGAAGAAGGCAGAGCACGTGAGAACAGACACGTGTAATGCTTTCCAAATGGTTCAGATTTTGGGGAAAAGTGACTTTTTGACACAACTTGGGTTGGTGAACATGTTTCAAAGAGCTTGGATTTGTGTCTGTATGGAACAAAAGGACATTTCAAAACCTCAGTGGACACCTTAGAAAGGGGTAGTCACTCTCCAAAAAGATCCAACTTGATTTGCTCCAGTGTTTACCAGGCAGGGTCTGAATGTGAGTAACCTGACAGAGGTATAATTTATACCTTGGCTTATACCATGGAAAACCCTGAACTGTTATGCTACTCATTGAGAGTTCATGGACAACAAACTAATCTGCACCTTCATGGGTAACTGTCTAGATGCAAATAAATTGTTCCAAAAAATTTTCTTAATTGTATCTTGAAATTGCTGGTTTCAGTCACTGTAAAACACCACCACCACGGGTTCCTGAAAAGCTCTGAACAGCACAAGCAACAGAAGCTCATTAGAGTTAGAGGAGAGGAAGATAAGCTAAAGAACAACCCCATTCTCAGGTCTATAGAAAAAATAAGAAAGAAGCTTTCCACCAGCAAAGGTGGTCTTAGTCTTCTGGGTGCCCAGATGATTGGCTCTAGTAATCTCTGGGTCAATGGATCATTTTCCCTGTTACTGATGCCTTTCAAGAACAGTTTTACTCCCCTGTCTGCCTGCCCTTATGACTGACACCAGTGCAGCAAGAGCAGGGGCCTGAGACCATAATCATCTGGTACATTCTTCACAAGAACAAATGGAGTAGAACAGAGTGCCATTTATTTCTGCAGATTTATTTCCAGTTTACAACCCATGCAAGAAGCCAGTGTACGACACCTGGCTGTGATGAATCTCCACTTTAATTTTAAAAAAATATAATCTTGCAGAATCGTACATACATGTTTGTGTCAAAATTCTTATTAGACATAACATTTCTAACTCCATTGCTTAAGGTGCACTGGAAACCTTAGAAAATTCAGAGTATTGGTTTAAACAAAGGGATAAAACAAAGGACTATTTTTTTTTCCAAATATGTTGGAAATAATCTCAAAATAAATTTAACTCAGCTAAATATTTGTAAAAACTTAGTCGAAATGCTATGAAACCAAGATTTCAATTCCATTTATGGAAAAAATATACCTCAACTAAGAAAAATTATAATTCTTCAGATATAGTTTTGGTTTTGACTAGGATCACCTGTCAGTTTAGCCAATGCAGCTAGTCCATAGTGACCCCTCATAAACCACCACAGATTACCACAAGAGGTCATTTTCCACATGATTTTTTGCCTTCCAATTACAATCTGTGTTATCTTGGTTATAGCAAGTTACGCTGATCACATCAAATGTAAAGCAGATCAAGGTCTTAGAAACACTAAAGCTTAGTTGGCTCTATTTCTAAGCAGAAATCCTATATTTTAAGATCATCACAGTGCAGCCATCCAGGGCAGCTCTGCTCAGAATGCAATGAGTCTACAGTGGCTACAAAAGGAGCCATGTTTTCATCCTCATTCACCACTGGCTGCAGTAGCCCCAGACATGCAGCTGGAGGAGAACTGAAAGTGCCTCTGTGTGGCACTGTAGAGCAGACTGATGCTCTGAGTATCAGTATAAGCCACTGCGTAAGGGAAAAGACTCCCTGGTAATATCTAGGTTTCTAAATTTTAAAGTCAGAGGGAGGCATGATGGGTGCCTTTCAGTGCCCTGTACCACACAGCACTGCTATGTGAGCCTTTGTCTTTCAGGCTGAGTGGGACTCAAAGGGAACCAGTGCCACATTTCACTAACTGCTACTTCTAGTACCCCATTTCACTCCAGTTAAGTGGTCTGTGGGAATTGTTAGGGGAGTGTTTACACAAGCCAGTCTGAAAGAAGGTCAGTCAATGTTTATCTGCTGAGAAACTGGAAGCTCCATGACCTTGTAGGCATCAGAACTCGTTTGCTCTCAAATTCAGCATCGTCAGATGCAGACCAGGTCAGGTCAATAACTTTCAGTTCGATGCAAATCTAGATCATGGCCCGACTAGAACAGTCTAGCTAAATTTGATAAATGGCTCTATCATGTCTGCTCTGGCTTCTAATTTCCATGTTAACCCCTTGCTTGCTATAGTTAAATGATACCTGAAATACTCATTTGATTGAATTCTGTATCCTCCATCCCTTACCTATCATAATGACTCATTATTAGATAAGGGAAGAGTCAGACTTAACATAGGTAGAGTGATGGGAATATTTCCAGGGTATGCATCTGTTCACTGCACATTAATCGGGTCACTGATGCACTAATAGACATTTTTTATATGTAATATACTGACAGGTGTCCTTCAATGCACAATAAACCTACAAACACATTAGGCATGTCTGCTATTATGATGAGCAAGAGCTGTGCAAATGCTAGGCTTAAAAACCTAAGCATCTTTTTAAAAAGGTAAAAGAAGTTGTCTTCTGCTATGCTACATCTTCTCATGCACTCTTTCTGGAAACGTTCAACCATCTGTTTAATTAGGTTAAAATGTGGAATTTATGCTTCCACATGCATGGACTTTATATTTTACTTCTCTAAGTAGTTACACCAGTGATCTGGTTGCAACTGTACTCTTATACTTGAGTGCAAAGGAACAGCATCTCTTATCTATATCTGATGCAAGCTTTCAACCCTGAGCTACAAAGGTTTTGCATTCTCAGCTCTGAAAACATAGCATAAACAAAAGTCAGGAACAAATTTGTGAAATCATGTCGATTAATGACAGTAAGCTTGTTCGCATTCCATTGCCTCACCAAGCAGTAGGAAGTATTTCTACAGGTATGAGACAGTGTCTGTCACTGGAACTAGTTGTTTAACAGCAGGTTAATACAAAATCCAATGCACAGGGATCACCAAGGACTGAAAATCACACTACTACTTTCAACAATAAAAAGTGGCCACAGGCAAGAGGCACAGTCTTGCCCCATACCCCACAAAAACATTTCTCCAGACTAGCACTGATTGTAAATGCCTTTCTGAGGAATCTGTTCGCAATCAGGAATTCCAGAGGTTTATTTGGAGTTGTGATTACAGGGATTAGCTCCAGTATTCTCTATGGAGAGAGTGACACACAGTGAGTGTCAGTCACCTTGAACTCTTTCCATACAAACTGTCACATGCACACTAGTGGTGCTCTTGAAGGTGTATCTGAGAGTAAGTGATGTAAGCCTACAATATTACAAGAATTGGTGGCTAGATGTACGTTAGGTTCTGTTTCAAGTGGGTTAGTAAGCCCTTAAGGAACAAGGAGTACAATTATCTTCAGCTACTGTACTTCCTGGAAACAACATCAAAGCAAAATAATCCAACTTGCTGCCTGTGCTCTCTTACAGCTCTAGCTTTCTAATGACCCGCACTTTTTGGCACAGCTGTCTTGGCAAAATTAAATGTTTTCAAATACTTACAACAGATGCACAGTCACAACATTTTCCACCACACTCATATCTGTATATAGATCTCTTTAATTTTCTCTTTAGGATGGATTGTAGGTGTTATCTTTGCTTATAGTTTAAAGCTCGAAAAACAGTGGTATGCAACATTTGCCTGGAGGGACTCCTCATTGAATAAATACACAGCTTTGAACAAAGTTCTGGGCTTTATCACATGTTTTACTTGTATATGCCTGCTCAGTTCTTCCTCCTTCAGCCCAGAATATCCATTGGCTCAGTTAACTTCAGCCCAATTCAGCAAATAATCCAGCAGGTAGAAACCTGCCCCCTTTACAGTGAAGGCTGAGAGATCCACCTTGGTTGGATGATTCCTGGAGTATCCGGCTTGAGAATGTTCTTATCTATCCAGGTTTTGAGCTGAAACAATCAGATTAAATATAGTTCATACTGTATTGACTCTACAGTAGAGCCATTCTTGCAGTTGAAATACGATAGCTAGAACACTCATCAGCCAAAAAGCAGTCCACTTGGAATGATATAACATCCATTCTAGTCTGTCAGTACCCACACATATGAAATGTATCTGTCAATTATCCTTATGATTTACAGAAAGTGGACTTACCACAGCTTTTTATAAAGAATCTGCTAAATGAAAAGTCCATTCATTGAAGTACAGCTTTAATTCATTTCAGGCTCTTTCATGCCCTGTCATGCTATGGATATTCTTATTTCACAATCCAAGCAAACACAAGAGAACAATCCATCCTTTGCTTCACCAAAACATTCACATGAACCAATGACAAATATCCATCATGGAAGAAATAACAGCTTTCACATGGTGCCTAAAAAAGAAACGCTCAAATGAAGTAATGTTAATAAACAATTTAAGTTATTTTGGACAAATAAAATACAAAACATTTTGGTTTTCAGCTATTCATTAGAAACAAAAACAAAAGAAGAGCTTATGGGAATTAAAAGAACACCACCCACTCCCTTCTTTCCTCTGATGTTTGTAAACTGTCTGCAGCAAGAGTCCCACATACACTGAGAAAAATTGCTGATCATTGTCAAAAATGAGACAAACGACACTACAGAGAAAGGCTTAGAATGAAAGAAGGAGATCGACTCTTTCAACATCCATCATCTGAAAGAGGGTTGATGCTGATTCCTGAAGAGGTAGAATGGGACAACAGAGCAGCTTTTCCTGATACGTGGGTCAAAGAGCTTGCAGCATGCCAGTCACTCAGGATGAATGTCCAGTGTGCCAAACTTGTCACTTCTTGCTGCTCCCAGAGCCGTGCAGCAGATTTGCATCACCTCCTGTCAAGTCACTCACAAAAGCAAGACAGTAGTCAATAGAATACTGATGAAAGTAAAAAGCTGGTTTTAGGGGTTTTATAAGTGTCTCCTCATAGAATCATAAAATCATCTGATTGGATAAGACCTCTGAGATAATTGAGTCCAGCCGCACCTGTCTCCTTACTAAACCACGTCTCTAAGAAACTCATCTACCCAACTTTTAAACACCTCCAGGGATGGCGACTCAACCACCTCCATGGGCAGCCCATTCCAAAGCCTGACTACCCTTTCAGTGAAGAAATTTTTCCTAATGTCTAGTCTAAACCTCCCCTGACACAGCTTGCAGCCATTCCCTCTCATCCTGTCACTTGCCACTTGCGAGAAGAACTCAGCATCCACCTCGCCACAACCTCCTTTTGGGTAGTTGTAGACAGTGATGAGGTCTCCCCTCAGCCTCCTCTTCTTCAAGAGAAACAACCCCAGTTCCCTCAGCCGTTCCTCGTAGGACTTGTTCTCCAGCCCCGTCACCAGCCTTTTCACTCTTCTCTGGATGCACTCCAACACCTCAATGTTCTTCTTGTAGTGAGGGGCCCAGAACTGAACACAGTACTCGAGGTGTGGCCTCACCAGTGCTGAGTACAGGGGTACAATCACCTCCGTTGTCCTGCTGGCCACACTGTTTCTGATACAGGTCAAGATGCCATTGGCCTTCTTGGCCACCTGGGCACGCTGCTGGCTCATACTCAGCTGGCTGTCAACCAACATCCCCAGGTCCTTCTCCACCAGGCAGCTCTCCAGCCAGATTTTCCCCAAGCCTGTAACACTGTATGGGGTGGTTGTGTCCCAAGTGCAGGACTCAGCACTTGGTCATGTTGAACCTCATCCCTTTGGTTTCAGTCCACCGAGCCAGCCTATTCAGATGCCTCTGCAGAGCCTTGCTTCCTTCGAGCTTAGTGTCATCCACATTCTTGCTAAGGGTGCACTAAATCCCTTTATACAGACCATTGATAAAGATATTGAACAGGACTGGACACAGCACTGAACCCTGGGTAACACAACTCATGACAGGTTTCCAACTGGATTTAACTCCATTTACCACAACTCTCTGAGCCTGGACATCCAGTCAGTTTTTTAACCAGCAGAGGATGGGCCCATCCAGGCCAATGGCAGCCAGTTTCTCAATCAGAATGCTGTGAGAAACTTTAGCTAAATCCAAGGACACCACTTGGGTATTATAAGTATCCACAGCCTTTCCCTCATCCATTAAACGGGTAACCTTGTCATAGAAAGATATCAGGCAGGACCTGCCTTTCATAAACCCACGTTGACTGGGCCTGATCACCCGATGGTCCTGCACATGCTGTGTGATAGCACTCAAGATGATCTGCTCCATGACCTTCCCTGGTACCAAGGTCAGACTGACTGGCCTGTAGTTCCCTGGACCCTCCCTCCAACCCTTCTTGTAAATGGGCGTAAAATTTGCCAGCCTCCAACCAAGTGGCACTTTCCCAGTCAGCCAGGACTGCACATATCTTCTTTTCCCATTCTTAATTTCCAGATTGAACATTCCCTGGTGCTAGCAACTTTTGGACTTGACTTTTTAAATCCTGCACAGAATGTTTTATGCTCTCCTATCTAAGTGCACTAGATCTCTTAAGGGGTTCAGCCATGAGCACATCAACTCTCTATATACGACAGGGCCATAATCCATCTGTTGAGAAAGAATCTCTGTATTATAGAACTGTACACAATAAAACTTTGATTTCATATATAATCCATTGCTGAGCTCTCACCATTTTCTTTAAAAATCTTTTTTCTTTCTTTTAATTTGGCCAACACTTTGAGTATTTCTATTTGAAAGTCTTTGGCAGCAAAGGAAACTGGAGTAAAAGTAAAATAAACAAATATGAGAACAGCAGAAGTGTCTTCATACATTCTTTTGTCCACATCTTGAAGAAATTTTACAACATATTTTGAGGTCAGCAGAGGAGTCTTATTAATCAGATTGGACAGTACTGCTTAAGCAAAACAACTAATCTTATGTTCATTTTTACTTTGATCCATAGTAATTAATATGGAAACTTTGAAATAGATTCCTCTTGCCCTGACTCACTCTAAATTGACTGCTCTACTACAAAGGGACCAAAAGTCAGAAAAACCAGCCTAGAGGCAGCAAAATTACCACCTACAATCTTTCCCTCAGAGGATATACCCAAAATACTTCCCAGCACAATCATTTCTGTTGACCTGCCTGCAGAAGGTGATGCAGAGGATGCCTGTCTGACATCCTCTGGCCAAACATCTGTCTTGCAATTTACACTCTTTATGCACCAATCCACTAAAAGCAACAGCATGGAAAAACAGGCTGTGTGGCATAAATGGGTAGGAGAGAGCTGCCTAGAAGGCTTGAGTCCAGAGGGAGAGGTGGTCTTGGTTTCTCTTGGAACAAAAAAAGGAAATTACTTCAGCCACTCTGTTGTGGCAGGAGCACATTAATGACCTAAGGTGGGAAATATGAGGCCACAGGGAGCCTAGATGTGTTAAGGGATGCAAGAAGAAGGCAGGAATTATATGAGAGTTACACAGACTGAATGAAGGATTTATTGCAGCAGCATCACTCTTTCTCTCTTAATTCCCCTGCTCTCACTCCATTCTATTCTCTTCACTCTTCTGTCACCTAGAAAAGAAGGCAAATCAAAGAATGCAATGCTCCAGAAATGTGTACTGCTGCTGTCAGCAATGAGGTAGGAAGAAAAATGCAATTAAGTTACCTTATGAACATTTTGCTTACACAGGAAATTTAATCAGCAAAGACATCATATACTTTAGGACATCCTAAATAGCAGTATTAGCTATAAAAAAAAAAATGCTACTACATTAGTTCCTCTTCTAAAGGCAGAAGTACATTTCATCTCCTTTACCTCCCTTGTATGCCTATAAACCTTGTAGTATTTATGGGTCGTGAGCTCCAGGTTACTGAACTGTGAGTGTTTTATTTTGGTAGCTCTTAAGCTCTTCTGAGCACCATATGTTCCATGACTCAAGAGGGGAGTTTTGAAACCTCCAGATTCATTCTTAACAGGGACTTTCAAATCACCACTTGTGCTTGTAGTTGTAATACAGCTCCTGTCTTGTTATATGTCTCTTGGAAAGCTCATATGACACCTAAAATCTCTCAACGCACAGAGTTACAGAGAGCAGAGAGCTCTAAATTTCAGCATCCCCAAACATTGTCCAGGTCCCAGACTCCATTTGGTTCAGAGGAAAGAGGAGACAAAGCTGTGGCCATTAGCTCCTTAGTAAGATATATTGTAGATCTAATCAGGGCTCAAGGTCATGCTTCTTTCTCAATCTCTTATGCACCTTGGGCAGTCACCAGGAAGGGGAAAAAAAAAGAGTCAATCTGAGGTTTTTACACAGCCAGCTTACCAGAGAGTTCCTTAGGCATTTCCAGGTCTGTGCCGTGTAGGAACTAAGGAGGTTCTTAGATTGTCTTACAGGACTCTGCAACTCCCAGGAATTTTGCTATGAAAATTAGATAGCTTATGTCGCCTGATTTCTGTGCATTTTTAAAATATTCCTTAACCTGGCACATCTTACTTCCAGCCTGGTCAGGGAAGGAAGAAACTAGCAAGAATCAACCTGATTATTAAATCCTTTGAATAGCTTTCTTTTTAACAATCAGTGTCTACTAACAGTACCTGTAATATCTGAATGTGAACCTCTGCTGCATACATACCCATATTTTTTATATATATAGTATGCACATAGTATGTATATAGGGGTATACATGTCAACGTCATTTCACGTACGTGAATATTTCAGCTCTGTAAGAAAAAAAAAAGTCCTATCCTTTCACTCCTGTTCCTGGTGACCTTTCATTGTCTGTACACCCCTGCTGTCATAATTCTGAGGGCATTCATTTCAGAGTTGGGTTACCTGCCTACCATGTGGTTTCTCCTCACATGACCCACTATTTTGTGCAGGATATTTATGTAACAACAAATGAGACTTGTGTAGTCCCTCACTTTATTAACTGTCAGGTTATGAATCACCAGCAATTGTGGCTACTGCTGTGACTGTCACACTAGCTGGTATTTATTTCCAGAGGCTCCAGAGCTAGGTATGAGAGAGGATGACACTTCCGTTAGAAAAAGGGCTCTGCAGGGAGACTGTGCAGTCTTCCAAAGCTCTGATCGCAGTCAATGACAGCTGAAATGAGGAATACAATGAAGTAGGGGGGACTAGGAGTTCAGCCAGCAACCAAATGGAGAAGCAAATGAACTCATGGGTGAAACCCATTCTTCATGTAAATGTCTGTCAAATAAAAATAAACAGAAAGCAACAGGAAGGACTGTGAATATATTTGGGCAGAATCATTCAACGTGACTGCATTTGATGGAGTCAGCAAGTCTTTAATAACAACACTGGTATTCTTCAGACCATACATCAAATGAACATCAGTGTTCAATGTAGCCTTTTCTGGATGTTCTCAGTCCTTTTATCCACTTAAGCAATGAGCTATTATTCATTAATATGTTCTCATGTCAACAACTCAATATGGATTTTATTACACTTGCTGGGGAATTTCCCAATAAAACAGATTTTCACTGGAAACTATTCATTGGTCAAAACAAGAAGTTTTGGTCAAATGTAGTAAAAGACAGGAGTTTGTCTGTAATTTTTCATACCATTTTTCTTTTGGGGCATTTAAAGGTATTAAAGATTGCAACATCTCAGCTTCTCGGGCATTTTACCATAACTTAGCCACCAGGTCTCAAGCTTTGTGGCTCCTCATCATTGATTTTAGAGCCTAAAAGAGACCCTCAGCCACCAGTTTTCACTCTCTGTCCATATTCCTCATGTAGTCCTGTACAAAGGTAGCCCAGATGATCAGCTCAACTTACTTCATATTACATTTCACTTTTTCAGGTCTGCATTTTAGTTTCAAGAATAACCTGTGTTGCTAAAAATAACAGAAATGCTAAAGTTTTCTACTTGGGAGCAAGTTACCTCCCAAGACATTGCAGGGCAGAAGTTGAACATACTTCTCATTTGACTTAAAACAGTGTAATTTTTGTTGCAAATGCCTGAGGAGACAATTTATGCTTCTTTGAATGAAAATTAAAATGCAATGGGCAATATGCTGCACTAAATAAAACTGCACAGTCATGTTATGCACTCTTAAAGCAAATGAGCTCTGTTTGTTAGATATGCTGTTGAAAGAAAAAGAATGAGATTTAGAAGTGTTTGAAGACATTCCCTCAGGGTTAAAAAGAACAAGTTAAACTGGATTTGACTCGTTACCTAAATGCCCTGCCAGCAGAGAGACAATAAATGCTCAGGCACCACAGATGAAACAGAACAAACACAAAGCACATGAATTATGTCTGCGTAATTGATCGCTAATCTGAAAAGAGAGCAGTGATGTTCACCATTTATCTGCTTCAACATATGCCTTTAAAATAAATCAACACTTTCATGAGCTTGACATCTTTGGAGAAGAAAACATTGTGTTTTTAAATAGAGAAATCCTACAGATTCCAATCCCCCACATGCTAATGAGTGACAGAGAACAAACACAAGTCTTTAAGGCCATGAGTATTAGAATGAACAAAAGTCACAAGGCATAGCACTGAGACAAACAGGGAGGGCTTTGGCATTCTTAATTGTTTTAGATATTACACCAGGGAAAAAGAGAAGTCCAGTTTTTTATCTTAATCAAAATTTGGCAACTTTGCCCAGCTATGCATTTTGCACTATTTTTATTAGTAGTATTAACATTATTTTAATTCCTGTTCTCGATCTTGATATAAAACTGAAAAAGAAGAATAGGAAATAAATTTGCTGTCCAGGAATCAATAAAGGATTTTAACTGTTACTACACTTCACTATACATAAGGCTATTAAACGATAAAAAACATTTGATTAATAATATCATCACTGTATCAAACAGAGTGACCACAAGCCTCTTGGCAAGTCTTCTGAGGATTGTAGTAGTTCTCCTCATATCAGTTGATAAGATTGAAGCTAAGACACAAACCAAAGCTCTTAAGCTGGCTCCTACCAATTTGTCAGGTGGCATCAAATAAACAATGAAGAGTTCAAGTGAATTTACTATATTATAAAGGATTATCTGTGGGGAAAAAAATATATTGGACTTTTTTTCAAAAACTGGCCAGTTCTGACTTCTCTTTGTCCTCTCCAAATAAACAGGAAAATTAAAGTTTTAAAATGTCAGCATTTAAATACAAGTTCACACATTCACTCTTAATAAAAAAATAAAATTTAGAAAAGGCAGTTTTAGCTAAACCAAGATGCTTCCTTCCCAAAACCCGCAAAATTAAAATTATTTTGAATATTCCCATTAGGAAGAGGTAGATGTTATTTTCAAGATGGCATTAACATTACAGTTCTTAAACTGGAAGAGACCCTTTGTTGTTCTGCTGCCAATTTATTGCTCTTAACTTCTTCTAAAACTCTCATCATATGCTTCAAGTACCACCCAATCTTTTAATCTATTTATCCTTACAGCACCCCTGAGACATAGCAAAGCACTGTTATCCCCATCTGCCAGGTGAGCTGATGCAGGGAAGCCAGCCCCTTGCCCAACTGTGTCCTTTGCCAAGTTGAGCACCTGAGTCCCCAGCATAAGGAACAGGGAAAGTCTGGAGACTGCTGCTCAGCAGGCACCTAATCCTGCATGTGCCATGGGTATCACGGTCGCTCACTCAAGGTTTCATGAAATCACCAGGGCCACAGGTCTCTGGGGATGCTCCTAAGGCACAATCCTTGTCCTGCTGATTCCTGGACACTACACCAAAGCTAAGTCCTGAACAGTCAAAATTCTAAGGGAAGAATGATATCCCCCCACCAAAGGCTCAGGGAAACATTATCCATGGCTGCAATACTCCTCAGGATGAAGAAGACCTTGAGACTTTTTTCCCAATTAACTAAAGGAAAGAACTGAATTCCTCTCTCGGTCATCTTGCGTATTCTCAGTGAAGCTCGTGTATGGTTTAATACCACACCTCTGCATTTGAGCATTTAACCCACTTCAGGAAAAAGTGTTCACAGATAGGAATCCTGTAAAGTATCCATCTCTGATAAGGCCCTTTAAGCTGGTGCATAAAACTTTCCTGTGCATTTTGCTCATGGTAGCCTCTCTGCAGGTGGCTGCCTGTCACTGCACACAACATTGGAAACATGCACTTTTAACTTGGTGTTTGGAGTCGCCATGAAGGAGTTGGGTCTTGCAGTGCTGAGGCGAAAATCTGAGTGCAAGTACCTCTGAGGTTCCAGCCCTGAGTGGTTTGCCAACAGTAGTAGAAAAAAATAGGCACATAAATTCAGGTATTCCTAAATTTGCTCATAAATTCTGTTGTTCCAGTCCCTGGACTATCCTCACTGCTGACCATACAGATTTTTGAAAGAAGATAAGAAGCATTCCTGTCCTGACAAACCAGGACTGGTTTTATCTAGGAACATATTCAAAATCTCTTCCCTCAGCCATCTGGCAGCAAGATGAACACACATGAGGTGGCAATGTTAATCCACGACATTAGCTTCCTTCACCTCCTAAAATTGATATAACCCCAGAGCATGAGAGTATGATTTATACAGAAAGATTAAAATTATTAAATGTATTTAGCTTGGCCAAACAACTTCTAAATGGAAGGCGGCTGTAAGCATTAAATAATTCAGAAAACATAAAAATTTAGGAAGGAAATTAATTGGTTATGATAATCCAAAGGAGTGGAAATTGTCCCATATGGTGGTTAAGTACCATCAATTTTTATACTAGATTAATATAGAGATTTAAAATTTCAAAAAGCTTACAGCTACCATTAAGGCATGTATCACTAGAGTAAGGTAACATTTTCTGAGTTTCAGTGTCGGACTCACAAAGGACATAAATAAAGGGCAAGTGTATGACAGAGAGAGATGGATTCCAATTCTCTATCAATATACTCATTTACTAAACGTCTGGCCTGCTGCATACATCTTTTCCATTTTGTGAGCAACAAGCAAGTACTTCTATCTATCCCACCAAACTATTACAGATTTTCTTTTCCCTTTTTGCACGTCCTTTTATAATTTCCTGTTATATCTCACAAAATCGTAGAATGATTGAGATTGGATGGGACCTCTGGAAGTCATCTAGTCCAAATTCCCTACTCAAGCAGCCTCATCTAAAGACAGTTGCCCAAGACTATGTCCAAACAGCTTTTGAATAAATAAATTTATGTTGTCTAAGACTTTTAATCAGCAGTAAAACCTAAAATAAAGTAAAGCCAGCATATATCCTGGGAGGTAAAACCATGACACTTCTAGACATAGTGATCATTTAAGCTACAGATGTCCTTGGCAAGTCCGGTTGTGGTGCACTCCACACATAGTAACTGACTATCCAGTTCAAGAAAACTTGAATATTGACTGTTATTTACTGTCATCCAAGGTAAATTTCCTTTATATTTAGTCTAGAAAGATATAGTTGACGAAATGGAGACCTGTCCCTCTGAAAGTTACCTGAGATCTTAGCTAATAAAGACAAAAAAGGAAAGCCAAGAGCAGGAAGAGATGTCTCTCCCATCTTCCAGGAGAACAATGGCACAGAGAAGAGCTGAGCTTCAAGTATCTTGCTCCTAGTTCAGTGCCTTGCACATGACCCCAGGTGTCTGGATCACCCAGCTTGAAGACTTAGAGAGCCTCTCCCAAACCTTCAAAGCTGTTAAACATAACGCTGCTTACTTTTAAATTACAATTATAAATAAGCATTCAAGGCACAGACACATCCTTCTTATGAATAGTTCTGTGAACACATATTGATAGAGTTTTTACAAAGATTGTTCTGAAAAATCATAAAATCATAGAATCATAGAATTACCTGAATTGGAAGGGACCCAAAAGGATTATTGACTCCAACTCCTGTCCCTGCATAGGACACTCCCAACATTCACACCATGTGACTGAGGGCATTGTCCAAATGCTTCTTCAACGCTGGCAGCCTTGGTGCATGACTACTTCCCCAGGGAGCTGCTCCAGTGCTCCACCACACGCTGGGTGAAGAACCTCTTCCTAATATCCAATCTAAACCTCCCCGGCACATCTCCCTGCCATTACCTCTACTCCTATCATTGGTCACCAGAGAGACAAGATCAGCAACTGTTTCATCTCCTTCCCTTGTGGGAAGGCAGTAAACAGCTACAAGATCTCCTCTCAGTCTCCTCTTCTCCAGGCTGAACAGACCAAGTGACTTCAGCAGCTCCTCATACGATTTCTCCTCCAGACCCTTCACAAGCTTGGCGGCCTCCTCTGGACACTCTCCAGTGGTTTGATATCCTATTTGAGCATGCGTTAATAGCACATCCAAAAGGTTTTGCATTGAATCTTACATCAAAACAGGCCACAGATTTCAATCGGTTTTCTGCATGACAAACACTGCTTTGTTTGTAAAAGATCAACTGATCAAAGAAGTGTGCTTCCTGGGTGTTAGAAGCACATTAGCAGTAAGCTTTACATGTGGGCAAGGGCTAAGGCTATAAAGAGTGTACTCACATAACAAAATCAACAGGGATCTCATAATTGATTAACTGCTTATTTAGTTGTCCACTGATTGATTGTTTAATTGACCCATTCTAAGCATAGCCTGAATACAAACCATGACAAGTTTTTCAAATGTGGATGAGACGTTTTATTCTTGTTTTTTTTCTTCAAAGGGGTTGACGTTCTCAAAGCAGTCGAAGTAAGTTAGATGTGAAATTGCCACTGAAATTAGGAGCCAAGTACTTGTTATCTTTTAGAAACACTATTCCTCTTCAAATATTTTAGAAAGGAAAAAACCCACTGTATTGTGAAATTTGAAGAGTAGCTATTGTAAAAGTTGATAATGACAGAAACTGATCATTTCAAGCTACTGATTCATACACCTGTAAAAGATTAAATTTGCTGCAGTGATAAGTTCTTTTGTGCTCCCAGACAGTTAATTTTAAGTGGAAGTTCATAACTCATGAATAAAAGGGATATAATGTTGGAAATTACGGGACAAAACCAAAGTACTATTGGATGCCTAGTCCACATTCCTGCAACTTTTGTATAAACCCTCCTCCCCTTCTTTCTCACAAGCATAGATGTTTTCTTAGCATGTGCAGACACTCCATTATATACACCTGTCACACCTAAAACCCTAGTCCTTCAATATTCTTGGCAGTCTCACATAACAGATGTCAAGATATGAGCTTCCCGTTCCATGATCTGTGTGCAATGAGGGATATGGAAAACTCTTTCAGGTTAGTGCGTGGGGCAGGTGGCAACAGCAGTTCTTAACAATGGCTGTAGGGAGATTTCAACAGGAGCTGCTCATCCCTCATGGGCAACGAGGAGTTGATGAAATTAGCATCCAACACAACCATGTCTATAATTCTGATGCAAATGGCAGGAACTTGGCAAAATGAGGTAGAGCATTGGATTAGGATGGAAGAAAAGCTAGATCATGTTTACGCCTGGAGTGAAAGGAGAAGGGCAATTAAGAATAAAGAGGGATAGGATTGGAGTCCTCATATTGGCACACAGGAAAAGAAAGTAAAGAAATAGGAGCTTAAGAAGGGTGTGTAGAATTAAGTAAGGAGCTTAAGGCTGGGAAAGGATGTTGGACAGGAGTGGAGTACCAGTCCACGAAGCAAGCAGGGACATGCAACCTGCCCTGAAAGCTAGTAAATGCTGCTGCCTTGAGTAGTGGTTCCCAAACAACCAAGCCTGGAAATCTAATTTCCATGAAGTTCAGCCTGGGTCAAACGAAGTAGAAAGTGGATTTCAGAACAAAGGAATTACGGTAGACAACTCCCTGCCGAGTCTCCCTTCCCTTTTCTTTTATAGGAAGAGGAATCAAGACAAGGGCTCAACTTTGGAAACGTGGCTCCACTCTCAGTCCATTTAGTGTAAGAACCAACACCCTAAAGTAGACCCACAGGATCAGCTGGAGACAGAGCAGCTCCAAGAACAGGGTATCTATCCCATGCTCCCTCTTGGATATGTTGCTTACTGACATGATGCTTTTACACCAACACTAGACTGCCAAGAGAGTACTGCAGGATAGCTTCCAGGTCTATAAATGCAGAAAAAGGAAATTTAAAAAACAGCAGATGTGTACACTGGAAATGATGCCAGGGAACAGCAGCCATCAAATATATATATAGTTTTATCCACTGAGCACTAATGCGCAATATGAGGATTTGGTATCACTGCAGTTTAGCTGGCCCCTCATCCCACAAATATTTAGATATATTTTGGTCTAGTTAAGCAGGCAGCTCTAAGCCCTAACTTCAGCAGAAATCAAAAGTTAAACTTATCGGTAAGCATCTGTAGTATCAGAGATTGTGTCCCCATAGCTATCTTTTTCCAATACAGTTCATAACGCTGCCAGAGAACCATATTTAAGACTGTATTCCAGTATGACCAATCAATTTAGGTGCATCTCGGGATATATAATTGTCACAAACAATTATTGAAGAATTTATTTTCTGATCCCTAGTCATCCTGATCATCTGCTTTCCTTTTTTTAATTTCTTTTTGTCAAGATGTAATTCATTAAACTGAAGAGGGTTTGACTTTATGTTCATATCAATCATGCTTGTTTTGCTTGAATTCTGCATATATGTTTTTTGTGATACACATAATGTTTGGAAACACATGAGCAATATATTCACTAAGGATAGAAAGGCAGTTTCAAGTGCAAGAATATTATGTTCACTCCATTATGTAGCTTCACCAGCAGAAATCTCATTGATGAATTCTATTCCAATACACAGTCAGATAAGCAATCTTATTACCTCAAAACAAAGGATAATTTCTTCTCATCTAAATCTCCATTACTTCTATCATCTAACTTTTATGTAATTTCCTTCTTACACATGCTTTTATACTAAATTTCCCTAAGCAGACAAGAGATATTATATTTGTTTGATAACTATTGCAAAGTCTTTTTTGTGGAATGGAAGTAAGTGTAGAAAAGCTAGAAGATCGTGTATTCATGCACTCCAACTCTATAAATTCTACACTACAGTTTCCTCCTACATGAAAATTACACTCCTTCTCAGAATCAATACCAATTCCAAAGGTAAATATTAGCGAGTAGAATTCCAGACTCAAAAAAACCTTTTTATTTGGAATTTATTGTTGCTTATAATGGCCAAAAAATATTTGCAGAAGGCCCTACAGAGTACGAGCTGAACCACATTCCACAGATCCGAGGCAACAGTAGTCTCCTTGAGTTCCCTCCTAGTACAGATCTTCTTCTTCTAACACACATATGAACCTCACTGCATTTGTCTTATTAAGGTACAGATCCCAGAATCTATTTCCAATCAGAAATGTCTTAAAGATGGAGGGATGAAACAAAACCTGGATGAAGTACAGCTTGCATTTGGCAAGTGAATATCATAATAGATGGACCTCGCTGATGGTTTTTCTCTATCTAAAAAAATTATCATAACTAGGGAAGGCAATAAGCAGTTGGAGGTAAGTCACTAGTGGTGCCTCCCAGGATTTTATACTGGGGCAAACACTGTTTAACATCCCCATTAATGACCTGGATTGGAAGACTGAGTGCACCCCTAACAAATTCACTGATGACACCAAACTGTGAGGAGTGGTTGATATGCAAGAAGGTCATGCTGCCACCCAGAGGGTTCTCAACAGGCTGGAGAAATGGGCCAACTGAGAAATGCAAAGCACTGCACTTGGAAAGGCAGCCTCAGGCACCTGCACAGAGTGGGAACTGGTCAGCTGGAAAGCAGCTTGGCAGAAGAGAAAAAAAAACAGGTTTCACAGAAGGTCGATGGTATGTTGATTATGAACCAGCTGTGGGCCCTTGCAGCAAAAATGCCTTAGGAATACTGCTGGCAGCAGGATGAGAGAGGTCATCCTTTCCCTCTGCTCAGCCCTGGTGAGACATACCTGGAGTTCTGGGTCCAGTGCTGGGCTCCCCAGTACATGGGGAATATGGACATGCTGAAGCTAGTCCAGTGAAGGGCAACAGTAATGATTAAGAGAATGGAGTATTCTTCACATAAGGAGAGGCTGGGAGAGCTGGGATTGTCCAGTTTAGACAAGGGCAGGCTCGGGGGACCTTACCAGTGTGTATGTATACCTGACAGGAGGAGTAAAGAAAAGGGAATCAGGCTCTACTCAGTGCTGCCCAGCTGCAGGACAAATGTCAATAGGTACAAACTGAAATTCAGCCAATCCCATTTAAACATAAGAAACATTTTTCTTTTTCCTAGGGTTTTTTTAACGCTGGGAGATGTTGCCCAGAGAGGTTGTGGAGCCTCCCTCCTTGCAGATATTCAAAACCTAACAGGACATGTTTCTGAGCACCTTGGTCTAGGTGACCCTGCTCTGAGCAGGGGGTTGACCTAGAGGACCTTCAGAGGTGCCTTCCCACTTCAGAAACTCTGGGATTCTGTGCAAGTGCACTTAGCGAAACATTTCATACAGTACCATCCCACTGACTAGCGGTTCAACTGAAAAAGATAAATACTTCATTGATAAGGAACCTGCATGTACCAAAAGACAGCACAGAAGAAAGAAGTTGTGTCTGAGGAAAGTGACTAATTCAGCCCATGGTCTATGAACAAACCTTTCCTTATTATTTTTATCACTAGTCTTGATACCAAAAAATTACGACTAGTTTAACAAAATTCACAGCTGATAAACCTGGGAATTACTGTTAATGGGGAGGGGGAACAGAATGCCATCACAGAGAGACTGAATGTTCTTGAAGACTGGAGAGAAAAGAGTTGGATAAGTAACAGAACAAATCCAAACCATAGAAACTGATAAAATAATCACAGTCTTGCTACCACAGTGCAGAAGCAACATTTGGAAACAATTGACAAAATAAAAGACCTAGATTTTTTTTGTTAATCTTGGGGTAGCCATAAAATCTATGCCAAAAACAAGCAATACTGAGCAGCATAAAGATATTTTAAAAAGAAGTGCTAGCAAGGTATCAATATTATTGTCACTGCATAAAATACTGCAATGCTGTATACAATTTCAACAACCTACATACAAATGTGATTACAGGACTTGGGGTGGGTGCATTAAATTAATTTTGTGAATGGAAACAAATAAAGAGAGACAAGGATAACTCCATTTATTTCAGCCTAATAAAAGAAAGGCTAAGAAAGAAAATAATGGTTTAAATTAATGAATTGTACTGCTGAAGAACAAATGGCTTTGAGTAAATTGAATCTGGAAAACAGAAAGTATCTAATCAGCAAACCAGTGGCGTCCTTGAAAATTCAAATAACTCAACAGAAATTAAGGGAAGAAATTTAGCTAGGCTTAAGCTGAAGGCTCAACAGTATGTGAAAACAATTACAACAGCTTGTCTGTCCTAACAAGGGAGAGAAATCAGCAAACCAAGAGCTCCCTTTTAGATCTCATCTATCTGCCACGGTGAGTAAGTGAGCGTTTACACAATATTGCATACAAAGGAACGTGTTCTTTGCTGAGTTTTTCATGACTTGAAAATAGAACAGTCTCCACTTAGACACCAGAAGCCTTTGATCCCAACAACCTGCTCTTGCTGCGTTCACCAGATTGTGTCCATACTGCCCTTCTCGTTCTGTGTTGAAGTGAAATCCTGACTGTTCCAATTTACCACCTGTCAGTTGGGGCTGCAGAGTGGTTTTAGTACATTCAAACTAGATTCTCTGAGGAGGAACAAAATCTCTCCTTCATCTACCTATGCACCAAACTTACCGCAGTCCCTAAAGGAGAAAATAAGTGACTAAATAAATTTCTTGTCCTTCAAACAGCCTCAAACCACATGCGAGATGGAGGTATCAAGGGACCAGATTAAATGTAGTCTGGAGTAAAATAGCCAAACCACTAACAATTTTGATATATTAGATGGTGATCCATCTGCCCCAGTCTACAGATCTGCTCTTTTCACACAGAATTTCTTGCTTATGTAAACATGGCCACAGAGAAAAAACTGTTATTTCTCCAGATGAAGGCTGTGTGTTAACAGCTTCATCAGGTCTGTGATTGCCATTGGTTTGGGGTTTTTTTCCCCAGTGGTGAATAGAAACTCATGAGTACAAAGCGGCAATCGTTCTTCTTCCTAGCAGATGCACAGCTCGCTAAGATTTCCCTACCAGACACCAGTACTAACAGAGACAAGGCTGATTCTTATTTCAGCAACTGAAATGGTTGTTCAGAAGAATTTATTTGCATTTTATGATCCTATTCATGATACAGAGTATTCAGATAATGTAACAGCTCCTGCCACAGATCAGCAGAGAAAAAGGTGACTCCATTCCCACCAATGATTGATGTGGGAATGAAAAGATCCTGTAACAAGACTTCCAGGCACCAGAGATTATGTTTAGAGTTCCCTGTTCCAGTTTCCCAGGCAAATGTTTGGAAACATAAACTGAATTTTGGCCTTGAGAATTGCCCTCAGTGTCCGTATTACAAAACCCTAATGCCCACCTCCATTTATCCTGTCTAGCACTACTATACTTTTATGGCCAAACACACCTAGCCCACGACAATCAATCCAGAGTTACTCTCACAGTAGTGCAAAATCGGCACATTTACAGTTCTTGTTTCATCTTGTATATTTTAGTTGCAGCACTGAATCATGTTAATTTCAGATCATGTAATTCCTTATCTAAGTGGCAGGTAAGTAGCCTTACAAACCATGTAATGTGGGATCTAAATGGGATTGCCTAATGCCAAGGTACCTCTGTACCATGGTACCTGGACAACCCTCCTTGCTGCCACTTCTCTGCATGTCTCTATCTTCAAGGAGTTCTCCCAGCATCCCAATGTGCAGAAAATTAGTTTGCTTTGCAACTGAGCAGAGACTGTATTCATTGTGCCTATAGCTCTCCTCTCTCTCCTGTACACAACATGAGAGTGTCACAACCACTCTCTCTTTCTCCTGAGCACTTCCCTCAGACTGCCTTAGTCCAAGCTGTCTTGGCCATGGGTCTGGACTAGTATGGGAAAGCACTATAATGCATCTACAATAATCACATGAACCTGAAGCACGTGCCTGTGCAACACCAGGTGACTGAAAAGTTAGGCTCTAATAAAACCTATAGCAGATCCAGAGGATGCTCAAGGTTTAGTGACCACCAAGAAACCTTTTCCACAATACCTCTTCACTGCAGTACTTAGCTCTGTCCTAAAAAGCATCACTCATGGGAGCCCAGGTGAGGTTAAGGTAGGGTGCTGTTAGGGTAGACTCCTGCAGCTGCCTTTCCACATTGCTGAGTGCAGGGCTGTACCAGTGCTTGACCCATTTACGGTTGCCATAGAGAGACTGAAGCATACAAAAGTATCACATCCTCCAATTGCAATGACATGTCACAGACATAAATATTTATCTGTGAATTTAAAGGAGAAATACTGTAAAATAATTATTAAAATCTATGTCCAGTGACTGCTGGCAAACATGAATTATCTGAAAAAGCTAATCTATTAAATTCATTATCAGTAGGCTGCAGTTCTAGCCTAACCCTTAATAAAAAAAGAGAGGAAATTGGGCACAGCTGTGGCACCTTCCCTTTTAAGCCTTTCACTTTTAAAACTCAAACACTTTTCAGCTTCATGGTCTTCCTACACAAAAATGGATTAAAGCAGCATTAAGCCAAGAACCACATTTTCATGTGCAATGCAATTTATTGCAGATTTTGTAAATAGGTTGGTGTCCCTTCCAACAAAGAGATTCCTGCCCTCTGAAATGGTGTTTCAGCTATGGCAGCTACTAATTAGAACAGCACACTGATCAGACTGATTCTCTGAGACTGCAAAGAACACAAACACCCACCGCTTCCAAGTGCTACTACTTGGCAACATTGCTCGAAGAAAGAAACACTAGTATATTAAGTTTCATTGCGCCAATAGGAAATTGCCAAAACCCTTTCATTCAGGCTTCAGACCAAAGTAAATATTTTATGCATTTTTAATACTTCTTTTTTCCCATCAGTTTATTCTCTTTTTCTGCCAAGCTGTGAATTTAGGGATCCTGGCCTACATATAGAAATGCTAAACTACTGCAACCAACTCTGTAGTCATAAGACCTTGCAGGCTTGGTGTCTGAAATTAATTTTGGTCAAGCCTTGGATTAAGGATATTTGCAGCATATAATAGCAATAATTTATTGACTCTGGCTTGGTGAACAATGCTGTCTATACCCATGTGTCAGTGAATGGCTCTCAATTAGCCATTTATGCGTTTGTAGCTAAGCACATCCATTTATTATTGTTACCATTTGTTTCATGAACTTAGAAGCCTAGCGGAGATTCAGCATTCCCAAATATCACCCACATTTTAGAGAGTTTAGTCTTAAACTAAACATCTCGTCTCACTCTCTTCCCACTGAGCCTTTTGAGTCTGTTGCATTGGTGACAACAGTTAGAGAGAAACAGGATAAAAGAACAAAGTACAAAAATCATGTAAACAGTATTATTCTAATCAGAAGGTCCCACAGGCAAATGATTGAGGGCTAACACTCTTGAAGCTATAGAGTGAAACTGTGCTAAAGCACTTTATATTAACACAGACTCAGCTTTCCTTCTCTCCTCCTCCCCCCCCCCCCCCCTTTCCCCCGGTAAATATTGAAAGCAGACAGCTGCAAATAAGAAGGTAAGCAATGTTTTTAATCTATGCTAAGACAGAGGCAGGTGGTTTGTCCTGTGGTGATGTAGTGCCATCTAGTGATACCTTCCTTCACAGAAAAAAAAGAAGCACCCACCAAAATTACATCTCCAGGTTTAAAGAAATACCTAAACTACATTTCAGGGTAAGGGAGGGGGTCTGGCAGTCAGCCGGCTCCCATAACAGGGTGCAGATACGAACAGTCTTCCTTCTTACAGGCAAGAGCTGCCAGGGAGGTTTGGGTTGAAAGCCACTGCCATGTCCACCCCCTTTGCAAGGAGGTGACCTAGGATTCCAGCTCCCTTTCAGCTGGCCCCAGGCCAGTCGGCAGGCAGCGAATCCCCCCATTGCTCGCCAGCTTCAGGCAAACCAGCCCTAACAATGCTCTGGTTTTAACGGTCCCCAAAGCCCAGGTGACAGGCAGC
The DNA here is from genome assembly GCA_033558185.1 of Dromococcyx pavoninus. NCBI lineage: Eukaryota > Metazoa > Chordata > Aves > Cuculiformes > Neomorphidae > Dromococcyx > Dromococcyx pavoninus. The sequence goes on from JAUMJL010000722.1 coordinate 355,978, forward strand.
ATGGCCTGGGCAGATGTAACAGAGGCTCACTTAACCAGCACCTTGCTTCTCAGGGTTTAATTAGCTGCTGCTGTGCTAAAACACAGTTCCCAGGAGGCAGCAACACACCAATGCTGTTACACACTGGTGCCTGAGCAAACCTAATGAAAATATGCAGCTTGGTGTCAAAAGCAGCACGGCCACCCCAAAGCAGTTAAAAGGACTCTTTTTCCTCCCCTCCCACCTCCCAACCACTACCATTCACGCTATCAGCTAAGTTTGAAAATCCGTGAGTGCTGTCCGAGCTCTTACTCTGATTTCTAGAGTCCTGGTTCCCTAGTATTCAATTTGTTCACGTTCTCAGATTTTTCCCGACCAGTCACGACAACAGGTTTGCTCTTTCTCTTTTTTTTTTCAATTTAATAAAAGCAGTGACTAAGACAGTACTGTATGATTCCAATGTCCTGGCAAAAAAAAACCCCAAATATTGCCAGCTATCCTAATTTTCATCCTGAGGTTTGCAATGGTGGAACTTAGCTGTCTCAACTACATATAGCTAAATCCAAAAGATTTATTCCACAGGTAAGTAAAACCAAAATTTCTCAACGCAGAAGACTTTATGAATATACAGTAACCTCTGGATGCTGGCAGTTACTCAAAAGCTGATTTACCCCTGTTCTTGTGAACTGAGGTTCAGGTATTGGTGTGGGTGCCTTTCAGAACCCACACATTCCCACAAAATAATCACTGGGATGGGTGCCAGGAAACATGACAACCATGAGTGTCCACTGTGTCAGCAGGTGCTGATATGGGACTACTAGTTTTCCCTCACCAGAAAAATCTATGTTTCTTCTTCTTCATGATGAACTGAGAGGCAGATGAGTGAGAGGAAGACTAGCCAACCAGGCCATGTCCAGTCCTTACTGTGAGGTATGACCCTGGAGTACATCATTCCCTTCCATTTCCTCAGTCTGTCTTCTTCCTCTGTTCCCCATTCTCCCACAAAGAAATCCTAAAGTGACAAGGAGGAATCAGAGGGTACAAGGCTCTGCCTTTGAGATGACGGAAGTTAAGAATTTGGTCTTATTTCACAGATGGAGAAAGTAAATACTAGGAAGGGAATAGGATAAACAAATAACACTCAAGACCTCAAGATCCTAAGCCAGTTCAAAGGCTGGTAGACAGCTGTGTCTCCTATGGCAAATTCAGAGCAGTTACTTAACAATTATAACACTATAGATAACCACACAGACCAGATACATCTAATATATATAAAATAATAGCTTAAGGTAAAGTATGTACCTTTAACCAAGGTGTTCCATCCTACTTGGAATTCAAGAAATAGGTTTCCAGCTATAAATAACAGATGTTGAGGAGAACTCTTTCTGCCAGTTACTGCATCCCACAATGAAGACATGTTCAGCATGCAAACAGCATGTGAAAAAAGGCATTGGCATTCCTCAGGAAAAAGAGGTTGCAACAGGGTTGGAAGTGATCAGGATCAGCACAGGATTGATTGTTTTATTTTTGCCTAGTTGTGGTGAATGCACTCTTCCAAATAGTACCATTTCTATTATGGCACGATAAATCCAAAAAAATGGGTAAAAGAAATTTCCTGATAACATAAACTGAAAATTCATGTTTAGAGGAGCAAATAATATGTGTCAACAATTTCATGGTTCACACATAAAAGAAGTATTTTTATGCTTAGAGATAAAAACTGACTGGAGAGCACTGAAATACCTAACATTGAGAAATGTATTACTTTTAAAACCATTAAGAATATTCAAGAACACTAGTAGTATGAGTTATTATCACTTTCATAGCCATGTTTCATGTTGAAAGTCAAAGCACTGAACTCATGAATTGCTAAGACTTGCTAGTACACTACCAGAATAAATGGAGGAAGAAGGACTCCTTACAAGTGGAAAGCCTGCATCTGAAGAAAATATTTCAGTATGACTGATGCATTTTTGCTGTCTGTGTGAGGACTTTGGGATTAATGCAATGCTGGAGATGAGGGTTCTCCCACAGAGACAAGATTTTTCTGTCTAATCATGGTAAAGTCAGTGCTGGTGAAGAAGCCACGTGTTTGTGAAATGATTACGAGTAACTGATCTGCTGTGTTCTTTCAGTGATAAATGGCAATATATCCAGCAGAAGTCAAATTCCTGATGCAGAACCAAACACGAATTTCTGCATGTTTGTGTTTGAGCTGCTTTTTCCTCACTGATGCAGCATTTGCCTTTTCTCATTGCTAACATTATTTTTTTCTTTCAGCTGGAAACATTTTCCTCAAAACTGTAGTATGCATATTAGGCCATAAAACAGCATGGTCATGCAGAGTCTGAGAAGGTCTACTGAAAAAGAGAGTGAAAACAGGAGAGAAGTAATAAGATCTTCCTGTCCCTCATGGACCGGAGGAAGATGTAATGTCCTTCTTTTGCAGTTAAGAGAATTCAGGTTGCATGCTAGCAAAAAGCATTTTAGCAGTACAGGTAGCGAAACTAGAATAGGGTGACTGAGAAGTGGTGGACTTTACCATCAGAAGTTTTTAAAGACAAATCTAATAAACATAGAAGTATAATTGCTATGGCCCAAAGCAGAAGCAAAGCCTAGACAAGTTCATGAGGTTCTTCAAGCCCTATGGCTCCATAAGCCTCTGATATTAAAATTCTAGCCTAGAAAAAATGAGCTTCCTTCCAACCACAAACACAGAATCAAATTACAAGTACAGCCCAATTTCATGCACACTAGCGTAAAACAGGAGGCATTAAGCTAAGGACAGAGGAATTAAAGCCCCAAGGGATGGCATTCAAGATCTTTAAGCTAATGGATTTTAACGTAACACAAGGCAATTGCAAGATAATTTTTAACCCATACTAGTTTCTTTGTTCTCTCCTGTTCTGTTTTTTATAGCAGTAATTATATCATCAGCTCTTTACCCTGGCACCTGAGTAGTGTAACACGATGTAAAAAAATACTAGCCAGGACCAAAACAAGCTGATTTGGTGCCCCTATAACATGTCTGAAATCCACTGAAGGAGGGTTTGCAGATAAGTGCATTCTTTATATAATTCTGCTTAATAAACCAATTTCTGTGATTTCTGTAGCTAAATGTTCCACACAACCTTCTTTTTTTTTAACTGGCTAGTTTTGTATATGATGGTTTTATTTTTAATGAATAAACCTAAAAGGCCTATCTAAACCTTTGACTTCTTCTGCGCCCCTGTTTCCCCTGCCTGTAACACAGATATCGTGTTTTTCTCACCTCAGACATCTGCTGGATGATTAGTTCATTAAATTTTGTAGGGTGCTTTGCATATCCTCAAGTTATTAAATTAGATGATAGCTGATACTCCAACCATCATTTTAGAAATTAATTCCCATTTATCAGACTTTTGCTGGAATTCAGAAAACAGATGGAGATCTGTTTTTTCCTCCTAGATACACACTGTCTCCCAATACAACTGGCCCTGCAGCAGCTCACATTTCCTCACTTTATCTCCAGGGTGCTTGACTCCTACTGACATAACCAGCACCCTCCAACTCATACCTTTACTTCTGCACTTGCATCCTGTCCCAGGAGAACACCCTTGCCTATCACCTCCCTAAAAGCTGGGCTGACCCTATGTATACCTGATGGCAGCTTTCATTGCACAGAGGAGTTTCTAAAACTTCCTTCTATTTAATGTCAAGGGCAAGGTAGTCAGTACAACACTGGTTTTAAGGCAATTTGCTTATTGACAAAGACCAGCCTGGTATCATCTACTGCCAGGAAGAGAACAGCTCTATTCAAGTGTAAGGGGGATGCATAGTCTGCACAAATGCCACAGAGCATCACATGTAGTAGTAATTATATTTAAGTCTCCATGTAGTGGACACTCTTATCTGAGAATTAACAAGAAAAAATTTTCCTCTTTAACCCACTTCTAAAGATAAATGTTGAATGTCAGTAAACTAAGCAGGAAGGACACACATATGCCAGGAGCTAATAAAGGAAATTTTATCAGGCTCAGCATTAAGACAAGGCCAGGACACAGTGAGACACACCTGAAGATACGGATGTCAAAAGCCCAGGCTCAAGGCATGAACGAATCACTACTTGACAGCATATGAGTATCCTGAGTACCAGGAAACAGGTATCTGAAAGTGTGATGCAGTGGCCACAGTTTAATCACTTTCAACTGTCAACGTCTTGACTCAGGACAGCTTGACAAATCATGAGTGAAGCTGCTCATATGTCCATGGCTGAAAGGCTACCAAGCAAGGACAGCTTTCACTGAACACTACAGTAATGCGCTTGAGTAGTGCAATAATTCTCATAATTCTTCATTAGTTCTCATATTTTTTGGCAATAGTGTCCTATATTTCTGTCCTTATTTTCCACTGTTTCTAAATATAAAATAATTCCAAAATAAGTAAGCATTAAATTCAGGTTATTAACTTTGAATGCCAAATTATGGTTTCCGTTGTTTATTTTCACAAGGCACTTCTGTCCAGATAAATTTAAGATTTTGTCTTCAGGCATAACAATATTTCTGAGAGTTCCTTAATTCTAATAAGATAATTAAGCATATACTTAAATTTAAACATGCAACTTGTCCTCTGAGGTCAGTCAGAATTTTATTTGTTTAAAAATGAATATGTGGTTAAGCCAGTATACAGACTTTTTTTTCCAATACAATATAGCTGCTATGGCAACAATCAGGAGCACAGCACTTGTGGTGAAAGGCCATGTGTTTTGACTATTAAATGAAGATTTAAACCAGGAGAATTAAATTGTTTTACTAGCAGCTGATGTCCCTCCTGTTGGCTCAACCAACTACAACAAGTCTTTATCTGTTTTGATAAGCAGCACCAAGACAATGATTGTACAGCACACTCTTAAAGACCACTTAATATTGTGGAATAAACAAGGCATTGGCTCCCTGTACAACAGCCCAATGGGTATATAGGAAGCCTTAGGAAAATGTTTATCACAAGCCCTAGGTCTCCTGCTCAAAACTAGGGAGGTCCTCCAGCCATACACCTTCCACACTTTAAAACAGTTATATGGGACCCTGTTTAGAAACTTCATGTTCCTTTTTGGTTTGCCATTAATCAGCTTTTGCAGAAGTAACAGAACTGTTTCATCCATTACCTTTTTGATTTATATATAAACATTAAGTTTGTAAATATGTAATCAATCATTTTGTATTTCTAAAACTTAAATTACTACAAGACTGAAATATAACGTTATACAGGACTGAAAAAAGAACGAGGGAAAAAACTGAGAGAACTTTCCTCTCCTAATACTAATGATCAGTCAGATGAGTTTTCTATAGCTATCAACAGCTTCGGTTCAAGAGGGTTTCACTTTGCAGTTCAACACTACTAAAACACCCCATAAACTTAGTCATCCTTGACATGTATTGCCAAAAGAGGCTTATAACTATCAGAATATATGCTTGCTCTAGCAAAACTCATGAACACACAACACTAAATGATTTTATTATTAGAAGTCTTGTAGTGCTTAAAAAAAGAGATATCGAATGGTCTTAATTCTGCAGACTAAGGCAGAACAGTTGTTCCTCAGATAAACATCAACCAGGCAGAAAGGAAAAGTCATTACTTGGCTCTGAAGTTTGTGAATGCTGAGAAGGACGGGAGGTATCTGTGGGCAGGGGGTGTTCCTCTGCCTCCTCCCATCCCATCCAAATCAATCAGCCCTACAGCTCTACACACCCTTCAGGGCTGGTGTATATTTAGAACTTAATAAAGAATAAAAAAATGGCAATATCATACACCTACTCTGTTTTGGGGAAACAAATGTGCTAGTCAACGGAAGATATAAATAATCATGCAATGACACAACGAAATGCCTCATCCAGTGGCTGCAGTGCAAACTGTGTCCACCAGCCAGCAAAGCTGCTGGATGAATTCCATTAATCTCTTTTTCAAAGTGATGGATTCTTTTTTTGGGAGCTAGCCCAGTTCACAGAGGAGTCATTTTTTCCCCCCCATCAGCTGAGATCAGTCACCAGAAACTCATCACTTTAGATCCAGCCCAGGTTCTTCGCTTCTAACTGAGACTTTCCAGCAACTATACTGCAGCTGGCCTGCAGGAAACACCTCCGAACTCCCTATTCATAGGCTGGGCAGGGCAGAGGAAGGAGAGAGCAGGCAATCAGATATGGAATGATAGGAAAAGCGTGATCTTCCTTTCTCTCAATAATGACACCGTTTTCTCCCCTCAGCTTTAACCTTTCAAAAATATTCAAGAAACCATGTGAAAAACCACAGCCCCATTTAAGCTAGACATAAAATCTCCAAGTTTTTTAGCTGCAAAGCAAAATCCATAATGGTGGGCACAGATAAATTGGCCAGAGAAAATGGATACAACCACTCAAGCTCCAGAGAAGAGCCAGTCTGCGTTCCTACTCCAGTGATTGCAGGCATTTCTATTAAAAACTGCTTTTATGTTTCATTAGACAAATTCATCAGGCTGCCCCGGAAGCAAGAAAACAAAAGTTTTGTATACCCATCTCTCCTACTCTGTCACAATTTACCTTCAGGGAATATCTGAAAAATAAAGCTTTAGCAGGGAAATCGCATCCCCCTCCCATCTAGCTGCTGTTGAGGTTGGCATGAGGCAGAAGTAGTGATGCTTCTAGATGCACATTTAAGAGGATAAGGTACCTGGAATATTTTCATGCTAAGTGCAGAGAGAATGGCAGGTTAACATGGTGGCTAAGCAAGCACTTGGGAAACTGCACATGAGAAGTCAGTGCCTAAAAAACACAGAAGTCTTGTCTCATTTGTCTAAAGACTTTGGTAAATCTGGCCCTATAAGTCTACTTAGCTTCACAAGTGCTTGCAGACACAAATGACTGTGCAAGGACATTAAAACAGACTGAGGTGTAATTTAGTCTTAGTAGAATTCCTTCTGAACTACCCCAAGGAATGGGGTCAAACTGGTAACCAGCATAAACCTGTAAAGGACTGACCAGATGTACCAGCCACAGATCAAAGTCTTGTCACCCCAAATGTGACTGGAGGTGTACAGAGACAGAATAAGAAAAAAAAATATGATGGATTTATAGAGATGGATTTATACCTCAGCCTCTGCAGCTGAGATATTTACTGCTCTCCAGCTGGCTTACAAGTAAAGAGTGCTAAGAGTGTTCGTATGGCAGGTTTGTGCTCTCAGTGGGGTGGAAAAGGTTGGGGAGTTTATTAACATGCTCAATTGCTCTCTCAAACCTCTAATAGGAGCAAAGGCAGCATGAAATGAAGTCGAGGCTACTGTGAAGAATTGCCAGATAATGGGATTCAAGGAAGAGTACATGTGTTTACATACGTCCCTCAGTAGTTAACCACTGTATCAAGTAAAATATATGCTGACATTTCAGGAGTTAAAACAGATTCATTATCAGAAGGGAGACTACAAAGACCCTAGTGCAATCCTACTGTGCAGGATGGGAGGTAAAGGAGTGTGTATATACACCTCTTTCTCCTCACAGCAACCACATTTTTGTTGCTCTTTCACAGATCTATCACAGCCAGCCATAAACTCCAGGACCTTTTGTAAGTTGGGTTGTTGGTCCAGTCCTGGATCAAGTTAGTGCTGTAGCTCAAAAGCATGTTGCTGCCCAATACCCTTTTGATGAGAGGCACAAAGTGAATGAGGTGGATCCAACCCTCAGCAACACTTTTCAGTCCTAGAAGGGCAGAGATGAGGCCCTACTGCAGAAATTATTACCTGACCTCTGTCCACTCGTGGAGGAGGAAATTTAGCTCTCTTGGGCAGTTCTTCACAACTTCCCTGCAGTTTCCTCAGATTTAGGAGTGGTGGAGGAAACAAGTCTAAACAATCACAATGCAAACACTTTACAGTAAAAAGAAAGCACCACCCTAAAAATAGCACAGAGCCATCATTTTAAATTACACACAGCAAGAGTGATGCCCCTTTGAAAATTGCAATTTCAAAGTAATGAGGGTGTTTGAGGAAAAAGTGTGTGACCCTGCCCGTATTTCTTCTCAAGAATAGGTGGAGATGTGTCACAAATAGTTGTTACCACCCAGAGCCACTCCTCATTCCTGCATGGCACACTCTGCCTTGCCACCAAGAGACAAAGTGCAGCCGCCACTGCGACCGCTCCGTACAAGCATCTCACAGCCCTTTTATCACTGTGAACCTGTGGCAGGGAGCCAGTGGTGCCAAGAGGTAGAAATAGCAGCACTTCTTTTATCACCCAAGGTGGAGTGTTTCATGCCACACAATGCAGTGCCAAAAGGTCCATGGACGGGGGAGAGATTCCCCTCACCTTTTCACATGGCTCATCACTTAGTCTTGATGTTTACAAGTAGTGTAGGGAAAGTTTTCATATTTCTATGTGTGGCAATGTGACCCTAACCTCTCAGTTCAGGACATGGACTTCATAAAGATTAGACTGCACGGGACACATCCTGAGGAAAGGGTGCAGTGCCGCTCTGCGTGACCAAGGTCTAGGAACATGAACCGTATTAACCTTCTGGGGGGCTTGTGGAGGGAAAGGGGGGAAAATGAGACAACTGCTGATCCGAGATATACTGTCACCTTTAAACAATACTTTTCTACATTGCAGTCTAATGACCGTCTCTTTACCTTTGCCCCCAACCCACTCCAGGGGAGAGTTGAAGATCTAAGCGGAAAGTTAAGAGCTGGAGATGCAGATTTAAACTGTGCTTGGCCAAATGTCCCATCCCTGTGACCTGAAGCAAAGTACCCAGAATGGACTGCGTCCTCCCAGCTCTGCAGGGCTGGTCTGAGCTCCACAACCATGCTCCCCTATTGAGAGCAGAGCTGCCCCTACAGTAGAGATACATCCATTTATGCTGAAAGAACAAAATGCTGCATTCAATGTCATCCCTAGGACTAGAGATCATTTTCTTCATTCATACTTTTCCGTTAACAAAATTCTCCCCTACAGAGAAATAAGAGTTACTCCCATTCCTGCTGTTTCAGATGTCTCATGTTTTGTATGGACATCTGTAGGGTCTCCACACAAAGTTAGATCTGTAGCTATTCAAAGCATGACAAAATGTTCAGGGTCACACAGGAAAAGAAAACAGATTTCACACGAGGTTTGCAAAATCCTAGGCAACTTCCAGTTTAGATAAGGCAGCACAACCTTGATGCTGTCTGCTCTGACCATACAGGGCTTAGTCAATGCACGATCACTGCTTTGAGTGATCACACCTCTTAAAATTGACCTGGAGAACGGTTAAGTAGACAGCACATGGAAAGAGAAATAATGCTGTGAATTAATCACAAAAATTATCTGATTTACCTTCAAGGAACAGAGGCAGTTCCATGCAGTGTGATTACAGCCTGTAACAACTGCTTCCTTGAACCAAAGTAAGTTAAGCTCCTACAGTTTTAATGGCAGTGAAATCTAAATGAAACTTTAGCACTGCTCAAAATGTTGCTATAGATTTGTGATTTTTCTGCCCTGCATATAAAGGAGAGTCAGTAGTTGCTTTTTTTCCTGTGTTTTTTCTGTGCCTCTCAAAGGCAAAAGTCAGCAACTCATAAAACCTTCTTTTTCTTCGCTGAGATTCACTTGAGTCTATTCTCATTTATTTTAAGGCTTCTTTTTCTTGTGGTATAAATATCATCTACTCTTACTTTAATGGTTTTTAAGATTTAGAGGTGTGTAAATGGATTTACAAGAGTCACCCACAATGAAATAAGAACTACCCAGCTAAACTACCTGAATTAAAGTAGTCTGATCATCCAGTAATATATTCTGAAAGCTTTCATTCTTATTTTACTTATCTCTGCTCCAACTCATCACTACCAGATACCTAGCAGCCAGAGTACACACCATCCGACACCATCCTTGAGTGCCAGCAATGAGTGTTTACCAGGATGCTTGGAGACCACATAAACCACATTACAAGCAAAGAAAGGAATAAGCAAGAATATTTCAGTCAGGAACCTTCTGCCTTCCCCCTCCACAGTGACTTCCTTCTCTGGCGAGGTCATTCAAGCCCTTCAGGATATGACTGCACAAGAAAAAAAAACACTTTCAACTCCCTTTGATGAAAATATCTTGCAGGTATTAGAGTATATTCTGCCCAAGAATTGCATCAGCAGCAAAATGAAAACTGCTTCACTCTTCCAGATGTGAGATGTGCAAAGAGGCTTAATTAGCTAAAGTTCATATGCTGCTTTGAAGATAGGAAGACCTCTGAATGAAGTGCTAAGAACAGAATCCATATTTTCCGTTATAAAAAAAACCATAAAAAGCAAACTGATGTTGTACAGAAAATGTATGCCAGAAAAATTGTCCAAGCACAGGATAATTCATCAAAGTTCTACTTACTGCCTCAGGGATTGTTTAGAGACTGGTATTTCCAAGCCATATCTCAGTTGCAGATACAATTTCTCTACCTGCTTTTGAGGGGCAACTGAAATGAGGCGTTAGAGTAAATTACGCTAGAATACTATGATATTTTTGTCAACATTCAGAGTTCAGAATTTTGATATATATTTCTGACAGCTTCTTCAGAAAGTGTTCTTTTTTGTGTCTGTCCAAATACGTAGCAGCCCAGCTAGAAATGCTGTTTCTGAAGCACAGTATGTCTATTAAATAATGCATATCATAGATTAATGCTAGTTAGAAATTATATCTAGGAGTTAAACAACAAGTGAATCTGACTGCCTGAAAGCTCATTTCAAAAGAGTAATGAGGAAGGAAAGAAATATTAAGCAAACTTAAAAATCAGACAAAAATGCACCTCTTGCTGAATTTTGTCCTTGGACAGAACATTACCATCTTCACCTCCAGACTCCCTAAACTGCAATAATCTAGCCAAACCTCAGAAAGAGTGACTGTAGGAATGACTTTCCTTCCCTAGTAGTGAAAAGAAATACCTTTCATTTTAAGAAGCGCAAGCTGCTTTGGTAAACCATGTTCTAACTCCACTGGGGAAAAGCAGTGTTGATCAGACCCTGGGGAAAGAAAAGCATGTCCTTGACAGGAAGACAGCAAAACCAGGACCAAACCATCAGCTGATGATCAAAAGTAGATATTAGTTTGTATCATCTGAAAGGAACGTGACCTCCCCTGGTCCTTTGTTTTTAAAATAAGGAAATTTTGTTATTTATGAATTTATGGTGTTAAGCATTACAAATAAATAGCAGATTATGCTATAAAGAGCGCAGGAACCTGCAAAACTGTTTTTCTTTTAAGCTGCTTATGGAAAGAAACTCAACAGGAAAGTAAGGCCTTGGACCAGAGCAAGATTTTCTTTGGAAGCACATGGATCAATAGTTCATCTTGCCCTTCTTACTGGAACACCACACTATGCAAACTACATATCTGAATAGTTATGCATATACACATATTTATTTTTTAAACACAAAGCAAAGGTTTCAAAACATATCACCAGCAAAGGAAGCAGCCTGAAGCTCCTTGCAGGGGTCAACTGATTTAGAAGAATCTCACAGTGCTGTAACAGCAAATTTCTCTTTGAATTGCCAACAAACTCTTGTGCACACGGCTGTTGCGGGATGCTGGTGTTCACCCCTGTCTCATATGACTCAAACCCACAAAGTCCACATACATATTCGATGATCAGAAAAACTTTCTGCACTGTGCATTTGAAGAGGCAAAACAGGCAGCTCTAACAAAAAATGGTTAACAGCAGGAATATAATTATAGGCAACAAAAGTATCGTTTCCATTCTCAAAAAGCCTAGTGTCATTTTGGGAGCAAAAAAAAAAAGCACAGGAAGGAGGTAATTTCCTAATCAAATTTCTAAGACTATGTTATCATAGCTACTCAATGTCCTCTAAGTTGAAAACTGACTCCAGTGTCTCCTTGGAAAAGGGAGACTGAAGTGTAGCCATTAAGCGCAAGTGAAATTGTCCATTTTAAACTCACAAATAATCACGTGAAAAGATGGATATTTTAACACAAGAATCCCAAAGGGATCCAAGGCTGACATTCTGCTATTTCCACCAACAAATATTTTGGTATTCCTCCTAAGGGCAAAAGCTTACATTGTCAGCAGGTAAACACAGTTAATTCACTTAAATCAAGCAAGTGTAGACAAATCCATTTTAAAAAAAATTGCAAGATTAGAAAATGTTCCTTTTATTTTCTCTTTTTTTTTTTTTAAAATCAAACCTTGAAAATGCTCTTTACAGCTGCAGAAAATGTGACTTCTGCCTAACTTTTGTGTTGGGTCAGTCAAGAAAGACAAACGAGAAATCTTTCTGTAACTGGGAGTAAACCCTCACTTTAATACACACTGTTCCCAAAGGAGGAGAAAATCCAATTACTAAAATGGTAGCATAATATTTTCATTACTATTTCAGGAGCTCAGAGTTAATTGGACAAGTTTGTATGTGTGTCCTTACTTCTCCACAAAAATGGTCTATAAGGACTTACATTTCTATGAAGCCAGGAAACAGATCTCATTCGGATTACCCTGAAAGAAAACTTTTGCTCTTTTGGGGATTTACTTAGGCCCCATCATTATCACATCTGAGTACTCCACAACGTGTCTCATACACAGGAAAATGTTTTTATTTTATCTTGCACATAAATGAACAGAGGCCCTGCAGGCCTAGGGTGAAGTTGCGTGAGTACTTATGCCTCAGTCTCAACTGTGGTTTAGCATCTGTCTCTTAGCTACTTATGTCCCAGTGTGTTCCTTGGACCAGGCATCTCTGCCCTCACCTAAGCTGAGCTGCAAGGTCCAGCACATCTTCCCAAAGCCCAGGACAATGTCCGCTCACAACCAGGTGAGAAACCTTGGCCTGATTCACCTGACAGGTCATGACTCTGCATCTCCTGTTTTCCATAAATACCATGCTTTAAACCACAGTCTGTAGCCCACTCAGGACATTTGTGCTCCCTTCTATGGGAGCTTTTGCATTTCTTAAGAAATGATTAACAACACCTGGTGCCAGAAGGAAGTACCACAAGCCAGATTATGTCATGGTTAACTCATCACCCAACAGAGAGGACATGTCAGGTGTGATCCACCATCTCCTATGTTTCAGAAGACAAAACTCGCCTCTGAAATACCAGCCCAGAAGCTTACATTTCCCCCTCTGGACTCCCTGACCCCTGTAATCATTTCTCTGTATCCGAACACACACACATACACCACTTGTCTTAGCAGAGCAGGTGTTCCTGAAGCCAAAGCATATTACAATACATGGTTCACAGTCTAAATCCCACACTAGAAAGACCTTTTCCAAAAGAGGGAATAATTTTCCTCCCTTCCCACCAGAAATATATGCACAATATGACAGTAATACTACATATGAAGGTAAAGATTATTTGCAGTTTCAGCACACTTCTGCTTTTCTTCTCCAGGATCATGCTGGCTCCACCATTAATTACAACAATGTAGCAGAGCTCATGCTGAGTTCTACTCTGTCAGGCTGCTTTGGCTGCACTGTTATTTTCATGCTCTTTGTGCTTCCCTTCATGATCTCCAAATCCTTTTAAACTGCTCCTTTTCAGAAGGCAGCACCATACACATATAGTTTCTGTATGGATAACTAGTTTTCAGCTGCATTAAAATGCATACAGTTTACCCAGTTACAATACTGAAGGACTTCCTGCTTATTCTCATTACACACTACTCTTCATCTAGAGTACAATTGTTACCAACAGGAATTTTATATATTCTAGAACAATAAAGCTAGGGCATTGGGGCCTCCTAAGCACAAGCATCACCCTCCAAGTGCAAAAAGAAATGTTCGGAAAGAAGTGGAACAGAATTCAATGAAGAAAACAGCCCCATCACCAGCAACTGTTCTGAGTCTCTTTTATTCTTTACATCTAACTTTCTACAACACACTTAAGTACTAACTAGGGTGAAGAGTGGGACCTAGGTCTTCCTCCAGCCTAGGCAAATTTCATTCAATTTTCATTTTTGCTCTCTCACCACACGGAAAGTCCACAGGCTTAATAAGAAGCTTGAGGTCAAGTACTTGGACACTTCAGAGGATGTTCCTTCTAGAAATGAGACAGGTGTTGAGTAAACATCCCTCCAGACTGAGCAAAACTTATACCTCTGTCCTGAAGACAAACCTGACAGGAAAACCCCCTTAGGATCCCACCGCCCTTTTTTTCCTTTATTCTTTTGTTGTTGTTATAAGAGGAAAGTCTTAGGGAGAAGAGAACTGAACTACGAAGATGAATCTTAAGGTATAGCTTTCTGAAACTCAGAGCTAAGGTTTTAAAACCAGCATAACTTACATCCTAGTTCTGCAGATTTAAGTTGTTAGGCACAAAACTTGTTTTAATCCCTCGGAGTTCTACAAATACTTCTTGTTTTGCCCAAGTAACAAACACTGTGGGAACAGGGATGTAGCTTGATTTGAATATAAACATTAGAACCGATGCGTCTCCTCTCCAAAGCACACTCAGGGTCTCCCTAAGCAAAGCTGCTTTCAAGCATTATATAATAGCTGGGTACAGATACAAACGTGCTAAAAAAAATCTGATATAAAACAAAAATAACCCTATGCTAGTTGAGAGCTGTAAAGTATGGCAAATATATTATTACCTACACAAAATCATCTCACACCAGTGAGATAATCTTCTAGTGTTAAATAGAACTGTACTCACTCCATCTGTAAGAATTAACAGATGGAGCAACTCTTTGGGCTTTACGTAACAGTAATTAAACAAATCCTCACAATGGCCACGTGATATCATTCTCAAGCCAGGGCACTCTACAAAAAACAGCTTTGCTGCCGGGTTGGAAAATTACAGATTGCATAGCCCAGAGAGCTCCATGAGAGCTGTCAGCCTGATGCCTTGGATCTGGCTGCCTTGTCCTCCAGGATATCCTCTTTGTTGCACACTGGAACTGACAGCAGAAAATCCAGAAAGAAAACAGCTACAACAGGCACCTTCATCATCTGCAAGAAAAAGTTCTTTGACTACTTCATTTGTAAGATGGGAGACAGTTATCTACACGGCTTGCTATACATATAGATGTCAGTCTGAATATAGAAAGTACTGGAGAGGTCACATAATTTGGTATGTAGGAGAATTCAGTGTTCCCACAGACAGCCCCTGGTACAGCAGGTTACCTCTCTCATGTCACTTGCTTCACAGGCACGAGCACCAGCAGCTCTCTCATGGGCTAGAGAGGCTGGGGGCAGGCAAGTGCAATGCAAAACTGACCCATTACTAGACAGCCAAAGAAATCTCTCCACCAAGAAACAGACATGTGCGTATGTATACAGAGGTGATAAAAAGGGCAAGAAGTAGAAGAATAAGCAAGCAGTTAAACTGCACCTTAACAGGAGAAGGAAGGAGTCCATTGCAGATGGGAAATACAAAGACGGACAGTACTTTGTGTCTTCACACAGGCTCTCCCTCCTGCCCAAAAATAAGCATCATCGTTAGCACCAGCAGGCTTCACTTATCTCTGAGGTGCTGGACAGAGGGATGGGGCACCCCAGGAGTTCACCTCTGAGAAATCCTCAGAACCATGCTGGACACGGAGCCACCATCTCCATACCCCTCATCTGAGGGACCTACAGAGTTCTGGCCCCTCCTGACCTACTACCCCACCTCTAAAATACCTCAGATATTTTGGGCCAGAAACGAGGAGACAACATACAGGCCTTCATCTCCTGTACATTAAGTATATACAGAAATCTCCCACTACATCTAACAACCCATTAAAACTGAACCTAGACCAGATCCAGGTGGGGGACAGAATCCATCTGAATCTACTAACTGAGTAACATCCCATCTGTTATTCCTGAAAATGTCTGCTCCCAAAACTAAGGAAGCATTTCATAGCTTTTGGGTTCTTTTGCTCTTCCAAAAGGACTGTCGGAATGAAACGCGCAGGATGCAGCTGTTCGTTCCTCTCCCAGCAACATGTGACCGGGGCGGGGGGGGGGGGGGGGGGGGGAAGCGGAAATAAAAAAATTAAAGCAGGTGTTCTGCTGCCACCAAGCGGTCATGAATAGACCTAGCAGAGTTTTAAAACGCAACAAAATGTGTGTGCTTCTTCAGAATACACCAATTCCATAAGCCTATCATTTTTATGCATTTCCTCAACTCATCTCTGGTTGCGGTACTTGTACCAAATCCATCAGATGACCAAGGTCCCAGCCTGCCTGGCAGGTCTGCTCTCCAACCAGGTTGGATCCAGTGATTTCAAGGATGATCACACACTCAAGCCTCAGCTCTGGGGTACAAAAGTTGTTTTCAAAAAGTCTTCTGAAAGAAAAAAAATCAGCTTTTCAGACAACTCAGAACACAAGTATCAATGTTCCCAGTGAGTGAGTGACTCTGGAGTGACACCTGGAAAAGGGGGAGTGGGATCCATCCATCACTCTAAGACCTCTAGTGCAGTCCCTGGTATGACTTGCACAGAGGACACCACCGCCACTGCTTATTCCAATGACTACTCTCACCAAAAAGCACTTAAAGGGAGAGAAAAGACTGCCTTTCTGCAGACGTAATTCAAGACACTAAGAAAAGTGCAAATCCCAGCATTGGGGTTTGGCACAATGGCCAAACTCTAAAAAAATAAATCCTCTCTGGAAGAATATACTTTTTAAAGGTACACTATGCAAAAAACCTATCTTAATTAGAAATATCAAAATAAACACACAGGTTAGTAGTCAAGGCCTAGAGATTCCTGTAGACTGTCTACATCAGTTTTACAAGATGTTACAGTCCTGCATATCATAGGAGTGTGGATCTAAAAATGTTATAAAAGCTACAAAAAATAAAACTGCATTTTCTATTAACCCCAAATGCCTCTATATATTTTCTTTTCAGCATGCAGAGGACTAGCAGAGCAATTTGCTACTCCATGCTTTAATGTCTCATCAGTAATATTTTTTTCGTGAGCTTTTTGTATTTTAGAGCTGCCTTTTTTTTTTGTCCCCTAACAGCCCTGAAAAAAATACCCCAATGACTCATTAGCTCTTTTCAGAATACAGGCATTTATGAAATACCAAACTCCATTCAGCTTTTTTTCCTGTGAAATTCAACTCAAAACTTGAAAATCAAATCACAACGTGTTGCTGTAAAAATTCAATAGCAACATAGCCATCTTAGAGTGGGGGGGAAGGGTATCCAACTTTGTTTCTGATTTAAAAAAAAGCTCTGTAAATGAATGAGGAAAAGTTGCCAGCAGTTTTGTATTTTGGTGACAAATGTTTCCAACAGACAGTTTTCTTAGAAGTCACCTCCAGTCTTTATTAGTGAAGAATGATGCTGCCCTTGATGTAGCCAAATCTTTGTGCAGGAATCACTTGAGGCCTAGAAGTGACTAAAGTCTGTAAATTCAAAACAGTTAGAGAACAAGTCTTAGGATGATCCAGTTGCATAGCATAAACAGGTTTTAATAATAACATTTATTGTCTCTGTGTATCACGAGAATTTCATGAACCCATGGTTTAATACCACTTAAT
The DNA here is from genome assembly GCA_033558185.1 of Dromococcyx pavoninus. Classification (NCBI taxonomy): domain Eukaryota; kingdom Metazoa; phylum Chordata; class Aves; order Cuculiformes; family Neomorphidae; genus Dromococcyx; species Dromococcyx pavoninus. Next base: position 373,403 of record JAUMJL010000722.1, read on the forward strand.
AGATTAAAGGTACTGCCTTAGGTATTTAATGCTGTAGCATTAGTCTTTGTCTGATATCAGCAAAGTGCAATATAGATTGGTACGTGGAACACTCTGCTTGTAGTGGGAACGGACTCATTCCCGTTAGAGTATGAGCCTCAAAACATGCTTGCCACTTTGTCCCTCAAGGTAATTCACCAGCCACAGGTATAGTCCAATATCATTCTTTCTCCAGACTGCCTTAGAGGGAGGGCTTTTTGAGACAGGAATACTCAAAATCCATAAGATAAGCAAGTCATCTGGCTTGGGCTGGGTTGATTGCAGAGTCCACACTGATCTTCTCATTTGACATGAAAGCCTGAATTCAACATTAGCATTTAGGATGATTAGTTTTACCTGTTACTGATATTACTTGACCAAAGTTCAAGAAAAAGACAGCCACATTAGCAGCATGTGTCCCAGAAAGCCATTTACAGTAACACAAATTACTGTCATTTATTTTACCCCAAAATACTTCTGTTTATATGTTTCAGTGCTTTATTGTGATGGTTTTGACCTCGGTGAAGAACTCATAGGAATCCTTTGCTCCCTCCCTTCCTATGCCTGAAGCTTTCATCCCACCAAATGGCAAGTTCAGATCTCTAACAAGCCAGCAGTTGGTCCACACCAATCCAGACTGTAGTCTGTGTGACACCCGATGAACACGTCCCACGTTGCTAGACCACACAGTGGCTGCCAAGCCGTATTTCACACTGTTGGCTCTTTCAATCACTTCCTCTTCTGTATCAAATGCTACCACACATGTCACAGGACCAAAGATCTCTTCTTGCATGCAACAGGATTCATCCTTGACTTCAGCAATAACTGTGGGCAACATGAAATAGCCTTTCTGGTTGCCCATTGGGAGAGTCAAGGAATCCACTCCCTCTCCACAGAGGACTCTGGCTCCTTCAGCTTGGGCTTTCTTCACATAGCTCTTTACCTGGGGAAGCAGCAGGAAAATATTACTGCTAAAGTAAAAATATTACTTACCCAAATCTGAGGATCCATCTCTCCAGTCTGGGCACATAAACAGGAGCCCCTGAAGATCTCCAACTGGATCACACTGCCTTTACCTCCCTCCTAACAAGAGAGGTCATTCCCTAGCTTTGGTTGTTATGTTTCTGTAAAAGTAAGTTTGTCTATTTCTTGTTGTAAAACAATCCTTCTCTCTCCTCAAACACTTACTAGCAGGCAACACCACTGGCCCTTCTCACGAAGTAACCTCAAAAGGGCAGGGCCCCTGGTGAAAATACAAGTGGTCCCATAGCTTCCCTCTCTCCCTTATTCCAGGAGCTTGGGCAGTTTCGCACATAGTCCATGCCAGAGTGCACTCTCTTACTCAAAAGGATCAGTAATATTTTCCTACCTCACAGGCAGGCTTGTTAAATGTTTACATGCCATTAGGATGCTGAAGCCATAAATCCTATAGAAAGTCTCATCAATAAATAATTAAAGCCGTTTCCATGGCTGCTGCTATCACATCCTATCTTGAACACATAGGACATGCTATTGATCTACTTCTACTGTTCAAAAATCATTGCCTTTTTCTTGGTTTCTTTTCCTATAAAACACTGCAAAGACAGCACTGGGCTTCATTCTCTTTTTTATCTTTTAACCACCTTGGTAGGTTAGACTCAGAAGTCCTTTCTGGCGCCCCAGACCCAGGACCTTGGGAAGAGTTTCTGCCACTGTACTTCTGAACAGGCCTCATAAACCTGCTGAAGTGTCAGGAAGCATAACAAAGTTTCGGCTTGCTCTCTCACTCTGCAGTTTTCACTCTGCTTCTTGCTTATGCCGATTGTGTCTTTTGGGATGTGAGCATCTGCTCTCCTGAACTCTGCCTGACACCATACAAATGCATTTCTGCACTAAAAGCAGACTATGTTTAACTGTGCACCATCTCAGCTTCCCTCCACACATACGGATTCCAAATTACTGCAAGCAGTCCAAAGAAAACTGGCTTGTACTTCCAGAATTTGCCAGACAGTGATATAAAACCAAAACTTTTACCTTGTTAGGTACCTTATTAGGCAAATAAGTGATGTCAGCAAATGCAATATTAAAATCCATGAAAATGTTACTGAATTCTAAGATTGGTTAGTATAAATTCAGGATTTAGATTTACGCATTTTGAATTATTTCAATTCAAATAGGAAAAAATATCGTCCATAATTTTAAATTATTTTACCCATGGAAGTAATTTTTCTGGAGTAATCATGATCCCAGGTCACAGGCAACAGAAACCTTATCAAAAAGATACCTTATAATGGCTTTAATCATCCTCAGAGCTAATCTTGGAGAGAACATGGTCCTTTACATACACCTCTGAAATCACCTCTTATAGCCCTCTAGGAGATGAGATGATACCATGTAAGGTCCCTGTAACATCACCTTTTCTAGATGCTCTTTACTTATTAATGCCCCCACGTCGACTGTAGGATCCGAGGGGTTCCCAACTTTCCACTTCTTAGCCTCTGCCACAAACCTCTTCAAAAACTCACTGTATATGCCCCTCTGTACAAAGATTCTGGAGGTGCAGAGACAGATCTCACCCTATCAAAAAGAAAGAAACAAGAAGAGTAATATTAGTTGACACTACATTGCACTATTGATGAGCATTAAGAGCAACATCCCAAAATAAGATTTGAGTCCCTGAATCCTCAGGATTTCAAACTACATTCACCAACATTGCAAAATAGGACTTTTCCCAGATTAAAAAGGAAAAGAGAAGAAAAAGACAAAACAGCATTAATGGGATTGTAGTCACTAATGGAAATTTTTTTTCATTAGTTATATATTGTCTTCTCCAACATTTTTCACAGGAAATGTGATTTCCAATTCTGAATGGTCTCTACTTTCTTTTCCTGACAATCCCCTTCTGACACCAATTTATCTTTCTGAATGTTTGCCTTCATAGTTTCATGGCATTGGTGATCTCTCCTAAGCGTGGTCATAAGGGAAGGGGAACATTGATAGAATTGGGAGGGGGGACAGTCTCCTGATTCAATTCCAGCAAATCAACAAGCTTCCCACTTACTTGCAAGGTGGGATTTAAAACAGCTGCTTTCTGAAAGAATTAGCAATATATTTATTTCGAGAGGGATAATGATAATTCATTATTTTCAGATGGAGAGCACTAGCAAAAGTCCTTTATCATTTTGTTTCCCTGCTTGCTGGATAATGACTTTTCTTAAGTATTTTTCTATTTGCAGTTTCCCTACAACAGAGAACCTTGAAACAGACCTTGGCAATTTAGGATTGGGAACCAAAGGTTTGCGCACATGTGCACACACACTCTCTCAGACACTTGCATGGCCCCTGCTGCAAACAGCGTTTATACACTACAGAGGTGGGAGGCACCTGGTTGGCAAAGCTGGACCTTAGGGTTGTGGGGATGCACTGGGTCAAGTCGGCATCGTCAAAGATAATAGCAGGGTTTTTGCCTCCCAGTTCCAGCGAAAGCCGTTTGCAGTGCGGAGCGCTTTTCTCTGTGATCCGCTGGGCCGTCAGCGTGCTTCCTGTGAAGGAGACCAGAGGCACGTCGGGATGGCAGACGAGGGCTTCTCCCGCCTTGGCACCTGTTCCAAACACCACATTCACCACCCCGCGAGGTACACCTGATGGGAAGAAAGGCACACAGTTACCGTACCCTTCCCCTTGTCCTGCGGGTTTCACTTCACTGTGTTTTGTCTCTGAAGTTAGAAAATGACCAGTAGCTCTAGGGTGACAAGGACTGGCCTTTAACTTATGTAGTAGTTGAAATGGTTGATGTTTCATAACTCAGGGGATCATGGCTTAAAAGACAAAATCAATTCCACTGATCAGTCAAGTTTGCTTGACATCAGAGACTCAATTCTTGATCATTCAGGGAAGAAGCAGTTGTCTTCCCAGTTTTCCTTAACAGTGCACCAAATAGAGCCATGACACAGCCACTGAGCGCTGATTCTCACTCTCTTATGCCCTCATGGTTCTTTTGCTGGCACCACAGACTTAGGACACCCCTAAGTGGAGTGTGGGAGGGGGAGAGGAGGCACAGGAAGACTTTTTTTTCATGAGAAGATAGGGGAAAAAACTGGGCAATAGCCAGAGTGAGGAGGTGAGAATGAGGACATGGGAGAGCTTTTTTTGTTCTCCAATGCAAGATTCAGCTATAGCAGTCTTTCCTAAATTCTTTCAGCACTTTCTGACTTCTGCAACAACAACAACAAAAAAAAGGTGCACAGGCACCCATCCCCTTCCCCCTCTCTAGCATGCTATGAGACCTACCTGCTTTCTCCAAGAGTTTACACATCATCCAGGCTGTGACAGATGTCATCTCACTTGGCTTGGCAACCACAGTATTTCCACATGCAATAGCAGGAGCTATTTTCCAGGTCAACAAATATAGTGGCAAATTCCAGGGACTGATTAAACCAGCTACAAAACAAAACCACAAAAGACAGGAGTTCAGTCTGCTGGGAGACAAAATTTGATTCTCTAACATATGACCCACACCAAATCAAATTTATGAAGGAAATTTGGCTATGGCTTTTATTTCCAGACAACTGTAAAACAAATTTGCAGCTAGAAACATTTCTTAGAGGCAGATAATTTTAAATTATTTGAGCAAATGATCCTAAAGGTGATCATCCAAACTCTCTGAACAAACTTTGCTGCTTCTTTAGGGCAGAATCTTATATTCACATCAGCTTTTCAGTGTTTTTTAGGAACATTAATGCAAGGCCAGCCATAAAAGCTACACAGATCAACTGTGATAGCATTCTGTGTTAGCCAATGGCAAGTTAAGGTAAGGTGTGTTAGCTCAGATCACTCTTGCTTTCCCTTGCTTAGAGCTCCCCTTCCCCCATCCCAGCTTTAATACAAAAGAGAACATGCGTAACAAACAGTACTTATTTTCCTAATAAATTTTAGCTTTATTTATGAGTGCCCAAGTTTATCAGTGAACAAACTGCTGTTTCCACAAATTGCCGAATGACCTTTGGGAATACTTTCACCTTACATATTTACAGGAAATAGTGAAAAACAATCTGTACTTGTTAGGTGTCATTGCTCACAAAAGCCACACCATTTGATGGAGCAGATGCAGTGAGCGACTGTTCCTTATAAGAATAATTTTACTAGAAGTACTCTTGTTTTCCACTGCTCATAAAAACTTTTGAATAGGTCCTCTAGGTTAACTAATTTTATTTTTTAAGTAATTCAAGTGTGAATGTGGAACATTCGTGCATACCTAGATAAAAGACCTAGTCATTGAACCATTACCACGCCAACAGCCACATTATTTCTGAAGCATTAGCAGCATCTAGTGGCCGTGTTCAGCTTAGCCACCTAAAAGCAATTTTGTCACCCGTGTGCATTCCAGTCACAGCCTGAAATGTCACATTATAAACTACTGCTGCTCCCCCCAAAGGCGAGGAGGATCCAGCTCTCTCCGCAGGAGCAGCAGGGCAATGCTTTTGAATGCCTCACTGATCCACAGCAGTAATACTGATTTACCCCCACAGACACACGCATAAAGAACACTAAAGGTATTTTGAAGGTGAGAGCTATCAGGTTGAGCCTGATGCTTTTTAAGGCATGTGAGCACTCTTTTTACAATGAAGGTGCATAAATGACTCTACATGAAGTTGCTCATGCTTTAGCAGACTAGTCATGTTTAGCACCTGATCCAGAGACAGAAAACGCTTTTGAAAAATCCTCTTTCTTTGTTGAGCCAGTGCTGAGGCAGACACTCTGCCAAGCTTTTCAGCATTTCAGTAGCACCATACCAACTCCCACAGGTGTCCTCGAGGTGTAATGCACACAGCCCATTGTTGCCATCTCAGTGCACTCTGTTGTGTGATGAAGGATGGAAGAGGCAAAGAATCGGAAGTTGTACACAGCCCGAGGGATGTCCACTGTTCTAGCAAATGTAATAGTTTTTCCTGAAACAAAAACAAGCAGAGTGCTGTGTTATCATGAGCAGAAACAGTGCTTTAAACTCTGCTCTGAAAGCTGATTTGCATGGTTTGGGGAAATTACTTTTGTCCTGTGCCCCAGTAAAACCCAGCACAGTGCAGCCATAGTCAATGAAACTGTTTGCACAGTGCAAACACAAAGAAAATAGCTCCCCTGTAGTATTGCATTCCGAGTTAACAACTTAAGTCAAAGTCAGCAGTTCTGAAAAGTGAGAATGCCCCAGGAATCCAAAGTCAGTGACATCTGCGAAGTTCATGGATACTAACTTCAATTTTCTCCAATTTGGACTATATCCTCCATTTCATTGTTCAGCAAGACACACTACATTTGATATCAATAGTTCCATTTTTTACCCTGATCCTTTGACTCTGCTTGTGCAAATGCTTCCAGGTCATGTTCAATTAAGTCTGCCAATTTGTTGAGGACCTGAGATCTTTCCAATGGACTTTTTGAGGACCAAATTGGGAAGGCATCTTTGGCAGCTTTGACAGCAGCTTCCACCTAAAAAAAACAAAAGAAGGATGGTGAATGTTAACGAAAGGCCTTATAAAGAATATCAAACAACCATCAGACTGAGATTCTAATAACCCAGATCACATTGTTGGGAAGACTGCATCTCTTCAGAGTTATGACTTTTGACAGCTTCTCCATTTTCATCTCCTCAGATCACTATCCCATTAATTCAAGAAGTGTTTTCTGGAAGAGAAACTGTCACTGTAACACTTGCTCTTCTTTATTCCAGCAACTTGTGGGCAACTCTCCAGGCCTGGAGGAAATACTGGACTGGTCAGCTGGCAAGTTGCCACTGGCTGAACCCACGCAGAATCATACTTCTCATGGGGGAAATGCAGCCTTCAGTCTAAATATCCACAGCCCTTGTAATATGGGACTTCAGCCACACTGAGTAACGCTGAAAGTAAGAAGTTGGAGAAGGAACAGACTTCATGCTCTGCTAGCTTTTGATTTCCTCTTCCCTTTCTCCTGACTAGTTCAAGCAAGGACTAAGAATAAATTTACAGAACAGACACTCAGGGAAAAAAAAAAATTAATCTTAGCTATCACAGTTAGAAACTCATTAATGCACTCGTACAAAAAAAAAAGGCCTTTCTAAATTCTTGGGGTTTGGTCAGTTCTTTCATCAGATACCTAATGAAGTCTACAGATATGAAAGATCATTACATGCATTTATATAGATGCACACCAGTCTTGTCAGTACTTTGCCTGAGATGCATAATACATAACTGCTGCATGATCTTTCAGGCTGAAATTTCGGAATAGTGGCAGATTATCAGCACTTTTCTGAAGTAGACTAGGCCTTCAAATGATTAAAACTTACCAGAAAGTTTTCTCTCCCATCAATCATTTCCTCTGGGTTCTTAAATGGAAGTTACCTACATCTATTGATTTATAAGCTGATCCTTCTTGATGTTTAACAGTTTCTCAGATTACTAAAAATGGTTATCAACACTCTTCCATATCTTAATTAACTGCTCTATTTCCCAGTTTTTTCTTCCTATTTGTCACTTCTTTATTGTTTCCAAGGTCTAATGTATGCACCAAGACGGGCTTTTAGCCAAAGCTGTCTTTCCTGTTTTCCCATAATTTTTGCTTAGAAATTTCTTCAGCTTTTGGAAATCTGCCAAAGCCAATAACTAGGAAGATGCTGATGTAATATTAATCAGATCATTCTGACCTCTCCTAATGTTGCCATATTGCTGGTTCTTACGAAGTCACTGAAAGCTCCTTTCCACCAATTCCACTGAACCGAGTTCCAAATCTGTTCCTTCAGATCATGATGGGTGTTACAAAAACCATAACAAAATAATTTATAGACACTCCAGTGATGTTTTACTAACAAGGGCACAAAATTTCGAGCAGGTGAAAAACCTTCCCCCTGCCCCCATACACATCAGAATTTATGGTCTCCCTGAAAATAAGTACCAGACTTTGAGGGCAAGAACAGTACCAGTACAGAGATCAAGATGGGAAATAAACCAACTTGCACAAGGTCACACAGATCACCAGCCAAGCTTCAGAAATCTAGACTCTACTCTTTTGACTATAGTCTGACAACCTGCTGCTCAGATGCTGGCAGTGGCAGGCTGTTAGCCACCCAACACTTGGAGCAGGGTCAAAGCAGGCCTGGGAAAGGGAACCGCAGCTTCTTGAGTAAGTCAGGTGTGGATGACACTCTACGTTGAAAAGGTTCACCCTCTCTGAAACCATACTGTCTTTAGTAATTAACTTGTTCTTCCACCCTCCCGTCATTAGGTGCCATTGTGGTGCTGCTTCTCATCTATCCTCTCCTCTGTATCCTTTTCCATCAGGTACTGTGTGCTTCAAGAGAAGGCTGATGTGAAGTTAAGGTTATCTGCACTTTTGACCCTCCAGTGGGTTTTGAAAATGTTGCATTTTCACAGAGAGAAGAAAAGAAAATTAGCAAAGGAAGGAATTAAGTGGTAGTAGATTGATCTAAAATATGCAAGAGGAAAGAAAGGAGATTTGCACAGAAAAAGTAAGAGAGCATACAAAGGTTAAAATTACTTAGTTCCACCAGCAAAAAGCAGCAAAGAAAGCTGAGCCACAAAGAAAACGCACAGGAATTCAACTATGAACTCGTGTGTCTGAAACACTTCCTTCTGCTTTCCTCTTCTGCACAAAACAGACAGATAAAGAACACACAAAATCCAGGCCTGTTGCAGAAGGTTGATACCAAAATACCCAAAACTGCCCTCAGGACATTATTTTTGCTTTCCTAGGGGATGATGCACAAAAAGCAAGGTACTTTAAAGAGAGATTTTTTTTTAAGATGTTTGCCAGGACTAATTAGCCCTCACCAGCCTGTGTTCTGGAGATACAGGGCACCTGATCAGCTTGCTTTGGTGCTGCTATTTGGAATTTAAGACATCTAGCTGGGAGACAAATTAACCCCTGAAAAAAAAAATGTGGTGTTTTTGGCAGAAACTGGCAGACATGGCCACTGCTGCTGATCTGGTGTTAAATTCTAGGGTCAGCAAGAGATTTGCTGCCCACCTCTGTTCTGCCTTCTAACCTGCCACTAAAATTAACCAAGAAAAAAACCCAAGTGGCTATTGAACCTTGCTAGAAACCAGCATCTCATGTTCCTTGTTGAACGTCAGTCTAGGTGCTTATTTTGACATCTCTGGATACCCTCCAAGTTGTTTGTGATTGCATTTTCCCTTGCAAAATGTTCCATTAGACACCAGCAGATGCCACCTCTGCAGAGCCTGACCTTCTTGTAGAGCTGTCTAAACGCAGGAGTAAGGCACTTGCTGACTTTACAGGTGTTTAAACTGGGTTCCTGCTGCTATGCACAACAACTAACTCAGAAAGTTGAAACAGAAAAGTCATTGCTCTTTAGTATATTTGAACTATATCTCCAGAATGACCAGCAGCCTACTTTTGTTAGGCTGTTCTGGCATTCTCACATCTGTCTCTTTAAAAATTTTGCAAATGAATGAACAGGAAAATTTGCACCTGCACATCAAAGAGAAGTCTTTTCAGGCATAATTAGGGTTGAGCTGAACACAGATGTATTCTAGCAAACCCAACCTGTTACTCTTTAACCGTTGGTCATTAGCATCCAGCAAATATTTACTCAGTTGAAATTACAGTGCAAAGGTTTCTGCTGACAGAAGCAAAGAGAAAAGATGTCAACAGGATTGAAATGCAGGTAAAGGGAACAGCTATACACAGCAGCAATTTTTTTTAAAAAAAAAATGTTTTGAAAATACAGTAAACTTGTCTGCAATATTTTCCAAGCCCTTTGCTTTATCCAAGATTTTCCAGTCATTTCTCTCTTCAGGACACATACCTGTGGGTCCCTTACAAAGCAACATCAATGAAATTGCAGCTCCCTAGATGAATGTCACATTGCCCATTCACATCTGAACACATACAAGGTACCAGGAAACTCCATTCCACTAGAGAGCACAGGACTAAGAAACATTACATTGATGCAGAGCACGGGCTACATTATAAGGAAACGTACAATCATCGCAGCCACTTCTCCACCTCCACTTAATATCCAATTGCTAATACTAAAACCAGAGAGGTCTGGAAGCTTTTTACCATCTTCAGGAAAGAGTCAGCAAGCCAAAAATCCTTTTTAATGACAACTGAAAAACAATGAGACACTAGGGGAGAACACATTTGATTGTATACAGTGCCTCTAAGTTTATTTACAGAAGAGACCAATAAACTTCTCTCTTACAGATTTATACTTGGGACCTACTGTTAATTACATACAAGACACTTCCCATGTGAGCTGAAGGAGCTTCACAGAAATTACCAAAGCTTTGTTGACTTACATCAGCCTAGGAACTCTCTAAAAGCAAAATGTAAAAAAAATAGCAGCAATCAATGCCACAGCAATATATTACACAGCACTACAATACAATCAAGAACTTACTCATTTAAGCATTAAAGACTTCAGTGTTTTACTGTTCTCTCACCTTCAGCCTCTGCCGCTCAAAATATAAAGTGTGGTTAACGTTTGCACTTCTTTGAACATTTGGATAGTACTCACCTCTTCTTTGCCACTGTTTGGCACCCTGCAATAGACATCTCCAGTGGATGGATTATAGGAGTCTATGTAGGAGGAACAAGGAACAAATTTGCCACCTATAAAGTTTTCCAGCACTAAGAGGGCTTCTGAGAGAGCCATCGTTACCTGCTCTCTTCATCTGCAACTTTTATTATGAGGCACCAATTTAGATTAGTGGCCTCGTATTTGCACAGCGAGTCTGAACTCCTCCCCGTCTCAATCACTCGTGACTGGAATGAACCCTGGCAACAACAGCAGAAATGAGGAAAGCAGGGGAAAAACTACTATTTCTACAACACTTGGTTCTTTTCTAGGAGTTGAAACAGGGAGGCAGGATCACCTTAGCTGTTAGAAAACAGCTCCTCTCTGTCTACAGGAAATAAAGTACTGAAGAAAAGGAGAAAAAGAATGGTTTGACAGGGAAATTTCTCCCTATACCAGTTTGTCAAGCTACAGTCTGAAGACATTTTGCAACAGCTATACAAAATAATTCAAGACTCAAACACCTATCCAGGGACCTGCTTCTTACTGTCAGTAGACACAGAGAAAAGACACTTGGACTAGCACATCTGCAGCTCACGTTCACTGCTTTGTCATAATAAATACTATTTCCTGTAACCCCCAAACCAATGCTTCTGCTAAACTAAAAGATTTTAAACATAAGAAACTTTTCTTCTCCACTAATAACCCCAAATATCAAAAAATGCAAGCAGCGGAGTGTCCCTTCAATTTAAAACAGTTGAGAAGAACAATCTTACCTGGTACTCTCTGTTGGAGGTTGTCAGAAATCCAGTTTACAAAAAAGAAGCAAGACATCAGCTTTCATGCTTTACCTTCCACAGATATTCCAGTGTAAGTTACCTCACTGTAGAGAAGCCTGTTACATATAATCATTTTTTTCTTTACTTCCCATGAATGTAAACTGCCTGGTAAAAGCTGTGTAAAAGACATTTTTCTCCAAGAAAACTACTTAGATTATCTAATTGCTGTAGGATTACACGCCACCTCCCAGCACTCCAGAGACATTCAAAACACTACATCCATATGGGAGAGCAGTATGATGTCACCAGAACATTGTGAATATCTCCATCATCAGTTTAGAAAGTTTTTGCCCCCTAGACCGCTGCCAAGCCATGAATTTCCTTGTGGATCAACAGGCAAACATAATTTGATTAAATAAAGTTTCTGCTGCACAACAACAGACCATTTATGCATCAACCAACTGGCACCTCTGGGCAAAGTTAGATCTGAAAGGTAATGTAGTCATGTTGAAACTGGATTAGGCAATACCTCTGGCTCTCCCAAGCTACAAAGTGGGAAAGCACGCAGCAGCTTTTCTGTCGTTACAGAACACTGAGTCTCAAAATTCAATGCAACCATGTGTGAGAAGGGTTATCTAAGGTTCATCCTGTATCACACTTCTTTATCTACAAACACAAGGAATTTACTGAAGTCTTAAAACTGAAGACATGTTCTTCTGCCTGTATTACTTCAGCTGCCCCCTGACCCAAAAGCAACTTAAGCATTTTCAAGGTTTGAAGGCAAGTTCAAGTGAAGCAGATTCATGCAGGAGCTTGGCAGTACACATTTCTGGAATCCAACAAGTGCACTGAAATCTTCACAGCTGGCATGTTGAAACTGGCAAGTATTTAAATGCAATTTCTGGATTGTAAAAAGACATAACAAATAGTGATAAACTGTAAACTTCCGGTTTGACAACAGGTTTTCAGATATTTTGGATTCATAAGATTCTACAGAAGTCATTTCCACATGGAGCATTGCTGATACTGCTACATATGTGCATGCAGTCAACAGTACAATTAACCTATGTGGTCCAGTGCAAGTATCTGCTGAATTAGGGCTAAAACATGTACGTGTAAGACTTACTTTCACTTATGTGGGAAGAACAGGTATGGACCATACAAAACTTTGAACTAAACAATGACCACAGGCTCTCTGTTCTTCGCTACACAGGGCGCGGCGTTACTTTGGTTAACCCTAGCGACGGATGCTCTGGTACTACAGTACTTCAGTTCCTTCCCCACACTACGAACTGTGGTCAAAGCAGAGTTGTCTCCAGCCCACACTCACATACATGAAATACCTGAGGTATTCTTGCACTTCTATAAAATAAAAATATTCCAAGATGCAGTGAAACGTGTCTGTGCTGAACTTGCTCTGGAGAGAAGGGACCCCCTTTTCAGTTGGTAGGTTTCGCCTGAGAAGTGTGAAGGAGTTACAGGTTTGAGTAAGCACAACAATCTGGCTTTAGCATACATCCCAAGATTAAACTGCCAGCTTTTGTTCAAAAGAGCACTAAGTCTGGATGAAAGAGATGTGTGTGCACAGGAGCTGCACTGAGTAACATGAGAAAAACTGAAATTATTTCCACAGAAAGGCAAGTCGCGTGCCAGTTTCGCATTTTAACTCATAAGTTTACACTGAAACTTCTGAGTTACGGAAAGCGAAGAGTGATTTAACACTATTTAGAAAAGTTTAAGTAATAAAAGATGAAGGAGACAAAAATTATGCCCAGATACAGTTATTTTATTATTCTTACAGTTTAAAAAATAAAATTAGCCAGTGTTGGCACAGCTTCCACTACACAGCAAAAGAATTTTTTTTTTTTAAATAAATTCTGGGACAGGGAAAACACTCCCAGGGAAAATACTACATACTACATTCTCAAAACCAAAGTAAATAGCTCTTTTTTTTTTCCCTGAATATGCATTCAACTCAAACCTAAATATATATTAGACCAATAGAGTTACTTTTCTGAATTTATGTGCAGCAAAAAAGCAAATCAAAGAAAATATGTAAACAATTTATTTCTGGAAGTAAGGAGTTTGCTTCATGATGATTCATCATCTTTTTCTCTAATTCAACTTTCTAAGATTTTTCCATCGAGCTCTAAGGGTTGAATTCCACATGGAGAAGCATATGACGTTCTTGAGATCGAGAAGTGCAACACTAGCAGTTCCTTGTCAGTTGGCATCTTGCTCTGCAGTGGGAGAAACTGATGAAGGGCTCCCCACACATTTCACACGACGCTACTTTTGTCATCGTCTTCTCCCCAGTTAATTGCACTTGTTCCTTCAAATGAAGTAACTGGATTCTTAAACAGAAGTTTGGACATCTCACTGCATTTTGGTTGAATGGTTGAAGTTCTGGCACCACTGTCATTCTTTAATCTAAAAATATATGCAAATAGAAATAAAATCCTATGATGAAAAGGGAAGCACTAAATGTAAAATGATCACAGCTTATTTTAGGATGATATAGTTGTTATGGGGAAAAGAAAATCCTTTTGCTCTGAAATTCTCTGGAACAAGACCATGAGTACTAAAACAGTAGTTCCCAAATAACAGAGTTATTTAGTCCCCAATTCTATAAACATTTGGCATCATAGATCTAAATTGGACCCCATCCACTTCAAGTTAGATTCATGTAAATGAGTACAAGATTAAAGCCATACTTCTGCATCCTATTTAAGACCAGAGAGATTATTACAAGCATTAAAGCTCCATAAGGCCCAGAGCCTCTGACAGGCCTGGGACATTATTGCCACAGACACAGAGAGAAGCCAGAAATTCTCATGCTCTACTTTGAGGTTTTCTAGACATCAGCTTTAAGCCTCAGTACCAGAACTTGGTTGATGTGACTAAATTGCTCTCCCTCAGGCCTCGAATTAGAACTTAAATTCTACTTAAAAATCATAGCAAGATTTTTTAAAGTGACAGATAGAGGGACATTCATATGATTTCCTCCTAATAGGAAGTAAAACCTATATAAAACCTTTATATCTAGACCCACAGCCTTTGCTTCCTCTGACTTATGCATCAGAAAATGTTTATAGGCATCACTAAGAATCAAGCCAATTATTTCCTTTAATGCTAACAGAAAAAGACCTGAGATCCAAACTAGCCACAGTAAAAACAGCCAGTACTTCTTATTTACAAACTGCTTCTAGTATACAGGAAATTAGTTTTCAGAAAGACAGCTGTATGTTAAAGCAGTGAAGGGTTATTTTTTTTACCCCGAGGAAGGGGTGAAAGTTAATACCATTTCTTTACAGTATAGGAAGTCCATTACAAAAATGCCATACCTCTGTGACAACTCCTGCAGCAATAGTGGAACCACTGTAACGTAACATAAACCTCCCAAGTTCTTTAAAATCTTTATATAACTCTAGAGCAACCGGTCTTTGAGTTTGTAGTTCTATTAAAGCATTCTGTCCTTTAGTCAAGAATCTGCAGGTAAATGAGCAGAAAACTATCATAACTATATGCACGCATAAATGAAAAAGCGAACAGTGAATAAAGGGAAAAATCAACTTAAAAAGCCAAAAGTATAGCTTGATTTCAAGTATAACCCAAACCATGAGACTGAAAACTCATCTGTCTGGAGCATACCTTTTAAAAAGGCATCTGAGTTTTCTTTAAAAGATTCTAGAGAAGGGCATCCATCAAAACATTTAGCAAAAAGTTAATTATCTCATTAATACCTACTTTTTCATGTCTAGCAGTCTTGTTTCAAACCCAAAGACTAAAAAGCCAATTACATTGCTCTGTAGAAGGCGTGATTTTTCTTTCCATTACCTTTCAGCAACCATTTCAGCTATATGATTTCTGGAAAAGGTTTATTCTGATAGCGTATGTATCAAATAACATTTCTACCCAAATACAGCTTTAAGTAACTAGATGGATGTTTCCCATAGGTTAACTTGTATGGTAAGACTCCCTAAATCTCTTTTTCTCTGATCCACTGTCTAGCTGAGGTTGTTTTAGACAGTAACCCATCTCTAGAATTATAGCAAGCATCCCATGCTATAGCAGAAAGAAAAGAGATAATGTTAAAAAAGAGAAATCTTTTAAGTGCAAGGCTGGTGATCAAGGATTGACTCGCAATTCTGCAAAAGATCTTAGGCAAGTCCTTTTAATTCTCAGGTGTTCAGCATTTATCAAGTGGGCAGGAGGCTTTTCACTTTGTAAAGCACTAAAATCTAAACATGAAACCAACTAAAACAACGAAAGCATATTCTTACAAACATATTATTATCTCATAATAGTACCTGCTTGATATATTGCACGTTAACCAAAATTCAGGCCATTTTTTGAGTAATGATTAGTTGTTCAAAACACTTACTTAGGTTTTTTCTTTGTCACTTCACCAGTGCTCTTATGCAGGACACTCAACAGTCTTCTAACAGTAGCAGGTTCACTTACAGTTTGATAGTGTAAAAGCACCTAAAAATATTTTTTTCAGTTATTAAACATTCTACAATAACCAGAAATCCAAGGTGTTAATGCTTGAAAACATCAACTTCTTTTAACAGTGATTTTTTTAAACAAATGCTTATAAATCTTCTCTCAAATTACTGTCTATCTCACAGTCAGTAACTGTTCCTAGTTCCTAACCCTGGTGATTTCTACAGATATGACACAATGGTACTACTTCATCACATATATATTTTTCATTTTTAAGTGTTTTGCTTTTGCCATTTCAATGCAGTTCTGTAGCACGAATTGCTACTTTGTTTATTTTAAAAAGTATCTGACAACTAAGTGCATCATGATACTTCTAAAAGGTGTTAGCTTTGTAAAGGACAGCCTAGCCTGACTGTGGTGGAATTCATTCTCCAAAATGTCTCGGCCACGTATTAAAATCCAGTAAGAATACTCAATAAGCAGCCACAGCAGCACCTTACACCCTCTACAAATTACAGAAGAACCCGTTTCCTCTGGAGAGACAGAATCACGTCTGGATACTAAATGCCTCACATCTCTGCGGGGGACAAACATGGAGAGGAAAAGCCCTAAGCAACCTGTAACGAACACAGGAAATTTTGCAGGAACTTACAGGAAATCCTTTAGTGACTGGAACCTCGATATTGAAGATGAGAACCCGAGCTCTGAAACGAGTGCAAACTTTAATGGGTTCCTTAGGATCACAAAATACACAGCCAACACTACAAGAGAAAGAAACAAAAGAAACTGATATGAATCTTGATAAACAAATGCTAATCATTGCACTGGAAAAAGATATATATTTAAGAGAAGTAAAGCAAAGACATCATCCCTTTATTATAACCTAGGGAAAAAAGAAGCCTGTAATTTTGTCAGCGTGCATGAAGAGGTGTGTCTAGCTCAATGAACAACTACATCCATTGCTAATCAGTTTCTAATAATGTCAGTTTCCTGTGCGTAGGTACTTTGAAGAATCAAGACTTTCATTCAGAGATTAACTGTTCCAGATGAATAGCAGAGAGCCCAAAATCGCAATGCTGCTGCCTGCAATTCAACTATTTTGTGGATAAAGGAAAACCGCGATCGGGGTTCTCAAAGCTTAAGCTCTCAGCAGCACTCCCAAACAACTCTACATGGAGTCACAAAAAACCTCTTTCTCATTACAAGTTAATAAGGCAGATTCATCACAGCTTTCCCACAGTGGTTAGTTTTTGTCATCTAAAATAAAAGGAAAATTACTCTCATCCAGAAAATCATGACTGAAAAGAATGAACAGTATGATTAACCATATACATCAGGTGTAATCAAATTTCATCAATATCAAGAGGACTTAAAACTTCATACCTTTTTTGACAAATCTAATGTATCTCCAAAAGATGAATGTCATCAAGGTAACAAATTTACTCAAGCCTTCATTCAGCAATCCACAAGACCCTTTTTCCCCCCCATTTAGCACAGAGAATCACATCCCATTATAAAATACAGAAAAGCCTGTATTTTCCCCATAAAAACAGAGCAAAAATTTACAAAACTATCAATGCAAGAAGTTTTTCAAACAGCAGCTTGAAAGTTTTCTGTCTGAAGTCCATCTGGAATGTAAAAAAGCTGAACATGGATCCAATTTTCTAGTCCGAACAACTGGCACCTATGGGCTTGAGGCTAACAGCACGAAACCTCCAGACTGGAATAGAGACAGAGAGATTCACAGTGTCTCATTAAACTTATCAGACTCTCCAAAAAAGGGTCAGCATAACATTCATCAAGACAAGTGTTAAAAGCAACTAAATGGCTGAATAAATATTTTTCATCAATTCCACTTGTCCAGATTGGTACACAATTGCAGTTTTTTGGATTTGTTTTGTTAGCATGATTTATGATTAAGTTCTTCAAACCCCTGGTGTTTTATTTAGCAATAAGGATTTACTTTGTTCAGCAATTAAAATGTCCAAGGGCAAGTCTTAAGGAAAGGCTTTGAAGGTTATCAGTGTCAGCACTAGGGCAAAGCACAAAAACTAACAGTATTCTTCTGAGACTGCCGTTGGACATGCAGCAGATGTTTCCAACGTTTGTACATGCAAGCCAGGTGATATGCATCACTTTGGTTTTAAATATCCTGGTAGCCACATCATTCTTCAAGTAAACCGCTGATTGTTAAGTGTAATAGTTATAAAGCTTTTCATTAAAAACAAACCGTTACTTAGACTGAAACCCAGTTTTGCTCACTTGATTTTGATGATATCCACGCCGGTCAAAGTGAGACTAACGTGATCTCCTGCTGCAGCCCAATCAACCGGTTCATCGTGCAGTGTGATTCCTGGAAATGAGTAAAAACAGAACCTCTCAGTGAAGTACCTAGGTTCCAAGCTACAAACAAACAGCTCTGTTTGGGCCATTTGTGCTTCATCAACCATTACTCATCAATTTTCAGTATGAATGGATTGAGAGTAAAAGCTTTTTAACTAAGAAGACTGAGGCAGCTTTTTTTCCCCCCTTGGTGAGGGCTCACTCCACCCTGCACAATAACATGGCTTTATTTAAGCCAGAGAAGGGGAGCTGGCACTTGTCACACAGCGCAGATGACGCAGACCTGAAAATGCCGTAGTATTAATATCTCCGAATCTGCCCCACCCATCCTTTGAGGCACATGCACACCCTAGACCGCATCTTTCATATACTTTAATGGTACTATGTCAACTTTCATTTACCTTAAGTGGTTTGCTGACTCTTTCATAAAAAAGCGTAACCGATATCTCTCGTTCATGACATGGCGTCTATTAGAAAGCATCTTTAAAAGTCATTTTATTCTGATTTTGATGTATTTTAACCACTTTAAAAGATAACTTGGCTGTTAGGCGAAGAGAAAACTTACTGCTTGTGACTTAAAATTCTGAGGTTTCTTGTAAACACCAAGAAGGAAAATAAACCCTACATTTTATAAATATTGCACACATTTACAGGATCTAGTTCTATTTCGCTATAGATTGTTTATTGATTTTCAAATCTGTTCCCAAAACCGCTTGTCAAAAACATGCCAGAAAGCATCTTTCAACTACAAGTATGTTAAAGTACTGTTTTTTAAGCAGTGTTGATAATTATTTCACATATACGTGTCATTCTCACAGAATAAGTGAAACTCAGTCTCTTGAAATGAAAAACTGGAACCCTAATGTGCACTCTACTTTTAGAAAATATTGTATGATAAATTACATTATCTCTTCTTTACATTAAATGTAAATAATACACGCTTAATGAACTAATATCCTCAACCTTCAAATGCATTTCAGCTACATGAGAGGCAGTACAAAAGAAAAATCAATGCGAATACTTAGACAAAGTACATCTTTTTCCATGCTACTTCCTCCACCCCAAAACAGAGCAGTGACTACAATGGTCTCATTCCTATATTCATCCACATTATTGTAACATTTCTGCACATGTGAACCATGTACCTACAACCATATAAACAGACATACTGGAGAGCTTCCAAAATTAGCACTGAACAAGCTGCTATTGGAACCAAAGAGGACAGTTGAACCAGCACATTGCTGAATTCAGGCTAAGTAGTTAGATACGGAAATGCATTAATTTACTTTGAGGGCTTAATTGTTAATTGTCAATGTAGGAAAATCATAATTTTATCTTTTTGCTTGCATATGAAACAAAACCAACTCCGCAGTACAAAGACGGCAAGCTTAATCAGGAAATAGCTAAAGATTTAATGTCTTGACTTAGCTATTCCTCTTTTCAGAAATAGAATGTATTGAAATTTTCTTCACTTTTGTAGCTGTTCAGGACAATTGTATCCTTCAAGTTTGTATATTATGAAAGGATCAGTGACAAATCTCATGAACATCAAACAGCAGAGACTTAATTCTCAAGCTTTTTTACATCTAATTCATAAGATTAATTTCTGAAAGCTGTTCAACATTTTCGCACTTCCTAACAGCAGTAATACTCCAGAGCAAAGCTGAATATTAATAACTCCTGTACTGCATATTTTTATACATTGCTGGAGCTCAGACGTTTTTACAGGTTCTTCATAAAGCAATGTCAAAGTCATGAGGCTATAACATTTGGGATATCTGATATGGTAAAAAAAAAAATGCAAAATTTCAAAGACATATTTATACGGACCCAGTCACATCTAAAGAAATTCGTTTTATGCTTTTACATTTTATGTTTGACAGTTAGTATCAGTTTGACAGTCTGTTACCATTTCAGTAACTGCTTCTAGCCCAGTATTGACCTGAAAGCAAACACACTTCTGAAGACAGTACCTTTTGCAGTGCAAGTTTCATTAGGAGGCATTGCCAAAAGTCGTTCTCCAACTTGAATATAGCCTGCTTCTATTTTACCAGTAACACAAAATCCTGATCCTTGGTCTGCAATAAACACAGTAATAATTTCAAAAAACTGCAAAATGAGATCAATTTCCCACCATAAGATAGCTCTTCAGCAATGTGTAGGTAAGTTTTTCATACAATGAAGATGGGGGTTTTTTTCCCCAGTACAGAGTTCAGTACTTGCAAGTCAGCCAGCTGTGCATCATCATGAAAATGAAACATTCAATTCAAAACCTCTAGATCTTATGTTTTTCAGAACTGAGGGAGAAATATCCTTCTTTAAACAAATGCAGATACATGAAGAAAAATCTTTTAGTTTTTCAATATTAGATTAAGCCCCTTAGTTGTTAGCAATTCTATTTAATTTAGCACTTTTTCATTACAACTACAGATAAAAAACCACACCATAGACCTCTTCAAAATTCTGATGCATACAGGTACAATTTACTGTGCAACTGATTCAGAATCCTACATGCTCTGCCTGCATTTTACTTTTACTCCTTACAAGTCAAAGATTGATTCACTCTAATATGAGGAGCGACTGTAATTGTGGATGCCAAGTATTTCTGCATTAAAGATCTGCAAAGCTGTTGTTCTTCAATGTCCTAATGCTCTGTTCATTATTTGAACGATATGTCAGTTATTTTCAATATTAAGTGCACATATGCACATTTATGCACATACACTTTAAGAAATGCCTCATGCCCTTTGCATGTGTTGGCAGGAATGTTTAAAAATAATCCTCCAAAGAGATTCTGCAATAACATTTTCAGTATCCATACAAGTAACAAGCATAAGGGAATATCTTAGTATTTTGTGAGTCACATTAGATTAAAAGCTTGATTTTAAGTTGAATTCAAAAGAGTACGCTGACCTCACATACTACCAACTCGCTCTTTCGCATTCATCACCACACTACTGATGAATGCTTCATCTATCTAGCTGGGAAAATATTACCAGTATGCTTGCAAGCTAACTTCCCTCTATTAGTTCCAGCAAATGAGATGAATGCAGTGAATTAACAGATGACATCGGATGCCAAAAGAACAGAAAACTGGAGAAGCAAATACTTGCTGGAAAAAGAATCCCCAGCCATGGTACCAATATCACCTCAATATTGTACACAAAAAGAACCCGAAGCTGGCTCTGCAAGCACTTGCAGGCATTCAGAAAAGTGAACTGCCTCCAGGTTCCCAAGCCCAATGAAGAACATTGCTTGTTTTTCCACATCACAATCAGCTCTGGCTTGGTAAACCAGTGTGACATTTGAAGCTTCACTCTCTCCCATGCTGACTGCTTCCTGTAAAGTATCAAGTTCCTTTAGCTGCCCATGAAATCAATGAAAGTACAAACTGGATAGGGGGGACTGAGTCAGAGCATAAAAAATGACCCGATTTCTGTCTATCATGGTACCCATGTTCTGCCAGGTCACGTTCTTTGTCTTCAGGATTTGGTTGCTGGGCAAGTCATTTCTGAAGTCAGCTCGAGTTACACTCTAAACAGAATTAGAATACAGTAAGCAGGGACCAATGCATTACTGAAGGAATTAACAGGGACTCTTGGATCAGAAGACAATTTGCCTGGAAAGAATATTAAGAAGGCTATGTAGAACAACACCTAAAACCAGGCTGAGATAGATGAATCATATGTGTGGGTAACTTTATTAAAGAAAGGGGTTTTCCAAACTATGCAAGAGTAACTCAGCACTCTCACTTTTTACACGCTGCTATGGACAGCTCCTACTCAGCATGCTCAGGCACTGGAATAGAGCTGAGAACATCTGTTGCTTCATGTACTTTGACCTGCAGCTACTTCCTCCAGTAGCATCCAATTTAATTCAGTTTTGAGATCATAAGGTAAGAAAAAAATAGCTTAAAAAACACCTAAAAGGCCACATTTAGTGATAAACTCTGTATATGTAAATTGAGTCCCTTCCAAAGCCATTATTTTTTTTGCATATTTTAGCAAAAAAATCAGACATTAGCTAAAATTGCTCATTTTGTGAAATGTAGCTCAACACAAAACTGATTAGTACAACAAAAATATTGTGATAATATTTTGAAAGATCTTAACAATCCAAACACTTTCCCACTCCTCACAGAATTAACGATCATGAAACTAGTGGTAACAAATTAGGGTAAATTCACATGCAAGATTTCAATATTTAACATTATCACTTCAGTACCTTAGGTCAGCTAACCCAGGGCATGTACAGCATCTAATGTTTTCTCGAAGACCCACATCAAAATTGCAAAAAATATTTTTTCCAATTACAGTCAGTATTTTCATCTAGGTTGTTTGTATTTCCCCTATAAACATGCTACATATAATAATTAAAAATCAATTTTACTTTAACTTCAATATTTGATTACAAATATATCCAATAATTCAAATGATGCTCTCATTTGGTTTGCAACATTTCTCAAGGGATTTACAGAAAATTTCAAATGGAATAAGTGTTTGAACCGTATTTCTTCTAAATTAGCTGCAAATGTCTTTAACTGCAGAAAATATCAAATTTATGATGAAAACCCTAAGGGCTCAAGGCAGTCTATCTTCTCCAGACAATGGGAATAAGAACAGGTCATAGTTACTTGCTAGGGAATAGCTAGCTGCCAGTCATTAAATCCTTGGCTGGTTATCACCATCTCGCCACCATCACCCTTTTCTTCCTCCTCATCCCCCAAATGCTTATATAAAAATGAAGGAATTTATCATTATTAACTGCTACAACAATGAACAAAAAAGGAACAAGCCAAACTGTTTTATAATCTAGGAGTGAAGGTAGAAGAGTCCAAAGTCACACTTGTAAAAACTTCAAGAAAAATTCCTTTTAGCAACAGGAACCAATTCAGGAAAGAGAAACTCCAAGCTCTGTCCCACAGAACCATCGACTGGTTACACAGCCAATTAGCTGGTCATGGAAATTTTCTTCCTCAGCTGCCTTTCCAGTCTGCTTCTCCCTCAGTGGCACTATCTAAGACTCCGCACAGAACAGTGCTTGAATACTTACTATTCCTGTTTAAGACTACTGATAAGCATAAAGCTTCCACTTAAGTCTTATTTTTACATCTTTTTTTTCAACTTTTTCTTTGCGTTAAATATCAGTGAAATGACAATGAAAATTATTATCAAACCAACCTTTAAAAACATCAGCAACAGACAATCTAAATGGTTTATCCACTGATCTCTGTGGTGGCTTGAAAGAATCTGCAAATAAATTGATAACTTTGAGAATTTTGGTATTCAACAACTATTTCAACAACTCCTCACTTAAGGATAAATCAACTGTATTGCATTCCAAAGACTTTATCCCACATTTCCCCCAAAATATAAGTTTTGGCATACACACGGGACTAAGATATAGTTTTGAAATGTAAAAAATTGCACTTACCAATTTGTTCCAACAAACATTTCCCTTTATACCACTTTGTGAGGTCACTTGATTGACTCCTTGTTACCAGATTTTCACCTCCAAGGCCACTCGTTGGGATATAAGCCACATCTGATTCCTAATCAGGAAAAGAGAAGTTAAATGTACATTAACAACAGAACCTTCTAGTAGAAGCAGACAGTGCATTTTTTCAATACTATGCATCTAAGCTATAACAGAACAGTTGGCACATCTATATTTCCCTCAGAGCAGGCAGATTACTCAGTGGATTCATTTCCTTTTTGTTTACCTCTTGTCTGACTACAGTGCTCCAATAAATTGTTGGAGATCTCTAAATGTGATGACAGCAACATTAACAACTAAAACTGTGTTAATGTAACAAACTCCATATCTGAAAGGCAAAACTTCAGTTTGAATTGCTGGTTTATGTGTATGGATTTCAGGAAGGCCACAGCCAGTCCAAATGGACAGTAACTGGAACTGAGGAAATGTGAGAAGAACAATCCAGAATGGCAGAAGGAGAGGGTCCTTATGAGTTGATAATCCACACTGACACCTACTATGATGTAAAATTGAAAAATGCTGAGACGATCCTTGGTCTGTCCTGCTTTGTAGACAATAATCCCAAGACATTACAAATGAGGTGAGTCCCCCAAAGGTTCAATTGACCTAAACAAAGATGATGGCAGAGTATTAAAGAACTGATTGACCTTATCCAGGGCTCAAGGTACACCCTAACAGGAAGAAATTAAATCTGCAATACTATGGGCACACAGTAGTAGCAGGAAAATGTCACAAGATAACCTGACTGTAAGAAAAGCTCATTCTACCTAAATGCCTGAACAAAGCAACAAAGACTTCAGAAACTTACATTACCTTAAAGCCAGCTTGTTTAAGAAATTGACCAAGTTTACTCGTAATTTCCTGAAATCTTTCCTGTTGCCAATTGACCTAAATTAGAAAACAGATTATAATGATAAAATTGTACATTTTTGACTACGACTTAAACATACAGCTGTATCTCATCAATTCTATAGTACCAGTACGTGTTCTTCACACATAGCACCTGATTTATTAATATGAGATTCCAAAGTGGATTCATAGTTGAATACACAAGAGTATACACATTAATGATTACTGATAGTAAACAACACACCAATTAATTTGCAAACCACTTCAGTTTGATTTGTCCTTGAACAGCAACTTTTTTTTTTTAAAGTTTACACAAAATTCAGATTCAGGAAGAACACACATACAGCAATAATCTAAAGCACAGCTAGCAAAATTTAACACACTTTACAGGTTTAAAGCTGTTGGGGTCTTGTCCTGAATGACCACTAACATGTCCTTGCAGATGCCTCTGGCTTAACTGCTTATGTGAGATTTTCACAAATACAAG
Source organism: Dromococcyx pavoninus (assembly GCA_033558185.1). NCBI lineage: Eukaryota > Metazoa > Chordata > Aves > Cuculiformes > Neomorphidae > Dromococcyx > Dromococcyx pavoninus. Next base: position 398,331 of record JAUMJL010000722.1, read on the forward strand.
AGGGACCTCTATTCATTTTGGCACCAAAACTACTCCTCTCTGTGCTTTGAAAAGACACCCAAAAAAAAAAGTATTGCAAAGTCTAAATGCAAGAGACAGCTGAGAATCAAAAAAGAAACAATAATTTATTATTAGTTTCACAATATTGATCCTTAAACTTAGGATCCACTATCCTAGATGGAAGCCTTTCAACTAAATTCAAAATATAAGTGTGTACCTGGTCCATTTTATTGACTGCAACAGCTAGCTGTGTGACTCCAAGAGAGCGCACTAATAATCCATGTTCTCGAGTTTGTCCGCCTGTCTCAAACCCTGCTTCAAACTCTCCTCTGCTAGCATCCACAACCAAAATAGCCACATCAGCCTAGATTGGGAAAAAAACAGCCAAAAGTGGTTAAGAGGTAGAAATAATCTGGGTAAATATGACAATTGGAAACATTGCACACAAAACGTTCTTTACATGGAGGAATCCTGATGTGCTTCAAATGTAATTGAAACTGCTCAGTCCTATCTGTGTCAGGCCCACTTCAGCGAGACATTATGGCATTGTATCATCTCATGTAATAAACTATTTTCTGTTAAACACAGAAAATCCACAAATCTTGCTGTTAGCCTTAAATGCTTCTAATATTTCTTCTACTTTTTCTGCTTTGGTAAGTAATAGCCAGTTAGACTATCGTGCATCAAGCAATCGCAACAGACAGGAACAATAAAGATACTGCTGTCAAAAGGCAACTGTAAGACAATTCCATGGCACTGATGAGACAGACATAAAGGAAAGAAGGAGAAAAGGTGGTACTTTCTCCCTTTCCTTACATGCTTATGCTTCAGGATGTCAGGAGAAGGAACAGAGACAGCACATTGTCCTGGCTCTGAATTCCCCTTGCCTTGTCCTAGGTGAAATCCCCACAGCTCATACAGAGATGCCACAAGCGTGAGTATGGGAAAAGGATGAGGGATTAATTTCCCACAGCTCTCAGCCTCGTTAAGTGCACTGCAGTGAGCTTTTCCCTCAAAAAAAGGTCATCCTGCATTTTCTAAAATATAAAAAAAACATACTTCAGGACTTACATGAATTAACCATAGATATCAAAGGACAGATCCTGGCCCTGATAAGCCTGATTTGCATTCTGCATAACAGCAGTTGGGGATTCACTTCCTAACAGAATCCTCCACGATAAAAAAGCATCAGAGCCATTTCGACATTTGTTTTCTTTCACTCATTGCTTCAGCACTGAGCATACCCCTACAGGCAACAGACACTTGTAAAGTTTCAGTGATTCCTTAAATATTTTAAATAGACCAGTCCCTCACCATCCTGAGAGCTGAAGGAACACAGAAAGACCAAGTCTTATTTGGCCAGCCCCATCTTCTCCTGAACTGCTAGTGGATCTACAAGTCTTCTCTTAACACTCCTGCCTGTATTACAGTTCCCTCAAAAGACAAATCAATTTAAGTTGTAAAGAAAATGGCGTGACTGAGTAAACATTTCCCATTGTTCTGAAACTAAATATTCATTTCTAATTTTAAAACTCCCGAACTTCCTACAACATATGCTCCACAATATAAAAGACTGTACAAATTCTACATGATAATTTGCAAACTTCTGACTATTCTGCAGCCTAACCATTGGGTCATAAGGTCTGAATTCTTTTCACGCTCTGCTCCAGAGCTAGAGCAGAATTTGGGGCAAACCAGTCTTTCTACAGTACAGTTCTCTATCTGTAAAATCATACTAACAGTACCCATCCTTACTGAGATCTTAAAACATCTTAGACTATAATGAAATGCACAAAGCAAAATCTCTATGCAGCAGCTTACCTTCAGAAAAAATAATTATCTTTGATTACACCTCTACTTTGGAGAATCAATTCTATTTAAAAAAGGTGCCTTTCAGTAGAAAAAAATTCACATATTTTATGTCATGTAACCACATTATTCTTTCCCTCCTCTGATTTATTTCCATAAACTAAATAATTAGCCTATAGGAGCATGATAAGTGTCATACTGAATTCAATGGATAGTGCCCAATACTTTTGTCTTTACCTACTGTTCCTACAACAACGTAGTTTCTGCAAATGTGCTATTGACAACACAGATGTATTCTGCATAGACTATGTTATGTTTTCTCATCCCATATAAAATACATTGTTAAATAGATGAATGCCTTTTTTTTAATCTCTCCATTTTTTCTTTAGGCTCAAAACCACTTAAAATCTTTACCTACCAGACCACTTTCATAGAACTTCTTGTTTATTAGACATAAGACATATCTGAAGAGCTTTCAAAGCTCAACTCTGCTTTTATCATACTGTATCCGTAGCTTAGCAAATTATTTCCCTAATAAAATTCTCCTCCAAAAAGTTAACATCCCCAAAAAAGAAAAGCAACTGCCTTTAAACAAGTGCATTCTTTTTTAAGTTTAGAAAACTCACGAAAACCTCAAAGATACCTTAGCACTATCAATGACTCCATTTCAACTTAGATTTTAAAAGAAGAAAATCCATTTAAGAAAAAGTTATAAAGTATAATGCTATTGGAAAAAGAGGTCGAGAACATCTCTACCTGTGCAGCTCCTGTGATCATATTTGGAATGAAGTCTTTGTGGCCTGGAGCATCCATCAGTGTAATTACTTTAGTCTTTGTCTCAAATTTGGTCATGCCCACATCCATTGTCACTCCCCTTAAACAAAGCATACATGCAACGCACCATTAAATCTGCTTTGAAAACTTTATAGAGATCTAAAGTAAGTTATTAAAAACATCATCATGAAATTATGAACTTTATAGCTTTCGTTTTATTTAGACTGCACAAAAAAACTGAAATAAACCTGCTTGCTGGAAAAGCAGACCCCTAGAGCTATCTTTCAGGAACTCTAGTTACAGAGAAACACAGCCAGAATTCACAGTACTAATTCCATGCACCCATAGACTATGTCCCAACAAGGACGGTGAGAACATGAAAATTGTACTGTGTATTAAAACTATTAGCAATTCTACTTATACTACATAACTCTTCAGAAAAAAAAATCATCAGAGAGTAACAGGAACATATCCAAGGATTTAAAAAAAAAAATAGAAGGTATAGGACTGTAGGAATTCAGTTATACATTTGCAAAGATACACACACAGAATTACTGATTAACAAGGAGGGATCAGAGCTCTTTGACTCAGTTTCACACCTCACTAACAACCACGTGTTCTGCACAGCACGTAGGATAGGATTCATCTGATCAAATGCAAACACCTATCATGCACATTTTGGTATCTGGGTTAGTCATCTGCATCTCCCTTTATAGACAATGAAGACTTCTCACATTAGCAGAGATATTTAAAATACGCTACTTCCAATGACAAAAAAAAAAAAATAACCTCCGCCAAACATTTACACATGGCTCCAGATAGTTTTTCTTTAATAATACAAAACTCAAAGTGAAGATAAAACATAATTAATTACCAATTCAGAAAACATTTCCCTTATTAATAAATACAATTTATCTTCTGAAGAGAAGTCTGGTACCTAAACGGAAAACTGTTGGATATTAAAGAAGTCACAGGCCATGCAATTTCACTTTTAAGGCTCATTAAAATCATTCCACAAACTTGACATTCTGTTAACATTTTACTCTGCAGGCAATAAGAACTTGTCTCTATTTCCTATCAAACGTATTTTGTACTCAAAGTAACATTCTTAATATGGTGCTTAACATGCTATTAAAGAACTGTGAAAGGAATTTATCTTCAAAGTTTGTCTGTTTTACACCCAGTTACACTGACAGGGATAGAGAAGAAGACCTTTCACCCATCAACATTTCCTCTTTTACACCCTTAAACTATAATGTCACGACACTACCACCACAACACCATCAGCCTTAACCGATATAAGGTTACCTTTAAAATTTTGTTTTCAGTCACTTTGAGATTTCTCCTGCTTCTCCGCACCTGCACCCTCCCTACTCCAAATATCAGCACCACCCCTCCTCAGGTTTGTATGTACACTTTGTAAATGGAAGAACTCAGTCCCTAAAAGTTTAGCTATACAGTGATACACTGCACAAGTGTATCCACCTTTATAACAACAGTTACACACTGAAGAGGGATTGCCTTCCTCCATGTTCTTCAGCCTTCTATAAACAAAACTACTTCATAAGGAAATCTGGCTGCAATAAACCAGTAAGGTTGCTTTAAATGAACTAACTCAGCTACCAAAAGCATTCTGCATTTTAATGCTATACTGCACTCCACAACACAGAAATGCGTGAAAGAAATACTAAACTTCCTTTTCACATTTCTTGTAACCAAATGACGATATTTTTTCTTTGGATAACGTCTACTCATGTAAGCAAAGAAAAATATTTGCTAATAAGTAGTGAGTAAATATCTATAAACATTTAGAATATTTCTACCAAAGCATTATTAGTAGATTTCCTAACAAATTTTGTTCTTTCAGCAAAAAAAACGTAATTCTCATTAGAAGATGTTTTTACCTTTCTCTTTCTTCACCAGTTTCATCTAAGACCCATGCATAGGCAAATGAAGCTTTACCAGCCTTCTTAGATTCTTGTTCGTATTTGTGCATAGTTCTTTTGTTCACATTTCCCAAAAGGTAGAGCAGATGACCCATTAAAGTACTTTTACCTGCATCAACATGTCCTATGAAGGGAAATAAATATATCAATTTTATTAATTTGTGCATTTTAAATACAGTACAGAAGAAAAAACATAACAAAACATATGAAAATCACATGCACTAATAACGCTTATGCAATCCACAGATTTTAACAATCCTTTATATCAGAGGTATGGAGAGTTTACTGCACCTGTCAAGTCAGCATGACAGCCATACAGCACCTCCAAATTCATACTAAAAAAGAACACACTTCTAGAATGAAACCAGGCCAAAGTACTTTTTAATTATACTGTCGAAAGGAAGGTAAGTCAACCTCACTGTCCTAGTCAAGGACATCTGAATATACTCCTTCCAAAGAACAATGGTCAAGCAGATTTGGCTGAAAACGGTATGAGAGGGGACAGTTTTGCTTCTGTATCACTTCCAGATTCAATCAACACAGTATTTAATCTCTATGTTTCTCAAAAATGAAAATTAACATTATTACCTATTACCACCAAATTAAGCAGTTGCTTTCCTCCTTGTCTCTTCTCCAATTCTGCTTTCACATCTATTTGTGGTTTTGTTTTGCTTGATTTTTTTACTGGAGTAGGCACCGTATTCTGTTCTTCTGAAACCTGTACTACTTGGGGTGAAAGAGTAGATTTTGAGACTGCCTCAAGCAACCCAGAAGCTACACTGGCATCTTCAGTTAACAATCCTTTCTGAGGTGTGTTAGCATGGCCATTTTCTTCAGCAATCACACTAAGGAAAAAAAGAAAATACAAGAAATACAGGACAGAACTCGAGTTTCCCTTCACTATCATATAAGCCCCAGACAAAGTGTATGTGATAATCCCATTAAGGTAGAAGCGATAAGCAGCTGGATACAAACTGCACAGACACCAGCTCTGAACATCTTGTCTGAAAAGCACGGTGTAGAAAAGTAAGATAAGAATTAATCTTGTAAAATACATGAAACAGACAAACAAAAGATTCCCACAGCCACTTCTTTTAACAGAGAGGGAAAGGACAATTGTTCTGCACAACTACAGAGAGTTGGTGGTCTCTGAAGTAAGGACCTAAGCCAACTTTGAAGCATCAATCCTAAACCTGCTTCCACATACACTACAGGTATTGCAGCTGAATGTAGCGAGATTCTATAGTGAGAAAGGCAATAAAGCACAAACAGTAGATACTAAGCATATCTGAGCTGCAGTTTAAGGTGCAATGCTCATATAGAGCCATAACAAATGAATTACATTTACCAATAATGAGAAAATTTGTTATACGCATAAACCAAGGCATTCAGGACTAAGGAGGTCTGGATTCTCCAATTCGCCTTATCTAACACCCTGTTATCTCACAGATCATCTTGCTAATCCTAATAGTAAATAATCCTAAACATATTCTCATACTCGCTCGCCCTTTTTCTCTCTGATTTCTAAATGAGTGTATTTTCCTAATTTACACAAGCATTTACACAGTACAGTTCTTCACCTTTTATGGCGAAGACAACGACTAAAAACAAACACTAAGTAATACCTTCAAGAGAGCAAAAGCTTTCTTATTTCCTGACAGAGCTCCATGGTGAGGCATTAATATTAGCAGTAAGATAGGAACAGAAGCAGTTATTAGAGGTGTAAGCCAGTGACCATTACAGTATATTGAAAATATCTACAAAACAACGTAGTTAAAATTTTATTCAAGGTGAAGAGGCTTTTCCCCCTGGAAAACTGGATTTCCTTTCCAAAGGAGTACTATGATGCTGCAAGTTGCTTTCTATGGAACTGATTCACATAGGCTCTCAGACTCAAGCATCTCCACAGCCAGTGTGAATTTTTTCATTCTCCACTTTCTGTTTACATACCACAATTAACTTCCCAGATTTTCTCTTTTCAACTTCTATAAACAAAACTACTTCAGTTGGTACTTCAGAACCCCACATCGTGATATCTCTGCTTTTATTTGACAAACTCCTCATTTTCTGTCTGTGTAGCACTATTGTCTTGTATTAGTCCCTTTCCATTATAGGAAACAGTCTCAGCAAACAACATAGTCCACGCATGTTAGTCTGCTGAACAAAGCAATTCAAAAGTTATGATCTAACAAATTAAACCTAGGAAATGTTCAGACTGAGCGCAAAATTGGCCTCTCATTATAGCACTAAGCAACACGGGACATTTTATAGGTCTCCCCTTTTCTCCTCAGTTTCAGAGCCCACCTATGTAATCAGTCCTGTAGCAACTTAATATTTTGACAGCTTCTTCATAAGGCCCAAAGTCAAGTCCTGCCCTTCATTGTGAGACCCCAAAGCAGAAATGTATTTGTCTTTTTTCTGCCTACAGCTCCAGAATGCAAGTCTTGCATCAAGTCTGGATACACAAGCACATTTCTCAAACTAGCTAAGCAAAGAACTTACTTTATGCCAGCCATGCTGACTGCAGGGGCAGAGATGGTACCTGCATTTTTGCATAATGGATAGACAATTCTGTATAAAGTCTACGCACAAGAATTTGTCCTATCAAAATGTTCTAAACCACCTGAAGGAGGTCAAGTTTATATCCTACTGCCTTAGGTTACACAATCATGACATTTTAGATTTGACAGTATGAAACCAGCTGTACTGTATCACCAAGTATAGACTTAGACAAGATCCAGTATATAATATCATATCTTTACAACTGAATAGCTTCTATAAGACATGCTCGATTCCCTAAATTCCAAATACCAGTGGGTCGTCATTGCTTTAGATGTAGCTATGGAGAAAGGTAATTACACATAAACATTCCACAGAAAAATAGTCAACTACAATTATTTTTTTCTAGTTTGGAATAGCACAAGAATTATTTTCTCCAATGCCTCTTCAGGGACATTTTACTTCACAAAAATTGACTGAGAACAGTCAAGTTGATAGAAGGCAATTATGCAGAGAACTTCAGTGACAAAGCTTTCTATACATTTTAATAGCATATTTCAAATCATGTGAATGACAAAGTACACCAGATCATTTTCACCTGTCATGTATTAACAGATCCTCATATATATACAATTAATTTGCCTTAGACATCTTTCACCAAGATTAAGACTTTCTTCCATCTTTTTCCCTTTTCTCAGATAAACTTCAGTTCGATGTCAATGTAACATCTAGCACTTTCACATCGAACTACTATGACTACTATCAATATCCAAAGGTCACACTGTAATGCAAATATGGTGGTCTACATTAGTGTCAAGTTTTTTTCCACAAAATTCTAATGTTTGAAGTTATGGAGAGACGTATTTGTATAAGAAGCTATATCAAAACAGTCTTCGCAGTTGACAAGAGTCTTCTCTTCTCTTCAGTGTCTGCATTTCTTCTCAAAACAAATTTTCAAAGATTAAGAAAAAAAGATATTTAAATGAAGATGCAAGAAATATGAAATGGTAACTTATGTTTTTGTACAGCTTCCCAAAATATTAATATACTCAAAGATTGTCACATCAAGCCCATTAAAAGACAAAAATGTATTTTGAAAGACAGGGTATCTGTAAGCTTCTAAATTCTATTTTGTTTAGCGAGGTAATGATTTTTTTCTAATCCCAGATGCTCAGATCTTCTTGCAGGAAGGACGGATGTTGAGTGGTAGAATTCAAACTAGTTACAGTACCTGAAGGAATCACAGCTATTGCCAGTTAAAATAACTACTCTCTCAATTCTAAGGTAGCATAGTGACTGCAAAATAGTTTTATTTTGGGTGGTGCAAAGAAAAAGTGCTAGATACAAGTGAAATAATGAGTGGAACATGACTCCAGACATCATAACATTAGGTGTTGCTTCTTTGTCAGAAGTGCAGTATTTGAACACTCAGCACAGCGTTTCATTCAGTGTTTTACAGGTTTCACATATTACCATGTTTTGGAAACCTGAAAACAACCTGTGCCATGATAAACCAAGACTTGCCACTTCAGAGGAGAAACATCAGAATGGATAGAGTGTATGATCTACTTACAGAGCATCTCTCATGAGACAATTCATAGATTTTTGCTAAATAATGTCGAAAGGGAGAGTGAGTTTATTGCTACGTATCTCAACAGCAAGATGGGCACACAAAATGTACAATTCCAGTCTCAGTGAAGTACACTAAGAGAGCTGCAGCAATAAGACCCTGACAGTTATTTATTCCTCATGGCAACCAGCCGAGTAGTTTATTGAAAGCTTGAAAACAGCTCAGAAAAACGCTAAGGAGCTTCACCTCCAGTAGTAAATGAAAAAACCAATGACATTGAAAATGCTTTTCTCTAAGCCTTTTCTACTGAAATTTTTCAAAATTATGGAATTGAAAATTTCTGTCAGAACACAGAGGATACCACAGTAGTACCCAGTAGGTCACTAGTGCCGCAGTTGAGGGTATAAACAAGTCGACTGCATCAGCAAGCATCTTTGCCAGCAAAGAGCGGTTCCAGTTTGCCCACATCTGTGCCTGTTACCACATCACTGCTAGTCGCTAACATGGAGCCACTGACTAAGCAACTCTTGACTTCTTTGAAAGAACAGAATGATTAAGCACCTTGTCTGTGCACTGAGGTCACGTACTCAAGAAAGCTTGACCGCCAGCAATTCCGGCACAAATGTCAAAAGAGCTTACCACAGGTTTTTTCTAGGAAATCAGCAGACATTGAAAAGCCTGGCAAGGACCAACATTTAGTCAAAATTAAAACTGCCAGGCCAGAAGCTTCCTGTGTTGTCTTGCCAACAAGGACCATAAGAGTAAATAGTAAAATGTTATCGTTACGTCACTGTTTTCTGGGGAAAATATAAGAAACACAACATATGTTTTTGTAAGGCATGTTTGAAGACACTCGAGTCTCACCAAGCTTTAAAAGTTCACACTAATATGCATTCAAAGAAGAACTTGAAAATTTATCTTGCTGAAGATTAACTCTGCATAATTTAACCTTTTAAACATTATTTTCTATCCTGTAGTCTGGACACTAACTGAATTATTTTTATACAACTGACTCTTTCGGAGTACTTACAGTCATTACAGGAATGTCTACATTTATTTCCCCTTTCAAAATTATTAATTACACAATATCAGTCAGGCTGATTAAAATAATCTCCATTTTTTGCTCTTCTGGCTTCCTTCATGACTTAATAGGAAGAAAAAGTGTGGTAAATAGTTTTGTTAGAGCATCAGAAAAAGTTTGTCAGAAGTGAGCAAACTCCATTTTTTGCAGAAAATCCCACTAAAAATACCCATCAACAAAGGCAATCAATGCTCAAAGTAATTCAATGACTTCTAATAATCCATTAATTTCAAACAAGTTCATTTATTATTATGAGCTCATACCTTGTAACAAAATCGAATTATAAAGACTGACTAGCTAATCAAAGAATGGTTATTTTTGCTAATGTTAGGCCACTAGTTTTAAAAACATGGTCCATCATTTACCTTTAAGATCCCACAAAAGATGACAACAAAACCTAGTTCATACATACTATACAATCACCTTCTAACGGTGTCTGCACGAACACCATACAAATATTTGGGAGTGAGAGTAGAGGGCACAGTCACAGGAGGTTTAGAATCAAGGGTCTGAAAAGAGTTAAAAGAATGAGCCTCTGAGGTGTTAATAAATGAAAGACAAGTTTGCAAGACAATGCCTGTGCTTCAGCTAACCACAATGTATTTAGCACAGACTTTATGCAGAGACTGTGGAAAGGAGCTAGTCAAGCTCCAACTGTTCGGAAAACAACTAGAAGAGCAAATGCCACTCTCCTGCAGCAGAGAAGGAAAAATACAATGCAAATACAGGCAAAGCCTCCTCCCTGACTCTTCATGTCAAGGTTCTAGTGCCTGGCAGTGCCTCCACAGTGGCCTGTAGGACAAAAGAAGAAAGGAGGCCGTCACAGACCCCTTGAAGTAGGGGCCTTTAGACATGGCAGATAAAATTACAATTTATATCGCTCTTCTTGCCATATCCATTGATTGGCTGTGCTCCAAATCTTGTGCACTCCACTTCTTACCTCCCTCTTCATGCTAAATGCCTTACATGCATACAATTTCTACAGCAAGAGACTTGTTCTTGTTTAGTATTTTAGCAGCAGCACTGAATAAGTGAGGTGAATTAAAAAACTGCATCACAAGACTGAGAATTTATCTAAAGGGATTACCAGCAGGTCCTGAAGGCTTAATTTCTTCTGTCACAAAAAACAGTATATCACTTCTTATCTCCTCCTTCTCATACACAAGATGTGGCAGCTGTTAAATAACTATCAGAGATATAAAATTCTGTATTTGCTTTTTTACAAACAAATATTTTAAATAGTCATTATTACAGCTAAAAAAAAATTCAGTCACTATTGAAGTCCCCAGGAAAAACTGCAACTTGTAAGAAGTGTAGGAGAAACACACTGACAGTACCATGACCTTGACAGGAATTTCATTATCAAGTCCAGTTGTTACACCTGGAGTCACTGATTAGTAGAGGCAAGGGGAAACCGAGAAAAATATGCTCCCTTTTACATATTGCAAATCACAAACAGCACAGAAAGAGGATTTTGAAAGGATCAGGATTTTTTCATTTCGAGCTTATTGCATCTAATTAGCTGAATGGAAGTGATATCTCTTAGAAATAGCATTTAGCAGTATAAAGGAAATAACGACAGCATCTTCACACCTTGTATTAAATATGCTTAAGAGACTACGTAGATTCAACTGCTTGCTTTAAACTCAGTTATCAAAAATACACAAGATACTGTAAAATAAAGACCACGCTGCTCCCTAAAACGCTTTCCAGATCAGAACTACAAAACACTGTAGGATGAAGTGGGGATGTTGGCACTGCTTACACTTGTGATCTTTTTTCCTGAGGTTGAACTATGGAATTTCATGCGCAGATTAGGTGGTTACTATAAGATTATTTTCAAAAACTGCGTAAGTTCATCCAAGTAAGAAAAATCCATTAATTATTCCTAATAGAAACAGCCTAATGCAATGTGGGGAGCCACAGAACGCTACATGTAATGACGTTTCACGTACTGTATTCCCAACACGAATACCCAGTCCTTATGTATTTCTTTAAGCAGTTTCTGTTGGCTGCTGCTGTAGGTAGACTCTGAGCCAGATGTCTGTTTTCATATTCTCACGAGGCATCCCTCCAACAGTACCAAGTCAGGGTAAAATTAGAACTACTGCTTAACCACTCTAGCTAAAATATAAGGAGGACCAATTTCTTCTCTACAACAGTCGTACCCTGGACACCTGTTACAGTTAATAAAAGCTGCAGAGGAAGGCAAAGTTTAGCTATAAGTGAATGTTTTCACCATAAATTATTCTTAAATGCATTACTTCCTTTGAAGAACATGCAATTACAGTTAAGATTTATTGATTTCATAATTCCACTTAGAGAACTAAATTTAAAATAAACGAACCCCAAGAAACTTTAGTATTCTATGAAGCGGATGTTTAAATAATCTGACGAGCTGATATCTCTCTGCACTATTCATAGTGAAAGGATTTGTTAAACTCAAAACGTGAGGTACCATCTTCTGAAAGTAATTCTGAGTCAAACAAGAAGCTAGGATAGTTAGTTCTGAAGACTGACACTAAAACTGCTGTGAAAAATAGAAAAAAAAGAAGAAGAAAACTTGCTACAGGTGCATCAGTCTGAAAGAAGAGCTGCTGATGTACCTTGGTGTACAAGTGCTTGGCTTACCATGGAACTTCAAATCCCATAGACTGTTTCTTTCCAGACACTGTCATTTTGGCAACTTTTGGCACAATTTCAGGTTCCACTCTGGCTGACTGAGAATCCTTTGTTTTTCCTAGTAATAGACAAAAAGTTTGAACTTAAGTTTGTGACTAACAGGTGTTAAATATAAAGTTCAACAAGTCACATTATTTCTCTTCAACCCAAAGATACCAGTCTGTGATGATGGACTCTCATACTTCCGTGTCTTACTTGCATATATTACATATTTATTCAAAATAATCTAAAAACAGTTACATTTATTGTGAAAATCTCATCTGTATCTCCAGACATTCACATGACACCTACACCCTTCCAGAACTTTACTCGCAGCATTCTGTAGGATGCTAGAAGTATTTCACACAGTATGAGGATGAAGAAATGCACTGCAGCTGCTCACCAGCAGCTCACTATTGTAAGGCAAAAAATATGTCTACCTCAAGGCACTGCCAACAGCAGCACAAACTGCATGGGCTACCAGGCCCTCCTTGAAACCTGGAAACAGAATTGTCTTATACTACATTACGCTGAAGAAGCCAAGCAATACTCAAAAGCTAACCAATTTAAAGGTAATTTAGAAATAATTACCAGAATTGAGTAATTTACTTACTTTAAAGGTATAACTTTTTACTATAACTTAAATGAAAACACAATTACAGTAAGGTTCATTCTTAATTCTGTGAAACTACAGTTTCTGGTCAAGCTGTACAAGAAAATATTTACTTTGGGGAGGGGAAGTTTAAATAAAAGCAGTAAACCAGCTCTTTTCTTCCCACAATTTCCTCTCTAATATATTAGGATTCCTTCTCCCTTCAAGGCCAAAAAAAACTTCGAGCTTCACAGCAAGAGTGAGAGCAGCTGTACCTTGTGTTCTGAAGGATGTTATACCCACAGGAAATCTAAACAATAACCCTGATTCAGAATTAAGCTGCAAGTTTCAAAAAGATCTTCACTCACAGATGTCTCTGAAAACCTGAAAAATGCCACTACTCTTATAGCAATAGATCAATTCAGATAGTCAGAGTCAAGTACATACTTATTTTGAATAGCAAGTTAATTTTTTCAGTATTTTAGCCTACTACTACAAGATGAACTGTTGGCAGTCATTTGGACTTATTAATTTAGGTTAACTCTTCATTGCAATCTAAAGTTTGTCAGCTACATGTTTAAAACCACAGATCATATTGCTTTGCAGGTTCTATTTAAAGGCTGCTTAATATTTCAGGTAAGAAAACAAGAATACTGCAGACATGTCTATAACAGACAGCATAACAAAAAAACTGTTGTGCAACTTTTTCTAAACAATTACACTACAGACTGAAATATTCTTATTTAACTGACGACTTGATCTTTATAGCCTTCATTTGTCTTATCTGCTGACATTTTATTTATACGCCACCTGAAGATCTCTGGAAGAAGTAGTTTGTACATGTTATTATTAATAGTTGCATACAAAGAACACTGTAAATATGGAAAACCAGCAAAAGAAATAAAAGGAACATCACAAATCATGGTTTACAATAATCACAAACTATGTAGTAAAGATTCAGAACATTCTCAGATCAGTGGATAAGGACTACTAGTTAAGCACACAGACTGTTTTATCTTCAAGCTTCCATGTAGAACACATACAGCATTTTGTAATAAACAGTTAATCATTTGAGTTACAGTTAAAAATACATTGCTTTTGTTACCTGCCTGATATGTTTTTCCCCACTTCAATTCTAACAATTTTCAAGCAGCCATCATGTTAAATGCCAGTTAAAACAAAAATGCTTTACATATAATTTGAAAGCTGAGTTACAGTTAGTTCTCAGAAACTACCATGTTTGAAATCTGGCTGCTAGGAACTAATAATTACAAACAACACAATGATATTGGCTGAAAGAAACCAAGATGATAACTCATCACACAACTTGAAAAAAATTGCAATCTATTAGCAATCTTTGCTACATATGATCCAAAATCAAAAGGTAAAGGTTTTACAATATACATATTTTCTAATCAGTTTAGAAATTAAGCTTCACTCTGTACAAATATTGTTGGGGTGTCTGACACTGATCCAAAGTTAAATGTACAAGGAGACAAAATACATTCAACAAATCAAGTATTTGACATAGAAAACACAGAAATTTAAAACTAGATATTAGGAAACACCAGAAGTTGAAAGGCAATACAACAATAAAATTACAAAGAGCAAGAGAAGGTAAAGTAATTATCCATCGACAGCAAGGACCATTTGGGTGGGGTTTTTTCTTTATTTGTTTATTTTTATAAAGCACTAATATGTCTACATAGGTAGAGCCAGGAATATATTTTAAATGTGTATATATATATTTTTATATATATTTCATAAATAAAACCATAGCTACACGTAAAACACCTACTAGCAGTATACCAGCACTGGCAAAGGAGTGCATCTCCAAGGCAATTACGTGCTAATTAAACATCATCAGATTGCAGTTTCTTTTTCTTTAAAGCTTTAAGTCATTTACATGCTTTGATTTTTTTACTTGGTTTATATTGATTCTTCTATTTTCAAAAGTGGCACGAGCACTTGAAGAAGGCTGCATACTATTTCATTTTTTGATGGTGCTGGGAGCATATATAATATTGACACAATAGACAGAGTTCATTTACTTAAGCAGGTCCTCCTCGGCACTGTCTAAACCAATACTCCCATGGAAAAATATACATGTAACACCATGCCTTCTGATCTAGAAGATACAGTTTGCATCCCTCACTCTGTTACAGACTTGCTACATAACCACAAGCAAGCCAGTCACACCTTGGTCCACAAATTATGCAGCAACAGCCACTAACTGCATAAAAGAAAAAAGTGCACTGGTTTGTGCACCATGCCATGAACTTGTTCCAAAGACATTTCACAACTAACTGATTAAAAAAAATATATGTTTTGCATATACTACCAGCAGTAAAACTAGTGAGTGTATTCATAACAATAGAACAACAGACAAGACACAGTACTGCTTGAAAACCAGGTTTAATAACTAAGGCCTCTATCAAGTTAATACTTCCCTTCCTATATGCTGTGCTATGATTTAAAAATAATTTTAAGGCCTTAAAATTGTGAATATATTCCAAATACAGACTACACAAGAGAACCAGATGCAGAGATGCCAGCCTGTTTACATAAAATTTCATGCTCAAAAGCATGTATCACCTGTTGCACACATGTAGGAGGGTTCATATCAACATCAAATACATCCATCATTGTAATGAGCTACTTCAAAATGTTGACTGTAACATATCCCAGCTGACAAATTGCAAACAGTTTATACCCTTCTATTTATGCCATAAACCTCACAAGCTTCAAGCCTTTAATTAAAACCTTTAATTTCCCTAAAAAACAGTAGCACTGTGTTTTTCTCTCTTCAAATTTCACAGCACATCAGGAAAACAATAACATATGGAAACACAAGCATTTGTCAAATTAAAAAGATACATTACCAAAAATACTTTTTTTTAGTAATTCAACAGAATTAATTGACACTCAAGTTCTATGAAATGTTGCAGGACATGGTGGCAACTCTCAGCACAGTTTAGTTGAGTTTGCCACAGATCACAATGAATCTTCAGGAGCAGTGGTACTGAGCACTAGTATTATCAACGCACTACAGTGCTGGGAGTAGTATCAGACGTTCAGGACTCTCAACCATATCCTATAAGTACATAATACAGCTACTGAGCTTAGAACATCCCAGCTTTCCTAGTTTTACACAGATCACCTAGCTTCAAAACATTCTGTCTGCATATAATTTGCCATGCATTAAAACCACTGCCCATAATTTAAATCTCTTTGGATGTAATAGATCAGTGACAACGTCAGCTGCACATGTGAGAAGTAACTTCAACATACAGAAATTTTTTCTTACGCAAACACATAAAGCAATATGGGATACTTGGAAAAGGAAAAATTAGACTTATTTAGAAAAGTCACACTCTTTTATGATCCTAGAAACATCATCAGCCCTCCAAGAAGCACCTCTGATAGCAAAGAAACACCACCCAGCTCTAATAAAAATGCCGCATGTGAAAAAAAACTCAAAATAAAATGTTACATTAGTATTTAAATGATGCCAGTTCAAAAAACCCATTTTTAGGAAAAAACATGGCATTATACCACTATGAACCGCAATATACAAACAGGTGCCACCAAACATCCACAACACTTATGAAAATAATGCAGCAGTCCAAAATAATAGGAAAGACAACTTGCTAAGGCAGCCCCCAGTGCTGAGACTTAGCCATTCTAGAGATACTACTGACAACAATTCTCCAAACAAGAACATTGAACTTTTTCTATTTAAAAGAAAGGTTATTTCCTAATAGAAACCGCAGTCAGGGGTTTTCCAGGTAACTTCGTCTTGTTGTCATAACTATTACCTTCTCTACAAAGTTTCAGATGGTGAATATAACTTTTTTTTCATGAAACTGGGAGCAGGTATTTTCACTGAAAAATGCTGAAAATAAAAATGTCTACTTGCATCTGACTATTAAGAATTTTTGTTTTGAATTTAGGGTTTGATAGAGCAGGAAGGAGGAGATATACAGCAGGCTACTGAGTGATACTCCCAAGTATCCCCAACATGGGCCTGTTCTCTGTGGCCCACAACATGCAAATAGCACAACAATTTGCTACTCCAAGACTGCAATTCCAGAAAGTTCGCTTCACTATATGCAGCTGCAACAACTGGATGTGCAGTAGGCAGAGTCAGAAGGGCTGAGAGCCCCTTACAGTTAGTTGGCACTTCTTATTGCTCAGGTTTTAATTTTTTTTTAATTTTCAATGCTTACATCTTTCAAGCTGAACTGAAAATACTACTTGCACAACTTAAATCCTTCAAGTGATCTTTTCACCTTTTGAAAATCGACTCAGTTTGGTCTTAAAAAACAGTTTGTACATACTCTTATGCCTTAAGTTTTAATCCCCAAAATACTTCATTAAGATTCAATATGTAGCTGCTGTGGCTATTTTTGACCAGGCTGGACTCAGCTGGGTCATCTGAGAACAAAACCTAACTCTCCTGCAGTCTCTGTAGTTTCCTACCGCATCAGTAAACAGGAGGCATCAATTTGCCTCGGACAACCATAAAAAGTAAACAAAACTGGGGGAGCAAGAGAAAAAAAACACAACAGTACAGAGACCGCTGGCAAGCAGCAAGACAAGCACATTATCAAAGACAGACAAGGACTACAAGAATGAAAATCAACAGAGAAGATGAAATGAGAGCTACAGTGACTACAAAATATTGACAACATTAGTTAACAACATAACTTGGAGGAAAATTGCCTGTAAGAGGAGGAAGAAAGTAACAGGCCACATATTCAGTGACAAGTTACATGCAGAGCTAAACATGAACGAAGGAAGCAGAAGAGGATCAGATCTGAAAATGAACGGAAACTACAAGTGGAAAAAATCAACATGGAAAATAGTAATGGTTAATGATTGGAAAAATAAGTAGGAAACTGGGAATGGTTAGATAAGGGGTTGGCAAAAAAAAAAAAGTGGAAAAAATGCAGCTGCCATAAACTGAGAATGACATGAGGAAATGTTGTTTTTACAGCTTGTGAGCACTGTTTTAGAAAATTAATCTTGTATGTCTCAATATCTAGACGCTTAATACAACATTCCCATCAGCATTTATCTCTAAGAAGTTATGTTTAAAGCGACACACACCAACAAAGGAACACATAGTTCAGATCTATATGCAGACTATCAGTATGGTCTTTCCAGAAATACAGATAATTGGTCTGGTTTACATTCACTGTTTATTTATGAGGGGAAGCAAAGGCACTGCCACTGGAGTAAAACTCTCAAGATGCCCAGTTTCACTAAAGCAAACACCTCCCATTTAAAAGGCGGCAGATTCGCGATACAGAAATGTGGACTCAAGGGGGTGTCTGTTTTCTCCTAGAGATTACGCAAACATCAGCTGCCTCCTTTTGAAGTTTCTGATACATAAACAAGTAAAGGTCCAACAGGAATTCACAACAATCAGAAGAACAACTTACTCATCCGTCAGATTTTTTAAAAGAATGTCCCTGCGGTATTTCTCATGCCTACCGCTTATACCTGACAGTCCTTCACATAATCATAACTCAGTACAACTCATCATGTAACTACTGAAACCTTATTTGTGGGAAATGTATTGCTTTGCACTCTAGCAATGCCAATGATGCCGCTTCTCAATCCGTAACTGAAGCTACAATCTGCTGTAAAAATAATTTATCAGACATTTGCAGTTGTTCTGCAACAGCACCTTTACTTTCCCACACATACACAACCATAAGACGTTGGTGGTGTTTTCTAATTCAACGAATTTTTCTCAAATGACTGTGAATTGTCTTTCACTGAGATTTAGAAAAAGCTCGGTCTGATATTTCTGAAGTGCAACTTCCTACCATAAATGGTCATGTAAAGAGCAGAGTCAGCACTATGGGCAGGAGAACCCTAAACGATATCCCATTTAGCCAGTCACTTAATCGAACAGAATACACAGACTCCATGCAAATTACCAGAACTTCTGTTAAAACCTTGGCCCAAAATGAGTATGTAAAACTGAAAGTCCAATATGTACATTCTATTATACTGAATTTCCACAAATAAAAGGTTTAATTTCAGGTTTAATTCTTAACTAATACTATAATGCCAGAGGATGGTGCTATTTGCCTGTACATCATCCAGGTAACTCAGAAACATCATGCCTTTTACACGTTGAAATTGTCTATGCGAGTACATTCCTGTTGATTGTATTGCAGGAGTGCAAGGCATTTTACAGAAGACAGCTTTCTTAATGCATAACTTCTATTTATACACGAAAATTACTTCAGTATGAAACAGAAGTAGAACAGTGAACAAGAAAAGCACACCAGCAAACTGATAGCATATAAAAAATAAAATTATCTTACATTTGTTAAAATCTTCCACAACTATTCTGCAAACTTTCTCTAGAAACTTAATGAGGTGGTCCTTTAAAGTTGCGGAAGAAAAAATGTATTTATTAGTCCTGCACAATGAAGTATGTTGAAGCTGCAAGTATTTTCAGCAATTATAAGTTCCAGAAAATTGTATTTTGCGAACTTTCAGTGTAGAGAGAACTTCAATGTAAGATTAGCTAAAACCTTACTTAATTTAACTTTTATTCTCTGAATTCTCAACCCTACTACTCTGCTGGTTACAGTACGTCCCCTTTCAGTTTGTGAGATTTTACTTAAAAAGACAAAAGATAGATATATTCTACTTACACATTTTACAAAAGTCAGCCAAAGACTCCAATTTTGAAAGCTTTACCTATAATGAAGGTGAAGGGAAATGACAGTATATATTAGAATTTCAGTAAAGGTAAAGACAGTAGAAATGCTGATATGGGATTGCCAAACAAATGGGTCTGAAAAGACAGAACTGCATTATGTGGCACAGTTCGTATTCCATGGACTTTTACTTTGCATCATGACAAAACTGATTTCTTGATGTCCCTGCCATGCCCACCACCTCCTACTTAAAGATTAACAAATCTTCCCAAGACACTAGTTAGGGCATTCCTCTGCGATGATGTGGTAAAACTAGGTACAAAGTCCTTACTCTAACCAATAGAAACTGTAGATGATATGTATATCATCCACAGAACAGGAAATATTCAACTCCAGACAGTTTCTCAAAGAGCGTTACACTCTGGCAAGCTACAATCTTTCAATTAAAAATTATTTCACTATAGACTACTAATTAGCTCTGAGCATGAGCCTCAGTTGAAAACCAATAATCTTTGTGTTGGATGTTTAGTTTTGTTCATATACAGAACTCATCTCACATTTTGGGTACAAGTACTTAAATTATAGTTAAATTCGACAGTCTATAACCATAGCAGAGATTTGAACTAAACAAGAGCTGCTTCAGGACACTGCTCTGATTCCATTAAGAAAGAAAATTGCTACGAAAATAAAGATACTAAGGTATAAAGACAAATACAATTACAGAATGTTTTCTACATGAACCATAAATATCCTTATAAAAACCCAACATACCAGAGTACAGCAACTCCTATAATGAAAACTAAAATCAGATACAAGAGTAAAACCAAAAAATTGTTGTCACCATAAACCTTGTAACGTGGTGAAAACCACCATGCTATTTGTAAATTCCAAAATAAAAAACATTAAAAGATATTATTTTGACCAACGAAATTAGACACATTAATTTTCTGAATTATCACAGAACAATAAGTATTTAGGGTTTCTGTTTCTTGACCACGAACGATTTTAATAAGTTAAGGGAACTGACATGGAAAAAGCTGACAATATTCACCAGAATGGAAATGATCCTGGAAGACAGGATTTAATGAGGATGAAACCAGTAAAACACAGACTGCCATTCTACAAGCCTGTCTGCTTTGCAGAAACAACTGTGATCTCTACAAGGCCTCCAGCTCAGTTAATAAGCAATGTCTTTTACACTGGACAGAAAAAAGCTTTTGAACAAGAATAAGCAGTGAAATAGGAACATGTTACAAATAATAGGTGCTCCCACCTCTTAAGGCATTCATTCCCAAGACAGTGAGAACTTTTTTCAGAGCAAGTACTTGTACCTGTACACACGGATACCTTTACTTAAGTAGCTAATTATTGTAAATAAAATGTTTAAATAAAAAAATCAAGATGTCTGCTCACATGAACTAATAATATGGCTAATGGAAGGATGCAAAAGGTAACTCTGACAGTAAATGAACCTAAAAAACAGAACTTCCAGAACCCAGCAGCTAAGTTCGATGACAAAAGAGCTGTATTAAAAGTTGGAGGATAGAGTAGGAGATAGGATATTTTAGCGTTTTATAAAACAGCATAGCTCAAAGGTACCTTAACTTGAAAATCCTACCTCTTCTGCTGTTCCAACCAGTCTCTTATTATCCAAAACTTAAGCAGTTACTGGAAATACATAACCTTGTAAGGGTGAAATGACAGATTAACTGTGTTTATTTTAAAATGCTGTGAAACATAATTGCTTAATACATACATTTTAAAACCACTTGCAGAATTACTTTGAAAAAAATGGTAATTTTACCATTTTTTATGTATTAGAAAGAATGTTAAGAAATGACACGCTCAAAACAAAAGGCATTAAAATGCATTCTTCTTTGCATGTGTAAATTAGGAAAAGTTAAACATTTTACACAATCTGTTCAAAGGAAATTTGCTGAGTGAACATACACTTTTTATAGTACTCATTTTACTAGGACTACATGTAAATACTGAAGAAAAACACAACTTATCAAAAACAAGGAAAATAATTAACAAGGTGCTGGTATTCCTTTGGGTTTTCTTCCTCCAAACTAGAGACTAATAATGATCAAGTACATGCACCTCCCCTCCATAACTGTTCCAAGATTTCATATTAAAGGGCTGGTGTTTTATGCCATTAATTCAATTTGCCATTATTCCTCAACTTCAAAATATTAAGTAGCTTTTTTGAAAAATACATATCTGATTCAGCCAAAGATAGTTAAAAAGAAAAGAGATTTATAAATTATT
This sequence comes from Dromococcyx pavoninus, assembly GCA_033558185.1. Lineage (NCBI taxonomy): Eukaryota > Metazoa > Chordata > Aves > Cuculiformes > Neomorphidae > Dromococcyx > Dromococcyx pavoninus. Next base: position 420,220 of record JAUMJL010000722.1, read on the forward strand.
TCTATGTAGATGGGACAGTTTAAGTATTCTGCAGATATCCAACATCAATTTTAAAGCAATAACACCAGAAAAAAACACTTCAAATTTCCTTCTCCTAGTTGAATTTTCTTTATTCTTACACCATGAAGCCAAAGGCTGTAGGTACACCATCAAAACAAGACACTTCTATCATATGCTCGCAATGAAATGGGAAATGAGGCTCAAAGTCTGGTTACATTCTTACCTACCAGTGTTTCCTACTATGTCCATAACAATGGCGCATATTAAGATGTGTTATTCCATATGTGACTGCTCCCTATGGGAAGAAATCTTGACTGTTCATAATTATTCTAGAGAACTGGCATTTTATTCTACCTTACTACTGGGATTCAAAGCTCAGCTCTTCTGGTATAGCTAGGTGCATCACCAGTAGCAGCTCTCAGTGGTACACTTTCCAGACGGTCCTGGGCTATAAAGGACTTTTTTTTTCTGTATATACCTCCTAAACTCAAGCAACTCCTGCCTTTTGGAAGAAAACAGTACAATCTCGGTTTTGTCCTCAGAGCTACAGAGATGAAAGTTCAATAGCCACACAAACCTCTCTGCAACAGCAGCTGTCTTTAATAAAAGACAAATAATAACCAAATACATCCATAGGAAAGGATGAACACATTCTCAAAGCATGACTTGAGATGCTAGCTGTTAGATAAAGTAGTCTGAAACTACTGAGGCATGATTTACAGCCTCATAATTTTCCTCTAGTTTGTTCCTGTCAAATTTTCTGTTTGTCTTCTCTGTAATATCAACAAGCCTTATCTACTTTTGCTGCTTTCTTTAATTCTAATTGAAGGCACCTTGCTCACTTCCTAAATAAACAGAACATTTGCCACACTGCTATCTTGCCCTGTTGATATACAGAGTACATTTGAGGAAAAAAGGCAGAGGGATCAACAGATATTACAAAATACAAAGAATATGGAGAAAGAAAAGCTTTAGCAATCTTTGTTATTTAAATGAGTTAGTGCTAACACATCTACAAAGAATCTTTGAAATCTACGTGTGAGATGTCTCAACCTAACTTGCAAAATGAACTCAAACTGCATCAATGCAGCAGGGTGATCAAGCGCATGGATTTATCTGGAGTCCAGAACTTCCTCAATATTAAAACCAACATATTAGCAGAAAAAGAGGTTAAAAAGTTCACATACGTATATTACACAATTTCAGAGACAAATCTCAAGCTATGTGAAAAAAAAACCACGAAGGCCATTTTCCTGGACCACCATTGTATACCACACTATTTGTACAAACATTTAAGTTAGCTACAACTGACTACACACCAGAAAGATATCACTCTATAAAAATGCATTATGGATGCTACCATTAACAATGGACATTATTAGAGATTTAGTGAACCTAATATTAAGTAGATTACAAAGCTGAGAGTAGAGCTTTCAACAGCTAACTGATATTCAAGTATTAAGCTGTAATTCCACTTAGCAGGGAAACCACTGCAAGAAGTGGTGCAGATATTGGTGAAGCTGAACTAAGCAAAGTAAGATACTTGACATACACAGTAACATACATTTGAGAAGCAAAAAATATATTAAAATCAAAAAAAATCTGTTTTGCATTGAAATTTAGGAGAAGTTTACAAAACTTCTCCCACCCTTCAGCATAAGAAATGTATTCACTTACATAGCTAAGTTTTCCCTTTTAAATTGCAGCATGTTTTACATTCTGCACTACTTGCATTATTTATGTATATTATTAGTCTGAAAATGTCTTTATTCCACATTCTCCTATGAACTCCTCTGGTGCCAGCCAAACACATCCGAAATCCACAGTTATCAAAGATGAATTTGCTTAATTAAGTCTAGAAAAAAATGGAGACTGAACATCGCTATAATCTGAGTAAGGGAGACCTGCATTTGCAAAATAACATATATAGAGATGTGATGTGAAACATCACACTGCAAGCTCTATTATTCATTGTGTCTCTGAATTATTTCGGCAAACTCATTTAAAAAAGCTGCGTATCCCGGTTTAGAAGAAAAACTGAACACAGTGCAACATAACCTGTAGTTTTAAATAAGCTTTGCAAGATTTATCAGATGTAGATTAATGCCAGGAAATGTTCATTTGCCAGTCTGAAGCAGAGCATTTCACTCTTTCGTGACTTTAGAGTGAAACTTGCATGGGCTCAAGTTCACTGCTTAATGTTCTCCTTTTCCTTGATGCAGTGAAAGAATAGGTAAACGTTTCACATTTATAGTAGCACCTGCAAGCACACAGATAGCATCCACAACCTTGCAACAGTTTGTCCACATACATGTTATCAAAAAAAGTGTTAAAAGCATACAAATCAAATCACATTTTTTCCTTGAAAAAGGTTTACTTAAAATCTTCAAGTGGCGCTTTCCCTCCTTTTTTCAACTTAAGCATTGAGCAGCAGTTGGTGTATACGCACCTTCACCGTCTTGCCTAGCTGAAAAGCAAATTTAGTCATTTTCCTGTTTATGTGGGCCAGCAACTGGGAAGAGGAAAACGTGATTCTTAAACCACAAAAATTTATAACAAGGGCTCAAACAAGGAGTATCCAAAACAACTTGAACTCATATTTTGGAATTAATTAGATATAAAATTTCCACTCAGGCTGAGCTTTTATACGCAGTAAAAAAACGGAAGAAGAACTGAAGCCACAACCAGTCAAAGTTCTTCCATGTCGATGCCAATTGGGCATCACACCTTCTAAAGACACAGGCATTTTCCCTATTAAAGTTACCTGGTTTTCCAAGTTTTTAGCATTTTAAGTATGAATTTCTACCAGGGATTCTGACAGTAAACTCATGAGTTTTAAGTTTACTAGACATTTTAAGTGTCACCAGTATAACAGAAGGGAGGTAACCGGTACTTTTAAGCATTCATAACTGTCCACTCTGAAGACCAAAACATTAGTTTTATGAAAGAATACAGAAGCTGAGATGATGAAAAACGGATAATATTTTGTCACCCAAGAATAAACAATTTCAGGTACAAACAGAGACACACGAGCAGTGGGTGCGTGGCACTTCTGTTGGTATATATGTGGCATAATACACTGGGCTATGCAACTAATGTTTTACAACAATACTGAAGCACACAGAAAAAAAAATATGATTCAGCAGAAACACATCCAGAATACAGTACAGAGATACGATAGGTATTAATGCAAATTTTACAGGGAAGGAACAATAAGTATTTGTAGTGAAAGACACCTAGCATAAACAGACACTGTAATTTTGTGTTTTAAGCTTCCATTTGTACACCTTCTAGGCTTTTACCTTTTAACTTCATTTCTGAATCTCTACATGTTTCCTATTAGCATTCAAGCTCCTTTTCATCAGTAACTGATATATTTTAAAGGGTGTCTTTTGCTCCACTTCTACTGTTTAGATGTCTTACTAGTCTCTAGAGATTAAATGTATTGGTTTACAACTGTAAAAATACTACTATCTCAGCCTTGTCAACAGCCTTGCTTTGAGTACTCAAGTTCAGACTTCAGGTAGGACTTATAATGTTTAAGCTGATCTACACCAGCACTACAGCAGCTATCATTCATTCTTAAAACTTAATAGGATTAAAAAAAAAAAAGTGACTACAACCATAGCTTCCTGGTACATCAACAATCACATCTGAGAACTCAGTAAATTCTAAAGACACATAGAAAACCAAGTCATGGTTGATCTTTATCATGACTGAAGGGACTGAGATAGTAGGCCACTGCAAGAATCAGCGGAGCTGAACCAGGATCTCTGGTTCTTCTGGAATCCCAAAGTTCTAAAAGGGACACAATCATTTTCAGTTCTACCCAAGCTCCCTTATTAGCTTCCAAGCAAAACACTCAACTTCCATACATGACATAGTCAACTATGAACATGACTGAGTTTGTATTGGTTTACACTTTGTCCAGGAAAAAAATAAACCAAACTAGTGTTAAAAGACCATTAAAAAAAAAAAAGAAAAAAGTCTGGAGTGTCACTTTTTCCAGTGTAGGTGTACAGTATGTACAAGGAGAATCTCAAGAATGTATCTCAAAGGATTTCAAAAAGCTTTTCATTGCTGGTGACACATTTTTCCCTGAAATAAGCCACTTCCTTTCTAAAACCCACACAGTACCTCACTGTCAAGATTCAGTAACTTCTTGAAGATTGTGTATATATTTTTCTTACACAAAACACGGAAGTCTTAAATTCTCATTACGTTCCACGATTTAAGATATAACTATATTATTAGTAATGTCAGATCTCAAACATTTCCATTCAGTAAAGAACACATTCTCTTTGTCACAGCTGGAATACATGGTACACCTGCATACCATTAAGTCCAGTGGGCTCTTATAACTATAGCAAGGATTTGAGAACTGTCAAGTCATTCAAAAGTTAGTGCAGCAAATTGAAGTTGGGGACAAAAATTTCTTCTGAGCTACCAGAGTACAAACAATGGATCTCCAAACATGCGAAATCAAAGCATTAGAGCCTAGTATGATAAATGGAAGTAAACCCTGAGGGACTCTAAGCTAAAGAAAATATATTGTACATCACCATTAAGCTTCAGAATGTTTGTTCCTCCAGGATTTCTCTGGAATTCTTCCTATAAATAAAATCCAAAGTATCAGTTTGTTTGTTTTTTTCACTTGACTCCCAACTTCACTTGTCCATTAACCACAAGCAGAAGTGATGAAAGTTACCTGGTTAAGCACAATAATCTGCATTCTGACAATGTGCACTAGCAAGCAACTGCTATATCATAGTGTACAACCGCAGCATAAAAAGACAGAAGACAAATAAGTATGTGTCCGTAGACTGAGAAACACCCACCCTTTTGAACCAAAACCAAACCTTGCTGCATTCAACTGAGTGAAAAGGAAAAGTTTATTACATTAAGTCATACTGTGGAAATGTTTGTGGGATTTTTATTTATTTGTTACTGGTGCAAAACAAAAACAAAGGTATTTATACAGGAGAGGCAAAACAAGAATTCTAGAAAACTGAAAGATAAACAACATTAACAAAATGCAAGCTGAGCGTCTACGAATTTTATTTGTGGCTTGTATTCTTAAAATTGCCCACACTGTCTTAATAGTTGCGTCGAAACCCTGAACACATGAAATATTAGTAAAAATTGTAAATCAAAAATAAATACCAGTGGAGAAATGCCTGCTTGGCTATTAACAGCTGCAAGCAAAGCAGTACAGTCCAATATCTAGAAAACTACACTTGAACTTGAGACCTGTGCTCTATTCCTAGATTATCTGGCATATCATGAGTAAGGCTTTTGAATTTCCTGTGCTTCACTTTCAATTTTGATTCTTCACTGTGAAGTTTGCTTCTTATTTAATATTTTTATATATATATGACCCAGCCCTATAAAGGTCCTGCTCTCGGTACTATTCCTGCGAAATTACCGTAATACAAAATAGCCAGTGCCTCTGCAAACATAGCTTAACTACAAGAATTATTTCATTAAAAAAAGACTGGATTCCTCGCGACCCCTACAACAATCAAAATGCACACGCTTACTTCACAGAAGTTTTGATTTCCTGCAAGGACTGCACACTTACAGACATCTGACCTCCTTCCTTACACATCACTAAAACCAAAAATCTTAGTGTTATAAAGTGGTTAACAGTCCTGCTAATGGTGTCTGAAATGGAACAGAATCTAGCTCACTCACCAGTATCTGTATTTGTTCTGTAAATCTAAAATGGGCAAAAAGAAATGAAAATGTAGCTTAGCCAGAAAAAGCAAGCAGAAACGAAATGAATATGTACACAATGCAGATCCTTTTGATTAAGAGGGTACCATTTTTACATAATTATTTTTCAGAAATTTGAACTTTAAGGTAGGTTTCTCAGAGAACCCATAAGTATCAGCTAAATTTCAAACAAAAATTCTTGCTTCTTTTTACTATAATGAAAGTAAACTTGCTCCAACAGTGCATTTCAAATTGCAGTCTTTGAACATCACTAACTCCTACTGCTGAGATCAAGCAAAGGACATTTGAGAAATGCTACATACGTCAAGAACATGTCACCAGTTAAAAATAAATGTATATTAAGATTTCATTATTTGATTTTATGGACAAAAAGACTAAAAATAGCTAACCGAAATATTAAAATAACGTCAATCTTCATTGGCTATTACATAATGATAAGTAAATACTTCACAAGCAATTCTCAAAAATCTTCATATTCTCAGTATAAAAAGTGTAAGTCAATTTTCACTATGTCTTCATTGGTCTTTAATTCTCAACAAATTGTTCATGAGTTCATTCAAAATGCATCATTTTAATCTCTGCAGTCTAAAACCACTTTATGGGTTCTAGTCTTCATCAGGTGTTCATTTTGTTACCAGAAAGTTGCAGAGAAGGGCAATGTGGTATTTTCTAAAGAAATTTGACCAACGCTATGCATCCTATCAATTATTTGACCCACAAACAAGTGACATATCTCAGAAGTCACTGACAGTAGTTTTTTAATGGGCCATTTTTAAGTATGCAATGCAACATGTTCAGATAAACAACACTTCACGGTGACAGACACCAGAAACCCATGAAATATTTCATAAGAATCATTCATCTCAACAATCACCTAAAACCATGAACTGCAATTAGCTTTTACATTAGGTAGAAATATATATTTCAATGAACAGTCTACATAAAGGTACAAATGACTTTAAAGGGCAGCAATACTGTAATAGAAAACCATTCCCATCGACCTGCACTGAGATAGCAATTTGGAAAGACAAAAAGAACTAACTTAAATAAACTTTGATTTTTGTTTCATCACATTGTTTTCTAGTGCAAACTAAATACACCAGTTTCACAGAAGAAGTTACTCTTACTTCCCCACCGAAAATCTGCTAAGGTCAAAATCAGCCAACACAGAAGTACAGGAAAACCCGACTAAGGACATTTCCTTATCATCTAAATAGCAATCTGGACATAGTGAATTGAACATAAAATCTGCTTGTTAATCAGCTGTCTATACTTTACACAAACAAAAAAGGATATGTTATCCACAAAAACTCAACCCAATTTCAAAAAAAAAAACAACACAAAAAAGCAGAGAAGCATAGCCTTTCAGCACTTTAGGAAGTTTATTTTTACTGCATGAATTACAATGTGATGAAATTTTTGCTTTTTTTTCCTTCCAACTACAATTCATAATCAATATTTAATACAGAAACACTTTAACAACTTTGAAAAACTGAGTATGTTAGATTTGAAAAGCTTGTGAATCATTTTGAGTATAACCTTAAACTACTGCCCTTGTATAAAAGTACCATAATAAACAATATACATTCCATAAAGACAATCTATAGCCTACCTTCATGCAAATAGTTCGTACTGCTATTCATTTTTGCAGCACTGTAGATTTTCAGAAATTCTTGATTACCAAAAAACGTTATTTGAACGACATGGTCAGAGGAAATAGGGCAAAACACAAAATTGACAAGACTACCTCTTAGAAATGAGATTTTGAAAAATACTTGTGCAACAGTTCTAAAAATTCAAGTAGCTTGCTGCCTCTGAAGCTTAAAGTCCTGTGAACTGTCTGAACAATTCAATGAAAAATTACTCATATATTTATTTCTGAATAAAAGAAAAAAGTAGATATGTGAAGTTTCACTCCTATTGGGTTTTTCAATCTTGAAGCTTAAGCTTCTAACATTTTATACTTTTCTCAAAACAAAAGTGAGTTCTGTTGTAGTTAAAAAACAGCTAAATATACTTATGTTAAATCATATCCCAAAGGGTACAAAGCATCAATTATTTCTGATATCCCAATGGGGGCTAGCTGTTATTTTCCCACCATTCCCATACTCTGACTTTCAACTGGCCCTGGCTTCCCAAAACAATTCAGATAGAAATCAGCTAGAAAAAGGAAACGTAAAAGAGATAAATGCAACAGGTATTTAGAAAAATGTTAAGCATGCTGATTTTAAGAAATCAGTTGTACTAGCTGTAATTTATACTGTAAAAAAGACCTTGAGAATTAACTTTAGACACTGCCTTTTTGGTTATTTCACTTATACTCTTCCCTTTTTAAGCTCCAACAAACCTTTAAAAATGTGATCAAAATTATCTAAAATAACTCCACTTTACTAACCTGTTTCTAACCAAATGCAAAACTGGAGCCTCAATATAGTATCTGAAGACACACTAGTAGATCCCAGATTTTGCGTTACTTTCTCCAATGGAATCTTCCAATGAAAGAAGTATGTCCATGCAAACTTGGGACAAGAACTGGAGCCTACTTCCACAACAGATACAATCATTACAGAACATTCAATCACTACTCTATTTCTATCACGTAAATTAACAAGGAATTGTAATTAAGTCAGTACTTTAAGAATATGTGTTTATTTAGGAACATAAAGCAACATCTACAAGCAATTTTGTATTAAAAATATTCAGTAGCCACTTAAGAATTATGTACAAAAATAAGTTCAATGTAAAAATACCTCAGGAACATACAGACTGAATACCAGAAGTAGTATGTCTATGTAGTTTGTATTATCTTTTTTATGTCCATATGCAAATACAGACACGAGTACTTTGCAATGATAATCTGTGAATTTCAAAACAAACAACACACCTGTATTAGTCAAAGATACATACTAGCTGCAAAACGGCGTGGGGAGAGGTTATATATACATCAGTATAATAAGCTCACCAAGTTAAGCATAAAATAGACAGATTCAGTTAACAAGAATTCTTACATTCATTTGGCAGAAACATTTCAGTGCAAAGGCCAAACACAGACTTCTCACACAAAAATGCCATATACCATAATACCATGCAGAATTCTAAGCCAATTAAATCTGTCTCTAATGACACAAACCCAGTTCTCAGTAAAGAAACTAAGGAATAATTAAAGAAGTTATTAAAATACCTGTTTCGTTTAAAACATATGATCTTTTGTTCCTAAAAACAAAACTGTGAAACTTTCCAAGCATGGAAATAATCTCTGCTGAAAATTAATTGGAATTCAGGTTTATCCACCACTTAGCCAACTCTACAGCGTTCAGCCTGCAGGTTTGTACTAATTCAAGGCTCACTTCAGCATTCAAGATTGCAAACTGAAGAAATATTCCTCCCCTACTCGTTATACACTGAACAGCATGTATTCCTTCTTCAACATCACTAACAATGCTGAGACAAATGCAAATGAATAAGTATTTATATATGAAAATCTAGCTACCTAACAAGATCCTAGGTTGTTCATTAAGGTATCAATCCCATAGTAAGATCCGCAATAAACACTTAATTCTGATGCCTTTTGGCTTCAGTCACTTGTTCAAACTTAAATCTGCATGAAAACTACGGCAAAATTGATTTCCAAGTACTACACATTGCCACCTGCAACTTGTACAGACTTTCCAACAGAATCCATAGGATGTACTTAGATGTATGTCCAGTTCAGACTCTAAAATTGTTAAAAATGCTAAGAGTTCTATACAAACAAGAGCAGCTACGGAACATGGAAGTGCAAAAAAAAAGACGAAAACCAAAGACAAGTACAACAAGAATAAAAGACTTAGATAGAAAAATGAATCTATTAAAGGAAAACTTTAAAGACTTGCATGTAGTGGAAATCTCTACCTACATTAATTGACTACCTACATTGGAGACTGGATGAGGCACTGAGAGCCATTGTTTAGATGATGGTGTTAGTGTTGGTGTTAGTGTTGGGTTATAGGTTGGACTCGATGATCTCGGAGGTCCTTTCCAACCTTATGATACTGTGATACTGTGATACTGTGATACTGTAATTAGGGCCTCAAGAGCACTTGTAACACAATAAAGTAAAACCACTGGACATTTTGCCTCAGTGGGAAAAACAGACCTGGCCTCTCAAGTAGTGCGAAGATAATATTTGGAGTAACTACAGAGAAAGTGATCACTGAAAAGCACTTTGTATTGTTCAAAAAGCAGAATTTGCTATTAAGATCAATTAATTAAAAAACAGTATACGATAAGTATCAGCCAAACTTCTACAGGAAGTCTTCTGAGGAAATAAATCAATTATGCTCCTGCTCATGAACTTATCAAATCATAGTATGCACACTGGATTGTATTACTTACACTTTAGTGTTTCAAGGCACTCAAAATAGATAAAGGTACAGATGGTTACATTACCATGTCAACTAGAACATAAACACTGCAGCACTGTAATTATATAAAACTTTTATTGGTAAGGGTAAGAAACATTAATTTTGTTCAAGAGGTCAGAGGTCACAAAGCTCATAGTCCTAAATGACAATAATATCAACTCGACAAACAAGCATAATATACAGAACATGAAAATGGTACCTGAGAGCACTGGAACATGTTTTATTTTTATTTAGAAACAAAATTGCAGTGCAACCTGAAGTAAGGAATAAACCTGAAATCTGTGTCTCCTTTTTGACAGGCTCAACAGAAACCAGATTGAAACTAGATGAAAATTCTATCTAATGTTCCATACTAGCTGCCAAGTTTAGCATGAATAAGTGTATGGCAGTATATGAACAAATGTATTTTTCTTGTTGCTGTAGTATCCTTATTGCACTTATTGCTGTTCTGGATCTAAAATATTAACATCGACACTGGAAATACGTTAAAGGTAGTAACATACTAAAAAGAAAGTTGAAATATGCATTTACTAATTTGACTAACAGGGGCATAAGAACCTGGTAATTACCAGCTAAAAAGATAGGTCCAGAATATCCTGAATCTGATCTGTCCAAAGATTCAAAGTAACAGCAATGCGTGCAAACAGTAGAAGAGAATATATTTCCATTACCAAAGGAAGCTTTCTTCAAAACAGACAAAAGGCAGACACAAACAGCAGTTATGCTTTGCCTGATTTTTTTTTTCCACTGAGCAGTCTCTCATACGAAAGCTGAAAGAATTGTTATTCCAATACTTTTCTGAAAGACTTGAAAATAAACCATAGAATCCTACTGAAACTTCTCGTGAAACACACACAACACATATCTACCTACAAAACAGATGGTTTAAAATTCTGAATATCACAGTTTGTCAGCTGACTGGAGGAAGGTGGCACAGAATTTTAATTGCTTGCTCCCCTACAAATTTGGTCCTATCAAAAAATATACATGTCCTACCACAACTAAAACTTTCAAAACCTGAGGTTAGTGAAGCTTTTAAAAACTAAAGGTATTTCTGTTGTAATACTGTAATCAGTATAAAGGTAGGAGAGAACAGTGACATTGACTGGAAATATCAATTACAAGACTGGCAGTTTAATAACATACCTTATCAGAAAACCTAACTTTAAGAACATTTAATAAAACAGTCATAAACCACGGCTCCTGCTCCCCAATACACCATATAGCAAAACTAAATTATGTGTTCTTCCCAATAAACTGCATCTTCAACACCCAGAGAGATGTTTCAATAAGTCTAATGGTGTTTATAGAACTTCGTATGTGCAATATCCTTATACTAAATTTCAAGACTTTGAAAAAGTTAAAAATGTTAAATTATCAATGAAAATTATGCAACAGCTTAGAAGTTCACATACAAATTTGCTACCAGTGAGACATGTAATATGGCAATTAAAAAAATTCAATTCTGAATTATAAATAGGTCCTATATAGTATATGAAAAAAATGTAATTAAGACATAAACACTGCTTCTTGCCTTTTTTTTTTGTTCCACTACTTCCTTGTAAAAGCTCTTTTTTGGTTAGCTTTCACAATATCATCAGGAGATGCCGATTTGAAGTCAAACGGTGTTATGGCAATTATAGGATGAGTTTCCTTGGGTTTTACATCTTGTACTTGCCTACTATATAGGAAAGTTTTATGCACACCAATTGTGTGCCGCTTGTAACCTTTTGGAGGATAACGGAGACACAAGGTTAAAGCAAACGCTGAAGGCCTTGCACGCAGTGTCTTCAGCCACAAAAGGGACAAATCCTGCCTCTTAGGACTAAGCCCTCTTTTGGGTTTTTTATTTGTTTTGGCAAAACCAGAACGTTTTCCTTGTTTTTCTTTTAAATGTTTAGTTTCAGGGTTTAAGATGTTTAACTGTCCTCCCACATTTTGTTCTACAGATACATCTGCATTTTTTACAAGGACACTTAAATCAATGTTGGTTCTTCTAGAAGGCCTTGATTCAGTTACACAGGGCTTGGGGAAGTCTGTCCTTTGTTGAGTTTTATCTATTTCAATTGTCTCTGCTATTAAATCTGAGAGTGATAAATTCTCAACCTCCTTTAGTGGAGAAACTTTAGAGAGGGCGAGTGAAGACAAAGATCCTGTTAGCTCTGGCATCCCACCTGAAGTTTGGGGCTGACTTACTAGTTGTGATAATGGTGAGATTCCCAATTTCATATCAGTGAGACTTGCTGTTGACTGAGTATAAAGATCAGCTAAAGAATAACACTGGCTAGCACTGCTTTCCTGGTGCTCCTGAAGTAAGTCAGCCAACGACGTACTTCCAGACCTTAACACTGGCAAAGCATCCATGTCTGAAGAGGGTTTTTCTTGTTTTATACTTTCAACAAGTGAAGAAAAATGTTCGTGAAGTTCATTATGTCTATTTACAGTATGACTGACCTCATTATCAAGAGCCAGTTTTCCTAAAGCACTTGTTAAACATGGAGAACTGCAAAAATTTGCATTACTATTACCATCAGAAGTATTTGAGGAAACAAGTGGAATGCTGTCCTCAGGACTCAGAAAATCACAAACCACATTCTGCACCAGCAAGGATTTCAAGTCCTGTGTGTCCTCACTTTCCAACTTCTTAAAGAAAGACTTTCCAGATGGGTTACTTCCTATGCTAAAGCAAACATCTTCACCACCAGGAATTGAACTTTCTGCATTAGCACTTTCTGGTAGTTGACTCTCTGCCTGTTCATTCACAGGTTTCCAAAACAATCCTTTGCACAAATTATCACTGTAAGAAGACGACAGAACAAGCGAAGAGGATTTCAATTCTTTCCTTTCAGATAATGGTATACTGGATTTTTCAGTGTTAAGGAGCATTTTGTCATTTGAAATTAAAGAATAACAAGCTGAACCACTTTCGGCTGTCAAGTTTCCAATCTCAAGATAGTTGGTGCCATCAGCAACATTTCCTACCACACAACAGAAACTGTCTGTATCAATACACATTTCTGGAAAACAAAGTACATCTCCTTACCTTACAATAGCCAATAATTTTCAGACGGAAGTGCAGTCACAACGAAATATCCAATATTTTTTAAAGTTGACAGCAGCAACAAAAAAATCAAGAAGAAACATGAAAAGGCATTTAATTACTAAGTGTTTTCCACAGATATGCCAAGTTCTACAATTAAATCATGAGTATCTACTGCAATTCCTAATAAATTTTAAGAATCAGCATTGAATGCCAGTAAAGATTATGAAGATTTATGCATAAATCAAAATAAGACAGTTACTGCATAGATGTTACCAATAAAGGGAGGTATTGGAGGTCAGGAGATGTCAGTTCACAAAATAAATAATGGAAGTGCATAAAACTTAAAGGTGTTGTCCAACTTTTAGGACATATATTCATTCAGTTAAGTGATATGTTAGAAAACAGAAATCCTACTGTGAACTGCAGATGGCCACAGTTTAATTTAAGCTGACACTAAGGTTTTATTTTGAGTTATAGCTCAAGAAAAGCTACTGTTTCATTTTACTGTTTTTAGAACACAGAAACAGAAGAGTAAGTTGGTCTTTTTAATTTTCTAATAAAATGACTATGCAACAAGTATCTTCACAGCTTGTAAACTCAAAATTAAACTGTACATAGAAATTAATCATCTTGAATGTAAACAATTAAATAGAAGTATACCTTTTTTCGTCTTTTCTACAATCACAGCATCCTTATTCTTGGTCTTCACATTTTGCTTACTGCCTTGTGAAAGCACAAGATCCAAAGCCTTCTGTACATCAAATTTATTATCCAGTACTGCTTCCACCATTGTTTGCTCTGGTACAGATTCTGCCAAAACTTCTCTCATTTGATCAAGGCATGAATTAAGACGGGCTAAAAGAGACATATTACTGTTACAAGCTGCACAACAAAAAGTCTTAAGCAGCCTAACCTCCAACACCACTCACCTGATTAACAAAAACAGGAGAAAATATCACGGTAAGAGATAAAACCTTTAGAAATCAATTTCAATCTCACTTTTGCCATGATGAACTTTGCCCCCAAATCCTGCAGAATAATTGACTAATTTCAGATATTGCTATAAAGAACACTGACTACTACTAATTAGTTTATAAGGTCTCGATACTGAAATATTTATGTTGTTAATTAACTATCTTCACTGAAGTGAACAGATACAAATAATCATGTTAAAATTACCCGAAGTAATTTAGTAAGTCAATACAGAATCCCACTGAAGAGCACATTTTAAGAGTTTACGGATGCTATAAATAACACAAAGTAAAGTAGCATTTCAGGTGGCCTCATGCCTTAACAAATGAAAACTCTGAATCAACATGCCAGGTTTGAGACTATCTATAGTCTTTACCTTTCCTAAAACTGTTATACATTTTTTGCTGATAAAATCAATTTTCTTTGTAATGTATTTCTACAACTACTATAAGTCTTGACAAAAATAAGTTTCTTAAGTCTTCACTTGCCACACAACCCAGGACTGAAAATTCACCAGGATGCCACTCATTAGAAGTAGTGTTGCCAACAGGACAAGAATTGAGGAAATTGAGAATTGAAGAAAAACTTCCTGAATACCACAGTTTCTGCCAGTCCAGATTTTATAAAATGGGAACTGAGCAACAGGAAGACGACTACAGATTCTTTATTTGAACACCTCAAAGACAGCGATTTTTAAAGAACTTTGCTAAGAGAATTCAAGACTATATAACTCAAACTTCTTCAATATTATTTAAATTAGCACCCTCAAACCATAATCCAGATTAGAAAACCAAGCCAAAGTTCCCCAGAAATTTGCTCTGCAGAACAAGTACTGGCAGAGTCCTGCATAATATGCTGGTTGGCTATTTTATTATCCAACACTCAACAGCAAAAATCTTGCCAAACTCTTTGCAGCCAGATTGACTGCAATCAATAACTTTGTATTAATGGTCAACACTGCACACTATATACCAAACACAGCAGGTCTTGTGGGACCACTGTTGTTTTCACAGCAGAAATGGTTATTTCTAGGTTTCTTTTCCATCTCTTTTTAGTCCAGAATATTACTTTCCTTCTCGTCCCAATATCAATTCTTAACTGAATCTGTCAAAAGCATTCTGAAAAGCCAGGGTACCCACCTACCGGCCGATTCTTTCAAGTTGCCCTCTACAGCATTACTGTCTGCCATAAAAATGTGTATATTACATCCCAAATTATCATATTTACCATATGTCTATGTATTAGCATAGCTTCTACCAATTTCCTAGACATAGAATCTGGACTGTTTCTATTCTACCTATTGTTTCTGAATTTTATGTACTTGTTCTAAATGCCAAATTTCATTCATGCATTTTATTGTCTATTCGTTCACCAACACACTTCATTCTGAGTCTATCAATATTTTAAAAATAACCCTGATTACTTCCAAAACATTAAAAACTAAGTTAACTGTTAATACTTGGGAAAAAGGCTTGTGAATTTTTTTTCACAAAGCATGAAGGTAAAATATCAGGCAGTAAGCTTAAGAAAATAAAACAAGTATTTTTCCCCAACCACTCAGCTCAGAACTCTGCTTGTAACATGGAATTCACAGCAGCAGGACTGAATGGAAACCAAAGTCTAATAAACTCAAAACAGGGTAAGAAGAGATGGTAAAGGATACAGGTGTCTAAAGATACTGGCTACTGTTTCAAGGAAATGCATGACACTGAAAATCTCTGAAATACTGCTAACTGCCATAACTTGGAATGTAGTACAAGCAAAAGACCATTATACAAATACAGTGTTTCATACTTTTCCCTAAACACTCATACGCAGAGCCAAGACCTTGAACTACAGGGACAGTGGGCTGAACAAGTACAGCTGTTCTTACGCCTGAATTTCATATCAAATCTCATTATTTCTAATAAGAAACCAGGAATATATTTCAATGTATGTAACCAAGTAATATACAAAAGAGTTATGAACTTGAAGAATCACCACTGAAGCTATAGTCATGAAGGGTGTTGTTGTACAACAAGATTACAAAATTGTGAGCAGTGTCAGTTAAGTAACAAATATTAATTCAAGACTATTTTAGAAAGCCCTTAATTCATAAAAGATATTGTTCTCAGAATTATTTATTTTCTATAATTACCTCTATCAACTTCAGTCAACTGATGATTGGATGGAAAATAGTCAACACTCTCATCTGTACCTTCATAGCCATATTCTTCTTCTAAGGGCTCAGCAAATGTTGCTGGTCTGTCTCGCCTGGAGTACATAAACTGAGCTGCTGCATTAGGTAAAAAAAAAATTACAAAAAGTCAAAATATTATTTCCTCCTTTAAAAACAGAGCATATCTAAACAGAAAAAAAAGGACACTGACCTGTTGCAGTGGTTTCAGGAGGGGATGGGACACTAGTGTATGACTACTACCTGAGGACTGCACAGAGCATGCAGTAGTTCATGCCTGAATATATATATTCATTAAGTCATCATCACAGTGAAAACACAGACTGGGCAATATCCTTGTACCATGTAATGAAACAAGTCTGCAAAGTTCAGTATTCAAACAAAAAATAATATGCTGCAGGTCTGAAAAATAGCATTTTCTATGCTGAATTACCCTCTATGCCCTGACAACTTCAGAACCTTACTCCACAATTACTTTTTTTAACTCAGTTGCAAATAAAAAAAGAATCAGCATGTAAATAACATTCCTTTTACAGTATGGGACTTTCAAACTACTGATAACAATTTCATTGAGTTGGAACACGTTCTTCTCTTCTTCGAATTTCATTAGAAATACAGCCTATGAGTTAAAATGAATACACACACAAACTTTTAAACAAGTGCATAATTCCACTCTGATTTAGCAACACATTAAGGCATATATAGATACAACTTATTGTCGAACATGAGTGCCAATCATCACATATTCTCAGGAATGCACGAAGTATAATGTAAACAAATTCCCTTATGCAATATTCTCCCCCGCTCTGAAATACATACTGAAATCATATGTACATCCAGAAGTTAAGCAGTATAGCCTTAGCAACTGTTTCCCAAACATATACCATTTTCATATTCAATCACCATAACTGAAGAAACTATTAAAATATTGCTATACAATCTATATCAGAATATTTCATAAATGAAGCTCATGTAAAAAGAATTCTTAGGAAAATTACTCTGCATAAACAAGAATAAATTTTGCAATTCAGCAGTTCATATATGATTAAAAAGTAAACATGCTGTGCATTTTCATCACAAAATACAAATCTCCCTTAATTCTTAGAAAAGGTCTGAAAAAAATCTACCAAATAAACTTAGAAATTGAATGCAAGACAATCTGAACGTATACCAGGGAATGTGACTAAAAATAATAAAGATACATACCTAGATTTTCTTATAAAAAAATCAATGGGATGACAGAGGTACCGATTTTCAAAAACCTAATCAACTCATATACTTATGGCCAGAGCTCACAACATCACAGTCACAGTGGATTTAGATCTGGCCTAGTTACCTGCAGTAGTACAGCTCCACATTACCATCAGCCACACTATTTTCAGGGCCTGTTCAGCTCTAAAAACACTGTCACCAAATCCGGGAAAACCCTGAACTGATTAGTCTTGGCAGAGATTTGACTGGAGAAGACAACCTAATGGTTCTACAGACAAGTTGATTCAGCTGGGCCGAGCCACTCCAACTATGACTTACCTGAGCATACAGCATCACTATTTTTATAGCTACTTTGCAACATTACAAATGACAGAAGGCTTATTAGCTCCTCGTGATCTTGCATGAGAACAGAAGCAGTGAGGACCAGTGCTGCATCCCTCAGTACAACTCCCTGCCCAACATTTACTCAAAGACATCAACCACCAGGTGCAGAATTCACAACTGTTAAGCCCTGCTAGATCCTACTAACAATTTTAAAAGATATCAAGATTATCAATACACTCCCATAAACCTGATTCTTACATGATCAAGTACATTCTGACCATCCAAGACAATATACTTGTACGACAGAAGGTGTGTCCAGTTGTCTAATGTGACTTCCGAAACTACAACAGCACTTAACACCTGACTTAAAGACAATTACAGGCACTAGGCACTTTTCAGAAGTTTCACTACCTTTGAAATAGTGTTTAGTCTACAAAAAAGTATCAGATTAGGCATCATTGGACAATGTTTATATGCAATCATTTCAACTAACCTGTTGAAGGAGAAATGCAATAATCATCTTCTACTGATTGGCCATACACATCATCATCTTCAAAATCTATGAAGAAGAAACAGTAAGATTAGTCTGCACAATTTCTAAATACTTAATATGGTAATTCAAAGGGTATGTTTTACATTATGCATCTCCAGTATCCCAGAATTGCAGTTAAGTACTGTTTATTTACCTTGGTAAAAAATTCTAAGTTACAATAACAGAATTTCAATATTTAATACTCTATTCATTGTGAAAGCTGAAAATTTTCAAAAGCTGGCATGCTTCACACCTCCTCTTTCAGCATCTCCTTTGTAAGGCTGCCCTCACAATCCAAACCCAGCTTTCTACAGCTCCACAAATCTTTACCCACAGCACTTCTCTTCGTATTCCTGCTTGATCTCTCAAAAGTCTTCACCACAGACAGTTCAATTATAGTCTCCACTCCAACAACTGAGGATCAGCATTTCTAGTCCATACCTTTCTACTTCTCAGCTTTCTTCTCTGGTCTACCTTCACAGTCATCTACTTTTCACCTTAAGTTCAGCAAGGCAAAAACAAAATTCAAAATTCCCTTTAAATGTACAATTTTTTATCAGCTACTTACAGTTACTTACACATAGCCATGAACTTTCCCCATAAAAAAAAAAGGTATCAGGAATTAGTTGTCAGGAAACACAAAGAGAAAGTAAATTAACACCCCAAAAAGCTTGAAAATAAACGAGTAATTGTCATTAAGTAATAATGAAATACATGAAAAAAAGTAAAGAAATACTTTAAAAGATGCCATTGCACGTACTTGGCAGTTTCACAAACAGTATATATTGTTTGTTGTTTTGAAAGAGTGAGAAAAAAAAGTAGCTAACAGGCAAAAAAACTCAAACTGCACTCTGATATGACCTTAACAGACCACAGAACTTGGACAGTACAAACACCATATCCATCTATAAAATCCTCACAATTTGAGGTGTGAAAGATTCGTTTTTATCTCAACATGGAACCAGAGAAATAAAAGTAAACTTCACTCTGTAATTTTCAGAAAACAATGCCAAGTACAAGCAGTAGCTAGAAGGGTTGGCAAAAGTGCATGAGAAGTTTATTGAAAGACCCAGGAAGCTACTTTGGAATTTAAAAATCACTGGATAAAGAAAACATTATAGTCTTGTTTTGATTGTTTGTCTTTTAAAAAAGAGCATATTGTTATCTATTTTTTGACCATGTTGAAAAGAACACACTGTCTCCTGGTTTTATGCTAGGACCAATTATCCTATAAGAAATCTAGAGAAGAACTATAATATTTTTTTCAAGGCAAGAACACTTTTTGTAGTTTGGCCAATAATTGGAGAGTGTCAAGGAGAACTCCAGGACTTCTGTGAAAGGTTAACATTCACAGTTAGCAATAAGTGAAATTAAGGCAAGCCTTGTCAGTGTGCATTACTCAACTCATTTGTATATCCCATACTGGTTTAACTTCTAGACTGAGAAAAACACATCTCTGAAAATGGCTCAGTTTGCATTGACCATAAAAATAAATACTGAAAAATGACAGAAATTACAGAGAACAGAATAGAAACCACAGAAACATTCCACAGCATCAACAGCTGTATCACAAACGTTCTCAGCTGGAACATCAGATTCAGTCCTGGCGACAAAACCTCAAAAAGGGTAGAGCTGAAATAGAATATGGACAAATATTGGCCACAAGATCTAAGGCCTCAGAAGCCTACCTAGGAAAAAAGATGAAAAAGTACTGCAAATATTTACGCTAGAAAGGAGGCAAATAATTGGGTCAGACAAAGCACTGCATAATCATAAGTGGTATAAGAAGACGATATGGCACTATATTAAATAGAAAAGAGGACACAAAAGTACACTTCATCTGAGACAGAAATGAGTATGCGACTACAGAAGTAGTATACAGTGTAAGCATAAAGACAACACATATACATACATCTAATTAAACCTGATATGTATTGCAACAGTAAAGTTTCAAATAGCAATAGTAACTCAGGCCTTATGTGGCTACAGCAAATTACTATGTATCCCAGAAATCTCATTAAAAGAGTTCCTAATGAGTGTACAAACACTGAAATGAATTCTACAGATTAGGCACCAAACCTCATGAATGACACAGATTCAGCAGAAATAAACATTTCAAGAAATCTGTGATGAAAACAATGTCTAGAGAATGAAAGAATCAAGCAGAAAAATCCCCAATCCAGTCTAAGATTTTGCTTATATTAGGTTAATTTGCACTAGTAAAACCTGCAAGGTAGGCCACACAGATATCACAGCACACATGGATTTACATGACTTTCCCAAAAATTCAAAGATCACAGTGCAGAACCCAATTTGCGCTACTAAATACATACACACATTGCATCTCTCCACTCAACAGCAAAAGACCAGAGGCAGGCAGAAGTATTTCTTGCAATTTTTGTATATAATCTGACAAAGAGAGGCAACAAAATAGCTGCTCCCATACCACAGGGCTCTTTAACACATCAATATCAACTGGAAGCGTGTCCATTTTTCCACAGCCCAAGCCAACACAAACAAAACCTTTGACAAAGAAGTGTGCAATTTATAGTTTGCCTAAGTTAATGGGACAGGGCACAAAGAAAGCTGCAGTGCTGCAGATATAAGCTGAGTTCTTACAAGAGAGTTCATTTGTCCCATGCAACCTTAAGACATATGGTTGGACTCAATGATCTTACAGAATCACAGAATTGCTTGGCTAGAAGAGACCTTTGAGGTCATCGAGTCCAACCAGACCTCTTCACTACTACACCAGATCCCTGAGAAACTCATCTACCCATCTTTTGAATGCCTCCAGAGACGGGGACACTCCCCTGAGCAGCTGTTCAGCTGCGCCTGACCACTCTTTTGGTGAAGAAATTTTTCCTAATGCCCAATCTGACCCCCTTGAGTACAACTTGTGGCCATTTACTCTCATCCTATCACCTGTTACTTGGGAGAAAAGATCAACACCCACCTCGCTACAACCTCCTTTCAGGCAACTGTAGACAGTGATGAAGTCTCCCCTCAGCCTCCTCTTCTTCATACTAAACAACCCCAGTTCCTTCACCCGTTCCTCATAAGACTTGTGCTCTAGACCCCTCACCAGCTTCATTGCCCTTCTCTGGATGAGCTCCAGCACTTCCATGTCCTTCTTGTACTGAGGGGCCGAAAACTAAACACAGGATTCGAGGTGCAGTCTCACCAGTCCTGAGTACAGGGGCACAACCACTTCCCTGGTCCTGCTGGCCACACTGTTTCTGATACAGGCCAAGATCTTAGAGGTCTTTTCCAACCTCAATGACACTATATGACAGAGACGTGTCTGAAAAACAGGTTCTTCCTGGATGTTCAACTCCATCTTTAAGAACTACATTCCTTCTACAACGAACGGCTGCTGCCTCTGATCTATTATTATGGCTGAATACCAACACTTTCCTGGGGTTAAGATTGGGCGCACAAACTCTTAAGCTTCAAAAGGCGAAGGAAGGGCAGGCTCTGTCCTATCGAGGCTGCTTTTCCAAGTCACTCCCACCCGCCTGAAAAGCGGTCAACAAACTTCACCAGCTTAAGGCAACACATGAAAACCCTTACACTGCTTGGCCCACCCACATGCCCGAGCCCCGCGTTCTCCGCGATGGAAGCTCCCGCGAGGAGGCGGAAGGTGGCCCCGAGGGGCGGGAAACGCGGGTGGGGGAAGCGGGGCCTGTGCGGAGCCCCCGCCCTAAGGAGAGGAGGAGGAGGAGGAGGCGGGAGGGGCTTCTCCTCCCCTCCCATTGTCCCTGCCAGCCCCCCCCTCCCCGCGCTCCTCTCTGCTCCTGCGGGCTCGGGCGCTCCGTCCCGCCGAGGGGCGGGGGGGCGGGAAAAGGGGGAAGCGCGGCGTATCAGGGATGGCCCCCGCAGCTACGCCACTGGCTCCTGCTGACTACTACCTTCGTCGTAGTTATAGCCTCGGACGTTCCTGTGCCGGGACATGATGGCGGCGGCGGCCGCCTCGCTCGCTGGGCCCACGGTGACGCTGGCGCGGCGGACCTAGGGCGCCATGTTGGAGTCCGGCGGCGCGAGCGGAATCCCCCTCTGCGCAGGCGCGTAGCGCCCCTTCCGCCCTCCTCGCGTGGCCGCGCATGCGTGGGGGGGCGGGGCTTCAGGTCGGCGGCGGGAGCGGCGCAGGGGGGCGACAGTGGAGGTGCTGGCCAGTGGAGGTTCTGAGACGCCTTCTGGAGTTTTAGAAAGTAGCATCCTCTATTCCAGCGCTGGGCGCGTGAGGGAATGATGGCTATCAATCACGCGTAACGAGACAAGACCTGGAGACAGAATACTTAGATGAGACATTAGGAAGAAGTTTTTCACGATGAGGGTGGTGAGGCATTGGCACAGGTTGCCCAGGAAGGTGTGGATACGCCCTCCCTGAAAGTGTTCAAGGCCAGATTGCCAGGTTGCATGAGGCTTTGTGAAACCTGATCATGTGGGAGGTGTCCCTGCCCATGGCAGGGGGATCGGAACTAGATGATCTTTAAGCTCCCTTCCAACCCAACAATTCTATGATTCTATGAATATATTTCTCACTTACATGCATATGTATAATATTTCCCAGAAATCTTATGCATATTCTATTAGTTTCCAAGGACAAATTTTAATGTTATTATGAACTTCAGAACAACCAAATCTCTTGCTAATTGGAGCTTTGGAGCAAGATTTCTGTCTGACCTTGCACTTTAGATAGGGAAGACTGCAAACGAGGTGATTACAGAAGTAGACACATTTGTTCAGCACAGATCATACTTAACACAAGACATTATCGTTTCTTTCTGAATAGAAAAACTATTTGAAAAAAAACATGCTATCAGAGGGATATTTTGTCCAACTTTAAAAAAATGTGGTTACTTTGATGAAACTTAACTCTACTTTAGCTTAAATCAAAATACTCTATTTTTTGTAATAGTACCTGCTTCTTGTATCGCTGGCATCCAGCCACCCTGCTACAGGCACTGCCATGTAGAATCATAGAATGATTTCTGTTGGAAGGGACCATAAATATCATCGAGTTCCAAGCCCCCTGCCATTGGCAGGGACACCTCCCACCAGACCAGGCTGCTCAAGGCCCCATCCAACCTGGCCTTGGACATTTCCAGGGAAGGGGAATCCACAACTTCCCTGGGCAACCTGTGCCAATCTCTTCCCTCACTGTGAAGAATTTCTTCCTAATGTTTAATCTACCAATACATAAAAGACGTCTACCAAGAGGACAGAGACTCCCTTTTTACAAGGAGTCACATGGAAAGTAATAGGGGAAATGCGTATAAATTGCTCCTGAGGAGATTCCGATTGGATTCCAGAAGAAAATTTTAAATCATGAGAAGAGTTAAACATTGGAATAATCTCCCCAGGGAAGGGGTAGAGTCCTCTACACTGGATACGTTTAAGGCTCAGCTTGACAGTGTGATGGACCATCTCATTTAAACTATACATCACCTGAAAACATTGGACCAGATGATCCTTGAGGTCCCTTCCATAGCATTCTGTGATTCTATGAGCCTGAACCCACAGTTGAGTGCAGTCTTGGCATTTGAAATGTAACTCTGGTTGCTACGTCATTATTCACCCAGCAGACTTAAAATATGATAAACTGCTGCAATCAGATGTCTGTATGTATCATTATTCAGTGATACTGCCATTATCATTGATGGCAACATTTCATTCTGTGTTGGCCTAAGTTCACTGCAGGGTATTCTGATTTAAACCCACCCTTGAAATACATTTTCCGTATTTGTGCACAACCACAGCAGCAGTTTGAAAGGCTTTGAAAGTAATTACTTTTTTTTTTCACTTCTGGATCTGAAACAGCTCAAATTGACCTGGCTCGTTGATGATCATTAGCCATTACAAGCCAGTGAGTGACTGGATTAAATGAGCTGGATGCAGGTAAATGCAAACTGTATTAATTTAAATTGCTGTTGGCACAAAAGTGTCAAACCATTAGGCTCCATGGACATCTTGATTTTATTTCATTGGCACATCATTGTAGGCACCATCCAAAGCCAAATTTCAGCCTGCAAGTGCTGTTGCAGTGCCAACGCATCAGGTAATCAAGGAACATCCCTATGGCTACTTCTCTTGCTTCAACCAGAGAGGGCAAGCAGAGAAGACTGTAAGCTTTGGTGGCAGAGGAAGATGGGAAAGAGATCCCTGTTCACAATCCCTACCCATGCTTCCTGCTGAGCTCCATCTTTGAAGACTCGCTGCTTCTGCAATCTCCAGCCCAGCTGTTCTCCAGATACCTGCATCTATCTACACTCTCAGGAGCTGCTAGGCAGGTGATCCTGGTAGTATTTCTCAAGTCAGATGTCTCCATCTACAAGGCCTTTAATAATTTATTTACCATCTTTTTTATCTGGTCTTGACAACACTAGAAATCCAGCCTCTTCCAGCCACCTGCATGGTCCAGGTGTCCTCTGATATCCCGCTGTGTAGCCACACATCCCTACAAACACGCAGACCTTGGTTTTATAACTGCCATCTAACTATTGTCTCATCCTGGCCCACACACCAAAACTGTCCCTATCTACGGCTCCACATCCTTCCTGGTCACCACTGAAGGCAGGGTTTGTTAAACATAAGCCAAAATTTGTGTTCATATACAAATTGTATGCAAATGTGGAGATTGTTTCCGTATGTTATTTGCATATTTCTAACTAATTTGTACAGAACAGCACATGCAGCTGAACAAACTTAGTATCTATGTAATACCTTTCATATGGTTCTAAGATTAATATAGTATTGGAAACAAAGATTTCTGATTAATGTTGGTGTCCTGTTGACCTTTAGTGACCCAGATGTCCTCTACAGCAGGATCGACAAAAGTTGTGTTAATCTTATCTGTCCCAATTTCTTGATTTGGGTAAAAGATACAAAAGTGAAGAATTGCTGTCATACATTATGATTTAATATTGCATGGCCAGAGTGATACATTTCTAAATTCAAAACCTGAGTCCAGCATATGTTGAGCCTTTAATGAAGTAACTTAAGACACTGTAGTACTACAACCCTCACACCATCTTTCCTTTACTTTGAAAATTACACTTTTTCCAGCCTCCTAAATTACTTTTTTTCAAACGTTTTTCAAATGTTAAAAGCGTAGGTAAATTATAGGCCTGTCAGCTTGATCTCGGTACAGGGGAAGGTCATGGAGCAGATCATATTGAATGCTATCACACAGCACATGCAGGACAGCCAGCTGATCAGACCCAGTCAACATGGGTTTCTGAAAGGCAGGTCCTGCTAGACCAACCTGATCTCCTTCTATGACAAGGTTACCCAGTTAATGGATGAGGCAAAGGCTGTGGATGTGGTGCACCTGGACTTGTGTAAAGCCTTTGACACCATTTCTCACAATATTCTGCTTGAGAAACTGGTTGCCATTGACCTGGGTAAAAAACTGGCTGGATGTCCCAGAGGGTGGTGGTAAATGGAGTTAGATCCAGTTGGAGACCAGTCACGAGTGGTGTTCCCCAGGGTTCAGTGGTGTTCCCCGGGGTTCAGTGCTGGGTCCAGTCCTGTTCAATATCTTTATCAATCATCCGGACGAAGGGATCGAGTGCACCCTTAGCAAGTTTGCAGATGACACCAAGCTGGGTGGCAGTGTTGATCTGCTTGAAGGAAGGAAGGCTCTGCAGAGGGATCTGGACAGGCTGGATCGATGGGCTGAGACCAACGGGGTGAGGTTTAACAAGGCCAAATGCCGAGTCCTGCACTTGGGACACAACAACCCCATGCAGAGTTACAGGCTCGGGGAAGACTGGCTGGAGAGCTGTCTGGCGGAGAAGGACCTGGGGGTGTTGGTTGACAGCTGGCTGAACATGAGCCAGCAGTGTGCCCAGGTGGCCAAGAAGGCCAATGACATCTTGGTCTGTATCACAAACAGCGTGGCCAGCAGGACCAGGGAGGTGATTGTCCCCCTGTACTCAGCGCTGGTGAGGCCACACCTCGAGTACTGTGTTCAGTTTTGGACCCCTCACTACAAGAAGGACATTGAGGTGCTGGAGCGTGTCCAGAGAAGGGCGACGAGGCTGGTGAAGGGGCTGGAGAACAAGTCCTACGAGTAGTGACTGAGGGACCCAGTGGCCAGGGTTGTTTAGCTTGGAGAAGAGGAGGCTGAGGGGAGACCTCATCACTGTCTACAGCTGCCTGAAAGGAGGCTGTAGCAGAGCGAGTGCTGATCTCTTCTCGCAAGTGACAGGTGATAGGACAAGGGGAAATGGCCATAAGTTGCACCAGGGGAGGTTCAGACTAGATATTAAGAAGAATTTCTTTACCAAAAGGGTGGTCAGGCACTGGAACAGCTGCCCAGGGATGTGGTTAAGTCACCATCCCTGGAGGTGTTTAAAAATAGGTAGATGAGGTTTTGACGGACATGGTTTAGCAGAAGATGGATACGGTTGGACTCGATGATCTCCAAGGTCTTTTCCAACTGGAAGATTCTGTGATTCTATGATCTTAATCATATAAATTTAGCATTTTTTCTCTTTTGAGTAGCAATATTTCTCGTTTCAAACCTGACCATCCTATCGAAAAGATGTTTCTTTTATCCTTCCTATTCATGCTTTTCACACAAATTACCAACTGCTTATCAAATAATCATGTTTTCTTGTTTGAATTTTATATTCATATTTGTTATGTTATCTCCTTTGATTTTTAGTGGCTGTGGCCTCCACAGATATAACCTATATTTTATTTGCCTGATATTCAAATGCAACGTTGTTTTCAAGATTTCAAAATTAGTATTTAAAAGAAAATAAATAATAATTGTAAAAATAGAAAGATGATCTAAGCCCAATGTCGGAGATGATACATTATGTAACCTTTCCAAGGCTTTAACAGTGAACTTGGAAGGCTGCTTTAAGGACAGGGGTTCAAGAAAAAACAAGTTTTAGTCCTCAAGCCCTAGCCATACCTCAGGTAGTGGTATTTGTAAGTGAATGCAAGGTTCATGAAAGGTTTTCATCTCATAGCAAAGCAGTCTAAAACTAAAAATTGTTCATTTGGCAGCCATTAAAGCACCATCAGAGAACCTCATCAGCCTGGCTCCAGTTGCTCTGACTGAGGAATGACTAACCAGGTCACTTCTGGTAAATACTATGAGCATTTATTTCCTTCCTGCCCATGTAGATTATATATTACTTTAAGGTGTGTTCATTAAGAAGTGAACTAAGACTATCGGTCTCAATTGAGGTAATCTTTTTTTTTCAGCAGTCTCCTGGGCAAACCCAGCCTCAGCACCACTAATATTTTGTAACAGTACAAATCAATCAATAAATATTTAATAATTTATTTTAGCTAAACAGAAAGTCTTCTTAAAGTGAACTTACTTACCCAGTTTTTTAGTAGTCTTAAAGTTCTTAGTTAAGTCTATTTCAATACTGTTACCTTTTAAACTTTGGTTTAGTCTGGGAAAAACCAGCATAATTCCAGATGTTACACCACACTGTGCAGTGTGGGTGTTAAGTTGTAAAATATAGATATTATCAATGTCACTAAGCACTTTTCCAGCTACTAAATGATCTGACTAGATCAAAAGAACTGCTGCCAATAAATACATGTCTGTTTTTGTTTAAAATGACACCACATAGATCAGAAGCTGATCTAGGAGTCAGAAAGAAAAGAGTATTAATAAATGATCATTTTGTACATATGGTAAGCAGCAAGTGTCTCCAATTTTCCACAATATGAATTAGCTTGTTAAATATATTTATTATTTCTTTGAGAATGGCTCAGTATGCAGAACAACAAGTTTTGCATGTGAGTTAGTAATTTATGTTAGTCAAGACCTTAATTTCAGCAGGATCCAACAAAATTAGATGAATAGGTAAAGTAACAGCAATTTGATCAGGAAAAGTTGCCTATTGGGATGGTTTAACATGGGCCACGTGGCTCCTCACAAGTATGTAAACTTACTATTATGATAAGGAATAAAATGTTTCAGTGACTTTAGCTATGTCTATACTTCCCAATAGTATCCCAGATTCCCCTGTCATCCTGTGTCCCTGCTGGCTCTCAGACTGCTTCATGTCTGCAGTGACCCCAATGTCAGCCTGGAAATGGAAGTTCAGTCTCTGCAAGCAGGGGAACTGCCTTGAACCACATGGCTGTCCAGACCACGGTAGCTGTAGCCAGTGTGAAACACTCACTGAAAATTCCTGATAATTGTTTTTGCCACTGAATGCAAATAAAAAAAATAAGATATGATTACAACAGAGAGTGGCATTCACTTCTTGTTGGTATATAATGTATATTGTCGATACAGAGTGGGATAAGCGATGAGAAACATCAGAGTCATGGGAAATTTATTGCATGACAGAAGATTTTAAAGGATTAAGAATTTATCTTACAAAGGAGGTATAAAATGGGACACGACAAAAGTGTATACCAGAGAATGGCTCATATATTGCCATTGTTTTTCCCCTCATATTGTAAGGAGGATATTCTCTGAGATTGAAAGAAGATGAAAGTAAATAATTTTAATGCACCGCAGAATTAGACTGTAAAAATCGGTACCAGATGACATTATCAAGGCCAAAAGCTTAACAGGATTCAAACAGTTTAGTTACTTGTGATGACAAGAATACTTAAACATGATCGCTGTAAGGATTTGAAAACTGTATAGAAGTTCTGCAAGGTACGGAATTCTTCACTAATGATTCAGTCTACTTTTAATTGTTACAAGTGATTGACAAGATAAATAAATGGGAACTGCAGACATAAGGAAGAGGCAAAGCAGAAGGTTGAATATGATGCTAAAGCATATTATAATGACTCATATGTGTAGTGGCAGGATTCTGTTGTATATGAATGTACACATCAATTTAGCAAGCCCTTTGAAAACTTTGTCACGGATCCTGGCTGCTACCATAAACTGTGTTTTCACCAATGCATCTGCGGTCAGGTGCATTTATTGAACACCGGGATGCGGTCAAGCTTCCAGTAATACCAGTGGGATCTTTTACTAGTGCCTTAGTAGGAAAATAGAACTTAGATTCTTGTAAATATCTTTTAAGAAACTTTACGCAAGTGCCAAAGTAGGGCAAATAGACTTTGAAAAGTCCCTCACTGTTCTGGACAAAGTCATTCATAATACAAATCTGACTGGGATATTCCACTACTGATCTCCTCATATAGACTTTAAATTAAAAAGAAATGCTGAGACATGTGCTTGTGGGAGGCATAATTGTAATTAGTTTGTTCAGAAGGCAGCATGTTAAACCCTTGGACATTTTCTTACAGTTACTCTGATTTTATGTTCTACGTTCTGCACTTTTAAAGTTTTGGGAAATTTGCAAACTTTGCAAAACCAAGTATATATACTGGGCAGAACAGTCTGAGTATGTTGTCAAAAAAACTCCATATGCTAGTCTTTTAGAGACAATTTTTTACACTTTCTGGTTACTGACCTAAAAAAGAGCTGTCCTAGAAGGGAGGGGAAAAAATTACCTGATGCACAGAAACAAAACAAAGACTTTCAACAGAAGAATAAATTCAGACTTCCTGAAGACATCCAGAAAAATTACTGTTTAATATTAATTGAGGCTGTGGCATGCTCAATGAATGCATCCATTTTCTTTGGAGTGCAGACTCACACATGGGGTCAGTGCAAGTCATGGGTTGTCCTGAAAGATAAATCTCAGCTATGGGATGTTCATTTTGAGTGCAGCTTCATTGGTGGTGTTGACAGTGTCATAAACCATGGAGCATTGCTATGTGTCCCCATTGCAAAGGTATGCAGCCATCTGCAGTCCGCAGGCAGCCTGAGATTTGGTTACCTTTATGTGATGCAGAAGGGACAAACTATTGGCATCGTAACAGCAGGCATGGCGCATCCACTGAGTCAGGGAAACTCTCTGTACTCATCTTCCTTGGAAACCTACTACCTGCAGGGTTTTCCTGAAAGGTATTCCTTTGCATGTGAGGCTCAGAACTGAATCTGGAAAACTTGGATGCGTTAGACTGGGAGAGATATATGGCACTAGTAAGTGTGACAGGGAGCATCATTGGATGAGTAAGAAGTTTGGCTTCATTCAGAGTGATAGTGTACTGTCATCTTTGAATAAAGTCTTTGTTTTCTTCCCCCCAGAAAATTCCATTTGAAGGGGTAATTCTACATGAAATTCTCAAGTCCCTCTGTATCTCTCAATTAATTCTCATGTACTGCAGACTGAAGAGTCCCATAGCAAGTATTGCTAATTAACCCTGCCTCCTCGGGAAATAATGCACTTCAGATGTTCTTTCATTTTGCTTTCCTGGCTTTATCATCTGATTAGATTTTTTATATGCTGGAGTCAAAAGTAGTCCTGGAGCATAAAGCAGTGACACTAACAGGGAGTGGAAACTTGGCCTAATCTTGTACGATAATATCCTTTTAGTTCAGTGTTGTTTACTTTATCTGATAACCAGGAACTACTTAACAAGATGCTCATTTACTATCTAGTTTGCTTCACAAGTTTAAAGCATAAAATTCTATCACCCGCTATTAGAACAAATGTTCTATCTTCCATGAGCTAATCTTGTATGGCAGATGCACTGTCTTAAATGTATGAATCTACTTGAAAACCAATCTGATAATATTCTATGCCTGCAAAAGGATGATTCACTTATATCAATGTACTTGTCAGTCAGACCTTTAAAAAATGCATATAATACCACAGAGTTGGGTGGGTGCTGAAAATATGCAAGACCTTGATAATAGGAAAACATTAGCCACAAAGTGTAAAGGAGAAACACCAATTAAAAAAACCAATACCAGTCCAAATTTTCCTAGTCTGTACACTGTATTACAAAAAGGAACATGTAAGCTTTTGGTCTTATGGTGCTGCAGCAGCTACCTCGTGGGTGATGGCAGGTTTTCAGTTTAACTGGAGGTATCTTACTCATCTCTCCAGTTTTCATATCTGCACTGTTTATGAAAACAAACCTGACTTAGGCCTTACGAATCGATATGTTAAAACTGGTGTCAAAAGCTTAACTGATATAGCTGTTCTACTTCAACATTATTCTACTTCCTTTGTATCCCCTTCTGAAACAGTTGTTTTCTCACTTTCTAAGCTGTCTCTGAGAACAGGTCAACTACATAAAATTCTGCTTACTATGCTTAAAATTTTAATTTGCTTTATGTGATATTGCTGATTGGAGGTGTGGTGCACTTTCATCTTTGCATTTAAGTCCATTCGGTTTTTATGTATGTATTAATGCAATGAATTCCCTGAAAGACACAACAATATTGAAGTGTAAGCTAGATTCAGTTAGCATTAAAGCAATTTTACCCAGATCATGCATAGACACAATGGAAAGAATTGGTTCTTTCTGTCCTTCTGCTATGGATAAAAATAATTTCCCACAAGACTTCATACTGATTCACACATACCTTGCATCAATCAATCACTCCTGCAGACAACCTCTGAAAAGACTAAGTTACAGTAACAACTACTTCATATTTGAACAAAATTGATCCCTACAGCAACAGTCTCTTTTTGCTCTGCACTCATAGAAATCAAGAACTAAATTTATTTTCTTCTACATCAGCCATCTGGGTGGGGTTTTTTGCAAACTTTTGTAGAAGCAAGTGTTATGGAAAAACAGTTTTCATGTATTTCTTCAATCTACATAAAATTCAGTGGTGATATACAAGAGAGGGACTCAAATTAGTTCTCCCTCAGATGAAAAAAACATCTAAAATTGGACGGTTACATGTTCTGTGCATATGCAGAGTTTCACACTAGACACAGTATGGGCCTGATGATGGTGTCACAGAGATACAGAGACAGCTCTGGTTGCTCATTCAGGGACAACAAATACAGGGCAGAAGAATCTGGGTTTCATCCCTTCACCATTTGTGGAACAGCTTGTTTTATTTGGCAGAAGCTGTTCCTCAAGTCTGAAGGATTTGACAGAAATAATTACAGTCTATCCACATTACTTAGGTTGATGGTAGAATATTCAGGAGATAACAAAATTACTTTTATTCAGTATTTAATAATTGATAGTCAGCAGTATTAAGAGTGGATTAATTAAATCGGTGTAATTTAATTGGTAAGGCAGGTAAAAGTAACTTCAATAAAATTTAATCAGGAATGTATTCAGCCCCATAGAAATACATTGCAGTATTTACTTGCCATTCAGAAACCTTATTCTGGTGAAATATTAGATAGATGCATCAGTGCATTGCCATATTTCATAAGTTTGAAATTGTAATTTACAGCTATGGTGCAATGCCAGCACTCTGTATTGGTCACTTAACTTTGTAAAAAGAAAGTTTAGAATGACTGGAAATTTTACAAGCAGGATCAGTAGGAGAATTATTAGAAATAGAAACAAAAAATATTCCTGCTGCATTTTAATTCTACTGTGCTTCTGTGTAAACGTACATTTCATTCTCAATTAATGCTACAGCAGAATTTAACACTCTCTGTCTAAAATATTCTGGTAATCTTTTTGTAGAAATCCATTTGGGGCCTGGTCCAATCCTCATGAAAGTCAATGGAGATAATTGCATTGGCTTTCATGAACCAATTTTAACACTAACCCGACCAACAAAACACATAAAGGAAAGGATTTTGGTAGAACAAAGCTCCAAAATTGTACAGCGAGTTCCAATGGAGTGAATTTTTTCAGAGAGACACCCTGTTACTACTAGAGGAACCACGAGCTGAGCAACAAAAGATAATAATAGGTATAGAAAATTTCTTATCTATGTTCTCAGGCAGTGAGAATATGTCAATGGATGTTATCTGTGCAAACACAAGATTGAGTGGGAAAAAAAGAAGTGAAACATAGCAAAGAGGAGGCAAATAACCAAGGTTGCCCCTTTGAGCCTGAGAAGGTGGGAGAGGAGCACTGGAACCAGTCGGTCCTGGGCCATTATTTGACCAAAAGGGAAGGCATTAAGTGAGTGCTGCAAAGGACCAAGAAACTCAGTTGAATCCGTTGGCTCCTGGTTGTAGGGGCCCTTAAAGGGTGGCTTTAGTCAGGGGAAATAACCTTGTTTTGTGCTGCTTGGTAAAGTTTTCATTTCAGATAATAAACTGTGCCTGAGGGAAGGGCTATAAAGAGGCTTGGGTGTGGTACTGGATTTTTTTCCTTGGTTGGTGAGGGAGCCTGCCAGTTTACAAAAATATAGGGGCTTAGCAAACACTGTATGCTTGTACAAGACTTCCTTTACCTTGGAATAAAGACATGATGCTTTCTAGTATTTTAAAGCAGACTTGACACATTACTTTTGAGTGCATATCAAGAAAAATGATCACCTTTCAAAAAGAAAAGGAAAAGAAGGTTGTTTGTGATCCATTGATTTTAATTTTTTTTTTTTTAAAAAAAAGACTTCTTACATGTTGAAAAGTATCTGCTCTTCAACCAGCAAAAAAAAACTTGTCTCAGGCTATAAGCTCTTTGGAAAAAGGATCATATTTATTTTTTCTGTGTTTTCACCCTGCTGAGTACAGCATGGTTCTTCTCCAAGACTGGCACACAGCAGCAATAGCTGTAAAACAGTGATATCTCAAAGATGGGCATAAACAAATGTTTATAACCAACCAAAAGACTGTCAGTGTATTGAAAGTCCAGTTTTCTTACAGTAATACTGCATCTGTACAAGTTACATGACTTCTGTAGGCTCCTGAAACAAATGAACGTTGTTCAAATGAGAACAATTTTTTGAACCTGCAGATGCCTTTAATGAGGTTGCACATTAAATTTGCAGGATTTAAAACTTCCACTTCATAACCTGGATGCATCTACCATATCTTTTTAAAGAAAATTCTGTTCAGGTATAGACACCGAGGATCTGATTTTCCCATCTTTTACATCATGCACTCATTCTGAGAAGAATGCAAAGCTATGTGTGAAATAATACAAAACTGGATTACCTACCAAGGGAAGTTAAAGAAACCTTAATTAGTCACACTGGTTTCAAGCTTCCAAGGCACAAAATGGGCTCTTGAAATATTTTGGGGATGTTTTTCTATTGAAAATAACCAGGGGGAAATCAAATTAATGGGAATGGAAGGCAAAAATGTGTCCATGAGAAAGACGTATACTTGAAGAAAGGAAAATAATAATTGAGGAAGGTCAAAATGGTTTCATATAATTCCGTCAATAAAGGCAAAATCTGTTTAAACTATATCTGCATTCAGTTTTACTCAAACAGATTGCTAGTCTATATGCTCTCCTGTCTGACTGGAAGCTAAAGTTGTCTCTTACAGTGCTTTATATCAGTAGCAAAAAAGTAAAACAGAGACAGACTTTCAGCATAGTTAAAATATGATCTCTTTGCATCAGCAACATTGAGGAGAAAGTTAGAGTGTTTTAGATTTTGAATGTATGAACGTGTTGCTTTGATGTAACAAGTTTTTCCCATAAGAATGCTCAAACAGTCTGTTCAAGGTATAAGCAATGGAATTATTTATAGTCGGAACCTAATAAGACCTAACACTCTTAACTGTGTGAACAGTACATACTTTGTGAGGGGAAGAAGGTGGAAAGAAGTGATGCTTGCAAGCACTGCCACATGTTGCACAGCATTTCTGAAAATGATAATGCGACATCTCCAGATCCCCACAGGATATGTATTCTTATTATTTCAGGGTCTCTTCCAAATTTATTTGCCATTATTGTAAGATTCACATTAAATTCGATGAATTTCAGTCCTTAGCTTGTCATGTAAAATACTGGTTCATACAGAGTTTATATTTGGAGAGGTGAAATAAAACCTTCGTATTCCCACACCCCGAATAAGCACTTTCACCCTATTTAAGATCATTCCAAAAATAACAGGAAGCGGGCAGGTAGTAGGTACTATCTGGCCTAACATTATAATTGCAGCCCCAGGGAAGAAAGGAATAATGAATTCTTCTATACTCATTTTCCCCATGACTGAATCTTCAAGGAGAAGGGATATTTGTAGTAATAAAGATTCCAAATCTTTAAATGATCACCTTTTAAAAGCCAAAAGCCAACTGATTAAGTAATTACTTAAAAATCAATCATTTCAACTATTTCCATGCAGTGCATACGTAGATATTTACTATTTAGTCTTTTTTCCTTGTTAACTTGTGGAATAAATGCCTAATGAAAAACAAAGTACAGGGAGACTTGTTTAACCACAGATCAGCAGGTGAGTAGAAAAAAGTAAGTGTATGCATCAAAGTGTAGATCTCAGTTGTCAGAGTGTACAAGTATCAGCTTATAATTACTGTTTATTGGGCTTTCTGCTTGTAGAAATTAGGGGTCCTCATTAGGGTCCTCATTAGGGAGAAGCACGAGCAGCAAGGGAAGATGGACTGCAGTGCTTGTTCTCAGGAACATCCTTCCATCCATCCTCAGTGAGTATAACCAGCTGCAGGTGCATTCCCAAATGTTGCAGAGCTCTTATATTAACGGCTATGCATTACCTGCTATTTGTCAGTGACCTTGGCTTCATGCTTAAAGACTCTGGTGAACCCTCGCTCCATGTTACCTATTTGTTGTTCAGCAGCCTCTTGTGACATGTAGTTGGACATAAAACGACAATAAACAACAGACATAGGTGATCTGGAGGCTACTGTGTAAGACCATTGACTTAGTGCAATCATGACTTAGGACAGTCCCTTCTGATAAAGGAATATAGCTAAGCCACCATCAATTAAAAAAAAAAGCTGTATGCAGGAAACATTTTTTTCATTGTTTGATTCATGGACATGAGAATTCACGTAACAATATTTCTCAAAGAGTTTTCCCATTCATCAGTGTAAATTTGTTCTACTGAGCAGTGAGTTGTTGGTTATGCAATTTTAGTGCGATGTTTCCTGAGGGATTTGTACACCATCAACAATAAGAGCTCTATGCTCATCAAATACATGGCCTGCAGATGATCAGGGAATATGTTTCAGCCCTCACCTCACACTATCTTGCTAAACTTGTCTAGGCTGAAGAGACTTGTTCTTGCTCTTCCCTTCGGGCCTCCCACTAAGAAACAAAAATGAGATTATTTTAGTATTTCCATCTCTGCTCTCACAACCCAACTGATTCTGAAAAATCAAAATGTCTCCCCTCAAAAAACCAGAATGAAATAGTAATCACCACAAAAGCAAGAAAACATTTACAAAATGATGAATTAAACCCCTGATCTGTGTGCAAAAGACAAAAAGTAATCTATCAAGAATAATATATGTCATTTGTTTAACTAGAAATATTGCCTTTCATTATGCTTCTGTCAACAGCCAGTGAAGACTGTGAGGCTTTTCCTGGTAACACCAGTGAGAGCTGGAAGACAATACTTTACGTTTATTTATGACCCACACACAGGTTCCTGCTGATTTTCTACTTGACTCCCACATTCAGTAGTAATGAAACTGCCTTTAACCTTGAGACAGCTATAATCTTCATGTGAATTAAACTTACCTGTACATGGGTTCTCTACAAGTTTATTGTTCCTTTCTGACAAACTTTCTTTTCTGTCTTGTACAGGAATACTGATCATTTTACAGATAAGTCAAGAAGAGATTGATGCTATCACATAATCTGGCCTCCTGCACAAGCTGTCAAAACCAGTTGTTGTTTGAGTTGGTGCATGGCTTCTAGATGTATTGTTTTAACCTGATCTCATAAGTAAGTGCTTCAATGGCAGAAAAAAAGAAGGTTCAAGATCTGCATCCAAAAAACCCTGACGACTCTGTTCTGCATCTCTTTCTGTGAGGCATCCTTTGGGCTACATTAATACTCTAAGTAAGTATTTCACAGTCCGAAAACTGTGCTTTGGTGCAGAAGGAACATGATATCGCGTGACCGCAGGTCCCCTCCTAATGGGAAGGTTTGTTTAACATGCTGTCCACTTAATGACATCTACACATTTTCCACGGTAGTAGTGCTAGTTGGCGAGGACTAAAATGATGCTTGGAAGTGTGCTAAAGCTGTGAAAGTGTCAGCAACTGCAGAAGGGTGCATAACTATGAGCTCTGACCTTGTTTTATTTGCAAGTGTAAGAAAAGCTCAGCGACCTTTATCTAAGCTTGCAGTCACTCTCTTAGGTTTCTCCATCTGTAGTTTGCTTCTCTGTCATTTATGCAACACTCCCTGTGTACACACTCCCTTCGCTTCTTCCTTCTGTTTGTCTTGACCACCGTGTATCTAATAAACTTATCTATCTAGTACACCCTACCACAGCCTGGGGGCTCAGGATCTCTGAGATATGTGCTCTTACAGATTCAACCTGCATCCCAGCTCTTGCTTATTTAGTTTCCTGTTTGTTCCCCCAAGGAAATATGTGATGTGGTGGCTATTCTTAAAAGCAGGCTAACAGCTGGCTCAGCTGTCTGTATGTGCTGATGAAATGGACAAGTGTTGTCCATCCTGAATGACGGTAGGTTGGTTTTACTCCAAACAAAAACAATGTGTGTGACAACAGTCATAGCTTTGATGCTGGTCACAACTCTATATAGTTATCTTCTGAAGCTCTCTTAAAGTCAACATTCTTTCTGGACTGGTGGGGTGGAGATAAAGATTTACTATGTAGACAACTTTTCACTATGAATTTGAGTATACTATTAATTTTTATGGTATTGAATTTTCTCCAGGTTCAGGTGAGCAGAGGGGACCATCCATTGTTTCCATTCATATGAGGGGGGAGGATAGTGGGCACAAGAGAAAGTACTTGAAATTTGTATTTAGTCATCTGAGCATCTTTAGGGTTTTGTCAGTATTTCTGATAGTTTGGGTGTCTTTTTGGCAGTACCTTTCTTTCAAAAAGCATCATATCCTCTAGGAAAAAGTAATGATGTGAGAAGATCCAGCCCTTCAAGCTGAGCTACTTGAACATTGAGAGACACCTACTAATACCATCCTAGTTTTATCTGGCTGTTTGGGGAGGATGGAGGGTGTTCCTAACTGTTGTTGCTCAATCTTAATTCTGTCATGATGGCTTTATTCTCAGGTAGGCAGGAGTCGTCACTTCCTCCTTCACTCAGTGTGTCTGAAGGCAGGGAATGAGGTCTTAGGAAAGAAAATGTTCACAGTACTTGAATGAAGGGCAGCTCCAAGCAAAAAGGCCCTCTTTGGATACAGCTGCTAGTGGGACCCCAAGCTAGGATGGGAATGTGGTACAGAGTTTGGGGCTGTGGTTTGGGAAAGAGCTAAGGAGTAGGGGTCATGGCATGTGAGGATATGGCTAGGGCCTCAAATTACCTTCATGGAAGTAACTGACTTCTACGCTTAAAATGCATTCCTTTTTTTGCTGGCTAGTAACTACCTTATTTAAAGCCAGATATTTTTCTTTTCAAGGTCTTACACTGGACCTCTAACACTCATACAAAGTCAGGCATGATTCACTTTACTTTTGAGACTACTTGAAACATAGATGCAGGTGGCATCATAATGGTGTTGGATGTCACCCTCTGCAAGATGTGCCTTTCTTAAAACCACAGTCTGCCTTTGTGGTTGTTGTTTTAGAAGCAGCCCTTCAGCTGGTGTTATCACATGATGACACAAATTGTGGGAAATGAGACAGTCAACAGGTGCTAAGAGATCTTCAGTACTAGAAGTGAGAAATAAAAAAAAAAGAAAGAAAAGAGCAACTAAAGTTAGGCCAAGAAGGTACAAAAGCACCAAAAGATTTCACAATTATTTTCAAAGTAAAAAGAACTCAAGCCAAGAGAATTATAGGTCAGTCTGGCGAGACCAGAGGAAACGCTGTACAAGAGCAATGTATTTATAGCCCGTATCTTCATGTGGTTATGATTTCCCTACTGTGCTACATGAGGCTTTCTCTAGGACTAAGTAGAAAAAAACCCCATTATTTACTGCTCTTTATTTGGAAGGGTTTGCTTGCAGCTGTAAAGCCATGAAACACCTTGCCTTTTGTTTTATTTGTTGCTTTTTCAGGGAAAACTTAGTTTCAGGACATTGGTTCCAGGGCAATCACAGAATCCTCAGTAGTCCTAGAGCTGTTAAAAAGTTATGGTAGATACTGTAATTCAAATGTCTTAAATTTTCTCTTTATTTTGTAGCTTGATTTCCTATGGAAATGAGGATTTGACTATGCTCTCTGTCCAAAGGTCTGTCTTCCTTTGTATGTCTCCTCCCCCATGTCTTCTGATTTCAGTGGCCAGTTTCCAGAAATTTCAAAGTGTGACATTTATTTCAATGATAATTATGATCCTAAGTGTTTCTTGGAACTCAACTCCTAGGTGGAATACTATCCTTCATTAATACTGCAGCAGAGCAAAAGGCAGAAGTCAAAAGTTTCAAAAGATATTTGCCTTTTTGGCCAATGAACCTGCATGTAGTGGCTGGCTAGCTAAGATATCAATATCTCCAATTCAGCCACGATATCAACATCTCCTTCACACTAGAGGTGTTGGAGGAATTGTCACTGAGCAAGGACTGTTGTGGAAGAAATGCTTAATGGACAAAGGATTCAAATCTCTAGGAAGCCAGCAATTCCTTTGCTTATGGAACCACCAATTAATTACACATACAAAACCTCTGTGCAATCAGAAATATTCAAGATGCAGTAGGCTATTCAATAAGCATATGCATGAAGAAGTACCCCAAATGCATCTTTAAATGCAATTAAATATGTGAACAAAATAGCTAAGGAATATGTTGATATGTTTATGCATCAATTCTAAACATTCAAATGCTTACTTGCATATACAAATACAATGTACAATTACAACACTTGTAATATAGGCACTCAGAAAATTTGCTTATCATTTCAGTTTTATTACCATTACCGATTTTCTCCAGACTACTGACAAAAATCTCAAGTCCAATTAGAATAATCAAATGTCCCACAGATATTTTGTGTATATATATATATTTATCAAAGACATTCAAAATTAGTGCAAGACCAAAACCGAATGTAATTAATTGTAAGAATACATGTTTGAAAGCAAAGACTGATAATGAAAGGTATCTTCTGAAACAAAGGGTGAAAGAAACTTTCAGTCCAAGACATTGTTTTTTCATTGCTATCACCAGTGGGGCACATGGTCCATCGTGGCTTCTCTGCCAGCTCTCTTTTTTATGAGTCAGCAGGGGATCAAAAGTCTGTCAAACAGCAGAAAAGAGATAACACATCCGTAGCCCACACTGTTTCATATGTGCCTCCACAGCTTTATTGTAATATGGCAGAGAAGGAGAATCAGAATGACTGCTTCCTCAAGCCCAGCCACGTGCCACTCTGTGCAAGCCTTTCGAGTCAGACAAAAGGACAGAACTGGCTGTAAATGAGATTATCATTAACGAGGGCAGTGGGGAGTCACCTTGGTCACTGCTGCAGATTGGCCTGCGATCCTGGCCCCTCTGCCCAGTGGAGGTGCTGTGGTGCACAGGAGCTGTTCTCCAAGGTGTGCTTATTCCACCTACAGCAAACCCTTGGATTCCACTCCAAGAATGCCAGAAGGGAGAAATGTGGGGCAGCTACAGGCAAAACTGCATTACAACTTTAATCTTATTGATTCTAAATTGGACCTACATAAGTGATCAGGCCCCCTGCATAAAAGACTCATCAAGGATCTAAAGGTACTAATCAAGGATATTTCTCCCTACATCAGCAAACCAGCAATGAATTACTCTAAAATGAAGTCATTGCCTTAAAATTAACCAATTATAAATTTTGTTTAAAGTATCTACAGCAACTTTTAAAAATGATTTTTTATACATTTTAATTTCTAAAGAAAAGTTCAGAGAAACTTTCTGACCCTTTTATATGTTCACAACTTCAGATGTGACTGCAGGTATAAGGAATAACATTGATAGATCACATTTGTTAGGTAAAATTTTGCACTAATAGTTGAAATAGTGAAAAATTCCAAAGATAAGCATGTCATGTACAATACAGAATAGAAGATTAAAACCAGGCCAAATGGTAAATCACATTTAAAACCAGCAGCAAGACTCTTCCCCAGAGACTGAGT
Source organism: Dromococcyx pavoninus (assembly GCA_033558185.1). Taxonomy (NCBI): domain Eukaryota; kingdom Metazoa; phylum Chordata; class Aves; order Cuculiformes; family Neomorphidae; genus Dromococcyx; species Dromococcyx pavoninus. The sequence continues at coordinate 461,531 of JAUMJL010000722.1, forward strand.
ACAGTCAAAGTAAAAAATTCTACCAAATAATTAACAGGTGTTATTGAAAATGAGGTGGAGTGCTTTTAGGCTTATATCCTGAAGGAAGTAGTTTGGTACCACACTAAATCATGCATTACAGGAAAATTAAATACTACCCACCTAGCTGCTGTTAAACCTCTAAGAACTACTATTGCACAGGTGGTTAATGAGGCAGGAGCTAAGAAGGATGTCTGGAGCACAACTGCATCCTTCCATAATACTTTATAGAGTTTTAGCGTTGCTCCAGCAAGCAGCTAAAATCATCCTAGCAATGCTATAGGTGGTAAAGCCAACGAACTATACTGCTGCTACACTCTACAGAAGAATTTGGATCCAAAGCTCAGCGAAGTCAAACGCGAGTGGGCTTCATTGGGCACTGGGTTAGATCCAGCTTGCATAAGGCAGAGAAGCTGCACTCAGGGCCTGGGAAGGAAAGAAGCCCACACAACCCACTCTATAGCAATCAGCTTCTTGGGTACCTACACACAGAATTCTTTCTCAAAATACTATAATCCAAAGGTGAATTCAAGTCTTTCTGTTTTAAGAATTCAAACCTTGTGATAGGTGAACTGAAAGAAGTGCAGAACATAGCATTGCACAATTATCTAATCTGACAGAGTGAACCATATGTGCTCATAGTATGGTAGAAGAATAAATACAAAGTAATATCCCGAATAACTGAAAATCAAAAGAAAAGAAACACCAGAAGGTATTCTTTGAGAAAAATAACCTTCTTGACATCTGAAAACTCTGATCACTGTATGAGTCACTGCAAGTGACTTCTGATGATTCACTGCCATTTTTTAAAACTCAGATAACAATCTCTACTTGTTTCCAAAAACTTTTTTTTTTTTTTTTGCAAAGAAATGGCTTGGGCAGCTTTTCATATCAAAACCTGCAATTTAGTTTGCTTCTTTTTAAACCTCTAAACAGCTGTATTAGCAGGGTGTAGTAGGTTAAGATTGCTTACATTTTTTGCTCCTCATATCTTGGTAGGCCATTTCTAGTACAGAGCAGCAAGACCTTGACTGCTCCATCTCAGACTGTAAATTGCTTGTAATTCCAATGGTGGTGGTCATTTCCTAGGAACTGGTCCAAGGGAACAGAACTCATACTAGTAGACCACTGGAATGCCACCAGATTACATGTCTTGGTTACCAACATGGCCTTACTTACGCAGGAATGTTTAGTCACTTGCTTACACCAGTATCATTGCCTAGACAAAAATAGCTCAGTGGACTTTCAGTCAGGTATGAGAACGTTCCTCCCAGTCAAGCATGAATCCCTTTCCAAATGACATAATATAAACTGAAAAAAAAAATATTTTCCATATCAGAAAGAGACAGTTGTTGATTGTGTGAGTCTAGCTAAATCAAAGTAGTTTGACACATTCAGCGGTGTGGATAAACTATGTGGATAGTTTAACAGCAAAAGACTTGGCTCTATAATTACTATTCCCCTTGACAGTTCCCACAATTTTCTGTCCTAAACCTTTTCTTTCCTCACTGAATTGGTAAAACGTGGTGAAAAAGTGTACCAGCAGTCTCATGGTATGCAGACAAATTTTGGAGGCAACACTTTTGAAAATAGACATTAAACAGTTTTGGAATAACTTTGAATACTTTTGGAAAGTCATACACATTTAATCTGCTGTGCAGATAAATTATTTGAATAAAATAAATTATACACTTCCTCATTTTGACCACAAGAATAATTTTTTTCTGTCTGTTAATTCTGCATCTTATTATAACTCAGTAATATGAAAATTCTGGATGGGGAACATCAATAGTCAGATAATTTTTCCAGTAATTCTGCTCTGATTTTTTTTTTTCTTCTCCAATGCATACATCAATGATTGCAACCACGTGGAAAAAAACCCCAACTTTATTTGTTGCTTGTATCATTGTCGACCCTGTGAACACTCACATTCTATTCCGGTGCAATATTGAAGAGGCTAACTACTAACTAAACCACTCTGTACCTTCTTTGAGCTAATCTGACTTTGTAAAGGAATGCTTAATATATTTCTCACTAAGTCTCAGCAGAGAATCACAGCTACAAGTAAATATTTCCTAAGTTGTTTCTTAGAAATACAATTAGGCCATATGATTGTAAGAGTAGATTGTAAAAATATTCATACTGGGTCAGACCTAAGACCAATCTAGCTCAGTGTTCAACACCTGCATTGGCCACTAGCAAAGATGCTAAGGGGAGGATATAAGGAACAAGGGCAAGTACTGAGTGATGCTCATATGTATCAGCAGTAAAGAATCATCAGTTAGGGGTCTCTTAGTCTGAAACCTTCTGATGGCCACATGCTATGCTGATTTGAATGATCTCTTCTAATTATCTTAATTTTGGTCTTTGTGCTATTCTATGGCACTGTTTTTGCCACAATACGCTTGGGCATCACACGGAAAAAATATTCTCCTTCTCTTAAGCCTGCCATCTGGTCACTTTATGAGGTGCCTCAAGTCCTTGTGTTGTAAGAAGCGAAATAAGGTAAGCTTTTACCAAATGTAAAACCAGTTTACTGTGTCATACTTAATGTATTAGGCAAGTTTGTTTACTTATAAATCAACATAATTGTGCAGGTCCTTACCGAGTTTTCCATTTGTTTTTAATGCTTGTGGACCTGGCAGTTTGTGCCATTTCAGTTACAGTATGGAGATCAACGCTTTTCTGATTCCTATGGGGACATCTGTTCATTAGCACGCAGGGTGGCCAATATCGCTTTAGGTAAAGATCAGCTAGTTCCTCTGTACTACACATTTAGGAAGAATAGCATTGCTTATAAAATGTAACAAATGTTTCCTGGACTCTGGCCAATATATTTTTGATCCTTTCTTGATCTTCATTTTCACTAATCCTTTTCTTTTTATATTCTTGCCTTTTGTTGACATGCCAAAATTCTGTCAGTCTTGTTTCCTCTTTCAAAAAAACGTATTTTTGTTAAGTTGAACTAAGCATTCTACCCTGTTGCCAAGAGCAAATTAAGTTCCCCACACACTGAAATCAAATTCCGTAAAGTGTCAGGGCAATTAGCTCTAATATGTGGTTGCTGTAGCTCTTAATTTTCCCCTTTCAAGGGGTTTTTTTCTCCGTCTTTGTTTCTGAACAGAAGATGTGAGATTCCTTCTTTTGCCTCCTGTAGCCTTTTAGTTCCCAAGCATCCAGCAACCATCCACTGATACTTAGCCAAACCTCACTTTTAATCTATAACCCAAAGGTATCTGAAGTAACAAATTGTTCATTCTTCAACCAGAAAGCTAAGCTGATGGACCAGCCTGCTGGAACTGGAACAAAACTTGAAGAGCAGACTTCTGAAGACCTCTCCCAAGCACCACATTTAAGCGCATCACACGCACACCGAGAGATTTCCCATGAGGACTTAAAACTGGCACAGCTCACCCACATAACAACAGAAGTCTTTCACATCAGAAGTTGTATTCTATGCATTTTTTTTTTTGTCAGGGGTTTGATTCCAACAGGTTCAAGGAGGACAAAATATGACCACATAATTATTCCAAGTAGAGGGAAAGGGAAGGGAAAGGAAAGACCCCATTTCAGAAAGATCAGGACAAACTCCTGCCTGGTATTGCATGGCGGAATGGCACAGCTCTAGCCTAGCCTTCTACATCAGTCTACCATAGGCTTTCCAGTCCAGGCTGCCTTCAGCAGAGAGATTTTTCTTATCCCCTTCTGCAAACCCTTTGTATTGATGCACAGGCAGCATGTGTAAAACAAGGAGTATGACTTCTGTAAGACTTCTCTCTGCTAGCCATACCAAGCACTCTATGGTGAGGAAGGATGTAATCAGAGCCAAGGAAGCAGTTGTTTCAGTTCCAATAAACAGTCATCTTATATAAAAAAAAATCCTGGATGGTTTCCCAATGTCAACTAGATTAGGATCAGCTAATTTGTTCATGAAGAATTTGACAGTTTGAATATTACTCAGTCAGCCACCGTCCTTCTCTTTTCTTCATATCCCCATTTACTTTGGCAGATTTAAATAGTGCACATGATGAAAATGTGTTATAGAAACAGTCATTGTACTATTTTAAACATAACACCAGAAGTCTGAGAAAACCTGCTTGGACTCCAAAGGATATCTATACTCATCTACGAATTGACCAGTCACATTGCAGATGATCTAACGAAGTAACAACTGATTTTAACACATGAAATATGAAATACTCTTTCATTTAAAAAAAATTACTTTTATCCACAGATGCATGCAGAAGTGTTTTCCTGCCTCTCATACTTCTCATTTGCTTATTACTGATCCCTGTCAACATACTACTACTTTAAGCCCAAGAGGTGGGCAAGTTTTCTGTTCCTGTTCTTCCCCCTTTTTATTCCTAGCCATCCCTGCAAGCCTCCTTAGTCTACCTCTTCCTTAATTTGTGTGCAGCTGAGAATCAGATGTCATTGACATTCACTGGGGTCTAGGCAGTAACTGCCCTTCAGTGTTTTGAAAATTCCCTTAAGAATACTATCATGCTAATAACTTAGTCTCTATTTCAAGTTAACGTGGCCACAACAGCATCCGGAAATTCATAGCTAGTCTTCGACATGGCTTGTATGATATCTATTGCAGCCAATTCTCCTGCTCCTTCGGGGCATTTTAAATAATCTGTATGTGGCCAAGGGCAAGAAGCTCAGCACATATCTCCAGAGAATGGGCAGACGGATCCAGTGGAGGATGTAGTGACGGGTGGGATGTGAAACAACTTTTCCTTCAGCTGTCCCACCACTGCCCCGCTGGATGGGCGAAAAAGGACTTAGAGCTAGGTCATGAGGCAGCCTGCATTTAAGCTTCTTCTCCTTTTTATTCTAGGCATTCTGGAGTACATATCAATTCAACCCCAGCAACAAGCCATATTGTGCGATCTCACATTAGCAGCCACATGTGACCTGCTCCCAGTTTCAGGCAGTACAGTAATAGCCACCTTTCTCTATTGTGATTAATGCCAGAACTGCAGCACCTATACTCATAGTGCCTCTAAGAAATGGCTGGGATGTTTGAAGGCAAATCTGATAGCCTGTGAATTCTCACAAAGCCTGAAGTTTCACAGTAACATTCTGCTTCCCTATCTCATTCTTCTCCTATATTCCATGTGTCACTCCTCTTCATCTTTTCATTTTCCATCAGCAGATCTGATTCATGCTCTATTCTATCTCACATGCTTCAGCTTCTTAATCCTCCTTGATCCTCACCCCTGATAAGACTGACTCTTTTATTATTAATGTTATCAAAAGGATGAATTAAAATTAATGCAAGACTTGTAATTCAGCTGCATTGTTGAGGTGAGAAGTCAAGCCAGTCAAAACAGTAAATGAAACATGCTCAAAGGCATATCATGGCAGCTTTTAAAAGAAAACACAGCCTCTTTAGAAAAGCCTAGGCTTCTAAAAAGAAGAGAGAAAGGTGCATGATCATACAAGGGATGATAAGTAGTCACAGAAGCTATTTGTGAAGTGTGTGTGATACTTTTCAAATCTTAGGTCAGTTACATGATACAACTATGGTATTCCTATATCAAGCTTACAAGATAGTCTTCTACAGCAAAAAATAGTGTATTTTTAATATTGTAAATTTAACACCGTTTTCCTAATAATATCAGTCATTTTTTCTATAATTTCCTTATATTAAAAAAAGGCTAAAAATAGAAGTATATTATCCAGTATCTTTGAGTTAGTTCATAATGCCATATAACATATAGCCACTGGCTTTCAGCTTTAAGTGAGATGAAGAGGTCACTTTCTTTTTGAACAATGATTGCAGTCTGTTTCCCACTCCCTTTAGTTCTTGTTGCTTTTGAAATTTTATTTTGCAAATTAAGTAGTACTCAAACTTGTATTTCCTGGCCTTCAGGTTAGGATTTCCACTGCTACAGCAAGCAGTCTTGAAAGGCATATTATTTTATAAGTATTATTTCCACGTATCATCAACTGAGGAAAAATCAGAAAATCTCGGATGGAAAACAGATTTAAATTATCATGAGGCATAAAAGGCAAGGAAAAAAGTAGGTATGAATATATTATAAAGAAGAGGAAAACAAAATGTATATCCATTGCATAGTGTAGGAAAAAGGCATACATGGTTTCACACACACGCAAATATGAAAGATAAATTGCAGTCAGCTGCTTGGAAGAACATATATTTCTACAACAACAGAAGAGTATCGGACAGTACGCAGAAAAAGCAGGTTTAAAATATAGTCAGATGAGTGAATTATGTTCTAGCCAGCAGAGCTAGATGAAAATTACTGTAGACAAAACTAGCAAAACTTGGAAGTAGCCAAACTGGATGATTGCAGAACTAACCAAGATACTTTCCAAATACTAGTGATTTCCTGTGGGAACCTGGGGAGGGCAATGGAGGCTCCAGAAAATGAGAAAGGACAGAGCCTTTTAAAAAGCGAGAGAGGGAGATATGAAGATGCCGAGCACCATAAACTAATCAGTCTATAAAAATCCTGGAACAAATTGCTGAACAATCCATGTAAACTGCCAGAAAGATAATAAAGTGATAAAAACAGGCAACAAGGGTGTGTCAAGAACAGCTCACTTCAAACCAAACGGATTTATTTCTTTGATAGGTAATAAATTTAGTACATAAGAAAGAAGCAGAAGATTCTGTATAATTCAAGTGTATTAAAGATTTGTCATTGTCCACATGGTGTTCTCAAAGGGAAGCAAAATTTTCGTATAGTCGCCATCAGGTATATAAGGTTGGCTTAAATATAGTTTTGAAATCTACTTATCAGTGATTCCTGACCAAATAAAGTATCTCAAGTGGCTGCAATTCTGCCATGAGTCTTCTGAATCAAGTTACATTTGTTTCCATAATGACTTGCACACTACAATAGAAATCACAAATACTTTACTGAAAAGGACCACAGTTCTCACTAATCTTTTGAAACACGAAGAGTCGTCAAAATTTAGTGTGCTGAAAATCAAATAAGAAACTTGAACAATCCTGCACAGGAGCAGAATGCCACAAACACAAAAGAACGAATTATCTGGGCAGTGTGGCAGACCAACAACTAGAGTGCCTCACAAACTGGACAAGAGACAACAATATCACATGACTAGAAAAAAAAAGCAACTATTGGTATGTTCTGTACTGATGAGATTTCTGATGGTGCTCTCCCTATCTTTGCTGATACAATGGGCTCCCAAAAGTATCCTAGTCACATATGTATTGCATACCAGATGTATTCTGATTCCCAGCCCTACTGCAAACTCTAGAAGCCATCCTGGTTCTCCTGTTAAATAAGAGGTTGAAGGATATTCCTTGTGCTGGGAAATTTCGAAGAGGCATATTTTATTGTGAAATTGATAAATGCACCTATGTATCTGGCTCAAAGATGACTTTGGTTAATACAAGTGATAATAGTTTGCAGATGGATGATAAAGTCTTTTGGACAGACTCTGGAAGACTTTACTCACATAGCAGACTGACTGAAATATTTCAAGAAAAAGTTCAACAATAATCTGACAATTGCACTTGTTTTTACTTTAGTGGTGGTGGTCTTCAGAGGATGGTTCCACAATTCCATCATTAATTTACACTCAGGTAATTTTAAAAAAACAGTAGTTCAGATGCCAAGTAGGGAAAACTGGCTATGGCTCGACTTGGAAAAAAGTACATTTGCCTGATTTATCACAGGTTGTGAATCTGGCCCCAGCTGTTCAAATGTTGATATGTCAGTCTGTATTATGTGAATGAATTGGTGCTATTTCATTTGGGAGTATTTTTGAGTTTTGTAACAGTCTCTTTTATTATCTTTTATTGAATAAATCTATTAATCAATTGAATATCGTTTGCTTTTGGTTTCAATGAACATTGTTACATATAACACACGCCTTTATATCAGCCCAACAACGACTGAAGTCAAGCTTAGGAGTGGGATTTCCTTTAGTCACTGTATCATGCTTATCCTTTTTGTTAACTTCAGAGTCAAATCACCTTTGGCTCTCCATCTCTTTATTTTGTTATCACAGACAGCACAGAGAAAAGACTAGGTTTATTTGTGGCCACCGAAACACAATAAAGTTTGATCAAACATAGCTGAATAAAATTGGCGAGCACAGATTTTCTGTATCAAAGACTCAAAAACATGGTCAGTGGTGAACGCCACCACTACATCTTAGCTGAGTACAAGAGTTTCCCTAAAGGCAAGATACTGGCTTTAAGAACAAGGGCATATCAGCTGTATCTTAAAAATTAGTCTCATGCTATTTGGCCCAAAGACTGGACAACTGAACAAAATAAGAGAACGTAGATTAACTTTCAGGTTAGCTGTTTGAGTGTTGTGGGGACTCTATCTCTGCAGGTATCACTTCAGAAAATGTATTTTATTTTTCATAGCAACCACAGTCGGTAGGTACAAGAACAGGATAAAAGGGAGGAAAAAGAAAGCAATATTTGCAGTTGATCTTTTTTTTTTCTGACTTAGCTCTCACGCACAAACGTGATACATTTTTACCAACTGGGAAATTAAGGGCATCCCTCTCGTGAGTCAGATTCTTTTCTTTCTTGTGGATTTCTCTGTTTTCAAAGTTTTGTTTCTTGATTTTGCTTTTAATTCTCTGTGACAGAGGTAAGCTTAGCACCAAAAACGTGACCACTAAATGTGCTTTCTCCTCATCCTATGTTCCTTAGTATTTTTTAACTAAAAAAGTTGCAATTCAGAACATCTTGTTGCTAGTAAGTTTGAACTGAGCAGTTCAGGTCAGTGTTAAGCTTAACTGACTAAACTATAGAGGATAACAAATACATATCTTTCTTATTCATCTTTGGTCAAGGACACAAAACCTCACCAAAGCAGGCTGTATCTCATAAACAGGTAGAGGACTTACTTACCTTTAGTCCTTACAGTTTGAAGATCTTGATGAGCTTTTCTAAAAGAAAATTTATATATGCAAACTTACACTTCACAATTTAACCCTGATGTAACTCATATGGTCCTCCCAAATCACACCAGAAATTAATCAGCCGTACAGAGGTGAGGCTGAAAGGGCTCAAAAGTATTCACTGACTTTGCATGCCTCTGTTTACGGTTGTCTGGCTTTAAACACTTACCAGCAGGTGTCTGAATTAGGCTACCTAAAAAAAGAACAACACAAAATGTGTGGGACTTTTTAGAAAAGATTTCCCCAAGTGACTTGTTCAGGGATTTTGAGCGAGCCAGCACTGAATTCCAAAAAAACAACCAAGGGCCCAATCCAAAATTGACTGAAGGACAAAGTCAGCCTACATGACTCACATCTCTGGAACTGGTAATCAAATGTATACCAGATTGTGTAGTATAATGCATATGTTACAAGGTTCTGAGGCAGAGAGGTGATCATTTTCATATTGAAACTATATATTGCTTTTCTATGCACCTGGCTAGATACTTGGTATACAGACCTTGTCTTTGCTAAAAAGGAGAAGAGGAAAAAAAAAGTAAGTGAAGGCTGGTTTTAATCCACTTCATTCATGATCTATGCTACAGTCCTGAAACCAAGGAAAAAAACATCTTTAATCTTTCTCAACTACTCAAGGAGTGCTGGAAGAATCTATTGTAATCATATTGACTGGTATTTAGAAAGTGTACTTAGCTTTTTTGAGATTTTTTTGACTTTCTGGAGCTAAAAACAAATTTGGAAAACCGGTGTCACTTGGATACCATCCATTCAAGTATTCTGATGCCAGACTTCTACCTCAGTTTTCATCTCCAACAAGTACTTACTACACAACTTTTAAAAATTCAAAACATCTTAAGCTTTTTTAATATTTACAGCTCTATTAAAATCTTTAGCTCCCCTCACTGTCTAGCAGGGCTTAAAATTTCTACTTGTCTTGCCTTCCTCAAGATTTTATCAAAGATTAATCAACATGGCTTCAAATGGATTCTTCTTCTAAATAAAAGTCTGTAATTATTTCTCTAAAGTTACCAGCAGGATATGAAAGTAAAAGATTTTAACAATATAGACAGAAAGCCAGTTTTGGAGAAGTTAGGCTAACCAACTGACACTAGCAGAGTGCAAACAGAGGTGAGAAAGGAGGCCAAATGTACATCAGTTAAATACACCTGTGAGAAAGTAGGTGTGGAGAAGAGTTCACTTAATAAAAAACAGGGAAATGTAGAAGTCTCTCAGACACTGAAAACAGATTATTGAGTTCCCATTCTTCCCCAGCCATCTTGTTGGAAAAAACAGGAGAGTATTTCCTCACGTTTTAGTAAAGGAAGTCGAAGCAGATGATTAACAGGTTTTCTGACTCTTATTACAAAGGTTTGAGTAGAGGAAGAAAATTCCAAGGTCTTGGTTATTATTTGTGTTCAACTAAGCACAGAATCTATCCTCTCTTTGTAAGAGATATTTTTTTCTTTTCCAATGAAACCTTTACTCAAGCAAGGTAATACCTGACTTAACAACCACGGAGTAAAATTCAGTAATTATACATAGGATGGGTAGAAGAGCACTGACATAGAAGAGCACCTGAGCTATAAAGCAACTGAAGGTTAGGTATGAAAGGGACACAGTTAAGCATCTCCACTCCATGCCTTTATTAGCAAGAAGAACATCTCAACAGGCATGGATTTGCCCCATGACATGGTTGATGTTAAGGACCTCATGTCAGGTCATTGACTGTTTCAGGAGGTTTTAATTGCGAGTAGCTGTAGTTTGGCACTAGGTACTGAAATCCAATTAGCCCAGGCAGGCACTAGGTGTGCTCTCCCAAAACACTTCTACCTGAGAGAACGTGCATCCTGTGAGCTCCACAGCCTTTCTGCAATGCGGATTGGAGCAGAACAAGTGGGGCAGGGTGATTGGGGGATTCACTTCAAAGGTGCAACCATAATCTACAGCGAAGACATGGACTGTCCCCTCACCTGGGACCCATCTGGGTGGGCTGGTAGCAGGTGAACCTCCAGCCGGGACACATACCCAGCAGGAGGTAGGTGGAGAAATGCCAAGGCTTTTTGGCCAGGCAAGCTCAGGCATGAGCCAGGCATTGAGCTGTTCAGTCATGTCCACACTGAAGCATCTCTTACACAAGCAGAGAGAAACAAAAGCTCAGGGTTCTGACGAATTTCAGGCCACATCCAGCCAGGACCATGTTTCTTTAAAGTACTGCTTTGTTGCCTAAATAACATTTTAGGGACCTGTATAGCACTTTAAGTAATTTGCCTGAAGCCACCACAGCCATTTGTGGCAGAACAGGGAAATGCACCTTCATCCCCAGAGGCTCTGGCTAACACCATAACCGCACCAACGTCCTTCCTCTTTTCTCCTTCCTCCTGGCTGGTCAGACTCAGCTTAAATTGACACAGCAGAACAGAGGGATAGGGCCTTGAGAGGCACTGCAATAAGACAGCTTTTCCTGAAAGGGAGGCACTTTGATCACAAAAGAAAAGTCTCCATGGCATGTAACAAGGTGCACAGAGCCCACAGTTGTCTACCCAGTATGAAATTGTTGCGGCAGTATGAAATGAGAGATAGTGGTGGAGATGAAAGAGGAAAAGATGTGATGAGATAAAAAGAAAAGCTAAGGAAGATACACATTTATTCAAAAGAAAATAAATTTGCTCATTATCATCTTATTTCACTCAATGGCAAAATTTCGACTCACTTCAACAGGACAACTGGCTGACAAGTCACACGCAGGACTAAAGAAAGCAGGACACAGATGTTCAAATTAGAACTGTCACTCCCTTTGAGTCTCTGAGATGCCAACATTTTATTTCATCCCAAATCAGCAAAAAAAAAAAAATATTAGATTTTTTCTTCAAATTGAAATATACTGTATTAGTTTTGATTAAGTAACAATATTTATTTTAGGCCTTGAGGTTTTGGTTAATTCTACAATAGAAAAAACTACAATAGTTAGTGCAGAATGCCCTGCACATTTAGCACATCAATGTATATAATATGGAAATTGAAATGATAGATCATCTTGGTAATTTCTTGAAAAGTATTACAAAAATCAGTACATACACGTGAATTTTTTTTTGTTTGATTGAACAAGCACTTCAAGATTGCCGCCTAACTTTCTATCAATTACTTTTCACAGGCTGTACTTGCATGAACAGGAATTTGACTCTCAAAGCAAGAAGCTTGAATTTTCAAAACTCAAGCAAGTTACCATGCTCAAAATCTTGCTCCTCCTGATGGAAAAACCTGGCCAATTAGTTTTAGTGAAACTATGATAGCATCCATTATCTTTCACAAGCTTTGGGTCAAGCCTTTGGAGAAAAATCTTTGATTATATCTTTCATCACAGTACTAATCTAAGGAGATGGAAATTAATAAAAAATAATTAATAGGGTTTTTTTTCTCAAGGCTTGTTCTAACCTGTTTAGTTCAATTTAGTCAAATATTTAATTTGTAATGCTTTATTTATTAGGTGTAAAAATTGTGAAATCTAAAAATAATTTAAAAAATAAGATTAATGGAATATTTTTCTCTGTGTTTATAAGCTGTTCAACAATTCACATTTTCTAGTTACAATGCCAGAGGAACATGCTGTATTTTTTCACTGCGCATGCAGAAGCAGCAATGTATACGTGAATTGTTGCCAAATATTCTGATGTATACATTTTCTTGTGGATTGTTTGCAAAAGTAATACAAGACCTCGTTGAATTAATAATCTCCCATTCTATCCTTTATACTAATAAATCATGGAAAAAAAGACAGTATCTCACAAAAATAATATGGAATAAGATGTGGCCCTGTTTTTTCCAACTATGTAGGGGTTTCTTTATCAGGATCAAGTCTGAATTCCTACAGGAGAGTACAAATGTGCCAGCTCTATTCCCAAATGGTTCGGTCAGTGCACCGAAGAGGACTAGTGGTGGTTTTACGGCTCTACCATTAGGATGGAAATTTAACATGGTTCTTATTTAAGAGTACAGCAAACCTTCTTAAGAGATGTGGGAGAAAGTATTTGTAGGAAGACCAAGCCACAGCAAGCAGCTTAAGATAGCTCCTGCTCTGCTAAATGTTTCCTTACACAGGGCTGCTGATGTCCCTCCAGAACCCCACTGCCAGTGATGCTGTGCAAGCTGACACGGTTTCATTCATATGCCATAACCTGTAGAGTCTTAATTCCTGTTGCCTCACTGTGGCTTGAAAAGCAGAAGAAAAGGACATCATGTAGGAAGTTGCTTACAATCATTCTGCTATGTTCTATGAGATTAAATGAGGGGAATTCCCGTCGAGGTGAAGTAGAAAGCACACCTGTAAAGACTGAACATCAGCGATAATTTGGCATAGCCTCCTTCCTGCTCCAAAACCTGCTGGAATGTTTTTCACTTTTTTCAAACTCTCTTTTGTGTTACAATTGGAAAACAATACACAATTTTAAAGCTGCTAAGCTGTACTTTCCCACCTGCTCACGTCTTAACATGACTGGACTATTTTTGGTTTAGAAAAACTGAAGAACTCTTTTTATACCTCTCCACGTCTTTACCTTTCAGTCTTGTTCTATGATTTATTTTCCCTCACTCTGTCTTTCTCTATCATGTGTCATTGTGTTGAGACTCTTTAAAAACTGTCACACCCTCCGTACTTCACTGGGATAGCTTGGTCTTTTCTCATGTTTGGATCACTCACTTGGATGTCACTCTGCTGATAGAAGCCCAGAGTGCTGAAGGGAGATAAAAAACATTTCTCCTATGTGAAATAACGGTTGCATAAGAGTTGACCAAAATACGTTCTGAAAGGGCCTGATCTAATATCCCCTGCAATCAATGGAAGGCCTTTAACTGACTTCAGCAGGTCTCAGATAAGGACTCACATTAATATTATTACCATTATCATTTGTAACGGAGGCTCTGAGCTTTGCTGTACAGTATGTTTTGTAGGAACAAGAAACAAATATGGTATGGTATGTTTCTCTCTGTTTTTTTTCTAAAAAAATATTAATTTAATGCAACTTTTTCTTGCTTTGTTTTATTTGCTGCTTTTATGAATCAGATGTTCCTTCGTAAGAGGTACTCCATGTGTTTTGAGATCTCTCAAGCCTCAGTAGAAAGATAAGAATATTAAAAATCAAAAAGAAAGTTTTTCTTGTAAATAGTTTAGGCATTTGCGGTGATTAAATTTTAAAGAAAAAAAAGCTTCAGAATAATTTAGATGGAAGAAGAAGTCCCACCTCATTTAACTGAGTCTCACTTGCATGGGTGACACTGATATTGTTGCATTATATTCCAGGAAGAAACAGACCTAAATATCTGATACAAAAACCTAAGCTGAACTTTCTCAGGCTGGAGATGTTGAAGGCTTTAAAAAAGGCATAAGTACCGTTCCCTTTTAAAAAATTGCCAAATACTATGTAATAAAATCTGTAGATGTCAGAAAAATTAATAGAGTTGTCTCTGGTCTTGCTGACCTTCACAGTGTGGAAACAGGGAGGTGGAGCAGGAGAAACTGTTCTAAAAGAAAGCTATCTCTCAGAGAGTTTTTTGCTTCAGTAATTTTCCATTTGATATATATCAGGATTGTTTCAGTGACTCTCATGAACTTTAATGGATTAAATTTTGAACTGTCCTCTAAGGAATGGAAATGTTACACCCCTTCTAACTGTCTTTAAGCTGGACCTGCTGAAGCTAGGTGAGATGCTTTGGGTCATGCAACAGATCAACGGCAGCATGCAGTCCTCATAAGCTCTTAGTCTGACAAGTGAGCCCAGCAAGATCGCACTTGAGGAAGTTGTACCTATGTGATTTGCTGTTAGCCGTTGCTCTTGAAGTCATCGCATCCAGGACTGAGCTTCCTGTTATATTCTGGGCTTTGTCATACTCTCATTCAGATGATTAAAAAAAGCCTTTTGACTCTGCTGTAAACAGAAGCAAGCATAAGGCATCATGCAAGGAGCCTCTTCAAGAACTAACAGCTAAATTCAGGGCTGTATCAGAGTCTGAACTTTGCTAAACTGACATTACATATACAGGCATGTACATAGTTATTTCTATCAGTATCTAAAAACGTGTTTCTCACACTACTATACTCTTTTATCTCCTCTCCCTGATTTGTTACATACCTCACCCACCATCTCTGCTACTCTAAAGTTTAAGAGAGCTTTTAAAATTGTAGTTTGTATGCCCAAACTTCAATACAGGAATGAAGAAACTAATCAATAAACACTTAAGTCAGCCACTTCTTATCTCTAAGAAGTATCTAGTAACTTCTACAAGTACTTTGGCTTGTAGATTTCACTAGTTCAGTATATTGAGAAATGTATGTAACTGGGGAGTTTAAATGAATGTAAAGAGTATTATTTATATATCACTAGTGACAGTTTTCTGTATTAAAAATTATACAGTTTTAAAATTGCTTTTCCAGTTAAATTGATGCAGCAAAATTAATTCATATGTTTGAATCATATAAATTTTATCCCAAATGGATAGTTAAGGTTAAATTAATACAGGTCAGGCTGAACAAAAACAATATAATTTATACCATGTTTTGCACTGTTTTCATTAACTTCCTTTCCAGGGTGATTTCAAGATAAACAACTTTCACTTTGGTAAAGATGAAAACCTAAGTCTGGCCTTTGTACTCTGAAACACTAAAATGCTGGCAAAGTTAATAATAGCCAGAATAGAAAGAATTCTCACACGTGGCTAACAAGTTTTAATACAAGAACAGTTAAAGGCAGGGGAGAGATCCCTCAGTTTGCAATATGGTAGGAATGGGAGAATATTGGTTTGCTAATCACAGCTTTCCTAAAAAAGGGGAGGAGGGGAAAGATGAAAGCCTTGAAAGCCTCAGGAAACTTAACTATAACTTTATGTCCAAATAAAGCCTTTATACGATGGTAATACTGCCAAAGGGAGACTGCAAAGTATTTGCCAAGAGTAAGTTTATGAGAATAATTAAATTTGAGACAACCTGGCAATTGTTATTTCTGAAAAGGATTGATGGATAGCTTTCTAGTAATCTAAAAATAGCAGACTAAAGAACACAACTGAGATGACCCTAAGAAATAAGAAGTCGGCCATTTAACAAAGTATTTGAGACAAACATTATGATCACAGAAGTGCTAGATGTGAAATATAGGAAATTCCAGAGGAAGGATCATTTTTCAGTTGTGTGCTGAGTAAAAGACACCCAGGAGGAGCAGGCAGAGCCATTCTTCCCAGGCTCTATTACTTGTGTTGGTAAGTCTGATGAACCCTGGAAAGTGGATTTCCTACTTCATGGTAAGCACATAAGATTTAAAACAAGCCCGGTGTTTCTATTGTCAGAGCTCGTACGAAATGATCTTCACTACTAATTCAAAGCCAAATAAACTGCTGTTGCCTTCCGTAGTTCAGTGGGAGAACTGGATTGAAAGGGCAATTTACAGAGGAGACAACACACAGTGGCAGTTTGTTGAGACCCAGAGTGTATGGGAAGAGTCTGAGCTCTGATGAACTGTAGAACAATGCAGCTGATACAGAAGTTCAAAGGGAGCATCTGAAGAATATGGGTCTCTTGAAATAAGAGGCAAGGAGGATGAAAAACTGGAGAGGCAATCCACTTGTAGCAGTGATACTGAGCATGAAATCTCATTTCTCAAAAACGTCAGGATGATCTAGCCAAGAGCCACAGTAACAGACGCTGCAGGATGAAACACAGCATACATCTACAGCAAAAACAAACTTAAAAAATCCTGGTAGGACCTCAACATGTCTAGGTGACCTTGCTTCCAAGGCAGGCAGATATGTTCCTCTAAGATGTGGTATTGCACATGAACTCGAGCAGAGCTTCCTTCTTGCAAATAGTGCTTATTTTCAGATTTACTTCTAATTTTGAAATTAATCTTTTGGTACTGTCAGTATTTCCCCTCTTCCATCACAAGAGGGTAATTGAGGGAGGCCTGAGTTTTTCATACTTCTGTACTCAGTCCATGTGCTTACTCAAAAGGAAGTCAAGAAGATTTGAGTGTTTCATTAAGGTTCGTAAGGGTACAAGTGTTTCCCTGATTCAGGACCTGCATTACTATTACTAATTCAGAGACTGCAGGAGACAACTGCAAGTGGAGAGCATCTTCCTCACGCAAAGGGAAGCAGTTGGTGTTTCACGCTGCTCTCCTGTGAAATGAGACCAGTGGAAGACGCTAGTTCTACAAATTAATCTTTTGTGAATTTCAGTGTTGCCTACATGAGATCATTCTCCCCAGTCAGCTCATCTCTATCAGAAAGGAATATAGAATGGTGGGGCATTTCCAACGCTCATAAAAAATAGTGTAGTGTGCCAAATTGCCTGAAAATGTTTCTTGTAAAACAAAGAATATTCTTGGTATTGCTACTCCCCATGTAAGAGTAAAACAGTCCTCTTTCTTCTCTTATATGAAACCATGTGAAGATTTTATGACTCGTTCCTTACATAAGATTTCTGCTAACAGACTTTTCGGGTAAATTGCTTCAAAGACAGGCATGACCTCCTCCTAGGGAAAGTTTTGATAACAATGGATACCCCAAGTTCTCATCCGGTTACAGAAACAAAAATCTCAATATATTTATCCCGTGGAAGAAAGCACAGACACCATAGGGTCAGGGAAATCTACAGGCCATTGACTTTTGGAACTACATTTGCCTGACCAGAAACTTACAGAGTAGAACAAATAGTCACAAAATACCCCCTGCCTTTTCAAACAGTAGTGAATCTCTAGCTACAAGAAAAAAAAAAAAAAAGAGTAAATAAATGTATTCTTTTGTAGGTTTAGGGTAATCCCTAAAACCTGGAGAGGAAACTGAAAATAGAAGACAGGATGGCCCTGAGGCTTTTAGAAACTGCTGAAAAAACCCACTGTTTCTAGAGTAGCCTACAGCATGTAAAAAAGCCAGAGAATCTCTGAATTCTGACACTTTAGTAAGACAGTAAAAAAAACAAAAAAAAAGGGGAGGAGGGTGATTTTCTGATAATACCAGCATTGTCTGAGGAAGACCCAAAAAGTGGGTATCAATCTTTGTGCACTAGAGCCAGCTGGGCTAGAATATTAGCCAAAATACTTATGAACTGTGTAGTTGCCAAGTACAAATAAAATGTCACTGGGAAGGTTAAGAGTATGTTTGCTTACTGGGGAATTCCAGAGGAACTATTATTAAAAATAAAAAAAAAAGGACCATGGTTTATAGGGCAAGGCTTCAAAGATTTTTTGGCAAGATACAATTTCTATCGCATTATCACCAGCCCTCAATATCCTTAAGCAAAGGCAGAGACTGGAAGAAATGTGCCGACAAGATGATCCTTCCTTGGCACAATTATGTACAGATCAGCTCCTGTTATGTCAGCTAAATAAAACAGACTTTGCAGAGAAGCACTTGCCATCTCAGTGACTGATGCTTGTAGAATATCTGTCTATCTGTCTATCTATCTACCTATCTATCTATCTAACTATAAAAGATAAAGCTTCTACAGAGTATATTATGACAATGCTTAGCTGGGAATTTATATGAGAAGCAAAGGTGAACACTGTCTTCTAAATCACAGGGAAATTTTTCACAGCAAATCATGTGAGTGATTTTCTACAACAGAAGCTGAAATACTATCAGGGGTACCTAAAACCACATTTAAACAGAAACAGCAACTTTGCCTCTATTGCTTGGAAAGCCAAGAGATGTCTGAGGTTAAAAAAAATCACCTGATTTGCAACAGAAGCAACTTCTGATTGTGTGAAAATAGGTTTAATATATATCTACTTCAGTTTAATATTTTTGTCCCTTGCAATTGCATAGTTAAAGGAATTTGTGCAGTGTGAACTGATGCAGGATTTATGCCTGTGTTTAAAGCAGCCTGAAGGAGCAGCTCCTGTAATCAGGTCATGGCATTCATTTGGCTAAGTCTGAAAACTAGAGATGAACCATTTAAAAATGATCATTGACAACTTTATAATTTATACTGGAGACAGTAAAAAAGTTTCTCAGTCCTGTCCAAATTTTTCCAGAACTACATTTCTTCTAAACCAGAGTAAATGCTTTCAGCTTCATTCTTCACCTCTAGAAGGCACTGGCACCTCAGATGAGTGAATTCGAGTGTGTGTGAGATTTAACACATCTAAGGTCATTTTTAATTCCCTTTCTTGTTTAATCAGATAGATCCTACATGTCATTTGCCACAGCTCCATAATGGCACTTAACTGGTGTGTTGCCACTGCTGAATTCTAGTATCTCACCCAAAGAGCTGAGTCCCACTCTCCAGTTACGTTTGGGCAGAGAGTAGGAGTAAAAGCAGACATTGGCCTCCTCATCAAATTAAAACAACATCTGACAAGTGATAGAACAGTAAGGATGAGTGTTTTACTAATTCATATGCATCCTCCAGCAATTTAGCTGGTTCCCTAATTGTCTTCTTTAAGAAAAGCGAGTTGCCTCTACTTGTCTTCTATTTCTACCCACTAAGCACTAAAGATCCAACTAGTTTTTATTTTTCTCAGTGCTACTAAAGATACTTTTACCTGCTTTCTTTTTTCTTTTGTTTTGCACAGCAAACACACCCAGTGCAAGGCTGCCTCTCTGTTAGTGACGAATTTACAGAGTCAGATAGTCAAGGAGATGAAATTGTTCTGTAATTTTTCTTATGTAAAGTAGATGTATTTAAAAAAATTACTCCCCGGAGGAACTACAGTCGTACCTGCATTTCTAAAGAAAAGGGAATATCCCTGAAAACTGCAATTTACCTAAAACAGGAACAATTTTTTTTAATTAAAGTTCCATGTGAAAACATAGAGAGGCAAGGTACTAAGAAATCAGGTATGACTGCAAGTGAAAAAAGATGAACCGAGCACAACAGAATGACTATAGCTATGATTTATTCTTAATGAACCAACTAGTAAATATTTTATTACAGACTTATGACTAAAAGGTGACTAAGTAAAGGAAATTTTTTCCGGTAATAATGTTGCATGACAAGACCTTTGCCCGGTTTTCACAGGAAAGAAAAAAAGAAAGAAATATCCAACTTTAACCTAAATGAACAGACCAGAAAACCTGTCTTTGGCTGCATCTGATTCTAATCTAGCAAGAATATCATCATCAAACTGAAGTACAAACAATTGTCCCCACAGCAAATTCACCTCTGACAAGAAGTTAAGCACACTTGATGCTCAGTTTCTGTAGCATCTCCAAAAATAACTGAGGAATCAGTACCCAGCAGATGACCTGGTGGTTCAACAGGCTGATGATGGGCCATCTTCTTTTTCACAGCCCTTTGTGTTCCACAGTGCTGACAACACTAGAGCTTGTTTTCGTCTGTATACTCTCCAGTTATGACTCAGAAGACATATGGAGAATAGATATGTGTACTACCAAGATTCAATATTTAAAGTCACTATTCTGTTCGTAACCACACTGAAAAAAAATAACCAAAAAAACCCCAACAACCCATACAACAAAAATGTGCTAAACTGAAAAAACCTGCCACTAATAGTTATTTAAATTGTTAGCTGGTCATCTGGTCTCTAAATTCAGTGAAAGGGGAAAAGTGCTTGATTTACAAGTATGAAAAATGACCATTTTGGAAAAACTCTTAGATTCACAAACTTGAACTCTGAACATCATATATTTTACAAATGAGAAACTCTAAGTTTGTGGCAGCTGAACATATGACCCAAATATATTGGTTACCATTAAAAAAAAGAAAAAAGAAAAGATTTCAATTTTTTATGGAGACTTTTGCAGCATAATAGGCCTGTCAAATAAGAAGTGCCTATAAACAGGAGAATAGGCACTTGTGAAGTTCACCTTTGAAGCTATATGCATAATATGGCTATTTGCTGGGCAATCTGTAATTCATACTAGAAAGCAACAGTAGATGGCCTACTTTTCACAAAAAGTGAGAGCTGGAGAAAATCGCATTGTGCCATAGGAAGGGGAAGCACAGGCACAGCCTTCATTATTAATTGGCATGCACAGAAAGAGCAAGCAGAAACAAGACTAGTGAAAGAAAGAAGGGAATTCTCCCCGGAAACATATGGGAAGCACAAAACAGAAGTAATAAAACATTAAAGAATAGGGATACAAACATCACTGTGTCCAGAAAGTGCAATCATTAGTAATTAATGTAATGAAAGCACTGCAAGTGTAAATGCAAGTTAATGGCTTCTTTTACACATGTGAGAGAGTGCACCTCAGAAGACCAGGGTACCTAAATAAGAAATGTATGAAAGAGTCTTCCAAGTATCATTTTCTATATAACTCACCAGTCTTCACTAAAGGGAGAAGGAAAGCACAGAAAATTCCACTTTGACACCTGTCTTTTAAGTCTGTTTTCATTTTCACAATTTATCTTTGCAGTTGCTGCACAGCAGAGCTCCCAAAACCAAGCCCTGTCAGCAAGCCACTCTAGCCACAGACCTGGTTTTCCACTTGCTTATGTCACTGGTCCACTGGACCAATTCTTTGTT
This sequence comes from Dromococcyx pavoninus, assembly GCA_033558185.1. Taxonomy (NCBI): domain Eukaryota; kingdom Metazoa; phylum Chordata; class Aves; order Cuculiformes; family Neomorphidae; genus Dromococcyx; species Dromococcyx pavoninus. Next base: position 482,944 of record JAUMJL010000722.1, read on the forward strand.
ATAATTAGTCTCCAAGGCTGATTTTCAGGCCATGTAAACCCAATGCAGGCCCAAATTGCTAAAGAAAACTAAGTACCCAGCTACTGTTTAGATGTCCTCTGCTCAGGAAGCTGAGTATAAGCCTATTCAATACTTTTGACTGTCCTTTTCCTATCTGGTTGAGCTCACACACCACACATTTCCAAATGTTGTCAATTGACAACTACAACGTACCTCAGGAAATATTTTTGCAGGTCCCCGAAGCATTTCCAACCCTGGAAAACCAGTGCATATAAAATAATGTAGATGCAACGTTACACACAATTTGAAGAGTTATTGCTAAAAAACATTTGGTGAACACATTTTCAAGCGGGATACACAAAGATTGTTGGACACAAATAATCAGTAATAGCATAGTGATTGCTTCAGAATTGTCTAAGCAATAACAATCACCTATTTAACCACTTTATCTTTCTTCTAGTTAGGATCCAGCAAATTTCTTTCAAAACTAATAGTGTGATGTAGGAGTAGCTTAATTGAATTAAACAGCAGCACTTATGGGCACAAGGAAGACAGGAAGGAGCACAGGAGTATTATTTGTGTAGCCAACCTTTCTGCAAACATAATTTGACTAGCTCTTGAACCACAGTAGGTGACAAGGGTTCAAAGGAGGTGATTAATTCTGTTTTGACCTGAAAAAAAAATTAATTTTCTTGGCAATCTTTTGGCACCTCCTACTGACTAATACAGAAAGGAGTGACACAGGGCCTGAGGATGTAAAACAAATGTAGTGAGAAATTAAAAGTTTTGCTATCTAGCCTACATTAGGCTACCACAGCGATAGGGACAGTGAAAGAAAATGAAAAAAGAAGGGAGGGATTGACTCCACTTCACAATATTCAGTTAGTCCAAGACTGGGAGAAAGTTTGAGAGGAGGAAGGTTATAAACCTATAAAATATTGGACTTTAATAAGATTATAATGGACGAGGTGGGAAATAGGCATTTGTGTGCAAATTGTAAATGTCCATGACAAGTCTATCAGATGGGGTTAAAAATGGATTAAACTATAAAAGAAAAGCTGTAGGAAAAGACTGCAGCCAGTGAGATAGGACAATGGAAGGAGACACATCTCTTTTGCATACCTTCCAATACAAGAAGAAATTGATGACTTTTATAGACAATGGGTTTGACAACACAAGAGGCTGTCCCTCCTTTTATTTAAACTGGTATAAATCAAATGTATTTCCTTCTGATGTGTCAAAGTCAATAAAACAAGATGGGAGAAAGGGGGAAACAAGCCTCCTCAGTGGCGTGACCATGAAAAAAAGGGTAAATGCAAGCAGTTGGTGTCTATGGGACATTGTTACGTTCTGCATTGCACAAGTAAGTGGCTAAACTCATTTACAGGTGTTTACCCTCAAGTACACTACTATGGTTTATAGATTAAGCTCTGCTTTTGGATGCAGATGGGTAAACCTGAAGTATCTCAAGAAATATCAGTGGGGTCACTTTGGATTTACAAGAGCAAAAATGGGAGAGAAGCAACAGGCTGAGTCCTCTGGTAAACTGGTACAAAGGTGCACCTCTCTCAGAGGACACTTTTAAAAGGAGGAACAGAACAAAAGCCTCTCTGCTTGCCAGCCAGGCATACATTATAGTAACCACACCCTTCAAGGTAAACCATGTACACAGAGCAAATCACTTCTTTTGTGAACAGGGTTTACTTTATCATTTTGAAAGGCATGTTGCTGTTTCTTGACATATTAGCATGCTTAAATGAATCATTTCAGAAAATAAACTTATTTGCCTGTGTTTGCATTTATTTGTCCTCTCCTCTGTTATTAATCAAATTTGTCTGATATTTTTATCACATTGTGTTGTAAATAAATACTACAATTGCATTTGAAATACTAGATTCTAGCAATAAAAGAAAGGCAAGAATTCACACAGACAAGAGTAGGTAGAAATTATGTATTGCTCCAGGTACGCTGATAACATACAATGTCAATCCTTCTCCATATTGTTAATTTTCTATTGCTTTGAATGTCAGTGCCCTGCTACGGGTTAAGAGGCTGGAGCTGCATATGCAACAAATGCTTCTTACTGGTAGTACTCTGCTTAAAAAACAAAAAAAAGATAATTTTGTGAGATGATACATGTTTTTACTTGGAAAGGGACTTGTTTTCATAGGGGGCACTACGCTCAGAGCACCACCAAGCTCACTGCACTTGGGCAGCCAACTCGATGTGAGGTTCTGCTGATGTCTAAGGAACTGGTGCCACTTGCCCCAAGCCTCATTTTGCACCTACTATACCATGCCATTTCAGAACAAATGAAATAATAGCTTTTGTACAACATATGTTCTGTTCCTACAGTACTCTATTTTTGCAGTTGGAAGGCCTCAGGCATTGCTCTCCTTCCAAGCCATACACAAACAAAGAGGGTTTACCACAAAAAAAAAAGAGCCTCTGCTGAAAAGTGTAAGGTTTACCTTTGCTCCCTCACTCAAGATCCTAATTTCACCAAGTTAGGTCCATTCCTTTCATTCTATGTTATATAGCTATAACCTACAGCTTTCTCCCAGCAGCTGCACAGGTCCCTCTTGATTTTCCCTGACCTTTTAAACCAACCGGATCATCGAAGACTTTACTATCAGGAAAATCCAGATTTTACACCAGAAATGAAATAGATCTCTTATTCTGCTGATAATCTGTTTCATATAAAATTTCAATTGATTCAGTCTAACCTTATCACTGGATTCTTATTGATACCAGATCTGGGCTAAGGTCAACTATACTCTGAAAATAAATAAGCAAAAAGAAATAATGCATTCAACTGGTAAGTCTGAATTTTTGCTGTCTTATTGCCATTCTATAGCAGAACACACTGCAGATTTTCAGTATAGGGACTCCGGTATAATCACAGGGTGATGACAGTCTAGTGAGCTCTAGAACTGCATGCACTGAAACCAGGTTTGCAGACCTGAAAATCTAAGCTATGCCATCTACACAGCTGGACTAGGTCCTGGCAGAACACCTCCTTCTTTCTTTAAGCACATGGGTGTTCTGCAAAGTCTGACAGGGAACCACAATCTTGTCCTGCAGCCAGTGTACGAAAGATCACAGCCCATACCATTGCTGCCTGTATGGTTCAGCCAGGAAGGGCTCTGCTTAGCCTAGGGGGAATCTCGTTTCCAGCTGCTGAAACAGTTTCTTTTCAGCTCATTACCCTTTCTTTGGGTTTTTCGGCCTGGATGCAAGAGGAAAAAAATGGATGTAATGATTTGGAGATAACCACATCTCCAGCTGCCCCACAGTTGCCAACTCTTTTGGCCCTAGCCAGGTCCACACAACGTCCATTTTCAGTAGGGCAGGTGGTTGCCACTCACACCTACATGTCTACTGTTCCTGGAGACCCAGCACACGTGCAAATCTGGGTGGCAACACATTCGGCTACCTTTGAGGTAAGTACCCCTCAGGAAGGCAATAGTGCAGCCACCCGGATGGCTCTCATGCTCTTCACAGTTTACTGGAACAAAAATATTGGTGCACATTGTTGGCCATAACTTATATCCACAGGTAGGTGGCTGAATATGTGGCTCTAAGTGACTTGGTATGTGATACAAGCAGCATTAAAGCCCAGTCTCCTGCCTCCCTCCCCAGAGTTTTTAATCAACCTTCTTATCTTCTTTGATGAGGCACTTATGTTAGGAAATCTTCATTAAAGGAAAACATACGTTTTTATTTTGCTTCAAATGCATTAAAAATAATTCTAGCCAAAATATCAAAAAAATTTCGATTTTCAATGATAAAAATACCACAACTGCATTTGAAACTTTACACTAAGTACAGTCTAAAAGTGAAACTAAAAAAGTGAAAGTTGCTGCTTGTTTTTACTGCTTAAGCTGAGAGAAATGCAGAATGAAAACAAAAAAGCACATATTAATATGCATTTATAAAAATGCTTCCAACACCCTAAGATGCTTTTAGATGAGAGGGAAAGAAAGGTGACTTTTTATAACGCTTGTGACAGAAAAAAAGGGGGTACTTGTGCTCATGTAACTAGTTAGACACTGATTTCACAGTATTCCTTGCAGATTCTGTGATAAACTCAGCAAAAGTAGGATCACCACATAGGTAGTGATTGGTGCTGGGATTTTCCAAAGTCTAAAAAAAAGCTCTATCCGTTTTGAAAACGCCAGTGTTCAGGCTCAGTCTTCTTCTCTCATCTAAATTTCCTTCATGATTCCTTTTCTATTTGCTTATGCCTAGTTAACTAATGCTGGCAATACTCAGCCCAAGTCATGCCAGCTAAACAGCAGATTGCAACAGGAGAACATAAGGATAAAGACAACAAGTTTTGTATCTGATGTTTAACTAAGATTCTTGAAACTTTCTTCACATGCTTTTAACTCCATGTTGAGGTTTGTGTTTGTAGTGAAGGTGCAGGAAACCAAGTAATTCAACGTGCATTTACCATTTATATAATTACCTTCATTAAATTGCTTTTATAATTTGTGTAAGTAAAAGATCACCAGAACATGCAGTTACACTGTTTACAATTACTCTGTCAGTTGATGCAATTACTATAAATAGGCTCAGAGACATCACTAATTAATGAAGTTGGAAGAGTAATATAAGAAGTAGTCTGCTACTGCACATGTAGGGCATATTATCCCTAAGTTCAGATGCAGAAGGGTGATTTCTTTTTCTTTAGGGCTTTGGCAAGGATATATTATAAAGACCCCTCACACCCCAAATTGCCTCAGGCTACAGACGCTCGGGAAAGAAAACAAAATAGTACAGTCATGGTTCATTTTTTAGCTAAATTTTAAGCATTAAGAATGAAGCAAAACGAGTGGAGTGCATGCAAACACCTTACTAATTTCAGTAGGTTTTAAATATACAGACTTGGCAAAGACTGATCTTTAAACCTGGAATGGAGGTATCATTTCCCTCTTTATTTTGAAGCCAGTAAAAATATGTTCTATTTGCAATTTTAAGTATTCTTATAAAATAAATGTAGGGGTTTTTTTCAGTCTACGAAGAAAAAAGGTATTTATTCACAGTCACTTGACAAGAAATGTCGTCTTACAGAAAACCTTCAGAAGAAAATTGTGCATGTTAACAGTTCTTTTGAGAGCAATAATAGATATTCTTTGCATTTATTCATCAAATTTACATCCAAATTGGAAAGATGAGGGATTTGTCTTGGTTAACACTGAAATATTTGCAAAAATCAACAAGGGAAAATGTTCCCCACAGAAGCAGGAAGAGATAACCTTGCACGGTTTTGTTTGTACCTCTGTGGGAAACTATAGGCAACATGACCACATCGTTTCAGTGGAATGCACATTTTCATTCCCGGAGTAAGTAGTACCTACCCTTAACAGCAGATCCAATGAATCCTGTCATAGCCTTACAGCTGCATTGCCTACAGGCCCAGCTTCAGCCCTCCTATGGACATAAGCAATACTTGCCAACGGAATGGCACTCAGAAATCTCTTACTTCTAAATAGCTTTCTGCAAAGGATTTGGAATTAGATTCTGACAGAACTGTACAGGTATAGTTCTCATTATCAGTAATGAAAGCAACATTTTACACACACACAAAAATTATGCTCTTGCAGACTATTATCAGCTTTCATTCTGCACCAGTTACTTTATTTTCCAAAGAAATGAAACGTAACTTCCCCAACACCTGGCAACACTGGCCAGCTACAGTGTGGACACTGAGGTGACTTTCCATGTTTTCTATGGCCTTCTGATAACCTTCATTCCCCAGAACATCTTCACCAGAAAATAGCCCAAAGAATCTGATGGGTCTGAATAGCCTTATTCTCTGCTGATTCCAGTACACACTTTATAAAGTTGACAAGGTGTAGGAGACAGCTGAACTAGTTCTTCCAAAACTGTTAACACTAAGTAAGGTCCCCACTTCCTAGCAGAGAAATGCTTTGCCACAACGCGAAGATGTGACCATACAAAGCAACTCCACCCTACGCTGATGCTGGTCCAGGAGTGCAGCAGATCCATTTTCCAGATAGGCAAACGGAGGCTGGGAGGGACAGCAGCTCATGTTGGAGGTGTGGGTAAGGGAAAAAGAGGAACGACACGCATCCTCTGGCAAAAGTGGTGCGAAGTGCTGTCCCAAGAAGAACTTGGGGAGAGAGCCTGGTCCATCCCTGCGCTGCCAGCGCCGATGGATCCCGTTAGAGGACACACGGAGCCTACGGAACATGAAGGACCCGACGGGGCGGTGGCGTGGGCTGCACTGTGCCCCACGCACGTCCCCGGCCCCCAGTACCTCGGGGGGCAGCGAGCCCTAAGGAGCCCGCCCGGTGTCCCCGGGCGCAGCGCCGCGGGCCCGGGAGCGGCCCCGCCCCGGCTCGGCCCGCCCCGGCGGCACCCATTGATGAAGCCGCGGCCCTTTGAGGACAAGGCGAGCGCGCCGAAACCACTGCTGCAAAGCCTCGATTCTTCAAGCAGCAGCAGCGCAGCCTGGGAACTTTGCATGTTTCGCCATTTTTTCACATCCTGACTCATTTCTGTATCAGAAAAACATGTTCTCTGGAGCTCATCGGACACCCTGCGCCTCTCCCGCCGCGGTATCATCCACCGCTCAGCAGCGGCGAGGGGAACTATGGCAAAAATCCCCCGCGGCGCCGCAGCCGCAGGCAGGCACTGGGCAGCTGCTGGTGCCCCCGGAGCCCCCCCTCCCCCGCACCCCCGAGTCCCCCAGTACTTTAAGAATGGTTTGGGTTGGAAGCGACTATAAAGATAGTCCAGTTCCACACACACACCCCCCCACTCCCGTCATGGGCAGGAACACCTCTCACCAGACCGGGCTTCTCCAGACCCCATCCAACCTGGCCTTGAACACTTCCAGGAAAGCTGTGCCAGCTTCCCTGGGCAACCTGTGCTGCTGCTCGCCCCCCGAGGGCTGCAGGGAGCGGAGCAGGTGCACGGGCAAAGGGCCATCTCCTGCCAGCGGGGGGCACCCACGTGGCCCTTTGGTGGTCGCCGAGACCCCCGGGGGGAAATTCCCGGTTCCCCTTCCCCACTGGCCGTATACGGAGGAGAGGGCTATCCCCGCACCCCGACGGCTTCCCCGCTGACATCCTCACGGGATGGGGGGGCTGCGACCACGCCGTCGGAGAGTGGCAGGGGCCGTGTGGCGGGGGGGGGGGGGTGTCTCGCGGGGGCGAGGCGGGGCGAGGAGGGGGTGAACCCTTTGGGCGCGCCTTGCGCCCCGCCACCGCGGCTCGGTCCCGCCACACGCGGCGCGCCGGGCGCCTGCGCACTGCAGGGGCGCCAGATTTGGCGGGAGGGGGAGTGTCCAAAGGGCCCTTTGTTTGATGGCATCTCTGTTTACAGAGTTTACTCTTTAATCTCAACCTGTTTCCTCCTCCTCCTCCCGCGGCTCCTCGGCACTCCCGTGCGCGGCAGCGGAGCGCCTGGGCGCAGCCCGGCAAGCGGGGCGCGGGAACCCCGTCCTCCTCCCCCAGCGGCCGCTGCGAGGATGGCCCGGAGACCCCGGCACAGGTAAAGCCCGCTACCTGCGGGCGGGGGGCAGCCAGCCCCGCTCTGCTCCTGTCAGATAGGGAGAGGAACTTGCCTGCTGGACGGGGCGGCGGGCAGGCGGGCAGCCCCCCGTCCTCCGCGCACCTGGGCTACTTCACCCGCGGTCCCCAGCCACCGCGGGAACTGTCCCCGTCCTCCGGGGGAGCGACACCCTGAAGGGAGCGGAGCTGCAGAGCCGTGTCCGACGGGGCGCACGGGTCCAACGCCGCCCACCGCCGCGGCGGGGCTGCGGGGACCGGGGCTCGCTGCCCGCGGGGACCTGGGACTCACTGCCCGCAGTAACCGGGACTCGAGCCCTGCGGGGCTGCAAGCCCAGCAGCTGCACGGCAGGACAATGCGGGGCTGGCTCGGCGGGGCAGGTAGTGCGTCCCATTCATTCATTCATTCCCGGCAGGTGGGCGGCGGGCGCGGGGGCTGGGCTCACTCCCTCGTTCTTTCTTATTTTTTCTTAAAAGTATTTATTCTTGCAGCTCTCTGGAGCGCGTCTCCCCCCACCCCCCCCCCCGCAGGTGTGGCTGCGCCATGCGGGGCTTGGCGTTTGTTTCCCCGCACACGGCGCTCCGCGCATGCCGGAGAGCCGCAGCTGCGGGACTCCGGGTCCGACGGGGCGCTCGGACAGAGCTGTCACCGTGCTCGCCCTCCCGGTCCCCGCCGCGCCAGGGGCCGGGGGCGGTGTCGCACCGGGAGCCACAAGCGGGACGGGACGGGGTGGCAGCGCCGCGTGGCCGCGTCCCCGCTGCTGCTGCGGGGCGGGCGCACGGAGCGGGGTTGTTGTCTAATTAGCCGGGGACGGCGGTCGGACACGTGGAGGGTTTTTTTCTCTTTCTCTTTGCTGCCCGGCATCCTCCCTTCTTCCCCTCCCCTTTGGCTGAGCTGTGTCAGAGGAGGAGAAGGTCGCAGCTCTGCCTTTCCCTGCTTGGCCGGGACTTGGGGCTCCGGAGGGGGGACTCTTTAAGGAAGAGGGGATTGCGGCGCGGGAGGAGGCGGCGGACGGCGGGGCTAGCGCCGGGCTGCAGTTGCAGTGTCAGAGCGGTGGTGTTCGCTGGGCCGGTCCGTGAATCACCCGGCCCGTCTCCCGAAAGAAGAGGGACCGCCGCCGCCTGTCTCGTGGGCGCCTCCCGCAGGGACGCGGCGCTTCACCGCTCCGGGCTCGGCCGGGAGCCCCGCCGCGGGCTGCGGGGGCGGCGCGGTGCCCGCTCTCCCGCCGGGAGCGGGCGCGGGCTCTGACGCGGGAACGGGCTCTGCCCTGCGGGGCTACTGCCCGAATTCCTTCAATCACGGTAGCAGCAGCGAAGTCATTTCCTCTCCAAACCCCTCCTGGTTCTCTCGCTCTTTTTTTTTCCTTTCCCCGTGTATCGTTACACAAGCCGGTTGCCCGGGCGAGAAGCGCGGCACTGCTGCCGGGGCGGGCGGGAGGCTCCAGACCTCTGCTCCGGCTGAGCAGAGCGGAGTCGAGAGGAGCCGCGCTGAGCTGTGCCCTGCTCTGTCCTGCCGAGCCGAGCCGTGCTGTGCTGAGCCAAGCCAAGCTGCTCTGGGGGAGGAGGCTTTCGGGCTGCAGCCGGAGGTCTGGAATAATAAAGTTTTAGAGCAGCGCTGAGGGCCCCTGTTTGGCTTAGGGAGCTACAGAGCATCTTGAAATCATAGAATCACTGAACAGTTTGAGTTGAAAGGGTCTATGAAGGTCATCCAATCCTAACCCCCTGCAGTGAGCAGGAACGTCTTCAATTAGATCAGGTTGCTCAGAGCCCCATCCAACCTGACCTTGAATGTTTGCATAGATGGGGCATCGACCACCTCTCTGGGTAACCTGTTCCAGTGTTTCACCACCCTCAGCATAAAAAAATTCTTCCTTATATCTAGTCTAAACTTCTCCACTTTCAGTTTAAAACCATTTCCCCTTATCCTATTGCTGCAAGGCCTGCTAAAAAGTTTTTCCCCAGCTTTCTTATAAGCCTCCTTTAAGTATCAAATGGCTGCAGTAAGGTCTTCTCAGAATCTTCTCTTCCCAGGGCCCTCTTCTCCTGCTGGAGAACACAGGTAATACAGCGGGGTTTGCTCAGTTCTGCGGTGCCAACAAGGCCCCGGTTATTTAAATAAACCGGTTACATTACTGGCACCGCAATTCAACTGTTTTAACCTGTTCGCTGCTAGTGTTCTGCTGCTTCTTTGAAGTGACATTTCTTGGCTGTGCCTGAAACACCCCTGATGGATGAATACCTGGTACTTTTACTGTCTGCGAAACTCGTTTTCTAAATGATACTTGGAAAATCTTTCTTTGGCATATGGGCAGCTGTACAGCTGTCTCTTTGTGTCACTTAGAAAAGTGACTCTTCTCCGAGCGGTGGCAGCAGCAGGGGATGGAGCCGTGTTTGCGTGTTGTAGCAGCTGGAGCATATGAGCTTTGCTCAAGTGCACAGCCCTGCTCTGTCACGGGGAGGCTCCATCTGCCAATGAGGGGTGAACGCTCACCTTGGCATGGAGGGTTGGAGCTGCAATCAGCACTTACCCCATATGGTTACACGGGCAGGGGAATAGGGAGTGAACCGTGGGGCCAGGCATGCTGGAGGACTGTGGGGGTGACTTGAGGGTGGCAGCAGTGGATGGGCTGAGTGAGTCAGGGGCCACCTGGCAGGGGCTCAGGGAAGGCCACACACATCACGACAGGCTGTCGAAAACTTCCTACGTGTAGCATAGTTTTCATGACACATGCCACAGGCCAGAAAACAGGGTTGAAGATATAAGGTATGATTAGCCCTGTGTACTTTAAAATATATGTTTAATAGCTTGCATTTTGGACGTGTTTGCATCCTGACTACCAGTCTCTGTGCTTCACTGCAGCTTAATTTAAAAAGTGATCTCCTGAAAACAGGTTAACGGTATAAACAATGCCTGATAGTTTTATTACAGAATAACTTCATTTTAATGTCTTGGTCATACCTTAACATACCATCAGCTACATCGCAGTTTTTAGTCTTGTAGCATGACATTTTCTCCTTTCTAGCACTTGTGGTTATCATCTCTTAGCTGAAGTGTCGGAACTGCTGCTTATAACTTAAAAGTTGGAAATAAAATACTACCCCACCAGAAAGACAGCTCCTGTTGCAAAGCACTTTTAGTTATAGTTAATTGGGTAGAGCAAGTACTGTTTGTGAAGAGAGTAAGAGAGTCTTTTTCACCCATAGATAGCCTCTGGGGAAATCCCTTAGTCATGAATTAGGTGGGGAGGAGAGTGTTTCAAAACCAGTATGAGGTATTTAGAAATGGAATAGAGGTAATAAAGTCTTAAGTTAGAGAAATGGAGAGTATAAAAGGGTTCAGTCATTCATTTGTTGGTTGCAGGATATCAGATATGCTTGTCTTCAGCCTGTGTCTGTCCAGACCCATAAATGACAGGCACATTTTATATTAGAGCTTATTGCACGGTAATGCTACCACTTACTGGCTTTACTTAATTATAGCAACTTTTGCCTTCATGTATAGGGAACATAACCATATTCTCAAATAAGGTTATTCTTGGTCAGCTTTTTGTATTTATACAGACAGTTTTATTTGGGAACTGTATAATTATTTGTTCTGTTAAACATACAAAAACGCTAATATTTTTCAGAATGTATGGCACGAGTTAAAGATTTTGAGCATGTGCTTGTGTAATGGACACAGGCTCTAGTTCTCTTTATTGTCCCAAACATTGTGTTTTAATTTGAAACCTTCATTGGCTGAAAGTTTGCCAAATGTGTAATTCACCACTGATCTAACAGTAAGAGCAGGTCTGAACATGCACAGTAATACGAAGGTTGCCAGCCCTTTGCTTGTATCTGTGGATACCAAAAACAGCAGAACCAGTTCAGAATACTAGAACAACAGAATGCAGAACAAAATCTTGTTGTGCAAGTTTTAAAACTTTTATCTGTGTAACCTTTGTAAGGATTGTAGTGGGGTTTTTGTGCTTTGGAATAAGCTCAAGTAGCTCAAGTCCTCATGCTCCACTCCATGTCTTGCTGTGTTTCCTTCTGCAGTATATATAGTAGTGATGATGACGAAGAAGATGTTGAGATGTATGATCACGATTATGATGGTCTGCTTCCTAAGACTGGAAAACGTCACTTAGGAAAAACCAGGTGGACCCGCGAAGAGGTAAATCTGAATTTGTTCATCTCCTGCCTGTAAAAAGACAGAGAAAACATGGATCACATTCTTCTCAGTTAATTATCTGCAAACCAACTTCAGTGACAGTCCCACATATATGAACAAGGACAACATTTTTGACCCATTAGTTACATTCAATGTTTTATTTAACATTTAGGGCTGTTGTTCTCTTTTGAAGAAAACATATAAACCATCATTTTTTATGTCCACCAAGGTCTGTGTTACAGGTGTGTAATGCCTGTTGGAGAAACAGATTAGGAGTCATCTGCAGCAATGCTTGATTGTTACTGCTGCCTCTTTTTGTTTGAAAACAGTTGCTATGCGAGAACTGACGTGTGCTTGGTGTCCCAGAGCAGCAGACAACAGTGGCAGAAACTACTGCAGTCTTTTTGTGCCATTTGAAATTCGCACTTTAATTGCAGAATTAAAATTTGGAGTGGAAATAAACTAGAAGCTGGAAGAAAGAAATCCAACAGTACTAAAGCTGAGCATTCAAGACATATTTTGCTTTTGAAGACTAGAATGTGTTTCAGTCTTGATACCCTTGTACTGACTTTTTGAGTAAATTGTGGTATCGGACTCCTTCGCCAGGTGGATATCCTGTGGCCAGTTAACTGGTTTGAGTTTATTGTGAAATACATTAATGCAGTTCTGAAGTTATGTTTTGACTTTCTCCTCTCTAGCAATGTATATTGATATATAAACAGTGGCAGGTCACCTCTTGACAGCGTATTTTCTATTTACTTAAATCATAGTCTGCTCTTTAAGAGGTGGATGTTGTTGTGATGTGGCCTGGGAGGAAGGAATGGCCATGGAGCCTGATGGCTACTTTCCTGTCACGTGAACTGGGAGCATATTGGGAGGCACTAATCAGGAAAGGGGAGGGTTGCTCCCCTCCTCTTATCTCTTGGGGCAGTTCTAACTTGTGTTATGCTATCTTGATCTTTCCTAGTGCATGAGATTGGTTTCTTTTGTCTTTAGGTTCTATATTTCTGGCCTTATCATTAAAAATACTGGGGCAAATTTCTTGATATTGAGAGTATGCAAAACTCTCTCACAGTCATCAGGACCAAAAAGGAGACATTAATTTTATTGTGCATTTATTCTATACAGATAGGCAATGAGCAAATTACTGGAAATCCCATTACTTGCAAGACATATAAAGCTTAAGGCTGTGACTTCCAGAGGTCCCCAAAGAGCTGGATGCCTGAGTGTTACTGCATCTAATTGTTGTTCTGATGCCTGGCACTGAAACATCCGTACCCTTCTGTAAAATCAGTACAAGAGTAACAGTTACATTGCTCTGAGCGGCGAAATGGGAATGTATATCGCAAGTCAAAGAACAGCACAGAAAAAGTCAGTCTTTCTCCTGCAGCACCGTAAAGAGCCTACCAACATCCACGGCAGTAGAAAAATCTAGATTTATTCTGAATCTATATCTAGATTTAGGCAGTTAAAAATATGAGAAGACTGTAGAACACCTCCTGTTACTTTCAGAACACAGAATTAGACGTATAAAAAGCTGGCAGGAGGCTTTTTTTAGAAAATATATTTCATTTGCTTTATAAGAGATTGCAATATTAATTATGTCTGCTCTTTTAATGATTCAGGATGAGAAACTGAAGAAGCTTGTGGAGCAGAATGGCACAGAAGACTGGAAAGTCATTGCCAATTTCCTTCCTGTAGGTGGATATTGGTTTCTGTTTCCAGTTCTAGTGGCAACTCTTTATCAGTGGTTTCCAAGTAAGGGGAAGGGGAGTGGTTGCTTTATAGTTACATTTTTGCGGGAGATATAAAAGAGATGGAGACCTCAGAAATTTAGTTAGAATATTGTGGAAACCCTTACCTTCAATTTTCCTTTGACTTCTCAGAAAAGGTTGGAATAAAATCAAACAAGCAATGTAGATGGTAGTAGATGGTCAATGTGACACTGAAACTTAGCATAGAGAAAAAATAGCTTTGGTGAACTGTAAGTACGGTTTAGAAGATAATTGCTGTGTGAACACAGCTGTTGTAGAAACACTGCATATGAAAGCATGACGGCTATTGTGGCAGATGGCAGAGATTCAATTTGTGTCATTTTGGTGATACAATCATCACTGCAGGAACGATGGAAATATTATTTAGCTCAGTGAACAAATTGGTAGTTGAGCACCTTTTTCTCAGACCTGCTGTATCACTCCATATTGTTTGGTAGTTGTGCTTGAAATACATTGAGAACAAGCATACCTAGATAAGACCATTGCCACTCTACGTTCATGTTGTCTAAAGGGTGATCTACATTGCATATTTTACATCTTGCTAGAACCGAACAGATGTTCAGTGCCAGCACCGATGGCAGAAGGTACTAAACCCAGAACTTATCAAAGGTCCATGGACTAAAGAGGAGGATCAAAGGGTAAGCAGTTTTTCCTTTCCATCTGATTTATGCCTTACTAGCAAACGTGTTGGGGCAAAACTCGTAGAGACTTCAGTGGTCTCAACACTAGCATGGCCAGAAGCAGACTGATCCTGTAGCTTCAATTCTTAGTATTTGTGTAGTTTGCAATGCAAATTAATTAATGTTCCTTTACAGCACTGGTAGAAAATGCAGTCTAGGAATGTCTTAACTTTTGCCAGATTTTTCCTTTGGGGTAATAGTATAAATGGGAAATGGGAAACTGTAATTGTGTGTTAGTTTTACCATGGCTATTTTGAGAAATGTCATTGAAAATATTACTCCACAACAGAAAAATTTCGTTGATTTATGATGCATCATTAAATACAGGCAGTTTTTATGTCCTTCTTTGAAGGTAATAGAACTCGTGCAGAAATACGGTCCAAAGCGCTGGTCTGTCATTGCTAAGCATTTGAAGGGAAGGATTGGAAAACAGTGCAGGGAGAGGTGGCACAACCACTTGAATCCAGAAGTGAAGAAAACCTCCTGGACAGAAGAGGAAGATAGAATTATTTACCAGGCACACAAGAGGCTGGGAAACAGATGGGCAGAAATTGCAAAGTTGCTGCCTGGACGGTAATGACATATACCTTTAGCTCTTAAAAGGAAAAAAGGGAAAAGCTACAGGTCTGAGCAGTTTGTTTCAGTTGCCTTGGGCTGCACATTATAAATAAAAAAAAATTGGAATCAACCTGGAAAGCCAGTGTCATCGATGTCTGCTTTCTTAGTGGGGAACTGTGCTGTTTGGTCAGGACACGGAAGAGTACGCTATTTTTACATCTTTTGATGTTTGCCATAGTCAAAAAAACCCAGTAACTAGAGCAAGACCATAACAGTTTCCTCAGTGTCTGTGCAGTCTTATTTGTGCTTGCAATAACTGTCAAAATTCAAATTGATTCAACAGTGAAGTATCAGGCTCTGCAAGTGGAACGTAATTTACATTCAGCTAAGGGTATACCTTCGGCATGAAATCCAGCCTGTTTATTCAAAATTATTTAATGCTTCAACATTTGTAATTGCTCCTGAATCACCCAGATGATTTTGTCCTCTTAAAAATCCATGTATAAAAGTGGAGAAACTCAAAATTTTGTCCTGGAAATACTTGTCTCATTGAAAGCTTATGCACTGCTTGCATATATTTTCAGAGATTTAGTGTCTCGTTTGCTCTATAGTAAAAGTGACTCAACATCAAGTGTAGTCAAGCAAATAACGTAAACAAGGGAGAGGATTGCCTTCCCATTTTTGTTCCTGCTATTTGGTGACACATCTTCAAGATCTAAATATGACGCCTAACATCATGACAGCAGGCATTTCCTAAGCTGCTCTCACCTTCTGGAAGAAAGTAAGAAAGGAATTACCTCTTGGAAATTTCTTCTGTAGCTTCCACACATCATATATACTGCTTTCAATGATACCGTGTGGTAATGTTTTTCAAATAGAAAAGCATATTTCTAAGCATACTCTTAAAAAAGTCTTACAGACTTGGTAAGCTTGCCTTTTCTGACTCATTTATGTGAGAATTCAAAGCTCAGTTTTTCTGCAGCTGAGAAAAAATCACGACAGCTTTGTTTACTGAATTTGTGTGAGTAGCATGATGTAATTGTCTAGGTGGCCATTTGGAAAGTTGCTTGGAGATCAGTCTTTTAACAGCTCCTCTCCACAGTCTTTCTTTACAGCAGTGAGATACGATGAAGCTCCACTGCAATATTAAGACTTAGAAAGGCGATGTTGGGAGTCTTTTGGGTAGCCTCAAAGGGGTGCCAGCCTTTGCTGTCACCTCACCTCATGGGAATGAGGTGGAGCTGAAATTAATTTCTTAAGAGTTTGACCTAAGGCTTAGAGGTTGCTTTAAAAAGGACATAAACAACCATAACCCATTCGTCTTTTTCCCTAACTTTTATACTGAGCATCTTTCCTGAGAAGTTGAGAGTAGTGTTTGTAAGGGTGGAGGCAGGAGGAAGGTCAGAGAACAGCTCAAGGTTTAAACGGAAATGCCCACACCAGTTTCTTGCCCATTAATCTGTCCAAAATGGAAATGCTTGGTTTTGAAACTTCTCAAGCAAATATATTTCTGTTGCAGAACTGATAATGCTATCAAGAACCACTGGAATTCTACCATGCGTCGAAAGGTTGAGCAGGAGGGCTACCTGCAGGAGTCATCCAAAACTTGTCACTCCTCAGCAGCCCCTGGCTTTCAGAAGAGCAACCACCTGATGGCCTTTGCTCACAACCCGTCATCCTCACAGCTGCCAGTAGCCAGCCAGCCCCCTCTGAACAGTGACTACCCCTACTACCACATCTCTGAGGCACAAAATGTAAGCCTGGAAGTGTGAGGTGGTTTTTGTTGTGGTTTGTTGAATAGGTGCGTGCACTTCAGCCGTACTTGATTTCAGGAATCGTGAAGGCTTTTCTCCCAGTCTTGTATGTGTTTGATGTTGGGCAAGGACTTCTTTGACTTCATTCAGTGATGAAAATTTGTACATTTCAGATTCATTGCTGGCATTCAGGTCGTGGAATTTGGTTCAGAATTTTTAACATCTTGGAAGCAGTGAATGTGTTTTCAGTACTGTTTCTTACAGTGGTGAATATTACATTTGTTGAAAATCAGTTGTATCTGGTTAATTCTGTGTTCTATGTCAGACTTTCCCACGTTCCCTTCAGTAATATTCTGTTTGTGAGCTGCTTGTCACAACCAAGTAAACAAGTATTGTTTTTAATCTGATTTCTTTTCTATTAATGATTAATAATGAAACAGACTGCTGCTTCATGCAGTTACACTCTAGAGTTTTAGATGATAATAAATTGCATCTTTTGCATTTTCACTCCAACTTAGAAAAATCTTACAAAAGCATCTATAAATTATTCATCTTTTCCCACTCAGAAAGGGTAGGTATTTCATATATTATTTTTCTTTTTTTTCCCTCTGTAATACTCACTGTCGTAGTTCTAAAAAATTTTGGTTTTCTTGAAAACATTGTTGGGTTTTTTTGCTATTTCATCGCCATAGATAATAAATATTAAGTACCGAAAACCAAAGCATGTTTAACACAAATTCACAATGCAGGCAGACAGTGTGACAGAAATAGTAACATTTAGTGTCTTTTGCTTTTTGGCCTAGGTCCCCGGTCAGATCCCATATCCAGTAGCACTGCATGTAAATATTGTCAATGTTCCTCAGCCAGCTGCTGCAGCAATTCAGGTAGATAACTTGAATCTTGTTTCAGGAGTCTATTTGTTGAACATATGATAAGTCAAAATGCAGACATTGTACATTAAGGAAACATTTTAATGTAATAAATGTGGTGAAGAAAGAAAATGGGGAAGGTGGGGGAGTTCTGACATGGCTAGTAATTGCTTCTTCTGGAGTGGATTTAAAACACAGTACCTGACATCTGGTGGGATAGCTTTCACTTTTTCCTGTTCAAATGTCTATATTGAAATTCAGCAGGGACTTTGGTAGCGGAAAACACAATTGACTTTTGTTTCATCTTTGAGTCTATTATAACCACAGGACGGCAAGCCATAAGCATTTTAGTTGCTACATCCTATCAGACCTTTATCTTTTCTTTTCCCTTAACTCTTAATTTCAGAGACACTATAATGATGAAGACCCTGAGAAAGAAAAACGAATAAAGGAATTAGAGTTGCTACTTATGTCGACTGAGAATGAACTGAAAGGGCAGCAGGCATTACCAGTAAGATTGTCACTGTGTGCTTGGATGGAGGGATAGCAGCATTACCCCAGTGCTTGTCTTTTTAACTTTTTACTCCCCCTCTGCCTTCTATACTAATCAAGGCTCTATATTTCCGTTTTAAAAGGATGAAACATAGCACATAGATAATCTGTATTTGCTTCATAAATGCTTTTATTGAAAAAACAAAACAACCAATTTGTAGGTATTTTACTTCACAAAGTGGGAGCAGGGCTGGCCCCTGTAATGTGGTGTAATATTGGAAACATGATGATTGTACGAAAGTGAGAAATCCCACAAATCTTAAATCAGTGGGATCTTAATTTCTGAAAGTGTGCAATGGTTCATGTGATGAAAATGTAGTGCCTGTACATTAGATTTTTCTTCTCTGTTGTATTCTTTCCTTCAGCTGTGTTTTATACACTTTGTTAGCTTCAGACTTGGTGCATGTTTGACAGTTTGTGTTATTTCTCCAAATAATGTTAGATTCTTTGTAACTGCATGTGTGGAGCAGATGCTGGCTATTACTGAATTCTCACACTTCGTTGTGTATGCCATTGGATATTAATGCGTGAAAACCCTTATGTAATTACTTAACACCATCACCAAAGCCAAGAATCCCCACATCGTTTTTGAAGATAGGTGATAGCCAGCAGATTCTTTTTTTGGGTATTATTTAAATTAGTAGTGAAACAACTGCATGCATGATACGTTAGTTTGGCCACTTTTTAACTTTAGTTAATGTTTTGCAATTTCTTCTGTTGCATGATCACACTGGAAAGAAACTTCTGTTAATTTGTTCTTCTGCTTTCCTAACCACATTGATTTGACAGCCTCTTCATTGCATTGGTGTAAGCTGTAGCGTTAGACAGGGATAGAAGAAGAAAAGGATATAAGCAAACAAAAGCAACTCTAACTCTTAAACCCTTTAGCCTTCTACAGTGCTATGTGCTCAGTAGGGATATCCTGCCGTTTCTTGCTTCTCACAGAAAATGACTTGGAGATACTTTTTGAGCTTTTGCAGTAACACATATGAATTGATTATATGTTAGTAATGATATATGCTCATAATCCTGGAAGTAAATGATGAGGTAACTTTGGAATAACAAATACAATGCCGATATTACTTAAAACGAGATCTTGCACTGATGAAAGGAAACATCTTGACAATTGTTTCATAGGCATAAGCTTTTAGATGATGATGCAACTTCTTTTATCTTTCCTCCAGTAGCATCTGACATCTTGTGCAATTTCATTGCTAAGTTCCTTCTGCCTTTTTTTTTCCCCCCTTTTCTGTTTTTTTTTTTTTCCTCTTCTTCCTTTAGACACAGAACCACACGTCAAACTACCCCAGCTGGCACAGCACCACAGTTGCTGACTGTACCAGGACCAATGGTGACAATGCACCTGTTTCCTGTTTGGGGGAACATCACCACTGTACTCCATCTCCACCGGTGGATCACGGTTGCTTACCTGAGGAAAGTGCATCCCCTGCACGATGCATGATTGTTCACCAGAGCAACATCCTGGATAATGTTAAGAATCTCTTAGAATTTGCAGAAACACTCCAGTTAATAGACTCCGTAAGTAGATTTGCTGCCTCAGGTGGATTCGTGTGTGGTCAAGGAGTACGGGGAGAGGAACTGGGACTGTCCTAAACGGGTTTCATTTTTTTTTTCTGAATGACTTCTAATTGCTACGAGACCTGAGGCTTAGCTTCTGACATAACAAAATGCAGCTGCTTGTAAATGAAGCCCTTGAATGTGGATGCATATGGCGTTTGTGGGGGTCTCCCTCTTCTGCTACATCTTGGTATGGGAGTGTGATTTTTAGCAAACTGCACAATAGGAGCTTGAAATGATCTCTTGATATTAAGTCTCCTTAAAATAGAATCAGAGGCACCATGAAAGATTTTAAACAATAAAATTATACTGATTTATATTTGAAGTGACATATACCGTAGGTTTACGAGTGGCTGCTCATGTATCTGCGTCATTTTCTAAAAGTTTTTGTTGTTCTCAGAATTTACGGAGTTTGCTCTGGCATATGTGAAGAACTGGATATAGACATTTTAAATGTCAAGTAGCTGACTGACATTGACATGGGCCTTTTGTCATTGTGGTCTCTGGCATGCTACGTTTAACCAAAGTGGTACATTGAAATACATTTGTTGGCGACACCCTTCTTCAGCAGCTGAGGTGTCTGCTTCACGCAGTGTCATGTCCCATTCAGCACTTCCAGAGCAAGCACACAGATTAGGAGGAAACCAATCTTCATTTATAGCACAAGGCGCACATTTTCTGGCTGTGAAAAGCAGTATCTTCATACCAAGCAGAAGACCCTGGGCAAGTAGATAGTAAGGACATCATTTGACTCGTTGTATCTTTAGGGACTCAGTTGCCAGCAACACTACTGGAATGTTAGACAATTTGATGTAAAACACAAATAAGTGTTCACAATGTTACTGCTAAAATAAATAGGGTTGAGCTTAATTGAACTGGGAAAGACTTTGTTGTTGTTGTTGCTTACAGGCATATCCTAGCGCTGTATTTTCATGAGGTGGCACTATACACTGTCTTATAGCTCCGTGCCTCCCACATTGTTTCAGGATCCTTCATCATGGGGTGATTTCAGCAGTTTTGAATTCTTTGAAGACACAGACACTTCGGCTAGCAAAGCTCCCTCAGGCAAAGTGACGCAACTTCAGCAAAGAGGGGCCAGTGCTTGTAGACCTCAAGGACACCCAATCACAAACTTGAGCAAAATCATGTCGAGTCAGGGCTCTCCTGGCTCGCCAAAGTCCTTATCTGCCTCACAGGGCAGAGCAGCTCTGTGGGTCCTTCTTCGCAAGAAGAAAGGGCACTCCAGCCCCTTAGCCAGTGGCCACGGTAGCAACTTGGTCCTAGCTGACGCCAGCAGCTCAACTCCTCCTAAGCACTCCCCTGTCAAAAGCCTGCCCTTCTCTCCCTCGCAGGTAGATCAAGACTTCTGCACAGATGTTACTAATTCTCAAAAGTCACCACAGCCTTAACAATTTAGAAACTAATCCTTTGGAACAAATGACTAATTACCGTTGTGCTTGTTGATTTCACTCTGTTTTTGAATCTTCCCTCTGCTCTTAGTCTTCACTGCTGAGTTTAGATCATTGGCAAACTAACTGTTGTTTCTCGTCTTGTAAATTCATCTGTGGGGCTTGGGCTTGTTTTCTTTTTTTCATGTGGATCATTTTTTGTAGGGTAATACGATTGTTTGCATTGTTCTTGCTGTCAACTCCTTCAACTGCTAGAGTTTAACGTTTCTGGTCATTTGTAATACTTTCCATCTCTGTCCACTTACAGTATGATTCATTGACCTAGAAAACCCCAAATTGCATTTAAATAGCATTCCGGTTGTGAGACAAACTGACCACAACCAGAAAATTCAACTCGCCATCCTCAAACCTGGCCATGTGGAGTGGAATAAAAATGAGGAGGAAAATGGCCTGCTAAAATGGTTTGCTGTGCATTTCCAGATTCCTGTTGATGGTTACTTTGTTTCACAGCTGTAGCACTATTTAAAAAATGGGGTTTTGTTTTTTTTTTTGTATGTCTGTTTGTGTTGTTTTGCTTTGGTTTGTCTTTGGTCCTTGAAGTGAGAGAAACACTATGAAGAATAGTGAAAGATTATTGAATGTAATAATCTCCCACTGTTTCTAGTTACCTGTTAGGTACCTAGTTTAATCATATATCATTTATCCGGTGAAATCCATATTTTCTTACATTCCATATTTTTCTAAAGTGTATTTTAGTCTGATGAAAGTTGAGCCTAGAAGTTAATAAGGTGAATTGTTGTCAGAATACAGGATACCACTATGCTCATAGATTTGTAGATGTTAGAAAGGGAAACAATATTTTAGGTTACTAACTAGAACTCATGCAAAAGAAATTTTCTCCAAGCTAATACTGCTGTTTCCTTTTCAGTCAGCTGTTTCATTCCAAAACACTCCATGCATCCATTACAGCTGGCAGTTTTCGTTTTACGCTGTGAAAATGGAGCACTTAGTTTTGAGAGAGATGATAGGAAACTTATTTTCCTGTCATAAATATTTTATTTACTGCCTTAAAAGTGCCTACATTCCCCATATGAACCTTTTTGGAATTTAACCCCATTTCCTTACTCGTTTTCACCCACTACTTATTTGGACACGCTGCTCTTAATATAAAAATATATTTGCAGAAAATCTAAATTGGGCTTTTAATGTTTGGCTCTTAAAGTAGTGGAGAGTGTTAATAACGGAGTGTCATTGTCTTTGTAACTTCCCTCTCCCAAAGTGCTTGTTTTGCTTCCTGAGTGCTCCAGTCAAATTGTTGAATATTGGTTTGCTGCGTAGTCAGGTACCCCACATAAACCTGCCCTCATTTTAGGGTCAGGAGAATGACTTAAATCATTAAGAAGGAAAAGGTCTGATTTTCATTTGTTCAATAACATCAATTTAAATAGTCAACCTTGTAATCTGGCTATTCCTGTTGATTTTTTCCTTTCAATACCTGCAGTTCTTAAACACCTCATCCAATCACGAAAACCTGAACCTGGACAACACTGTACTAACTTCCACACCGGTCTGTGGCCATAAGATGGCTGTTAGTACGCCGTTCCAGAGGGAACAGACTTTCAAAGCTCAGAAGGAAAATCACGTGTAAGTCTCTTATCTCATTGTCTTGTTGGATTCACGAGGGTTCTTTTCTTCTGGTTTACACATGTGCTGGGTCACTGTATGCTTCCTGCAGAATTATTTGCTCATACGTTCAGATTTTTCTTACTTTGGAGTAAAACTTGAACTGTGTAATTGTGAAGGTAGGTTATTGCTACAGAGCAATCGTGCACAAAGGCTCACCAGGTTTTTAAAGCAAGTCATTCCATCAGTTAAACTTATGTTCTGCCAGAAAAGCAAAATGGACTACTGGACTGCAGGAAAATATTTGTCCAAGTGTTATAGCAGCCACTGCCTGTATGCACATATTTCTGCAAAGAAGTGTTGTTTCCAGGCATGTTCCTTGAAAGTTTTTCTCCGTCTTTTTAAAGTTTCCGAACTCCAGCAATCAAGCGGTCGATATTAGAAAGCTCTCCAAGAACACCCACTCCATTCAAAAATGCACTTGCAGCTCAGGAAATCAAATATGGTCCTTTGAAGATGATGGTAAGAGGGAAACAATGATAAAAGTTGCTTTGATATTAGTGCAGAGGGATGTTCTCGGACTTGGAAGTAACGTTTCTTCCTTTCAGCCTCAAACTCCAACTCATCTTGTAGAAGATCTGCAGGACGTTATCAAGCAGGAGTCGGAGGAATCTGCAATAGTGGCTGGGCTACATGAAAGTGGACCCCCTTTGCTGAAGAAAATCAAACAAGAGGTAAATCTCAAACTTACCTGAGGCAATTTAATTCAGCACTCTTCCCCGAGAAATTTATACCTTTGCTGTTAAATAGCTGTGTCTTTTTCTTTCATCTGAGCCCCAAGATGTTAGTGTCAGTTCTATATAGTATACTAAGCATGCCTAATTCATCTCCCATTGATTTCCATAGAAGTCTTTCTGCTGTTTTCAGCAGGGGTTTGCTTGGGCTGTTCTAATGCAGTTTTCGTTTGAAACTTAAAAAGCAAAAAAATTAGACAGGAATTTGGATTGAATCTTTCTAATATTGGTGAAAACTATAGAAGAACCCCACTGGGACCAGGCTTCATGGAGTGACTTAGAAACCTGAACATTTGAGGACATTGCATTATATTACTTTGTCACTAAAGTTCTAAAAATACATATATTCTCAATCCTTTCTAGGGGATTAAACTCCTGAATACTGACAGAGTGCTGAGTGCAAGTATTCAAAGTTTGATTAGGTAGGGTTTTTTTTTAGAATCGTGAACTTTTTGGTTTCTGCAAAGAGCAAGTGTGCTGTGAGATCCAGTGCTGTAAACGTGCATTATGCATGGCTGTGAAAAAATATTTATTTAATTGATTAAGCAACTGGCAGATAAATCTCCTTCTGGTCAGTTAGGTACTGGTTATTTTAATAGTGCTTTTCCTGCTTTCAGGTGGAGTCTCCAACAGATAAAGCTGGAAATTTTTTTTGCTCTAATCAATGGGATGGAGAAAACTTGAACACTCAACTCTTTACACAAACATCTACTATGGAAGATGTGCCAGTAAGTTCAAGTTTTCATCCCACCAAATGATTTTTCTGTTGTTCATCCCTGTTCAGTTCTTAAACGCAAGGGAGAAAATATTTTGTCTGACCTTCCTCAGAAGTAAGTGTTATTCATTATTTCCATATTATTTTCCTGTATTAAGCGTAAGAAGCAAAATTCCACTCGTAATTAAATCACTGCAATGCCTATAGAAGGCAGCAGAAGCTGCAGTCGTTGTGCAGTCCACATTGTGGGATGAACCTGTACTTGGAGGATGCCTGTGCCTGTGTATAGAAATGACTGGGTCTCAGAGTTAAAACTGGTAAAAGAAGGAGTCTGTTTTGTTTTGTGCAAAGGAGACCTTGTATGATTATGGTTCCCTTTGCTTTGCCAGGACAATTCAATATTACTGATATTCCTGGACTTGGGACTTTCACGGGTTGAAAAACCTTTGCACGTGACAGTGCTCCTCCAAAGTCGGTTCCTAGAGATGTGATCCAATCCCCAGTGTTGCACTCTCTGCATTCAGGATGGATGGATTTGCTTTTAATGCATTTGAATTGAGGTTCTTCTGTTGGGTTACTGAATATTGTTTATTTTTCTTTTTCTGTTCAGAATCTTCTTACCAGCTCCATTTTAAAGACGCCTGTGTCAGAAGAGGATAGCAGTTTTCACAAAACATTTGCAGTACCTAGGAACAGGCCACTAGCTAGTCCACTGCAGGTAACTATTCTTTAATAAAAATACCCTTTCTATATAAAGATGCAAATATATATTGCTTTCTCACAGACTGATTTAAAGTTTTGGGTTTGGAAGAATGAACCGTTTAGATTAATGTGACTGAGGATCTCACTGTACCTATGGAATGTGAGGACACAGTGGCTGCAGCTGTGCCAGGGAGCTTAACAGTGAAAAGCCCTGGGCGTGGGGAGTTGTAACTCAGTGTTGAGTTGGTAGGATCGAGCGTTAAAGCGGATAAGAGGCTTTTTCTTACACAGTTCTTGGAGGTGTCTCTGGGTGGTCTGGAGAAGAGGAAACTGAATGGTATGGTGGTGGCTAGAACATATCACTGGCCTCGTGGCAAGAGGAGAGACTCTGGCACTGCCCAGCTGGCCAGCACAGGTTGTGGCCAGTATTGCACATCCAACCAAGCACCAGGATAGCCTTTACCCGAATGCATGTGGAGGTCACACCAGAAATGTGGTTATAAATGGTGGTCTGAAGGGGCCTCGTATTGCTTATGGCCAGTTATACACCTCTGAACCAAATTAAATATGCAATTGTTTCAATGTAAGCAAGATGTGAGGCTGGGTTTTACGTGTTTATTCTTTTTTCAAGTGTTAAACAAACATACATTTGCTGTTGTTTAAAATACTTGGATACCTATTACATAGGGCCTGATCCAAAGACCACTTTAACAGCCTCTTTGTCAACTCCTGGGAACAGAAGTCATTTGGAGAACAAAATGGAGTGTAGATAATGATCAGTTGTCGTTCCAACACAGCCGTATTTTTGAGGTATATAAATACATGATTTTATATCCCTTCCCCACGTGGGTGAGTTGAGGGAAAGTGTATCACTCCCCATGGAGAGTCACTGTCAGAAAGGAAATTATAACTCCATAGTTACTGACTTTGTGACAAGTAATCCACACGGCTTATCCTTTCTTTCCTCCCTCTTTACAGAATTTACATTAGGAGTTAGTTACAGCAGGAGGGAGTTAACAAAGCTGGGTTTTGATTAAGCCTTGCTAGCTGGGCATTATAAAGTGAGATACTAAAATGTCACACGTGTCCCCATGTGGCACCGTTTGCCTTGGAGTAGGTTTGTATTTTGCACTGCAAAATCATTTGACAAAAGACATCTTTGGAGAGGAGGGACTGTGGCTCCTCCTGCGTAGGGGTGTTCATAGGGGCCAAAGACTCCTTATTGCTTATTTGCTCTTTGCTCATGAACCATGTTTCCTAGTTGTATCATGGCGGACTACTAGGAGGAGGGTTTGAAGTTCCTCACTCTCCCCGCTGCCCCTGGGTTGGGCAATTATTTGAGGACTGAATTCAGACCATCATCATGGCAAAGGAGTCCAGGGTTCCAGCTGGAGGTTGCTGAAGCTCCCCAGTTGGCACACAGAGGGACGCCGCTGGTGCCCACATGCTCAGCCTTGCTGCCTTGCCAGCGCACCAACACCTGGCCGTGTTCCTCAGCCAAACTCCAGGCTCCTCCCTAGGCTTAGTGCAAAATTTTTAGGTAGCTGAACACAGTATGTTGTGGGTTGTCCTTTAGTGGTAGTCGCCTGCACTCTGCCTGTAATAAAAACGAAGCATCTGAGGTGCCTCTAGAATAGGATCTTTTGATCTTTGGCGTAACAGTGTTTTCTGTGTCCTGCTATCTAAAAAAAATTTCTTTACAAGCTGCTGTAAATGAAAGGGCTTGTTTAACCTTCTCTCCTCACTTACACTGATTTTGTTCAGGAAGTTACACAAGTCAATTTGTGGGCCATTCTGGATCACATTCTTCAGCTCTTGATCAGGAAAAAACTTTAATTTTGCGTGTTAAAAGTCAGGTATTCTCATTGTTTGGGTAAAGATGACTTTTCCTTAAGTAGGAACTAAGTTAAAAATGACTTCCCAACTTCTCAGTGTTTAAAACGTTGATCTGGGAGAAAAAGCAGTTGTAAAAAGCCCCAAATGAATACTAAGTATGTGGCTTCTTGGTGTACCAGTATGAAAGTAAAATTATTCTCTCTACCAATGAAGAAAAACTGAGTGTTTCAGCTGAAATGTCATCGTAAATGAAGAATGAGGCTGGGGGTTTCTGTGACAGTGGCACAGATAGCATTTTCAGAATGAAATACAGACTTCTTACAGCAACACTGCTCTGTCTGCCGATCACTGTACTCTGATTTGGAGTTAGTGTCACAGTTAAAAGGGAGAATCTGCTTCATCCCTGGTAAGGCTGCTTTGCCTCATGTCAGTGGGGAGTTTGGCACCATACAGCTCAGAAAGGACGCACAGTCAGGCTTGCTTTCATGCCAGAAATTGCTGCTGCTCTGTCCTAATGCTTCACCCCACTCCATCCCAGTTGAGCCAGATGACTGTCATGAGGGCACACTGTGTCTAAAGGGCACAAAGCTATTGAAAATGTTAGTGTTTGCACTTGCTTTTGACTGGTAGCGTTTTGTACTTAGGTCAGCATGGTCTTGTTCTATGCTTTCTAGTTTATAACTTGTTATATTGCCCCACGCACATGTAGACACACATGGGTGCACTCAGGAACACTGGGCTAAATCCACTGATGCATGCAGGTACACATGAAACACCAGGCAACGCATCTGGGTGAAATTTAATTGTGTCTGCCGATGTTTACATTGCTGCTGTTAGTATTTTGGGCCTAATCCAAATGTTCTTACTTAGGCAAGTTCTCATTGACTTCAGTCCAAGTAAGAATTATAGCACTCTCTGCACCTTGGGATGTGTGCATGCAGAGGGAAGAGAGAAAGAAGGAGAGCACTATAATTATTTTTTTTAATATGTTTGGTTCTTAAAATTCCATTTTCATTTAAATTTGAACTTACATTCGAGAGAGGTAATATGTGTACCAGCCACAGTATTTTTATTGCTTTACTAATTTGCACTGCACTTACATAACAAAAAATACATATGACTGTCAATATATTCACCAAAATGTCTGTTTACTTATTGTTTTGCTTTTAAATGCCAAAGAAAGCAAGAGTAACAAATGTTTGAAGCCGTCTCTAAGGATGTCTTTTACTGCATTTTGGATACACAACCAATCATATGCAACTTACTAAATAATATTTGATGACCGTATCAGATAGAATTACATGATTCATCTTCACTAAGGAGGAACAGCATGTTGCATCATTTGACGTGTGAGGTCAGGTAGCTGCATATATCTACACTGGGAGTGTGGTTGTATCAGTGTTGCACTAGAGTAATGGGAGAAGCAGCCCCCCTTAGAGCCAAGAAGAGCCTTATTTTATCTTCTGATTAAGTCTCTGTAAAACATTGGATGTAAAGGCAGCAATGTGCAGGATCTTTCTGGTGAAGTATGAAGGTTCAACCAGCTTTTTTGTTGCATGAGGCAAATCTCACAGTTGTGTTTTGGGTATTCTCTTACTGGCAGGAAGAGGAGGTGTCTCACCAAACCCATGTTTTGCCTTGGTGTGGAATTACTCTTACAATCCATTGCATGGATCCCAAATTCTTCTGCCTTGTATTGGTGGAGTTAGTTACAACCTACATTTTTGTGTCCTACATTTTTGTCACTCAAGCAATACTTACTTTCACTGTAGGGAGTTTTTGGCCTCACTAGCAACTTTTCCGAGGGATTTGGGGATAATGCACGAAGCCATTGCTGAGGCAAACCGATGATCTGTACTGAGCACTTGCTTGAACAGTGCCTTATAATAGGACATGTAAAAACTGTTGTTCTGGCCCTTCCTGCGTGAAAGTTATGTTTTATTTCACATGTTCCATAGCAGTAGCAGTACATAATACAAACTATCCTAACATAGACATTTTAACAGATTGAAAAGTAGGCTAAATCATAGACCATCCACCTAACCCTGCAGGCAATCAAAAGACACCATGAAATGGAGCCTTTTAAGAAAATAGCGCTGCTTTGATATCTTCTTCCCCCAGTAACAAAGGAAACAACACAAGGTAGAAGCCCTGCAATCTAAAGAGAATGTTCTTCAACCCCTAGCTCCTGTCACTTTCCATTTTTTAACCACAGACTGACACATTTCAACTTGAATTTCCTGACTTTCAGTGGTTTATGTAACCATTTTCTTTAAAGAGCAAGTTTAAAGGATTTTAAAACAGTTACTTGGTTAACTCTTTTGAAGAGTGTTAGATGTCATTAAGCTTAATTTTCTCCATTTAAAAAGTGTAGAATTTCGTTTGCAGCTGGTTGTCACAGAACACATACAGGCGAGGCAGCATGCTCTCCCTTCGGCAGCACACTTTTTCAGGTTTTCCTCCATGGCTTTTTTGGGGGCAAGAAGATCCCCAAATCTCATGGTCTTCTTTCAAGGGAGAGGAGGAAGCATGCTGTGCTCAAGTCCTGGGAGGTTTAAGATTTGCACAGCAAGTGAAGGTAGCTCTGTGGATTTCCCTTACTTGTGTTGTCCCTTCTCTCACCAGCGGCTGATGTGTACAGGAGCTATGCCTGGCACAGCTGAGGAAAGCAAAAGGAGGTTGGAAATTCCAGGTGAATCACTGTATGATTTCCTCCCAGGGCAGCAGCATTTAGGTTGCAAATAGATCAGGAGTTACAGTTGCTCTGAGCAAGTGGTGATCTCTCAGAAAGAAGAAAAGTGACAGCTTGACTGTCAGCTATTTACAGCAATATGTTCTGATCTGTGAATAAAATAAGTTACTGAAGAACAAAACTAGTGTGAGTTGCAGGTGCTGAGTGCATTCCTGTATCTCCCCCCTTAATCTTACTTGGAAAGCTCACACATCTCAACCAGGAGTTTTATCTGAGTAAGGGCTTCAGGGTTAAGCTCTTTTTAGCGCTGGTAACAGGCTTATAATAAAAGCTGAAAAGTTGGTCTGTCTTACTCTTACATTTAGCAAGCTGTATTTCTGAGCAACTGGGGAAGGCTGTCCCATGCGGCAGAGGAGAAACAGCAACCTGAGCAGAAATAGTGCTCTGCCTTAGCAGATGAAGTAGAATTAATTTATGGCCACTTGAGTTTTTAATTAGTCTTTATTGACTGGTCTTGGTGAGTAAAAGGGCTTCTTTTGGTTCAGCATCCTTACAGAATAGAAAGCCATACTGTTCTACAGGACGCACGTCACATTCTGCTAGAAAGTTTCTTTTTTAGGTCTTTAATTATTTTACTTTTTCAGAAGGAGTCCTACATTTCTGTTGCAAGCCTTGTTTTCAGTAGCACGCTCTGAATTATTCATACCATACAATCTAAGGAAAAACTGGCGAGAAATCCAGCTTTTTGCAGTAGAGAAACACAAGAAAATATCTACTGATAATCTGAACCTTCTAAATATTTTAAACTTTTGGGGGTTTTAAATGCCAGCACGCCAATAACTTTGCTGGAGTTGCTGAAGATACCTGCCATTGTAGTGGAGATTTAAAATCTATCTTCTAACACAGTTCGTTGTCCAAAGATTTTTTGCTACACTTCCTCAGTTTGGGAGCTTGGTACTGCAGGACTGCAGCAGTGTTTGGTTTTGGCATCTACTCCTTAAAGGCAAGATGTCGTAATGCAGGAGGCTTCTTCAGTGATGCAGACAGCACATGAAAAGTTGGTCCAGGCTTCAAGTGCAGAAGGACTATTTCTTTTAGGAAAGCACCTTTCCACGATTTTTTCTTTCCATACTCTAGTCTGTTTTCTCTACATGATCCAAATTTTTATGTAAAGTGCTTTAACTGGATATCCCAGTTACAGCTTTGACAATTTGTTTACAGTTCACATCTGCCTGAGGGCAACTGAAGGCACGTTATAGGGTAAGTGAGGTAGTTTTGCTGCCAGGAAAGGGATGTGCTGCTAGGATTACTGAGGTTAAAAAAAAATGACCCAGGGAGAATGACATATCTGGAATTGTACCATGGGTCTGTAATTTTATCCTATGGGAACTCATAGTAGTACACCTTCTTCTCCCCCCACCCTCCCTGTTCTAACTTAAAGAGAGAAAACTGCTGTGTGCGGAAAAGGAAGAAAAAATACAGATGAAAGTAAAGGCTGAAAAGGCTTAAATTCTTTTAATTGACAGCAAAACTAAGAGCAGCTTTTTGAAGCAGTAAAAAGAAATTATATGGAATGACTGGTTCTGTGAAAATCCCTTTCTTTACCCACTGGCTAGGGATTTAAGTGCCAAAATGAACACCTCACTCTTTGATGGTTGAATTTAAGTGGGATGAAGCCACTGAATCAATGAAAACACGCCCATCAGTTTTGGTGGGTTTTAAGTCAAGCCTTTTGGTTTCAGTCACAAGCTTTTCTGTTTCCCTCTGTTGATTTGCAGAGCTGGACCTTTACGTGTGATAGGGGAGATGCAATGAATATTTTGCAAAAGGAGTGGTTTGACTTGGCTTTCGGTGCTGTTTTCCTTCATGCCTCTAGCTTTTGATACATTTGCTAAGTGCTGCTTTCTGCGGGGCACTGCCACTTTCCTGTCACAGAGCCCTGTCAGTACTCACTGCAGTGCTGGCACGGAAGAATGCATTGTACTTTTTCCCTGTTTACTAAGGGATCCTGTAGCTCTGTGTGCCCAGAGCCAGCAAGGTGTTCTGCCCGAGTTGTGGGACCTCTCCCTGCCAAGGAGGGAAGTAAAACTTGTCATGTTGGGATGACTTTCACACGTGCCTCCAGCACTGCGCTGCAGGACTGGCAAGGTGATGGCATTGTGCTTTGTTTTGTGTTGGTTGCCTAGAACCAATGCTTCAGACAGAAAATGTTTATTAAAAATACCTACTTTACATGTTATCTGAGTTCCCCAGGATAGAACTGAAAACTGTCTTAGTAAATATACTATTTCAGGTCAAATTCTGCATTCTTTACTGGTGCAAATCCCTCACCATTGTCAGCGAGACTGCAAAGTTAGTCTCTTTCTAGAAATTGTCCTAGAAAGAAAAAAAATAGTGTAATATATATCTGGGAAGATAATACAAGGGTCAAAACTCTGTGGAGTAGATTCTCCCACGGCAAAACTCGAGTAAGTTGTTTCAGGCAGGCTCAAGGCAGAGGTCTAGCTGATCCTCCTGCTGCTTGCTGTGTTTGCTCCCCACTGCTTCCCTGGGGCTCTGGAGGGAGGGCAGAGAGTTCCTGCCTGCCCGAGCGGCTTCTGCTGCGCTGACATCAGGTTAAATGAAGACCAGGCTTTCAGTGGAATGAGTGACATGTAGCAGCCTGCTGAGATGTTGGAGATATCAGGGTACAGATTTATTATTTCTTCTTTTCTAAGCACATGGCTGTTAATACAAAGAGCTCAGTGTAGATGCTAACAATTAAGCCTAATTTATGAAATAGGGATACTCGTTGCCTGAAGTTACTTCTATTTTTTAAAAATTGACATACTGTGACAGATGGACTTTCCTTACATGTTTTCAGTTATTTAGGGGACTGCTGATCTCTCATTTCTGTACCAATGCGTTGAAGCTTTGGAGGATCACAAGGAAATACCAGTTGGACACATATTTTTGTCCTTTGAAATGGCAGATGTTCTGGAACTACCAACTGCTTTTAAGGTGTGCAGACCAAATCTGACTTCTAAGTAAAACCAGTGGTGTTGTACCAAGTATTAATTTTGTCTCTGGTACAAAATCCTCTACAACAATAGGGTAAAATATTCACAGGTGCCCCAGTCCCACTGAGGATCAACAGGAGGCTGTAGGTTCCCAGCTGGTGTAGGTACCTTTGGAAAAGTTACCCTGGAAGCTGTTTAACAAAAACATGAAAGAGGCTGTGGTGTGTCACATGCATGCCTGTGACATGCAGAAAGTATGTCACACCTGCTTTTTGGCTGTGGCGTGTGCTCTAGGCTGAGTGGCAGCGTAAGGTGCACAGCCAGCCAGATTGAACCACTCTACAAAAGACGTGTATGGCATGGGGTTTTTCCCTTCACAGATGCAGCTTTCCCACAAAAAAAATGCAGAAAGTTAATGATTTGAGGCCTGAACTGGTTCTCTTTCACCCTTCACACTTCACATGGGGAACTCCCATTAAAGCTCAAAAGTTTTACCTGCAAAAAAGACATCATGAAGAGAGACAACATTTGGAACTTGTCTATAGAGAAGAGAAATCCCTGTCTAGGATAGCCTAGCAGAAGTTTACAGAGGGCTAACATGCTTGCCTGCATCTTGGCCACGCTGTTTATTTATTCATTGGTTTTGTCCCTTTTAGGCTGTAAGCCCTGCAAGGCAGGGAACCTCGGTCTTTGTGTGTGTACCGGTGCCCTGATTAGGGCATGTTATGAGAAAGTATCTCTATGTCATGTTGCCCAGCCTTTTACTATACGTATGTCTCAGATAACACTATTTAGAGTCGTTCTCTAAACATGTAGGCTGGGGAATACTGTAAGGATCCTCTTGCACAGTTAATAAATAGATATTAAGAGCCATGGGTAAGCTGGGACAGTTCTGCTCTTAGCAGATGGTCTGCAGTCCACTAATCAAGTTTCACCCACTGTCCTAAACATTGGGAAGGCTTTGGTCATCTCATTGGGCAATGTCGGTCTTTAACTGCAACAATGATCCTCATTGAAAGCAGAGGAAAATAGAGAAGGATTTCTCCTGACTTGTCTGTGATGGTGGGTCTTGGGCATAGACCTTCTCAATCTTCAAGAGTACTGGGATCCCCTCACTGGCTGGCAGCTTTCTGTTGAGCCCATTTTTGGAATTCGGGATATTCATACAACAAGCTCCATATAATAGGAGATTTTTTTATTCAGGGCTTAGGGAATATCTTGACATGGAAAAGCAGACAAACTGAGTAAGTAAAAAGTTTAATAGAAAAAAAATGTATAAATGTGTGTGTATACTGGTAAATTCCAGGAGCTTTGAAATTTCATTACTGTTTATAGCTCAAGGCAATGAGAAACATCTCACATGTGTAGCAAGTAAACAAATACAGTGTGCACAACCCTCTGCAGATATGTTTATCTCCCTTTTACATTATACTAAATGGTGTCTGTAACCTCCATAAATACCACAAGAAGTATAATGGCTTACACGATAATTAAAATGTTGTTTCTGTTGAGAGTTGCCCTCCCCTCTCCCTCGCCAGAGGAGCTCTGTTAATGGGCACGTGGGCATCGCTGTGCACAGGTGAAGGCAGCTTTGAGTACGGGACTTTTTGTTGGCTGTGGTGAGGCTTCCAGGATTGTCAGGTTTGTTCAGGGAACGCAGAGGCAGAGTCGCTGTATTTCTAGACTGAAGGTTCATTCAGCAGGAATTTGTGCATGGTGATAGCACTGACCATTATAACTGTGGGCTTTAACCTTTCTGTGCCCCGTTGACTGTAAAGTCCACCTGAAAATAAATTCTCTTTTTTGACTTTTTACAGAAAGGAGAGATTAAAGGCAATGCTATAGGTATGGCCTTGTAGAGAAGACACTGGTTGAGAGAGAAGTGGGGAGGCACATGTGATGTGACCCTCTGCAGGTCATCTGGTCTGCCCACCCTTCTGGTCTGTAACTGAGAAGTGGGAGTGATATTTTTTTGCCTGCTCTGTTGAGATTTCAGTTTCTCTGGAGATGGGACAACATCCTACTGCGTGTTCATGCAACACTTAATCACGAGCGGGCCCGGCTTTGGCTGGGGCTACAAATAAATCACATGACATTTACCACAAATCTCTCTGCCTGCTTCTAATTTAGCATCTGAACAGCACCTGGGAATCAGCATCCTGCGGGAAGATTGAGGATCAGATGACTTTGACGGATCAGGCACGCAAGTACATGGCCACCTTCCCCACCCGGACTCTAGTGATATGAAAGGGTCAACAAAGAAGCATTATGGTTTTGAGAACACTTCACCTCCACTGGGAAATTCCTGTTCCTCTACATGAAAACTTTTCATGAATGGGAGAAGAGCCTATCTTTGTTGTGGTACAACAGTTGGGAGCCAGCACAAAGTGCATTTAAGTCACTCAGCGTATATACTCTTGTTGGATTTCACCCAACTTAAGAGGATTTTTTTTTTTAATAAATGATACTTACCTAAATTATTAGGTATTAAATTGGAATCAGTAATTAATCATCTTAAGAGCAGACTTACAATAAATATAATTTTTTGTACTTTTTGAGATCGAGCAGACCTAATACACCAGTATTGTTATTTCAGTGATGTGCCAGCCAGGGGTGGGGTTTTGTTTGTTTATTTTTTATTTTTTTTTTACATTAAAAGAGCAGGTACTCAAACATGCATTTTAAATCACTGAACAAAATGCATTGGTGTAAAATTCTGAAGTGAAAAGCATTACTACAAACGTTAGTCTGTGCAAAGGGGGAAAACTGATCAAGATTGTGAATGCTGAAACATCCATGCCTCGAAATATTTTTTCATTCTGTTATGGTTCTAGACAATTATACATTGTGTGTTTCTGTTTGGGGGGTAATTAGCTTGCTTTAAAAAATATTACTGTATGAAACATAGATTTATGAGAAAAATTATATTTTTATTCAGTAATTTAATTTTGTAAATGCCAAATGAATACTGTGTTTTGCTGCTACAGACGTTAGCGTGTAGACATGCTGCTAGTGTAAAAGGAGCAGTAGAGCTTTATATGGAAAGAAAACAAATGTTGATGTTAGCTAATTGACTATGCACTAGCATTTCAGATCTTTTTATTTTAATTTTTTTTTTTACATCATTTATATTTTTCCCCTTTTTTATAAGCAATATTTTTGAACACTGTTCCTGGGAGATTTTTTTTTTGTCTGAATGTGTTTTGTTTCTCATTGGTTTGTATGAGCATGCATTGCACCTTCATATGTTTGGGAGAACACTGTCTTGTTCATGTTGTCTGTTTTGTTCCATGTCTAGCTAATCGTTCGCTAACTTGGGTCTTGTGTACCAAATCAGGTTCTTAGAATTATATGGTTCTTCGTACTGCCATACCAAATCTTTATCAATATGGCAAAACACTGATTTTATTTTTTGTTTATTTGTTTGTTTTTATAACAGCCTCTGACTTTGCTGCCTTAATAGCATTTGGTGCAGCTTCATCTGCACTTAATTTTTTTATACAACCATGTACTGCCTTGTAGATAAATAAAGTGTGTTCTTTTTTACTTAAACTTGCCTGGTCTCCTAGTCTTGTTTGTCTTTAGTGTTTTGGCAATGTTGTAGGCAACAATCAAGCCAAGAAAGTTTTTTCCAGCACACTTAGATAAGTAAGGAGTAGAGCCTTGCACCAATAAGTAGCCTCAGCATCCTTGGTTTTCACAAATTGTTAAGAAAGTGGAAGGAGCACAGTATAAAGTGGTAAGCATTTAGCATGCTGTGGACTCCAGGCACATCTCTAGTGACAGAAAAAGTCCAGGTCAGCTTCAGGTGGTGGCAGGCTAACTGCAAAACTGCTGTTCTCCCAAAATACTGGATAATTGGTTTCTTCATCTAAAACCATCAGATCAGGAACCAACTGACTAAGAGCAAAATAGTCGGCTGTTGCTATACTGTAGAACAGATTTTTTTCATGCTTGTCTTAAGAACTCAGAGGTGAGAATATATTTTGAAACCTGGTGCGTTATGTTGCACAGCAAATAATTGGGCAGACCTGCAGAGCCTTGTACTTGTGCAGTATAAGCATGGAGGACATTCAGCCCTAGGAATGCTGGAGAGTAAAGGCAATTGCTAGCAAAACAAAGAAAAAGAAAGAAAAATGCAACCTGCCAGGAAAAAAATTGTATTTTATTTAGTAACTTGAAAATAAATTGCTTGCTGAAATTTAGGTTGATGCAAATGTTTCAAAGTCAGACTGATATTCTTGAGAGCAGACTTCGGCTTCATGAGGTCAGTAGTTTCTGTTTTCACGCTTGTGCAGCCACATATGGGCTGAGAGCCCCAAAAGCTGCCTCCCAGCCCTTTTTACTCCTTCCCCAGCAGTGTGCTTAGTCCTCCCACCTGAAGCCACATGTTTTCAGTGTAAGAAGGGACTGCTGCTTGCAGCAGCCCCTTCCAAATTTTGCCTGTGTTTCCCATCTATCCCCAACATGCAATTCAGGCTCTCGCTGAATGCTGGGGGAAAGCCAGACCAGAGGTAATTTTAGGGTAATTTAGCAATTACTGCAGGCAGAACCCCAGTGCTGGGTATGGATTACAGAGAAGGGGAAGTCTGTGGGGGCACTTGCCTGTGCAAAGGCTGCGGGCTCGCACCGTAAAACTACTTGTGCAAGATGGGAGGGAGAACTGCAGGACTCGATGGTGTGCAACTTGGGAAGAGGGAAAGGCCTGCCTTTGAGGCATGCCACAGCTTAAGCAATGCATTGCAGCTTAAAATTAAAAAAAAGTGAAAAAGAAACACCAGGCTTACAACAGGTCTTCAAGACAAAGCTCTTGCCTTGTAGGCCTCCTGCTGTAACTGCACCAAGTGCAGCTCAGTTAAACAGAGTGTGATCTACTGCCTGGTTCAGAGCAGTGCCAGGAAACACACACAAGGACTGGGATTTTTTCCCCCTACCCTTCAGTTGCTTTAAAACCCATTTCTAACATGCAAAACCACTGCAATAATTACCTTGTTGATGGGCACAATTAGAGCTAATACAGAGGAAAATGTTTCTTTTTCCCTTCATCTCATTGAAAATGCAAAACACTTGGTAGATTAAGGCTGATTTGCATATCTTTCTGCATGGTTGTGGCACTCAGCATGAGCAAAGGAAGAGGCTTTGTTTGGATGCTGTAGCCCAGGAACCTGATTATTTTCCCCCCACCAATACTTACTAAGTTTCCTTAAAATGCCGCTTCCTACCTGTCTTTCTCACACAAACATCCCCTTGTGACCATGTTCTGCTTAACCTCTGAAATATACTTCTTTCTTTCAGAGGTCCAAGAGAAGTCCCACATGCCTGTGATTCCTTCTTAAGCATCTGTCCAGTGAGATCTGTCCCAAGACAGGTCTTGAAATTGGGTGTTTGGCCCTGCAGTGGCCCTTTGCACAGGTGTATAGCCATCCTGGACCCATTTAAACCTAGCATAACCTACTAAAATGAAGGGAAAACAGGTTCAGTCAAGTTCTCATTTAATGGAGAGTAGATATTTGGCTCAAATTCCTATTAACCTTTTTTCTTCACTGTAATTATAACTTAATAATGTTGTCAGTCAGTGGGAATTCTTTTGATTTCTGAAAAGAATTTAAATTATCATTTCAGCATGTGCCACTAATTAAAAACAAAGGAGGGAAAAGAACCAGGGCAAAAATAAAGAAAAATACCAGAGCATGAGGTGTTTCCCAGCTAGACCCTGTAATTCTCCAGCTCTCTGTGTAGGGAGTTGCAGGGGTTCACCTCCCACAAATCTGACTTATGTGACAGCTATAATACTAAAGTCAAAAAGTGCCAGATTTTGGACTGCTTTGGTTAAAAAACCCATTACATCTTGAATGAAAGAGCCAGATTTTGTAGTTAGGAGTCAAAATAACAAGTCTGCTGAGGGTAAAGCTCTGTAGCACAGAGTGATCCTCCAAAAAAGCCAGAAAAAAGGCTTTTTCCTCAGTATTTGCAATCTTGATCCTCATCCCAGCCAGCTACATCAATGGCCACCATTCCTCCCTCAAGCCCACACAATTAGGCGCATAAGCAAGGGGTGTTTCTGTAGGGCTGTGACTGGAGCATAATAATTATCATTTTTATTTCTACCTCAGCCCTGATTTGGGACAAGGGTGGTGGCAAAGGACAGAAAAAGTCCTTGTTGCTAGAAATCTATTTAAAATGTTGGGGTTTTTTAAAAAAAAAATACAAAAATGGAAAAATCATGTTAAAAATATTTCAGTTCAAGAAAGGATTATTTTGAGGCACTGGTATGCATCTTGCTTCCCTCCTTGTTCCACACCAGGAGTGAATTCAGTGGAGAGCCCAGCTGTTGCTCAGGAGCAATGGTTGTATTTTTTCCTGGGCAGCCAAGGAAAGATGCTGGCCGCATCTTCCAGTCTCCAGGCTTCTTAATTAAAACAGAAGTCACGTTTCCTAACCAAATGCACTTCACAGAATCACAGAATGACCTGAGTTGGAAGGGACCCAAAAGGATCATTGAGTCCAACTCCTGTCCCTGCACAGCACAACCCCAACATTCACGTTTTGTGACTGAGGGCATTGTCCAAACGCTCCTTGGATATTTTCAGGCTTGGGGCCATGACTGCTTCCCTGGGGAGCTGTTCCACCCTCTGGGTGAAGAATCTTTTCCTAATATCCAACCTGAACCTCCCCTGGAACGTCTTCCTCGAGTCCTGTCATTGGTCACCAGAGAGATCACTTGTTCCCTTTGTTTGCCTCTTTTCTTTGAACTTGACTTCAATGTCTCAGCAGTTTTCACTGAAGACCCCGGTATCAGCATAAACTTGTATATGACTTATTTGCTGTCAGTGGTTGATGCAGGTAAGATAATGAAGATAGACCATAGAAGTCCAAACTCTGTCTTCAGCTGTGTTTGCAAGCTGGCAGCAGTTATACTGCTCTTTGCTAAGGGCTGTAAAACGTATTCATTCTACACTCATTATTTGTGATCAGGTTGTTAGTTATTTTTTTACAATCCCTCTTGATACACGACATTTCTACAAGGCATTTTCCCAATCTGTTTGAGTATCAGAATAATTACTGGGGTTTATGGTTTTTTAGAAAGAGCCCCTTCTTCTCAGACTGCACAGATTCACATTGACTGACCAGTTCAACTCACATCTGAGGAAATTTCATTTCATGGGGAAACAACTTTTACTAATTGATTTAAATTACTAGTCATTGCTACAGCTCCAGGATACTCTCTGCAGAGAAGAGTCTGTCAGAGAAGCCCTTGCAAACAGTGAAGAAAGTTTCAGGAAGCTCTCCTCAGACAGGTTTCTACATTAACCATAGAAGCCACCTCTGCATCTCCTGGTTCCTGCCCGCCCAGCTGCAAGCCTGCCGTGGCCCTCCCGATAAAGTCAGCCCTGACAGTGT
The DNA here is from genome assembly GCA_033558185.1 of Dromococcyx pavoninus. Classification (NCBI taxonomy): domain Eukaryota; kingdom Metazoa; phylum Chordata; class Aves; order Cuculiformes; family Neomorphidae; genus Dromococcyx; species Dromococcyx pavoninus. Next base: position 522,575 of record JAUMJL010000722.1, read on the forward strand.
CTTGAAAGGATGCCTGCAGGTGTGCTTTCCTGCCCGCGACTATCTCTGCCCGCTGCTTGTGGTGCTTCATTAAACCTCTCATCTGTGTACATCAGCATAGGAGATATCTGAGGGTGAAGGGAGGCTGTGACTATTCAAGTGATGAGTTTTTGGTATCTGTGTTTCTATGAGCTCAAGGCGGAGACTTCAGAGGCGCTGGCTCAGCCTTCCTGTGCAGATAAAGGTAATGCTTGCTGTGGTGCCAGCAGGGAAATGGAAATCTGCACAGGGTTATAGCTCTTACCTGCCAAGCCAAGCCTCGCTGAACCTAAGAATATATGAGAGAAACAGCCGTAGTTTGTTACTGTCAAAGGCCTAAAACGTCTTTCATCAAAGTAATAAGGAGTCAATACTTTGCTTTTGTTTTCAGCTCTGTACCTCCTCCTGGCCATCTCCTCTGCCCCCGTGGCTACTTCTGGCAGGCTCATCTCTATTTCACCAAGGCATGCACCCCTGATGGCATCTGACCCAAACCCCACTGAAAACTGATTGAAAAAATTTCTGGTCTCAGTGACCTCAGCGAGAACAAGCCCACACTTTGTGAGGGCTAAGGACATGGACCATTTCCCTGCCCATGGCTAATGGGCCCCTGCTACCCCTGCTCAGGAGAGGACAGTGCACGCTCACGCCAGTACTCCTGTTACCTCCAAGTTCAGGATCACCAAAGTGAACTCTGGTTGTATCTCAAATAACACTCTCCAGTCAAGTCCAATCTGTGCACAAAAGCTGCTCACTGGGATGATTTGCTCCAGGCTTGGAGGCCCATCATGTATGGGCAGAATGGGCCATGTTGCACTCAGTTTTGGCACCTTCTCAGCAGCTGCCCACCTGCCCAGGATGGGGACGAGTTCTCCTGCTGCCCCATGAAGGTCTTGTAGTGGCAGCCCAAGAACAGCAAGTCACAGAGAGAACTCTTGAGCTAGCACTGACCCAGACAGAGTCTTAACCTTCTCTAATGAAAGAAGTGAGTGTAATCCTTTCCTTACCACCTCTGATTTGTGGCCACATCCTCTAACAGAAAACCCATAACAAATAGAAACATAGTTTGTACAGTGATAAGCTACAGAACCAATGTGACAGTCACCCCTGCATCATCACTCTAAAAAACATCACCTCTTAGGGCAGAATTTCATTGCATCCTATTCGTGTAGTTACTGTTCGGATCTCAAAAAAAAAGCCCCATTGCAACAAGAGAGGAGTCAGCCTGACACACACATGCCCTGCAATATTGCCACAAAGCAGCAACATGATGATTAAAACAAGCTGCTGGATTTCCCTACCATCCCCCCTGTTGCTGTTAAGTTGTCACTTCTGAGGTTTGCTGTACTCTCTGTCTGACATCCAAAAAATACCTGTTATCATCCACTCTAGCAATTGATCGATGTAGCAACTAGTTTTCTAGGTGACAGCTTGAATGTATTGAATGTGAAATTTTAAATGATACCTTGGTTTGCCTTCCTAACTGTCAGAATGGTACCAGCTCTTCTTCCTTCCTCTTTAACACCCAACAACTGATTTTCCTGGGAGGTGATGATTTTCCATTATGTCTACTTCCGTTAAGGAAGTGAATGCAAATATATCCATGTTCCTCTCCATGTGTATTTATGTACCCTGCAAAAAATAAAGGATGTTTTACTGAGGAGGCCCAGATCTCACCAGCAGTATGAATCTATCACAGGTTGTATATCATGTGCTTGGGTTACAGAGAATCTTGGCCACCAGGACAAGAATCATAAAGACAGAACTCAGACAAACATCAGACTCTCCACTCAGAAAAGAGAAAACAATCCAAACAAGAGGTTGCTGTGAGAACATCTTCTGTGATGAGAACCGAAACTGCAAGTCACTGGTTTTCATTGAAAGCAATGCAACCAAGAGTCTGAAATCAGTCATGTCCCCCAACTGATGAGTTGTCTGAAATCTACCTCCTTCCAGATCACATAGATCCTGAGATCTCTCAGCTTCCTCCTTTGAGATCACAGATTTCTGTAAAAGGGTATTTCATGCATAAAATCAAAGTAGTAGTAGTAATAATAATAATACCAAGGAGAGGCACCAAGGAGAAAAGCATACCCTCAAGTTGTCCAAGGTGCTTTATTTTACCCAGTGGATAATGAATTAACTTCTAAGTTTACGGTGAAAGAGGTTTCACACAAAGCCATTTATTTTAGAAGTTAGGCTATCAGAGGTTTGTCCAGATACACTGCAGTTTAGAGTGGACTGGACTTGATTTCACAATCATATTTTAACACAATAATTCTTGCATGCCTGATGCAAGGGTTTCCAGCCAAGTTAATGGGAGTAATCATGTGAATAACACACGCAGGTTTTGGCCTGAAAATCCCTACCACCCTCATTTGTGGGTCAAGGTTGGTCTGCTAGGGGAAAAGCACAATGCAGTGCCAACAGTGAATGGCCTTTACATGGTCCATTTCCGAGAGATATAATGATACCACCAAACCACCAGAACTGTATGCGCTTAATGAAAAGTGACAATGCAGTCATTTGTGAAGGGTATAAGACAGCCATGGTAGTTAGGGCAACATTTGCATAATCACATTAACTTTAAGGACCTACTTTAAAACTGACCTAACAATGGCTGTCATTGTTTAAAGCCACAGCTGTCCATACTGATCGGACAACATGCTTGGTCAACTTTTGTCGCAGGCATCTTCTTCAGGAGGATTTAGAAAGTTTGACTGAAAACATCACAGGCTTCAGGGCATCCTATGAATGTTTGGATGCCCATCGTGGTTGAGGCATCTGGGAATCCATGACTTTCAAATCTGCACAACTGATGCATTTTTGTTGAGACATGTAATTTTTTACACAGCTTTATTTTTCAGAATTGTTCATCAAAGTTGTGTGAGAAAGCACACACAGGATACTTATTAGCAGCAAAGAATATTACAAAACACAAATAGTCTGAGCCCTGCTTATTTTAGGCTTGTGCGAACTACTGCTATTTGGAAAAAAACAGAAATTTTACTCCAGACATGACACTTCAGGCACACTCCCTACACAGAGGGAAGAATGGAGTGTTTCTATATTCATACTTGGTTTGCACAATCATCCCCTGCCACAAAGTCGCTTATTTTCAGCCAAAAATGTACCTGATGCATATTCACAGTAGAAAATGTTTACTTAAATTATCAACATGTTTCAGGATAGTTTGCCATATGCAGAGTTCTGATGAAAACATAGACTTTTCTTAACTAAGATATCTTTTTCCTGTTCTCATTTGTTTTAGAAAGACAGTCCTGTCCACCTTGAAAAACATGTTTATTTTAAGTATTTTCAGGATTCTCAGACAACCAAGGTGTTACTGGAGAAGCTGCAGGGAACTCAAAGTTTCAGTTAGAGTGTGTCTTCTTGGAATAAAACTAACTTCAGGTAGGAGAATGACTAAAGCACATGATCTAGACTGGAAAATAAATAAAGAGAAATATCGAAGAAAAAAAAGTTGCAACAAAAATGGTTCAGTCCTTTCTGAGAATGAGGTTGAGGAAAACTAGTTTTTCCTTGCCCTGATAGCCCTAGTTAGCATAGCGGCTAGTATGAGTTCATGAACTTTAACTGACTTTTTGTTCTATGTTACATATACCTGTGATTAAAAATCTATCTAGTCTCCATACATGGCCTTAAACCATGATACCCAGTTAAAATATTTTTACATCTCTTTCAATTAGGAAACTCTCCTGCCTCCCTGTTGTTCAAGGACTTGAAATTTTACACCAGAGTGTTGTTTGTGGCTCTTAATGCTATGAAGATACATATAAATTTGACTAAGTCGTGCTCTCTGAGCATTACATTTGGCATAATAGCACCAGAGGATGAGTGCAGTTTGGCAGCTCCACACCTTGCAGACCTCCTGGGCAGCATGCACCATCCATTTGAAGCTCGGGGGCCACAGTGAGCCATCTATAACCCTGCTCCTTGCTGTCAGGGGCCGGAGTGGTATTGCACAGCAGCTCATCTCAACTGCCTTGGTCCCTAGGGGGGCCTCCTACTGCCCCTTGCTGAGTCTACATGGGAAGAAGGACTTTACCCAACGTGAACGTGGAGGTGAGTCTAAAGACAATTTGGAAGAAATGGGAACTACTGGCTAGGAGCCAGATGTAAATGCATGTGAGGGGGAGTGTGCACACATAAATGTGACAGTATAATTAAGATTAGTATTGTAATGTATATAAAGAAAAGTGGGGAGTTAGGGGAGGGTGAATTAATTGTATGGAGAACCTCTATTATGACTCCCCTAACTTTGAAGTATTGTCTTCCAAATCCTTAATGATCTTTTAATTTATATTTTAAATGATAATTTAAAATGGGCAATATGTTACACCAATACTTTACATTCAAGAAAAGTAACTGAAAAGATGAAAATATCTTTAATTAACAGATATGCAGAATGCCTTTCTGAGTATAGCACAAGTGAACAAGCATATTAATATAGGCAAAGCTTCACTAACCATAGTTATTTATATTTCAAGCGCTTAGTTCATTATGAGGATTAGCATTCTTTCCTTACATCCGAATGTACTAAGATTACTGGAATAGTTCAACAGCATTACAAGAGAAACACAGGTAGAGCAAACACAGGGATAAGTCCTGTGAAACTTCTTCAGAAACCCCTATGCTGTTTCAGCATATTGTCTCACTACTTCAGAAACCTCCATACTTTGGGACTTAAAGAAAATATATCTTCATTTCACTTAAACTTGCGTGTATTTGCCACTCCAAGGAAAGTCTCACTGGTGAGTACTGTTGAAATAAAAACAATCCAAATATTGTGCAGTAGTGCCTTCCAATAGCCCAAATCAACCAGGGAAAATGATACAACACCTTCATTTGATCTTATTTTAGGTATCCCAAGAAGTACGGCAGTCCCTTTGTCTGAAGTCAATGTCAGATTTCATTGCGTAATTTTTGCTTTTGGAAATCAGCATTGTACTACTCATACATTCCCTTAGATTTGGTTACTACTGAACACAGTTCTATTGCAATGAGTTAACTAGATATTTTGTTATACATAAAGACTTGTATAGGTTTAAGCAGGGATTCAGGGTTGAATGGACATTTTTCATTCTTCAGTATGGCAAGAATGACATGAGTACCCTGGCATTTCTGTCTATAAAAACTCTTATATATATGAAAGACCAAAACATGTTGAGCATGAACGGATGATCTAAGGAATCCATCAATGTGCTTAGTAAGCAGAGTACCGAACCCCCCATCATCATCAGACATGTTCAGTAGCAACTGTCTATCAAGAATGTTTCTGCATTCACACTACAAAACACATGCAATCAGATGACACTCCCAGCACAACCTCACCTACAAGCCTGTTCAAATATGGGCTAAAAACAAAGCTTTACCAAGTGAAATGTTAACAGCAAAACAGCATAGCATTTAACTCAGTCCTTCACCACTAACTTGGCCCGTCCAAAGTCTGTACATCCAAAAAAGAAGTTCTCTACAGAAAATCACATTTGCCTTTCAGGCTCAGTCCATTTGAGGCAAAAACTTGTTCATTTGCATAAGCAATCAGTTACCACTATTTGCTGGCAGACTAGAGTATTTCAGGCTTCAGCTCCACTGTTTTACACAGGGTATACCACTTACATGCTTTTTTGTATTGGAGAATAGCTTGAAATTATGTCAAACATGAACTCAAAACAGCATAAAATATCCTATTTACAAATAGCACCTATGGTAAAAAGTGTAGATTGTAAACATAACATTAAATTCAACCCGTCTCTGAGACAGTAATTACCTATTACTAATCCACTCGGATGAAAAATGAGGCATAAAAATAGTATTGTATGTGCTTCACATAACTCTTCAAATCAAAGAATAGTAGTGAGTCGTTTATCTTAATGATGGTGATATTCTGCCAAACATAAGATAAAACTGCAGTGTGGATAAGGAGTTCAGAAACCTATTCAAGTACCAGGCAGCATGCAAGCTGTCCAGAGCTATCATGAAAAGTGACTCATTTACAACAGAGTAAGACAAGGTTTATAGGGAGAGCAATATTTTTATTAGACTGCCTGATACAGCTTCTTAGACCAATGGTTGAATTAAGACAAAGATATTACAGACTTTGATTTTCTCTGTAGCAGATAACAGAATCTCACCCCCTTAAGCAATCACTGCTACAAAGCGTTCATTAATTACGTGACCCACAGAGGACAAAGCGATGTTATGTGACTACGTATGAAACTGGTGGTGCGAAATGAGTATTGACAAGACCCTCCTACACAGAGTTAAATGTGGCATTAACACCACATATTAAAAAGTCTGAATATCACACAACACGTAGGAGCACAGCGTGTACTAAACCAGGTAAGATCCTCGGTTCAACTATCAACCTCTTTTGCCTTACACAGCAGATGGTGGTACCTGATGCTGTAGAGATAGGTGGGATCTATCTACAGACCAGCTAGGTATTTTCTGCAGTGGTGGAGAAGAAGGAAAGCTATTCTTTTTGGGGTACTGCGTGTCTTGACGTGTGAGATTTTGCTAAACTTTCTTAAGGCCAAATGTTATTTTGTAGCCAGCCACCCCTGTTATGCACATAAATATACACTGCATAAAGACAGATTAGCATGAGGAGGTCATAGGCAACCGAAAATAAAGTCTAAAAAAAAACCACCTCCAGAGCCCCCATATATTTCATTGCAATATGCATGTGGCTTATTTTCAGCTGCTGTAACTCATTAGTCTCTATTTAGCAACTTCTGTGTTTTTTCCCTCTTTTCAGGGCGCTTTGGTGGCGTGGGTTTATAGAACAGTAATGTAAAACAAAAATCTTAGGAAACAACCTAAATGAAGCATCTGTTCCTATCACTGAAAAGAAAAAAAGGGAAAAATTAGATGTCTTTTGCTTCTGATAGCATTTTCAAGGCATAGCTCTTTAACTTCTCCATTGGATCTTTTGAACTTTCCCCCCTTCTAGAAGTCTTTTAATTGAGATTATCTTGCAAGACTTATGTTTCACTCACGGTTAAATATCTCAGCTCTTAATACTGCAATTAAACTATTGCTTATTTCTATCACAACAGCAACCAAGATTGTTGAGAACCTGATTGTGCGACACACAAGCCCAGAAAGTTTCCAAGCAGAATTCTCTGTTACAGGAGTTATTTAATAGTATTGTAGTGTCATGAGAACAGATCTCACCTCTGCACTATCTGCTGCTCCACCATAGCTAGTGAAGGCACCTTCACAGGCAACTAGAACTGTATATTTTCATTGTACACTAACAAATTATGACATAAATGCATAAGGTCTCCGTAAGAACTTCTTTGTGAGCATACATCAAGTCATACAGTTACCGCTCCCAAACAATTGTTTGCCTTGCGTTAGATTACTGGAAGAACTACAAGAGCTCCTCTGTCGAGGAACTACACTAATGATACAGCATGGTACGTGTTATACAGTTGGTAGCTTGTCCCTTCTGCATATGGTTACTCAGCTTGGGATTCCTTCCATGCATTTATCATGTTTTTCAAAAGAAAATAAAAAGGAAAGAAAGAAGAGAGGGAGGGGAGCATCTATAGCTATTTCTTTTGAGATGAGACTCCATGCAGTGGTTAGGTACGCGCAGCCTTCTTGCCTGTTTTGTGTGTGGCAATGCAATAACTTTGATCCCTGGGGAGGTGAGGCGGAAGTTGGTCTTCACCATTAAATTTTTTTATAGATAGCAAAGTCCATCCTTCCACCTGCATCCAAAGCACTGAGCCAGCTGGCAGAACAAAGCACTAGAGAAAAATAGTTGACCAGAATCTATCTGAAATTGCCAGCATACAGGTGCAGTCTTGTTTTTCATCTAAGTCAAAGCAGTCCCTGGTGACTGTCAATGTTTTACTGAGACCAATTAACCCTTTTTTTGCCTAGGATAGACCAGAGGAAATAAAAACCACTGGAAAAAACCACTGACCTGCCACACAAGCTTAAAATTACACAAGTAGAAAAATGACATAATCGTGCCTAGTCCAGAACTGTGAAACAAATTAAAAGTTTGCAACACAAGTGAAAAAGAAACAGTAGAAGTATGTGGAATACTTTGCGTCTTGGCGTCGTTGAGACTGTTCCAAGGTTAGCATGTTACTTCTAACACCTGAATGAGGTGGTAAAAGTAAACAGAGAAATCACCCACTGCTGAAGCACCGCCAACTCCTGAGTGTAAAAGAGCAGTTGTTCAACAAGGAATAGTAAACCTGAACAATAAACTTGGATAAGCATTGTAGACAGGAAGTCAGGAAATATAAACAACTGAAACTAAAGATAATAATTTGAGGATAGATAAGAATTCCCAAAGCTGCAGTTTGGCTGAGCTGTCAACATTAAACATTCCTTCAGATCCTCAAGGAGAAGCAGTGGCCAAGGAGCCTTATGACTTTTAACTTTCTTCCTCAAAGAAGCCAGGGGAAACCCAAATGATCCATGCAAAAGGCAGGACTGTTTCCTGCAATGCAGTGCCTTGTGCTCCTTCTCTATCTGGTTATTCCAGTCCTAAACTATGGGCTTCCACTGCTCCCCCGAGGAGATGATCCCATAATCCCAATGTTAGAATCTTCCCATTTACATGTAGCCTAAGTTTTGCTTCTCATTTTCATCTCATTCCTGCTACTTATACCTTCTCCTTTAACAAAACAATGTCCATCCTTTTTATTTGTGTTTCAAATATTTATGTCTTTCTCACATCTTCTCTAGCTAAATGGCTGTCAATAAACAAGGTATATTTAGGTCTCTGACAGACTCTGAAGAAGCCACTCACTGGTGATGGCAGGCCTGTCCCAAATCCCTCCAGCCTTCCAGGGCTAGGCTCACTGCAGCCCCAGAGGGGGAAAATGTCCTTGGCTACTTGCCGCAATAACCTGATACCTCAACATGGTCCTCTCAAAATGCACTGGTCTTTTTTCCCTTCTTTAGTCACATGATGAGCAATAGCACTTCTCTAACTTCGCTAACAGAGAAGTTACTTCCTTTGCAGAAAGTATATTTGGTCCAGGTTACTTTTTCTCCCAACATCAGTTTTTCCACAGCAACTTGAATTATACCCAGCCACATCTCTCATTTGTCATAAAAAGTAATATGCTGACACCACCAAGAGCCAAGTGATGGCAGGACAGAAAGGTCAAACAGGCAGGCAGCATCTGGGCTTAGTTTTACCTTCATTCTTTGGTGTGATTGCATTAGGAGGAGAGACAGAAGTATGAATTAAAAATAAGGGATATGCTTGCTGCCTTGCTCTGCTTTTCTGCCAAGTTTTCTGCTTTCATGATTTCAGTGCCTCAGTTTCCAGGGTGGAGAGTTTGGAATGACACTCTGTGGGTGCTCTCTAGCTGTGACAAACCCCAAACTCAGATCTACCAAAGCCTGTGTAGCTGTAAATAAGGAAGTTTTGATAAAAGGAGAGTAACATACAGGTCCGGGATGAAAAGAACAAGACAGGCTGAAGACAGGGAAATACTCCATTGTGCTGGTACAGCAGGAGTTCACTGTTAATGTCAGAGCAGCTGGGCCTTACCTGATTCGCTTCAAACAAGCCAATTAAAAAAAACCTCACCAGCCTGGAGTTGGGGATTCCTGAGCTGTAGTTGCATTCCTGGCCCTCAGTGAAACCGCTCACTCTGCTTCTTGGGAGCAGTGTCAACGAAAGCGATGCCTCCAGACCTGAGAGGTGGAAGCCTGCCGTGGGGCTGGAACAGCTGGAAAGCTGGGCCATGATGCAATGCTTTGGCAATCGTCAGCTGTGCTGGAGTTAGGCTTGCATGGCTGTACTAGTTGTGCCTTCCATATTCCTCACTTTGAAGGTTGCCACGCATAGACCCAGTGAAAGGGAAAACATTTCTTTCGCCAAGACACTTCAAGAGCAAGTAATGGACATGTTGTTGGCTATAAAAATAGAAAATACAGTTGCAAGGCATCTCAAGAGGTCATTACGTTCATCCTCATGCTTTTCATCAGCATCAAGCCTAAGAAGCATTCTTGCAATAGATATGTTTAATCTCTTCTTGAGAAGGACCTGGGGGTGTTGGTTGACAGCCGGCTGAATATGAGCCAGCAGTGTGCCCAGGTGGACAAGAAGGCCAATGACATCTTGGCCTGTATCAGAAACAGTGTGGCCAGCAGGACCAGGGAGGTGATTATCCCCCTGTACTCGGCACTGGCGAGGTCACACCTCAAGTACTGTGTTCAGTTTTGGGCCCCTCACGACAAGAAAGACATTGAGGTGCTGGAGTGTGTGCAAAGAAGGGCAATGAGGCTGGTGAGGGGGCTGGAGAATAAGCCCTACAAGGAGAGACTGAGGGAATTGGGATTGTTTAGCTTAGAGAAGAGGAGGCTGAGGGGAAACCTCATCACTGTTCACAACTACCTGAAAGGAGGTTGTGACGGGGTGGGTGCTGCTCTCTTCTTGCAAGTGACGAGCGACAGGACGAGAGGGAACGGCCGCAATTTGCGCCAGGGCAGGTTTAGTCTGGATGTTAGGAAGAATTTCTTCACTGAGAGAGTGGTCAGGGATTGGAACAGATTGCCCAGGGAGGTGGAGTCTCCATTCCTAGAGGTGTTTAAAAGATGGGCTGATGAGTCTCTTAGGGATATGGTTTAGTAGGGTATGGTTGGACTCGATGATCTCAGAGGTCTCTTCCAACCTTACAAGTCCATGATTCTATGATCTTCAGTGATGAAGACAACTGGTTTCTTCAGGCCTCTCTGTTCTTAACAAGATGCTTTCTCACAGTCTTACCTGTTTACCTTGCTGCAGTTCAAGTCAAATCCTTCTTTTTCGACCAACAAAACACATAAAAAATAGTTTGTTACTTTTCTCTTTACATCAGTGTTAATAGTTAGTATTAATGAACAATCATCCTCTAATGAAATGGAATAATAATTAGAAATATCAACTCTCAGGAGCCTTCAGTTGAAAAGCAGTATTGCTTGGTAATGTAAACCTGTTCTTTGGCTGTAAAGGGCTATTAAGTAAAATATTTCAGGATTTAATTGGATTCACACTGTGAAATGAAAATTCCACAGCAAATGGAATTCTAGGCTTGCAAAACAACTTCCTCCCATTCACAAATCATATCACTTTGCATATATTTGAATGGTCAAAAATCTATTTAGTCCCTGGAATGATTTGTTCTTTTATCGATGGATACTAGATGAAAGCCACAGATAACAGCTCACACTGATTGAATATAAAGTAAAACTCCTTTACTGTTCAGGATCTGCAGCCCAAGTGCCATGGCAATAATCTAATGATGCCAAAACTTGGACGCCCTTCAAATGCTTCAGAACAATAGGTGCTGTCAACATGACCTACACAAGGTAGCAGCGACTGAGAAGCTGGAGTCTGAAGTTACACTTTCCCTCCGCCACCGTGGGGGCATGTAAGGGCAGCGCCTCAGTGGCTCCCAAGAAATGCTGTGCAAGCAGAAATCTTGGCAAGGGGATGGTGCCACTCAGGTCCACCCTATTTGGGGTCCTCTTCCTTATTTAGACCCTCTAAAATGCAGCTGCCATCAAAGTGGTTGCTAAGACTCTCACAGAGGTGAATCAGAGTCCTTGTTAGGATATTCTGGAGCACTTAAGCTCAGCAGCTCCCTCTGACTTCAGTGGGATTTGCCCAGCAATGGAGCATGTAAACATCTATGCTTGCAGGACTTCCACATTGCAGAGTTATTAGGGGCTCAGTCTAGGTAAGAGTATGGGATGGATGTTAATCCCTAAAAGTGCTCAAGCACTTCGGAGCAGAGAGTAGTGGAACTTTCTCAGGGCCAAGTGTGCAGCACACTATGGATGATAAAATATGTTGATTGAGTGCTTTCAGCTGTACATCATCAGTCCCTTTAGACAGAATGTGCAGCTTCTGTCATTTGCCACCAGACTCTGGATTATTTTAATGGACAGTAGGATTGTTCAACATATATGCCATAAAACCCATATGCACTCTGTGTAGCATAAAACTAGAACACAGCTAGAATACGTACATTTTACTTGCAAGCAAAACCTGATTTCTCATACTAATACTTGAAGTAGAGAGGGTGCTTTCCAAGGGATGTGGGAATGGGAAAGGATGGGGGAAATAACCCAACCAAAACATGTTGTAGTTAATTTCCTGACTAGTACTTCCCTCCTTTCTTCCAAATGGTTGCATTCACTGACTACATTATTTCCTGTACAGAAATAATGTTAATTCTCAGTTGCAGAGAAAGATTCCCCCATTGAGAAAAAAAATACAGGATCATTACAAACCATTCACCTACTGACATCACAACAGAAGAAAAACAGACATGACAAAAGGCCAAGTTCTCCAACAACGAGATATCTCCAGTTGGACACGGTATTTGTTTTAGTTTAAACATATTGCTCAGTGAATTAATGAACTGAAGGTGCATAGGTCAGGACCCACCAGGAATACCTTCCTCTCCTACCATATCAGGCTGCCTGTTTTTCAAAAGCCAAAGTGGTTACAGCCTTTATTAGTCTTGCTTCTATCTAAAGATACTTCCACTTCTTAATGAGAACATGCTTACAACTGAGATGAACATTAGAATGGCAGCATCTCCCTCCAACCTTTCGGTATAGCATTATTCTTTCACGTACTATAAAATAAGCATGATCTCCTCAACTACTTCTTAATGCATTTCTGTTTTGTTATCCAATCAGCACACAATTCTATATGCTTGACAGGTATTCCTGTTTGCGGGGGACAGCATCTTGAGTCCTTTCCTCGCCAGCTTATTCAACATCTAGATTCTCTCTCTGTTTTGATGGTAATTATCACTTATGAATGCAAGAAACCTGAGGGGAAAAGTAACCTCTCTTTCCTTGCCATGGAACACACTTCAAGGCTTTGATTTTTTTCTGGCCAGACTCCCATCCCTGATTTCTGGAGCTCCAGCGAGGCTTGTTCTACAGTCTATTATAGCTGCCAGGAGAGAGTGTATTGTAACAAGTTGTAGTCTCTTACCTACAGCTGAATAATCCACCCTTACAAACAAAGGCCTTTTTCAGAGCTTTTTCATCTTGTGTCTGATATTGTCAGCCCCCAAAATAAGGTAACCAAAATTGCCTGTCCAGGCCATGAGACTGAAAAACATGAGTTTATAAAAGTACTTTAAAAAACCCTCATAACTTAGTCCCACCATAAATATGGTGTATTTGCCAACTATTTACTGAGTCATACACATACGTGACAGCTAAAGTTTTTAAGATTCTGCTAGACAAGATCTTGAGGACTGTGTATTGTCAAGGCAGTCTTACACAGATTAGGTCTCAGGCTGTTCGCAGGAGAAATATTAGTATCTCCAGCTAAAGACAGGGAAATTGAGGTGGAGGTTCATTTTACCCAAGGCCATGCCATAAATCATTGGAACAGCACGATTAAAATTGAATAGCTGTGGGTTCATGAGTTTTGGAGAAAAATTCAGGGTCAGAATTTTTGCTTCAGTTAGAGATTTACGACAGAGGAAATAATGAATAAAACACTTTCATCGTCATTTTTCCCCCAAAGAATGGTTGTTAAGCACCAATGCTGATCTGGTGGGGCTTACAGATGCTATTTTACAGGAGGAAAAAGGCAACTAATAATAGTATGCATAACACAGAGAAAGAGAGGAAATCTGTTATCATCTAATTTAAATGGTCCCAGAAATGCATCTTTTTGCTCTGTCAGACTGCTGACAGGTAAAACAAAGTTTGTCCGCAAGTGAGAAATAAAAATAATACATATGCTTTGTAATGAAATCACATGAAAATAAATCATACCAAACCTCTGGTTTTCTGTGAAAAACTGTGGACAGTTACATATTGCTATGGTGTCTCCTATTCCTTATTTCTTTCCTGCAACAAAAAATCCAACTCTTTGCACTTCCCTCATTGGTTTCTAAACCTCTGGTCACCCCTCACTGCTGTTCCCTTGTCCCTCTTCAGTTTGTCTACAGGTTTCAGCATGTGGTGCCCAAAACTAAAGCAAAGTATTCCTGCTGAAACTTCACCAGCATAACTCGGAAAGAAATAATCATCTTTTGTTCTTACATATTAATCCCTGTTAATATCAACACTCAGATGGCAATTTTTTTTCAAGCAAACATAGAGTGTTGTGGATTCATTTAAATTGTGTTTGAACCCTTCAGATTTAATATTTTCTGCAAAAAAACCAAAAAGGCATTTTATATTTTTGCCTTTAGTTCCTTCTTTCTCTACTTTGCACAGATCTTACTGATTGCTATTTTACTCATTTGCACCATTACTTCCATTTTCCAAAGTAATTTTTAATTCCGATCACATCCTGCAAGGAACCTGTAAACTCCTGGTGTCAGGCACAAGTTTTATAAATACTACTACATTGTCCAGCTCATTAATGGAAATAGTGAATAGATGTGACAGAGATCTCAGCGATGTCGCTTGCAATATGTCCCCGGTATGATAACCAAACTTTGGTAGCTCTTTTTTGAATGAATCTTTTATTTTTTAATAAGTTATACATCCTCTCCTCATGATAGTTTCATCTAGGCCATATTTCCCTCTTCGTTTATAATGTATCGTATAAGACAGTATCAAAATTCTTACCAAAATAAAAATCTGTCATACTTAACATGCAGTCTTATTCACCAGGAGCAGTTATATTGCCAAAGAAGCAAATTCATCTGAGTATTCAGCCTCAGGATTTATCAAACAGAGATTTTTCATTAAAAAAGGCCTTTCAATGAGCACAAAAGTTCTCTGCGAAAAATTACATCATTGAAGTTTTCTTTGAGAACACAATTACCCTTTTTTCAGAATTATTGTAAAATCACTGCTGGTATTTTTTATTAAATACTGATAGGCTAATTAATTAGATCATTGAATATTTAGGCAACAGTTTCAGATTAAAGCTAATTAATCTGCTTTCAGTTAAAAGTCACAAAGGCAGATGTAAATTAAACCAAACAAAATGGAAAGAATAATTTTAGAATCTTCTGAGAAATATTTTTCTTGGGTTTCAGTATTAAGATTCCCCATCACAGCTTTAAATTTAACTTTCCAAAGCATTTCCAAATACTTTTCATCCTAAAGCAGATACTTTGTCACCTTAGGACAGAAGTAGCAAAAACCAGTTCTGTTCACACCTTTCTAGTCAAAGAAAGTTATAATGATAGTGGCTAATAACTAGCCAACCTAAACAAAAAAGCCAACCTTCAAAAAGGCCGTTAAAAACCAAGGCAGCTATATCAATATTTGCGCAAATTTGTTCAGGAGTGAATAAGTTCTCAGAGTTATATGAGGCAGGAGCGCATGGAGAAGTGAGTCACCCCGGGGATGGCCGGCAGGGTGTCCGACAGGGAGATAAGTGGTGTTTAGTGCCTGGGCATCTGGCACGCTGCCGCCCATCCCATTTCTCCAGTTCAGCTGGAGGTTTACAGAGGAGGTGGGAGGCCAGCAGGGAACTGAGGGCGGCTGGGAGGAGAATTGGGAAAGGCATAACAAATTGCGTGTCCTTCTAGGAGCCCTTAATCTCATGTGACATTTGCCACTGCTTACAAATCCGTATATAGCAGCGTCTGTTTTCCACGCTGCTGCACTGTGCATAGAAGAGACTACCAATGTGCTGCTAAAGCACTTTTCCACTGGTTTTCCACAGGTTCAAACGACAAGGAAATTCTCTTTGTCCCTCTTTCTTTATCTCTCGCTAAACTCTTACTAAATTCACAGGATTCAACCTGGTCCTGTAAGACACACTCATGCCACAAAACTCTAAGTCACAAAGGAACTCTGCAAGCGAGGTTAACCACAGTTCAGCTACAATTTCAGTCACAAATACATGTGTCTTCAAATTTAAAAGCTGTGCCAGTTCATTGTCAGGTCCTAAGAAAGCAGGTATCTAAACACAGTTTCCTCTAGGTCTAGGAAAATTGTCCATGTTCCAGAAAAAGACACCAACAGTTCAAATGAATTAGGAACAGCTTTCTTCAATGATACAGAAAGAAGTTTCCAATATGTATTACCACGCATTCAAAAAAGGAACAGAACCAGAAAAAAAAGATACCCCAATACATTCACAGATGTTACAGCGCTACTGTTTGTGTGGGGAACTGGTGGAGTTCAAACGACTCAGTGAAGCAACCTCAGCCTACAAGAGCAAACCTCGATGGGGTTTGACCAGTGTATAAATCCAATGTGCTGAACCAGTCACTCTTTCTTCTCCGTACAAAACTTGTTTCCAGAATAAGGTAAACATTAGGTCTATCATCTTTGGTGACACGCCCAGCTTAAGTGCTCTTAGGCTGAAAGGAATCTGAGGTTTATGGTTTCCTCCTCCAAACTTCCCAGTTTTTCATGGCCCAGGGGAAATCTTTGTTGTAGTGGCACAACGTGACCATCCTCTTTACTAGTTCTGTATTGTCTTATGTTTCACTGGCATGAAAAAGTACCAGTGAATGCTAAGTATTGTGAAAAAATTAGCCCCCCTGATGAACTAAACAGAGTCAAGCTGTTACTAGATAGCACAAAGCAATGAGGAAATTCAGGAAATTCTACATGAGGCCATGCTATCCTTCCACACAGACTATGGCCAACAACCAGAACCCGGGAATTATCAGATACTTTTTCTCAATATGATTTCGGTTCACTCAGGGACATAACTGGAGGCAGTCGAGTATGTGCCCCTTGGCTCATGAAACTGATGTCAAAAGAACTGCCTCAAGTGATTCTCATCAAAAGCCAGGTAACCAGGTTTCCAAGCATGACCTGGAAACCTACACTACTTTGTTGCCAAAGAGTACAAAGGACAAAACGCCAGAGACACTGAACTCAAAGAGCTGCCATCAAGGACTTTTTTCTGCTTTCGGAGAGAAAACCTAACCCCAACTGAGAGAATGGCAAGAAAGAAGCAGCCGTAGATAACACTCACATCCAAGCACATGGCAAAAAGCACTGTCTAGAGCTTCCACTCTCATTCCCAGTGCTGGTTTAGTGACTGGAGCCTATCCCTGGGGAATAGGAAACCCCAGCCCTGGCCCTGCCCAGCCCAACCTGCCGCCTCTGCTCTGAGGAGCCTTGCTGCTTGCTGACCTGGCCCCAGGCAAGCCACCTGCTTCCCATCCAAACCTTTGCATGCAGACAACAAATTAGGAGCTTTGGGGTTTAAATCAGGAGTCATGATTCCAGGATGTTTCTTTCAGTGAACAGGCCTTGCAAGGCCTGTTGCCCTTCACTGGACAGCAAGGCAGCAGGGGGCCCCGTGTTGCTCCACACCTTCTGTCTGCCTCCTCATGTCCATGCTGCGTCACCAAGGAAAGCCACCTCGAGATCTTTACTGCCCTGCAGCATCCTGCCTGGGTTAACAGAAAAGCCACTTTTAGTCACCCTCAGTCATAATTCGGACCTGGTCAGCTCCAGTCATGCTGCTGGTTAAGCACGGGGGATGGCGGGAGCGCTCGGCCACACTGCAGAGCGCATTTACTGCCCCTTCTGCCCTTTCCCTGATGTCACTTTCTCATTATGACATTATACCAAATCACAACAGGGATTAACTGCCCCCGTATAAGCTTATTATAGGCTTATGCAGGCTGCTTTATGTTGGCTTTAGATGGCATTAAGTTTAATGAGCCTTGGGCTGATGTCACTACAACACCCATGAGTGTACATCCCCATTAAGATCTAAAATTAATGCAGAACATAAAATTAGGTTGCTTTATACAGTGTCTATACGAAGGTGTCAAAATCCCGATGACATACACAGAAAAGAAACGGCTGATGATGCAATGGCAAAATAAAAACATCTAAGTGGAACTTAGAGAACAGTTACAGTCCATAATAAAAAAATCCTGCCAAGTGAGTAATGCTTGATGATAACTAATTGCACTGCTCACCTGTAGCAACAGACACGCAAAGACTTAACTTATGCGCACTAAAACAAGCAGTGCAAGCAAGGAAGCAAAACTTTCTACTTCACAAAAAATTCTACTAACCAAAAAAGTCTACTTACCATGGGAGGAGAGACAGAGGGATTTTCTTCAAATTACACAGTTGTGCAGTGCTGAATGTATTCAGCTGTGGTTTAATAGCAGAGTATTCAAGACTGAAGATATCCCCAGAAAAAAGATGAAATTCAGTATTTCTTCATTTTAACTGAGAGCCAAGGCAACAAATTTAGGATAATCAGTTGAAAGCAGGGAGAACCTACTCTAGTCACTTTTGTGAGAGCTAAGCAGTAAGAGACATTAAAAACTGATTTGTGAGAAATTTATGCTCTTTTCAGCTCACAGTTTCACTGGAACTCTTATTATTAAACAAAACTGAGTGTCTTTAATGTGGACAGAGAAACGAAAATATGAACTGATCAAGAGGAAAGTTAAACCGGCACCGCGTGCCTCAGCTCCACTTAATTTCATCACCAAAACAAATGGCTAGGGCCTGCACTGACTCACAAAATGTGTGAAAAGAAGTTTCTCAGTTGAACACATCCACGGAACTTCATTAACTCTCCTTCTGACTCTCAGAGGAGCAGGATCTAAGCCAATATATTCTGCAATAGTTTCCATTCCAGCTAGTACCTCTGCCTGCACTGACTTTGCCACAGACACTCCATGATTTTGGTGAACATGAGTCTGGGAAAAATGTCAAGATTCAAAGAAGTAATAGTAGTATTTGGCTGCCTTTTTTCTTCCCCCCCCCCCCCCCATTCCAGCTATACCTGCGTTTTATGTGACTACAGAGTTTTCAAACAGCTATATCATAACAGTCTGTCGCAAGTGTATTGGGTGTTTCAGTTTGCCAGACCTGTCATAATAAATTAATTACAGGATGTTGCAGAAATGGCTGAGTTCCAGCAGCATCTTGCACAGTTTAATATAGCCCTATTTCCCCATTTCGATGTATTTGTGGTTAGATAAATCCTCAGAAAATTTACAGCTGCTACACACTAGTTTATTATACTCCCTCCCTGTATAGGAGATAGAAGTGCAACAAAAATTTGATGTCTACTCAGAGCATAGATTTTACTGATATTGCTTCACCGGTGTGGAAACATTTTTCTGCTAAAAGTGGCATCTGCAGGTTTTTTCCAAGTGTTTGCATTTGAGCATTAGGCAGGACTTGTAAACTTTCTTGCCACAACCAAACATAGTGCAAATTCATTTGGCCTAACATAGTTCTCACAAAAAAATGAGGTGGCTAGAGTTTTAGTTGAAACACAGAGCCATCATTTTTATTTATGAGTGCAAGCGAGAAAATACTATTCCAGTCTTTAAAGTATATTCCAGTCAACGTATAAGCCACAGCCATGATGTTGCTGCTGGCAGCCTAATCCTTACTGACTTTGCTGGTGCTTTGAGTATAGGGGGTTGTTTACTCTGAGCAGCTTGCAGGACTGGGACTCTACATATCCAAGTTAGTGCTGGAAAACAAATCCTTCTGAAGGGGAAGGCAGGAAGCAACCGGCGTACAAGACTGAAAAAAGGACAGAACTCTGGTCCAAACCACTGTGAGTAGAGCACATCTACATGCAAGAAAAGGATTGTACGATATTTAGTGAATTTCTCATCTCTGCTGTAGCTGTTTTGCACTGGATGAAGAGGCTGGAGTGGACTTAATCAAGGCAGAGGTGCATATTGGAACAGACAACAACCATAAAGGTGTCCTCCAAAGACCCGTGCCGAAATTAGGGGACCAAAGCTTCAACTACCCCAACAGCACTGCAAGTCAGAGATGATATGGACCTTTCTGGGCTGCAGCACAGATTTTGGACAGCAAATGCCACAAAACTTAAATGTACTAAAAAATGTAGTGGTTAAATATCTTAATTTCTAAGATCTTAAAAATATGACTGAAGCCACCAAAGCTCTGCTATAACATGTCTTGTCACTATAATCTGTTCCTTCTTCTTAAGTTCCAATTTCTAATTGCCACATACTTGCAAGGCCTCCCCTCCAGACAGTAGTTTTCCTCTCAAGTTGCTCATTTCCCTCTCTCAGACCTCCTTTTGTTTCTATTCCTTACGTGCAGTAGTTTTCTTCCTAATGAGGATATTTTATACTCTAAGCAATAAAACTCCTTGAACTAACACGGTACGTTTCTACAAGTGCAGGTGTACCTCCATAACTTAATTTGTCCAAAACATTCCAGACAGTCACTAGACAGAATATTAGAAGAAAAACTCCACAGTACGAACTTGAACATGAATCTTTCTAGCCTGCTTCCACTATTCAAAAAACCACTTCCATCCCCTCGCAGTTTCTACATCGATAAAATAGGTTGCACTGCATACATACTAATTTCATACGTGCTAGAAAAGGATCATTAGAAAACCCCACCACTCTTTGTGTTTACCAAACAAGTGTTTTTGCTTTAGCCTGTTCCCGCCTTAAATGAAGTATTTCCTATTCACCTTAGTAATTAGAGCAGAAGGATGCGGTGAATGAAGTGCCTCATTATCAAGTTTGTATCCACGGTCTCACCAGAATGGCTACCATGCCGGCTATTTTTCATAGCTGTCTGCTTTTGCTTGTAATGGGCCATTGTTAACCCTAAATGATCCTGACATTCAATTCTCTGTCAGACAATTGGGTCCAGCCGGCAGATTTAGTTCACTAGTCAACAGAGACTTTCAGTTGTCATGTTCCTCTGTGTTCTCATTAGCCCTTGTTTGACTGTGATCCATCCCCTCCTGCCTTCTGAATTAAGTGATGCTACAAATACACTTACTGTGTTTTACGATGTCTGTTCCTCAAACTATTTTAAGGAAAAAACTAAATGCGATCTGGTGGCTACAGGGAAACACAGGAAAAATGTGCCATCCCTTCTTTTCCATTTTGTTAATTTATGCATTTTTCTCGATGTCTCTGCCATATCATAAAAATGTAATAGGAACTGTATGTTGTAACCACACACAAAACCTAAAAAACCCCATAACAATGAAAGAGCCGCTATATTGTTATCATCAGGCTGTTAGAAATATCTAATCTTTACCCTTTCTTAAACAAGGTTTTATCTGCTTTGTTCCAGCAATAAACTTGTATCACCCTCCAAAAACATCACAAATAGATTTTTATAACTCTTATATTTTATTTCATGGCTTAGGGAACAATTTTGAAGGGCACTCACGATCAGGATACTTAATGGAGTTCTTCAGCTAAAAAAATAAGGCAAATTATCAGTAGGCAATCTGAATCCTTCCAGAATTATCCTCTTTCACTGAAATTTAAGTCCTTTAAATATCTGGACAATTTTCAGCAAATATAAACAATATTCATTTTAAAGTGTTTTTTAAAAAAAACACTTAGGCTGCACTAACACAGAAACAAGGAACATTATATAAAGTCTAAAGAACTTATTTTTGTAAACCATTACTCTGATCCAAGCTGTTTTTATCCTTTTTTGTAAGTTTAAAATCCAAACAGCAATGTCTGAAGAAAAAAGAATCAACTAACACTGAAAAGTTTTTCTTAAAATGAATCAATCAGCCATATTTCTGAACAAAAGCTAAAAAACGCCTTTGACATTTTGCCATGTTAATAATTTGTTAGAGATTTTAGTCAGGAGGTTGTAATTTTAATACTGAATAATTACTTTTTAAAATTTCAGATATTTTTGTTCATTTTCTGCCAAATGAATGCAGAAAACTAGTACTACAGTGACATGGTATAAAGTGATAGAAGACCAACCAACCACGTGGGAGGGAGGAAAAAATTACAAAACCAAAACAAAAGCTGTTGCAATTACAAGAAAACATTATGGAAAGTTTATTTTCAACTCCCTGCATTTTCATGTTTGGCTCTTATCTGATTCCTTCTGCTTAATTGTTATTTGGAACTGTGCCTTGGAAGACATTACTGCTGCCTCTCCTCTCAATTTGGAAAGTGTGGCAAAGCGGCTCTATTCAGCTTCAGAGCAGTGAACATAATTGGAGCCCTAGTTCGCAAGCATGAAAGGAGGTGCTGTGCCTTTGATTAGAACTACCATCTCTCTGCGGTGTTTATCTGAAGTGTTATTTCTGTCTTCAGAGTCCACAATGCCAAATTAACATTTTACAATGCTTTCCAATGAGCTCCCAGATCTTGGCTACTGCTCAGCTCTCCCTGACGTGGAGCCTGATGTCATGCTCTGCCCTTATTTTAAATGTGATCCAGGACATTTTAAGGAATGTAAGACACAGATTTTGCTTTTATGAAAACTTTGAAGCCCACAAGCCACATAGAATGACGAGTTGGAATATATTGCAAAAGCAGAGAGATAAGAGGCTAGGAGCCTCGCTGGAACGATGCAGTCCCAGGACTAAGATAATTTTATACCACCTCTGACTGGGGAAAGAGGCATTAATAAGTTTGCAGCACACATACAGAAGCCCCATTTAGGGGAGAACTCCATCTACACGCTCTATGCAAACTAAATCTAGGACTGTTAGCAAAGAATAATTACAGATGGGGCCAAAAAAAGAGTTATTTGCTGCAGTGCTTTACCCAAAAGAAACAAGTTTACAGATTCTTCTGCCTTTAAAAGATGTGCAGGGAAGACATTGCAATATATAGCAACTAGTCCTCTGCATCTGGGTGCATTTCACACATCAGCAACCCAATACTGTTATTCTCACTTCTTTTTTTAATGGAATCAAGTGCGCTGTCTACTAAATAAGGGCTTTCTAATTTTATGTAATTTATTGCTTCAGAGGCAGAGGAGGAAGAATTTCCTAGCAGAGTAAAAATAAACTGGACATTATCAACCAGAAAAAAATACCAACATTAAGTGATAGAAAGTGTTTCCTTTAATATAAAACATAAATTATTTACCAGCATAGATAATTAGTGAAGTCATTAGTAGAAGTTCTAAATATCATACTCAAGTAAAAAAATACATAAATGACTTACAAGGGAAAAAGGACTACACGTAAAACAGCACAGTTGGATATGAAATATTTCATTCAGACAAAAAAAAGTATATTTGGCAAGACTGCTGGCAAAGCAGCTAGGATCTCTGACAAAACTGCAATGCACCTTTATTATGTGCAGAAAACTTCATCTGAAAAATAGAACTGCCTCAAATTTGCAACACCTATTTACGCTGGTAAGTATGAGTAGCCACACAAGACAGTGCAGTTGCATAGATAGTTACTCAACAATTTGCTTCAGAGCTGCAGTCCAAGTGAACGTGATGTCAGGAAAACATTTTCAGACTGCTTTTGTTTTTAGGTACAGTGTAATGCCAGCATTCCTTTGGAATTTTACCTTTCTGAACGCTCCTCTCTTTTACTTACAATACATTTTAAAATGCTAATTTAATAACTTATGTAGTGGTTGGGCTTGTTTTCATAGAATCATAGAATGGTTAGGTTTGGAAAGGACCTTAAAGATCATCCAGTTCCAACCACCACGCAAAGGGCAAGGACACTTCCCATCAGACCAGGCTGCTCAACGCCCCATCCAACCTGGTCTTGAACACTTCCAGGGAGGGGGCATCCACACTTTCCCTGGGCAACCTGTGCTGGTGTCTCACCACCCTCATCGTGAAGAATTTTTTCCCAATGTCTAATCTAAATCTTCCCCCTTCCAGTTTAAAGCCATTCCCTCTTGTCCTATCACTACATGCCCCTGTAAAAAGCCCCTCCTTAGCTTTCCTGTAGCCCCTTTAGGTACTGGAAGGCCTCTATGAGGTCTCCCCTGAGCTTTCTCTTCTCCAGGCTGAACAACCCCAACTCTCCCAGCCTGTCCTCATAGCAGAGGTGCTCCAGCCGTCTGATCACCTTCGTAGCCCTCCTCTGGATCAGCTCCAACAGTTCCGTATACTTATTATGTTGGGGATTCCAGAACTGGACACAGCACTCCAGGTGGGGTCTCATGAGAGCAGAGCTGAGGGGGAGAAATCTCCCTTGACATGCTGGCCACGCTTCTTTTGATGTAGCCCAAGACATGGTTGGCCTTCTGGGCTGTGAGCACAGATTGCTGGCTCACGTTGAGTTTCTCATCAATCAGCAACCCCAAGTCCTTCTCTCCAGGGCTGTTCTCAATCACATCATCCCCCATCCTGTACTGAAACTGCAGATTGCCCTGACTCAGGTGTAGGACCTTGTCCTTGCTGAACCTCATGAGGTTCACACAGGCCCACTTCTCCAGCTTGTCCAGGTCCTTCTGGATGACATCCCATTCTTCTGCCCCGCTCAGCTTGGTATCATTTACAAACTTGCTGAAGGTGCACTCGATATCACTGTCTATATCATCAATGAAAATATTACACAGTACTGGTCCCAGTGCAGATCCCTGAGGGACACCATTTGTCACAGGTCTCCATCTGGACATCGAGCCATCTCTGAATG
Organism: Dromococcyx pavoninus; assembly: GCA_033558185.1. Classification (NCBI taxonomy): domain Eukaryota; kingdom Metazoa; phylum Chordata; class Aves; order Cuculiformes; family Neomorphidae; genus Dromococcyx; species Dromococcyx pavoninus. Next base: position 546,912 of record JAUMJL010000722.1, read on the forward strand.
TGACCATCCAATTCCTTATCCACTGAACAGTTCACCCATCAAATCCAAATCTCTCCAATTTAGAGAGAAGGATGTGGGGCACCATGTCAAAGGCTTTACAGAAGTCCAGATAGATTACATTCAATGTTTTTCCTGCGTCTACTGATGTGGTCACCCTATCATAGAAACCCCCTAGATTGTTCAGGAAGTACTTGCTCTTGGAGAAGCCACGTTGGCTGTCTCAAATCACCTCTCTGTCCTCCATGTGCTTCAGCATAGCTTCTAGGAGGACCTGTTCCATGACCTCTGAAGACACAGAGGTGAGGATGACAGGACGGTAGTTCCCAAAGTTCTCCTTTGAACCCTTTTTAAAAATGGGGACAATGCTGCCCTTCCTCCAGTCACCAGGGTCTTCCCCCGACTGCCCTGACTTCTCAAAGATCACAGAGAGTGGCTTGGCAACTACATCAGCCACTTCCCTCAGGACTCTGGGATGCATCTCATCAGGTCCCATAGACTTACATATGTTCAGGTTCCTCAGGTGGTCACAAACACCTACAGTGACTGGGAGGGGCTTTACCCTCCTGATCCCCAGCTTGTTGTCCATTGACCCAGGAGGGGTGAGGAGAGCAGTTACCAATGAAGACTGAGGCAAAAATGTTGTCAAGTACCTCAGCCTTCTCCTCGTCTGTTGATACGAGGTCACCGTTTTCATCCACCAGTGGGGGGACGCTTTCTTTAACCTCCCCTTTCTTGTTGATGGGCCTATAGAAGTCTTTCTTGTTATTCTTTCCTTCCCTTGCCCGGTTCAGCTCCAGCTGTGCCTTGACCTTCCTGACCTCATTCTTGCACAAAGAGGCATTGTCCCTATACTCTTCCCAGGTTACCTGTCCCTGCTTGCACTGCCTGTGCAGCTCCCTCTTGCTCTTCAGTTGGACCAGCAGGTCTTGACCCAGCCATGCTGGTCTCTTCCCTTTCCTGCCTGATTTCCTGCATCTGGAAACTGAGCACTCTTGTGCTCTGAGGAAAGCATCCTTAAATATTTGCCATCTCTGTTCTGCTCCCTTGTCCCCAAGGACCGTTTCCCAGGGGGTCCTACTGACAAACTCCCTGAAGAACTGGAAGTTTGCTTTCCTAAAATTTAGGGTCTTGTTTATACTCCTCACCTGTCCCATATCCATCAGGAGTTTTTCTCTAGATCTCATGTTTTCATTTGATTCTCTGCTTCCAATGGACTGATCTACAGTCTACAGAAATGCCTAAGTTAAGGTGTAATTGTATATTAAACTGGTTTACACTGTATTTAGTGGGGTTATCATGAAATGTCATTTTCAGATTTTACCAGTCCAGTGAGGAGCTGAACATTCAAGTTCTGTTGATTTCAAGGAAGTCAGGGCAAAAGTCTTTCAAAGCAGGTTTACACCATTGGTAAGTCACAACTGGTGTCATTTTGCATATTTATTTTCCTTTGTTTCTTGCTAATCCTAGAAATGAGATCACAGTTGCAGCCTTCAATGTGCGATGCACACCAGTATTTGGAATTAAATTACGACTATGCGTCTTAGCATTCAGACTCAAAGGCAATATTTGTCTTTCCCTTTGTGCTTAAGTCTGAGCCTCTCAGTGCCTTCTTCTTCTTCAATTCCACCCCATGGGCTGTAGGTTCATTTTCAACACCATTAGCTGTAACTGATGATGCAGAAGTATCAAGATCCATTAAGTTGTGCTGATTTTCTCGCTCGTTCCTCTGTATTCTTTTCTTCTTTTTCTTTGCACCTCTAGAGGAAGGTGGATATAAAAAGAGAAAAAGAAACACAAAGTTAGCTCAAATTTAGAGCTTTTTACACCCACAGCTCATGTGTTAGAGCAATTGTCTGCCTGTCCCCCTTGAACACAATGCTGAAACGGCTATAAAACTACTGTTCTGCAGCAGAACAAAGACAGAAAACCTGTGAAGACAAAATATGAGAACATTCCACTAGTATACTTCTTAACATAACATAGTATTGCTATGAAAAGAGCAGCTCATGATCTTAAAAATCAGCTCATCTTGATCAATAGTCAACAGATGTAATTAAAAAATACAAATTACCAGTCTCCTCCTCTCATAAAAGCCATTACACTTCTTTTTTCTTTCCTAAGCTCAAACACCAAAATACACGCAATTAAAGAGAGATTTCTGCTTTATTTATTCAAAAAGAATAAGACAGGCAGAAAATGTGCATAAGATTATTTTTTTCATTTTGATTTACCTGAACTATAACAGATTTACAGAATGAAAAGTTACTAACGTTTATTTATGTTTATCAGACTTCACACAATGCAAAAATATCAGTCAAGCTTCTGTATCTTTCCCAGTTAATGCTTTTGACCAAGGGAATTAGACTGGTGTTGCAGACGATGCCAGGGATTATGCAGATGTCACACCACTCCCACCATGAATTCCCACTCTTGGCAAAAGTTGTAACTTTATTTAAGCGTATATAATACGCTTAAATATGTATGTAATACTACTTTGACTGTAACCTTTCAAGTACAGGTATGGTCTTCATTCAAAAACTGTATTGCCCCTAGCACAAAGAAGTCTTGGTTAGTGACCAGAACTCTTACACTGAATGCCACTGAAACACATAAGCGAGTGGATGAATCAAGGCTAAAGAATGTAATGAGACATGTGCAGTTTCCCCAAAGAGGGTGCTGCGAGAGCATTACTGCTGGGGATACCATCCTAATGTTATATAAATTATAAATGAAAATATTTACACATCAGCCTTGCTAGTGGACTAAAGACTATCTGCCTATAATTAGAATTTTTTTATAAGCTAAAGTGTGTATTTGTGAATACATGAATTGCTGCAGTTCTAATACTGGAACATCCTGAAGGGAAAGTTCTGGAGTTTAAGACCCTCTGTATCAGAATTCCTCAAACAATTTCAGAAGTACTACTGCATGAGGAAATCAGGGTAAAAAGTCACAATTAATCAGTAATATAAGTACCAATCTACCAAACTGAGTGTCCAGGTAAGTTTGAGGCATAATCATTCGTGAATTTATGCAGAGAACACTACCTAGTGCAGCTCAACAAAACTGTACAATGGGAATACATATAAAGAGAGAACATCTGTCATGACAAATGGTATCTAATCATTAATATTCAAAGGATGAGGCAACTATGCAAATTTTCAGTATAAAGCTACCCAAATTTTGAGATGTACTTTTCACCTTTTTATTATTTGGATCATCAGATATGATGATGCATCAAATCTTTGAGACGCTTAAGACAAAAAAACTTAGTTCACTTAGCATCTATTATGTGGATGTTCCTCTGTTTCTTCTAGAGCCTGTAGAAAACAGGCTAATTGCTTGGCTAAGAAAAATTTACTACCACCCATATTGGAAAATATTTGTTTTCCTATTACAAAACGATAAAACGCAGAAAGATAGATGTGTCACAAGAACTTATCATTGACTTTTCTTTACAGCAGGTATTATGGCCATAATGAATGCTGTTCTAATAGGCAAACCAGCAAACATTCATTTGGAGGCTCAAAAAAAGGTACAGTGAGTTGTGCAGGTGCTAACAGTTTCACTTCTCCATAGTGAAAGTGCAAACTTGGCAACCACATCTCACTTGATTCTTACGAAATTTACTATGCAATTCCTATCACATCCTAGCATGTGACACAGATATTCAGTGTACTTTCACAAAAAGCAGGAAGACAACAGAATGTTTTATGTGGAACAACTATTTAAGAATAGATGGGACTGGACCTCAAGTCATATTGATAATGCTTTTGGATGCTAAAATAGAAAACCTTTCTAGTTAAGATCACAACACCTACATGCGTGTTATTTTGTAAGGATATTTCAAGACACATCAACTGCAGCAAACAAGAAAACTATTGTTCTCTCACAGCCCATGCAGGTCATGGTTTCAGGTACAAAGAAGTGAGAGTTTTCATGAAAAATATGCAACCATGTTTCTGAGATGTTTCATCATCTAATCTGTAATACACAGATAGCCTATGAAGAGAAATATAGATGTCTTTCAAACTAGTGGCATCAGAAATGCCATAAGATCCTTCACTTTTCTACCTCATAGAATAAGGCAAAAACTTGTCTTTTCCAAAAACCCTGGTATGTGCAGTCACTGCTGTAATTACAAAGACAAGCGAATCACATTTCATTATATTCTAGCTCATGGAAGAGCTTGAAAAGTACATACTTTCAGATTCAAGCTTTAGACCAGGGACAGACATTACTCGGAGTGGCATTCTGATCTTGAAAACTGCACTCTCCACATCAGACAAAACACAAGCACTGGGCAAAATTGCAGCAAAAATGTAATAAAGCCTAGAATGTACCATACTTGGAAGCAAAATACAGCGCTGTGGAGGACTGGCATGTCTATTTCCTCCCTTCCGTATTAGTGCTCCCCAGACAACTTATAGCATTAAGTGCTACCTCATGGCATCTTCCTGTTTCCGTCGCTAATGATTTGGTACAAAAGGCTCAGTACCCTGACAGTTTGTGACTGCGGCTCTGCAATACTGCCCTTTGCGTAGATGGGACAGCAATGACGAAGCATGACTTCAGGTTGGCATCTCCATGATGCTTCTGTTCCCTAAAGGTGAGGAGGAGGGAGCATATTCTAGTGACTCAGGCATGTAGGTATCTTCTCTTACCTTTTTGAAATGTAACTTGAAGTGGTTTGGGGACTTTGTTTCTGCACCATGCCACTTCATTGTGACCTCTCCTCAGGACAGCCTTAGTTTCCCATTAAAATGAATATTTCACATTTGTTATGACTGAAAATTCTTGAATTTGATCAAATCATTTGTGATTCCACATTTTAAATCTGTAGTCCCAAATTCTTCAGTGGATGTCTTGAAAAGGGCTCTCAAAATAATTTTTCCCTGAAGTTTTAGTAAAGGAGTTGAGTCATACCAAATTTTCCATACTGGCTTCTAACAGACTATATCAACCGTCACAGTAACTGTGTCTTTAAGGCATTTCCTTCCTTAATGTATGTCCTATGAGAACAGTCATGCCCACAATTCAACGCTGAATTCTGTCAATGCGTAATTACACAGCCCTTTCCTCATCATACATGAGGGTAAAACTTTTCACTCACAATTTATTTTCAAATCCAGATACAGCTGGAGATAGAAAATTAAGACTTAAAGACAAGTTAAAGTTAGATACGTATCTACATCTACACCACATATGCACAGATAGTTTATATGTGGAGGGGACCAGTTTGGAAAATGATCAGTGAAATAACTTTGCTTAGATGACAGATGCTTGCAATGGCAAACACAGGAAGTATTCTAGATGTATTTTTTAAAGTATAAATGGTTGCAATAGCTGAAGACATTGTGGAAGCTATTGTTCAAAATGCTGAGATCTTATCTGCTTACAGCTCTCACAATGAATACATACAATTTTTAAAAAATGCAAGAGTCACAATCAAAGACACTAGCTTGAATCTTCTCAGTATGTGACAACCTTTTGCAATTTATATTAATTAATTTGTAGAAGATGCAGAACCAGTTTGCAGTTCATAGCAACAAAGCCTTATACATAGCTAAGGGATGACACAGGGAAATCCTATATCCCTGAGTTTTGATTCTCATGTACATTACAGTCTTTGCTCTTTTGGGGAGAGAGAGAGTGTGTAAGCATATAGGTGTGTACATATGTATACATATGTATACATATGTTACTTCCTTCATATTTCACATGTGAAGCACTTTCTATTAACCTAAAGCTAGCTTCTTGTTTTGCTTGCTAAAACAAAGGATCCTTTCCAAACACTTCATAAAGTTTTCTAACAGCAGTTATAGAAATCACACTGCAAATTGTTTTAAGTATATCTTGCTTACTGTATTGCAGGTAAGTTTGTATCTATGTCACGCTCCGAGCTAAATTTTAGGTCCCCTGACTTAGTGGTGACTGGTGACATCTGTAAGAGAAAAGAGAAAAAAAAAAAAGAAAAAAGGTAAGAAGATAAAAAAGACAGACAGGCAATGGGGCCAACACATGTACAGAGAAAACCCACCAGCTTCCTGAATAAGGAGAGAATATACCTCGTTTTAAAAAGAATGTCTACCAGCCATAAAATGTTAACTCCTATGTGGTCACAAACAAGGAAACAGTATCATGCTTTAAAAAAAACCCAACTTGTAAATAAAAAACAGTTTTCAGGTATGTGTAGAAACAAGAGGTTATGAATTTGCCTGAAGTAAGCTTAAAATACACATGGTCTGTATAGAATTAAATTATTTCTGCTACTGCACAAGTAAAGAGAGAATGCTAAAAAGCCATCTAATTGCATAATTTTAACAACAAAAACCTGTCTATTCTTTAACTCCACAATTTTCAGTCAAAAGCAATTCAAATCACTCCAGGTCATTTTATATTTGAGCGCTAAAACCAAACAACTAAACAAACCTAGAAGAGGTTAAGTAACTTCCACTGTTATAGATCTCTAGTTCAGGTTGACAGGACAACTACGTTCTGTAACTGTCCATTTGGTATGGTATGCATGAAAGAAAAACAGAAGTCATATCCAGGTAGGCATTGTGAAAGTGGGGTCTGGTTCCTATGAAGACCTTGGAAATCTGGAGAAAGAGTCCGTTTCAGGATATTGGAGCCTGAGAAGGGAGAGAGATTAGTTCTGGTAATTTCCAAAAATAAGATTTTTTTCAGGGAATAAAGGAGAAGAGTGGGCTTGAAACTAACTCAACCCTCAAAACCTGGCCCACATTTATCATTTTTTAAGACTGTTAGTGGAACCTCCGATACGTAGCCAGCCTAAAGCAAAACCTACAGCATTGTTTCTGAATTTCTTAACTAGCCTTAACGTTAAGAAGATCGGCTCATCCAGTTCTGCCAAGAAAAGAAGTACTCCTCTGCTTGTAAATGAGATGTTTAATATTCTGTTATCAGCCTGAATTGCTCCCGGAAAGTCAGTTACTGACCCTACTGTCTTTAAAACCCCAGTTAAAACCAAGCAGTATTAGGCAGGGAGTACCATTCAGCAGCTCTGGAGTGCCTAACAACAATACAGCATCTAAAAAAGTAAACACAAAGACAAGAGCTTTCTGGAAGCAACAGACAAGAAAAAAAAATTAGAGTTTTTGACCCTGTAGTCTCTGCTAACTGTTCATTTCATGTGACCTCACAGGCAAGGTGTACCACGATCCCCCCACATTTAGCTTAAACAAGAGATTATTAAATTAGCTTAAATAAAGAATTAAGTAGAAGAAATCTTATGCAATGAGAACCCATATCTCCCAGACCTCACGTTTAGGCCTTAAATAGTTTGATTACTTTCTTAAATTCTCAATGGAATTAATAAAAAAAAATCTAGTCAGTGTTAGTAGATGAATGAAAGCTTAACTTTTTTTTTGTGTTGGTCCTGCTCCCTACTATTATTTTATTAATTTAATATTATTTTTCTACTGACTTACAAGAAACACGATCAAGCTCCCATTGACTAATTGAGTTCATATAAGCACACTGCCCACAACAATGATGTTCAAACATTAGTCATTAGAATTAGCCTGCTCAAATAACACAGATTGCTGGGTTAGTTTAAACAAAAGTTAGCCTATTAGAATATAATAATGTAGCACTGGTGGTGTTAGGAAGAAAAATCTTCTACTTAACAAACAAAATCCTTGTTAATATAGTAATAAACCTGCGACTAAGTCAGTGGTAAAAGTAAACACAAAAGGAGGAAACAGAATGCCACTGTTACGAAAATACAAGGGAGTGCTGTAAAGGGAATGGTTCTAAGTAATTAATACTTCCTTCAGCATTCACGAACCTGTAGTTCCTTGCCATACACACATCATGAATTCACTTCACTTGCAGACAAAAGAAAATCTTTCTCTGAAAATTCTACGCGAAGGATGTTGAAGTACATTTTTTACCCTCCTTTTTGAGCAAATACAACAGAATCTCCACATTGTACTAATACTATAATCAAATATGGATTTTTCCAAAGCACAGTCTGGTAGAACTCCCTTAGTGCCACTACAGAAAACTTGACATCTCTTATAAAAAACAGACTAAGCTTTTTAATACCTACAGATACCAAAGTACAGAAAATAAATTTTATGCATAAAACAGGGATAAAAGTACTTAAATTAAGCTACTTAAATGAAGATTCTTATGATCTGTTTTAAAAAATTTGTACAGTGCCACTAACAATGTTCATTTTTGTTACCATATTCTAACTCTCCACCCTTTGGAAGTTTATATTGACTGTATAAGCTTAGATTTTCTGAATTTCTTTTGCTTTGCTTACTATCATGAAAATAAAAAAATATATTTCTCTTTTCTAGAAGATTTGCTTGCTTTACAGCTCATTTGGCCTCAATTTTTTGATACATACTATTGTTTCAGGGCTGCCACATATGAAGCAGCCAAGGCAAAACAACTGAAGACTAAATACACAAAAGCATTTCAGCTCCTGATTCCTGCTGTAGAATCCACCACAGTTAGTCAAGCACTAAATCCTCCGCGTGCAACTTGTGGAAATATATATATGAGGAGACACTTCCTAAGAGGACCTGAAGCACAGAGCATCTAAATGAAATACGTGAGGCCTAGTCTCATCCCAAGTCTACATCTCTGGTAGTGTTTTACTTCAGCCTGGGCAGGGTTATCTCTAAGAGCAACGGTTTGCAGAAGTACTCTGACAGACTAAGAGGAAGATGGACAGAATGGAGTGGTACAGGCTATCTATTTAGGTCATTCAAGCCATGAAAGCAAATGTGCTTAGCCTAGTCTGCGCAGGGGAACTCTGTTTCTACAGAACTTGATCTAATTAAAGATTCACTGGATCACAGACAGCAAGAATGAACATGTCTCGGTGTGTTTTCAGACTAGTCTTTTAGATGTTAAACTCAGTATGAAGCTTGCATTTTGTTTTCTATTACACAGTCCACGGATAAAAGATTTACAGCAATGTCCTTAACTCTCCAGAATCATGTTGACACCTACTGTAAAAACTGTTCTAAGGAGTCAAGCTTGGGCAAAATGCAATTAACTTAAAATTACTTCCCCCCCATTTCTTTAAACGAAGCAGCCTATCTAAATAAGATTTACCATATTGTAACCCTATGTCTAACAGTATTAACGCAGTTGTGAGTATCTAGCAGAAATGGAGTTCTGTATAGAGACAGAGACATTGGCAGGTTTTCGATCTTTCCTATACAAAACAGCTGAACCACTGAATTGTTCAGGACTAAGCCAACAGCCACTAGCTTCTCTCCATCCATGAATTCTAGAGTCATAGGCAGAGACAACTGGTAGACTTTGAAAAGAGGAAAGACTTTGAAAGAGGAAGACTTTGCCCTGTCTGGTCTTAAAAAATGCAACATCCTGGGCCTATTCAAGGCCAGGAGAGATCAGCAGGAAATCTGGCGGGTGAAAACTGTAGTCATGGCTTAGCACTGACAAAATACTGCATCTCAGAAATCAAATCAACTAGACGAATATTTGAAGCACAACAAAAGAAGGAGGAGGGAGAATGGAGACAAGGTACTTCAGACTGAAGCTGTATGGTTTAGAACAGCTGTTTTCAGTCCTGAAGTCTTGGCCTCTGGGAATTTATCTGTGGTTACAGCTTTGAATTCAAATTTGCATAAAAATAATTCAATCTTCTTCAGAAGGAGGCTATGAGGGCCCAAGGAGAAAACAATGAGAAAGACAGAAGTTAGCTAGCTCCCTTATCTTACTTACATAAATGTCCTTGAACAGTATTTTTTGGTTCTGCTTGACGAATTCAGTGTATCACACTGATTCCTTCTACCTTTAAACAGACCAGTCAGTTACAGCAAATTACTATGGATGCTATTCATCTTATCTTTTTTCTCCAAAAGACATTAATTTGCTTATAAACCGGGTTTCTTTTCTTTCAATGACTCAAATGATATTATATACTCCAGCGTAAACATTCTTTGAGACAGAACGTATCAGGAACCACAGAGGAGTTTTTGGAGTTGAAAAACAAAGAGCCACCAGCTTACACATAAAGTAGTACTACGTATGCTTAAGAGAAAGTAATTCAACTTAAACAGTACAAACTGTGTTTTAAGGGGAAAACAATAACTAAAACCAGGAAACTACAGAACTAAAAAGCTGAAATATGTTGAAGTCAGATAACACGTAAGGAAAATGGTCCATTACTCGTAGATGGTACCATAGTAACACTTCGTTCAGAAGGACTTTCTTCAAGAACAATCAAAGTAATTACTACTTCAAAAGTAGGATTTGAAAAGGTTTATCTATTTTATAATGCCTATTCAACAGCTTATGTGGAAGCAGCTTTGCAGACTGATTCTAAATAAGTCTAGTTTCTTTCAGCCCAGATGTCAATGCCTTTACAAAGAGAGCTCTGTAATCATATCAGCGGCAAATGAAGCCTGGAATTATAGGCTTCATTATAATACATTATAATACTTTACTATAATACTATAATATACTATATACTACAATACTATAATATATTATAATATACTATATATACACCACATATTATAATAATACTATATTACATAATACTATAATATTATAATATATTCAATTGAAAATCACATTTTTGTAGGTCTGCAACCTCTCTGAACCTTCAAAATGAATACATTTGATGTGTTAAAACTCTTCAGCTCTATTCACTGCAAGAGTTTCATCGTATTAACTTGTTGACTCCCTCATTTGAATTATCACATCTTCTTAGTATCTCCTCTTCATAAAAGGTAATCAGTCACTAAAGTGTTTTCCAGTACCTGAAGAAAGGCGCTATTAAAGGGGAAAACAGAAACAGCACAAAGTATAAAATGAAAGCTTTTGATGAAACTAATAGAAAAATTTCTAGTTAGTATTTTGGGAAATATAGTTTTAAATTTTTAGAGGTAATAAATAAATTTTGAGTCCACAAAAACACCCACATCAAAAGAGCTCAAGCCCAGGGGAAAAGCAGCAGGTTAGTTTCAGACACGTTAGGCTAAGCACTCCGAATGTCTGACTAAAAACTATAGGGGAAGAAGAACGAGAAGATGAATTATTGATATGAACACTGATAATCCCACACTTTGCCTAAATATACATGGAATCAAGTTTTTATGATCTCTGGGTAAATTATCCAAACTGTAAAATAATGATACAGTTCTTGAAGGTAACCCTTTTCTTTTCATGCTTCTGAGCATTATTTTACACTATAAGTTTTAAAAAATAAGTGTTCTAGAAAGATTATTTTCTTTACTTTTAATGGGAATTTTTAATTACTGTACATTTTTACGTATTACTACTTCCTATTAGTCTCACACAATGTAGAATTGAGTATTTAACATTCAGAATAAAATGAAATCTATTTTACGTAGTGAGAAGTAGGCCCTCTTAAACGATAAAACACATCTACAAGATTTTATCGGCAACTGAACATTTCTGGCCAAAATATATTGGCTTTGAAATGTCTCTGATTTTCTAAAATTCTGTAAAATCCAAATTCTGATTCCTAAAAGAATTTTATCTGAATTCCTGTCTTTTCTGCCTTAAGAAGCCTGAAAAAAGGTACAGTTACTGGAGCAGCCAGATGAACGTCCATATCCACTTCTTGGGATTCTTCATCAGCGCAGTGAGAACTTCACTTCAAGAAATTTCTATTGACAGTTTAGATGTATGTTGTAATTAAAGATGATTATGACCTAATTTTGTGGCTCAGGAGTTAAGTAACTCATAAAGCAGGAAAACAAGGTTTGCATAAAATTATTATGTTATGAATGCAAAGCTGATGGTAGAAAGCATTTTGAAAACAGATTCTTTGAACTACAGCTTTTCTGCATTATTTGCAAAGATTAATATTGGATTTGGAGCATTACACCCTCTACTAATGTTAATGATTCCATTTTATTCAGCCATCATAAAACTGACAATTAGCTAGATATGCATTTATAATACCTGTAGTTGGAAAACCATTCTTAATTAGACTATCTAATAGTCTCAGCAATTAAAACCATATTACTATTCTGCATTTTAAGTGCTCTGTTTGGTCTCATAAGGTAAAAAAACCTCACAAGTAACTGCCATGATGATTTTCACAATAACTAGTTTTAACAATTAAATATTTATGTATTCCTCAAAAAAACTAGAAAGAACAATAGATGCAGCAAACCTGGATATAACTAAGTATTTAGGAAAACATGTTTGTGGCCAAAAATAAAACACAACTAAAATATACAGTTATATTTTCCTGTTTGTGGTAACAACTTCAGCAACAACTTAACTATTCTATATATTTTGGATTTAAAAAAAGTGCTTCATTTTCTGCCAAAGTAAAAAAAAAATCAGAGTATTACAAACTAATACTTTTTCATATTTCCCATGTAAAGAAATTGGCATACTGAAAAAAATAAGAATGGAATAGGAAGAAAAGTTGCTGTGTCACTGCTGCAACACAGGAACTGCCATAACCGATCAGGCCCCTCAGTGGTCCTCTTAGTAGTTTTGTCTCAGAAATACTTGGTATTGCCTAAAGTCAAAGCGCTGTAGTACTTTCCTTCATTATGACAAACAGCTGAATGACAACTTGTTTCTTCTATGCAGCCCTCTGAGCTTTTGTAAAACTATTACACTTCAAGGCATTGCAGGTCTTACATAGAGATTTGATACACCATTGGATGCAACTCACTACCTTCTTGGTGATTTGTATGGTGCTTATGTAACTTGAAATAAAAAAAAAAAAAAATCAGCCAGATCTATTTCCCAGTCATTTAGATGCTTTTGGAATCTCAGCCATTCCCTTAATCTAAAATGTGTTATTTAAAAAAAAAAAAATTGATCCTGAGTTTAATAATGTCTTGTAGCAGTTAGGTTCACTGGGTTAACTAAAATTTCCTTCTACCGCTATTAAGCTGGATCAGAACACATCTATCCTTCCCTTATCTTGTCTAACAGCAGGAGGGATAAAACAAAACAAAAGGAGTGTATCCAATTCACTGTCTCTCATGTACTTTTATACGCTCTCTTCACTGCTCATTCTCCGCTAGTTTAATCTTGCAAGTATACTCTCTTATACTGTTTTTTCCTGTACTTGTAAATGCTACATTACTTTTCTGTGGACTCTCTATCGTTTGTAATGCCCTTGGATGCTATCCAAAATAAAAAGCAAGAGTTTTTGGACTGTTACAGTACACTTTATTCATTATGCCTTTTGAATATCTGTATGTACTAAGTAGACTACCACAAAATTCCAAGTAATTATTAAAAATGTAGTCTATTTAATTCAAATTGCCGGTAGAATCAAAGTAAAGAATATTTGGATGAAATATTACTAAAACCAAGTGTTACTAGTAATACAACTATTATAGTAGTAGGAGTTCTTAGAAAGATAAATCAATCACAGACACTTGAAAAAAAGAGTGATTAAAACTATTCAAACGTTACCTCTCACAAAGTTGAATAACAAATACTTGTTTTCAATATTAGTAACATTAGTTAGTGCACATTTTGATCCAGTAAATCAAACAGATTCCTACTCGATTAAACTGAGAAAAAGTTGTGGACAAAAACGATCAAGTCTTTAATGGCAATAACAATCTCGGCACTTCTCCCATTTCTAATCTGGGTTTGAGTGAAACTGGGTGAGTACAGCAACACATTCCCTCTGGGATACCTTCTTTGTTTCTAGCAATATAGACAATACAATGGGTGAAATAAAACTTCATGCTTTCCAATAAAGACAAGGGTGTGATGCTTTGGCTATGAATTCAGCAGCTACAAAGTAGTAAAAGATATTTCAGTTTAATTATTACTACTCAGTGCAGTGATTAATTCCAATTAATTAATTAATTTTCAAGTACAGTTAGAAACAAAAACACTTTTTAACTCAATTTATAGCAGCTGGCTTCAACAAGGCTGCCAAGTGAGCAAGCTGTACTCAATTTATTAAATACTACCTTTCTCTACTCACGTATTAAAAACAAAAGCTACACAGAAAAGCTTAATAGAAGAAGCTTTGAGTGTTTTAACCCTGAACATTGAAATAAACATTGTGTTAGCAAAGATTAATCATCAGAAAAAAATCATAACTAAGCAACATAGCACACGTTTTGAGTCTTGCAAATCAGACACAAAACATTAGATTCGATTCTAGAAAATACATGGAAAAGTCAAGTCATTTGAAAGAAATCTAAACAAAAGTAACTTCTCAAGTAATTATGTTAGAACCATTTCACTAAGTGAATAGTTTTGGAAAGTGCACTTCAGTTCACATTGGGAATAAAATAGTCTAAAATTGTAACAGTTATCAAACTAATTTCTATTACTCAGTTTTGCTTACAAAGTATCCCATCTTGTTAAGACACCCATCAGTCTTACTTTACAAAATGGAAGCATAATCTACGAAAAGTTTCTAATCTCTGTTTTTCTGGAGAAGTGAAAGTCGTTCAGCCTGTTCGCACTTCGCACTATCTCTAAAGAACTGAAAAAGAAATAATCAAATGCCTATTTGTTTTTCCTTGACTGAAAATTGGCTGTTGCTTCTTTGTTCTTCTTTACATACTGTATTCTGACTGGTAACTAAAATCACAGAAACAGGAGCGTTTTGTTTAGAATGCAGTATGTGATGTGTAAACAACAACGTAAGACCATATGCAATTGCAATCCAATATAAGTATTTGGTGGGAGTGGAGAGATATTAGATACAGTCAAGACAAAAGCCTGCCTTTCTTCTGCTCCTCCAAACCATGAGGTCTCTGTAGTCCACTCTTCTGAGCAACGCACAGGATGAGGGCAGTCATTCACATCAGAGAACCAACAACAGCTTTTAAACAGAAACATCCATTTACAAGTAAGCATGTTCAGATATAGCATAGCTCATGGTCTGGTAATAAGGCTTTATGATCACATGGTACATCTTTATTTAGGATATTATTACACAGACTGAAAAACTCCTGAGAGAAAAACATCACATCTTCCTATGCAACCTGATAGATACGGAAATTTCACAGTGGAAAATTTGAAGAATCTGTGTGCAGTGCATATTCCAACAACGATAGTCAAGTGCCTGAAAGTATGTTAGGTTTTGACAGATCTATGTTGTTTCTTAAACCATTACATCGGGTAGCTGTGAGAAATACTTCCGTCAACCTTGGAGTCAATGGCAGATTTGTTATTCATTATCACGGTGCAGCGGTAGGCAGAATATTTAATTGTCACATAATGGAACAGCTGGTTCCACACATGAGATAAACTTTAGACATCTGCTGAAAATATACTTGCTTGCCTACATGAGGTCTACATACAAGAAACTTTTCCACAAGGATGGAAAATAAATGCAATCCACCTGGCATAAGAAGGACACACTCCTCCACTACTTACAGACTCCTTCTCTTCTCAGATTATTACCTTATGTAGTGTTGGAGAGTCTTCCTCTGCTTCTGTTAGTCCTTCAGGTAGGAGAGGAGCAGAATCTGGTACTAACTCTGAAAGCTGTTCTTCATATTCTTCTGAAAACAGAATCCATAATTCACCATTGTGAGAGCAATGAAAGAATTAAAGTATCTATTTTATGTGAACTACCACGACATCATGATGTATCCAATAATGAGATGAGAACTAAAACAAATGAGAAAGCCAAATTTTTGAAGCCAAATTTTGCATGAAAATTTATCAAAATTTGCCCGTTAACTTTTATTTGTATCAGTAACTTAGATTTAAATGGATAAGCGATTTTACAAAACAAAACCAATCAAACTACTACATTACTGAGAACAAAGCCTATACTGACAGCAATGTAGCTGACACAACAAATGTTATCTCATGATGCAGCAAGGTCATGATGAAGGTCAACAATTGAAACAACAAATTAAATACCAGCTTTTTTTTTCTATACAGTTGGATAACTGCCTCAAAAATTTTGTTTAGTTTTGTTAAGAACAACAGGCCACCACTGAAGTCTCTTCCAATAGACTACTATGACTTATTTTTCAAGGAAAAAGGGAAGAAGAAAAAGCACAGGATGTTCAAGGGATGATAAAGGGGAAGGGTAGCAGTTAAGCTAACTTCAATTTCCATCATCAAGTCAGCACAGTGTTACGCTCAAGGGTTTTTCTTTGGGAAGAGGCATAAATATTAGACTTCATTTGCAAGACAGAGGGAGGAACTAGAAAACAGGGGAACATCTTGAGAAATGTTGGGTTAAAATATTTCTAAACATCAGTATAACTGATAGTTTGACAGTTTATAGACAGACAAATACATTTCTTGTAGAACATGATCACACACTACATCCATAAACTGAATACTACCAACTTTCAGGACAACTGAGTGCCTTTATATCAGTTGACTCAGTGGGATGCTTCCTATACTATTTGTTCAGATCTACTTAGGCTAGTCTGCATTAGCTTAATCAAAACTGTTTTAATGACAATGATCTGGTAGCTAGTTCAATGCTCAGAAATGAGATTTAACTATTTCCTATCTTCTAAAACTTCATACTGAAATCCACTTATTTGGGAACTGGGCATTCTCTATTAAAGTAGAGGGAAAACAGAGAGTTTTTACACAAGTAATTGGTTAGATCTAATAGAGATTGCCTAAGAAAAATCTAAGATTTCTGTGAAATGCTTTGATATGTCCCTAAAATGTTACTAAGGTTGGGCATAAACCAGGTGGCTATATGTAAGAAGAGCTGAGGAGTCAATCCAGTTCACTGACAGCTGAGCCAGTACTAAATAAGCTGGAATGTCTAAGTGCCAATACCTTCCTAAGTCAGGTGTGTCAACTTGCTGAGTAGTTTGCCAACTTTATACAATTTCTGTACGACAATAAGTCACGATTATGCTATCTGTGTGCTACATAAATTCATATTTTCAGAACAGTAAGCAGTACAGCATGGTAAAATCTTGGACCATCAGTTAAACCCACACTGGTATACCAGGAAGACAGCAGTAAACTTACTTTCACCAGCCACATAATTAGCTGGAAAATAGCCTTGCTGTCCATTTGCTAGGCTGCCAAACCACCAGTTATCATTATCTTTGTATAACACTTGGATAATGTCACTGCGATGGATGGTTAGCTCATCTGATCGATGCGCTGTGTAGTCATAAAGAGCCACTACCTAAAAGAGAGATAAGAGCACCACAGCTTTATCACAACCATGCCACAGAGAAAAAAGCGCAACATTCACTTCCTCTTGCAGAAAAGCAGCTGAAACCAAAGCTACACTTTGGTAAAAGCTGAGGCTGTCTCAAGTTTTGCTAATGGGATCAGGGGTGGTGGGAAAGCAGCAGGAGAGGCAAGATAAAGGACTGTGGGATTGTAGAAATGGTTAAGAACATTCAATTCACTAAGATTAGCTTCAAAACAGCAGCTGTTAGTTTTACAAGCAATTTACTTGTGAAGCAAAAGAAAAAAAAAACAACCCACTTCATACATTCACTTTCTCAGAATTGTTACACCACCTTCAGATCCCTTTCTGTGTGTGCTCATGAAGCATATGTGTTTGAACAAATACTTCAACAGTATGAGAGTTTTACCAAAGGAAAAGTTTAGTACAAAAACCGTCACTGCAAAGTTTTGCTTTGATCACTGCTCTTTTTCCTTTTTTTGTTGTTTGGAAACAAGTATTTGCATATACAGCTTTGTAAATATCTGCAAAAATTCCATTTATATTCCATTTCACATAATAAATCCATTTGCCATTGAAATACGGGGCATCTATATTTTTCTGGAAAAAAGTACTAATAGTGGTCAGCTCCATGCCTACAACAGAGAATATGAATATCAAAATATCAGGTATAATTTCTTATTAATTCCTATGTGCCATGAACAAAATATTCATCCTGATGAATTCAAGAATAGAAAACATTGAAAACAAGTTAACTGAAAGAATAAGGGAATTGCTCACTTCCCTCATCATAAGTGAAGAACAAAATTATGACCTATTTTACAGAAAGAACACCGCTTCCCTACATATTCTTCATTTCAGATTCCTCTACAAAATTGTAAGTAAAAAAGTCAGACGCAGGGATCATTAGGAGTGACAGGAGGTTACAGGGGACTCAAGGAGACAGAGAAGTTAATAGGAAGGCAGGAATTTGGAGAAAACACTTCCTTTTTTATTACTCATGCAGGTATTTATATCCTAAGACTCCTGAACGGCTCACTGCTTTTTTTTATTTGTATTTCTATTTTGAGTAAGATTGCCTTTGAGTTATGTGTGTAAAAATATAGGCAACGTCACTTGTATTTTCACACTTCCATGTCACCAACTAAAGAGATTAAATCAGTTAAGAATGGGAAAAGATGGAAATGATTCTACAATTGTAAATTCTCTCTGGTAATTTGTGACCTGGTCACTATCAAAGAATTAGTATCAGCATAGTTTGCAGTAGACAGGAAACGTATCTAAACATGCATTCGTTTATCTTGAACTTACATAAAGATGCTGAACAATGAAATATCATCCTTTATCATAACTCTCCTCCCTGCATTAGGAAAACTAATACAGCAATTACAGGCGATGCTGACAACAAGGAAATATGAACTATAGAACAGAATCAAACAAAACACACTAACAAGCACCAGAGAGAAACAGCACAGGACCGAAATCTCGCATGGTCACATCCAGTAAGGGGTCCTCTAACAGTGCACAACTCAGTTAAGTGGGAACAGTTTCCTTAGCAGTGGCACTATGAAAATCAGAAGGTCACTTAATGTCAAAAAAAAAGAAAGGTACTAATGGTAATTACTTCACAGCATGAAAAACAATCAAAGGCAGAACAATAAATACTTTTTGCAGGGTCTTTTTTAAGATTGTTCTGGTGTAAATGTTCTGTTTTTTCTTTAAAAAAATTACAAAAAATTTGTAACATGGAAACACTGCCAACAGTTCAAACCAAAGTCCCACTGTCTGTCACCCAGAAATAAAAAATTAAAATACCAATATGTCCTGTAATGCAACTTGTTTAGCAAGTCTGACAATTTAAACATAATGTAAAAATTGCCATTATATTCTCTGAAGACAAATAATGAGAAAATGAGCACAAAGGGATACAGAAATGAACCTTAGGACCTAAGAAGAATGTAAAATATTCACAATTATGCCCAAAGCACTGTGACATTCAAACATGTGCTAAGTTCTGTCTGGGTCTGAGTTAAAGCAAAAAAAAAAAGTCTATATTCATCAAAATTATACAAATTTTCAAGAGTGACATAAAACCAGCAGTAATGTGGTTATTATGTTGGTTATGAACATGTTTTTAAGTATCGCACTATCTAGTGTAGCAAAAAAAATATCTTGGAATCGTGCTAAAAAACCCCGCGCTTTCAAAAGGGCAGACAAAGTGTAACAGGTATAGAAGGTACTGCAAAAAATTACATAATACTCACTGTCTCTTGCCTGAGTGGACTACTGCTTCCTCCTTTCACCCCCAATGCAGTCAGGCACTCATCATTCTAGAGGAAGAAATAATTTTCAAACTTTAATTTTTATAAACTATAGCTTTGAGTATTTTCATGTCTACTGTGAAACAGTATAATAAAATATTTCTTTAAAAAAGGAAAAACCAGAAGTGATGTTAAGAAAACTGAGTAATACCGGCTAGATAGATATTTATAAAAAGAATTTTTTTTTTAAGTATGTATACTGCACCAAAGACAAGATCGGGGAAGACAAAGGATTGATGATGATGATACAGTCTAAACTTGTTTGCATTGCAAAAACTATAGTAGATGTTTAGGAAGGTGTTGCAGTGAACTTTACCTGATCCAGTGTGCAAAAGATGCCACTTTCATGTAATGGAGAATTTCACTTTGGTCTTAACAACCAAAAGCTTCCATTTAATTCTAATTGTTCTATCTTTTCCACTTGTTTTTCAGACTTCAAACAAAGTCACAGGAATAGCAGACATACAGTGCAATAATTAGGATGTGCCTCTATCTACAAAATTTGATTTGTCAAACAATAGAATTCTTCAGTTGAAAGAAGATTTTAAACAAAAAAATTATGAAAAATAGCAGAGGAGCGTCAAATTAGAATAAAGGAAGATACGGAAGTCCTTTGCTGGTGTTTCTTCATGATTTTCAATGGCCTGTTTCCACAGAGCGGAAACGAGTTTCCCCTAGATTTTGTGTGCATGACAGGATACAAACTACAATGCAGAATAGAAATATTACACAGCAATGAAAATAGAAGACCCAAATGCAAGTTCTGTGAAATAAACAACATTTCCTCTCTGTTATAGCAGATTGTACCACATTATAAACAACATCCAAATTTGATAATTTCTATCCAAGATACTTCACCTTTTTTGTACTTTACAGCCCTTCCTTTAACTGTCTTTCGCATGACCTTCCTTTTCTCTTGCTTTTTTATAATATATATCTAAAATGTATTGCTCCTCTAATTTTAGGTGTGCTGGGTTTTTGTTGTTGTTGGGTTTTGGGGGGTTTTCTGTGTGTGGCTTTTTTTTTTAATTAGGGTGATCCACAGCATATCATTACTGCATTGCTCAACAGAATACATGACATTCTCTAAGAAAAGAGATCCTTGCCCTCAACATTGCTTTCCTAACTTGGCTGGGCTTATCCCATATGGGAAAGAAACCACTGACTATCCTGAACACAGAGGTTCCACTCAGTCTCCAGATTGTTTTAGTATTGCCACAGTAGTTACAAATACACACAGTTCATACAGATGATCACAAGATAAAAGTTAACAGCTGAACCCAGTTCTTATCATCTACCAGAACATCTAAGCCTACCACCTAAAGTTCTGAATAATTATGTACACACATAGAGGGGGGGAAAAAAAAAAGCAACCGTCTGATTTGAAGAACAGTGAAGCTGCAGTGCAGACTATGTGGCTTGTTCAGTGGTCTACTGGTAGTTAGCACTGCCTTACAGGTTTCAGCTAATTCTCATTTTCCATTCTCAAGCATAAGAAAACTGTGCAGGCAATGTGCTTATTAGCCTGTGGGATGGGAGTGCCTCCTGTTGCTCAAAAATGATTCATCAGAATTATTAGCAGTATTACTTAGGTATCTAGCTCAGGTACTCACATTGCCCCATTACTGTGTGTCAATCTGTCTCTCTTTTTAATAAAGTATTCATGCACTCTCAAACACTCGATGTAAGAAGAGCTTGAAGAGAGTGAGCTGTTTGGAAATAACAAGTTAAAATCCATGAGTCATCCTGAGACTATGCTGAATGTTCTCAGACCCTGCTTAAACTTTTAAGGCAACAACAATGCAAAGAGTTTCCTCTTAAAGAGATATTCCAAGTGTGTCTCGGGCTGCACACATACTCTCTCTCCAGTGGGACAAGGGAATTGCCACGGCTGCCTACCACAGACTTAGCTACTTGCAAGGCAACAGAGCCGTCTCTGGTACGCCGTGCCATTGGCTGCAAGCAACACCCAGCAAAAACTACTGGCCTTTCAGTTTAGGAACATCATTTCTGTGTCAAAAGATTAAGCCACATTTTCAGGATTCAAAAAAGCGACAGACATACTCAAGTTTATGAATAAGTCGTTCTTAATACAAAATTAGCGTCTCCTTTTTATAATGTAAGAAAGAAACTAGTCAGTCTTTTTCTTTCATTGGAACAGAAGTGGGGCTACTGTTATGTTCTGAGTAGTTGGTCTTTTTTGCGAGGCATCTGTGAGAAACAAGGAACAAAATGCTTGCTGAACGGGCCACTATGTCACACTGATTTTGGCTGAATAAAGCTATTAGGAGCTCTGAGGAATATCCTTAGCAAAAGATAAATAGACCCAGCAGTTGATGCAGAGCTCTAGACCACAGAATACCAATCTGGCTATCCACAACTAACCCACTTAGACTGCTTTCACAGGTCTAACAAAAAAAAATGTTTTGAAGACATTAAACAACAGAGAGCATTGCAAGTAAGAGTAAGCTGATAGATAGGTTGTGGTATCAAGTGTCACCAGCTCTTGATAATAGAACTAATTAAAATGTTTATGGCTTCTTTTTAATTGGGCAGCTTCAGTGATTGTGGTAATGCAGCTTTTACTTTTACTCATGCAGATGTGTATCAACCAACAGTACTGAAGCATTAGATAGGATTCATTCCTTTAGAAGCAGCACAGAGCAAGTACAAGTGATATGTTATTACTGCCTTTTCTGTAAAAATGTCAGCATTTCATTTGTACTACTGAACAAATACATTTCAAATACCACAATATCAAAGTCTAAAGAAAAAAATATGGATAAATGTAAAGACTACCGGTTTCATATGCTTCTTCCTTATATATAAAGACATTGTTCATTGTAACAGAATAAACATACAGATTAACTTCAACTTCTAATTAGTCATTAACTCCTAATAATTACATTTGGAAAATAAACTTTTCTAAGATTAATCTTAGGCAGACACCACACATATCAGAGTGAACCCCAATATGTGTGCATACAAAGTGGAAGCCAATCTCCCTCCTTTAGCCATTAGAGTGACAGTCCGTGACATGAAGAAAGACAAACATCTGTTTCTTGGATGCCCCACTGGTTCTCTCCACCATACCTCCCTATACCTGCTATCTGCCAGAATGGAAGAGAAACTGGAGGGTTACTTGTGCAAACACTCCAGTAAAGACACAGCAAATGAGTGTTAAATCTTCTCTTGTCTCTTCAGTAAATCTGTGCCTTGGTGTGTAATATGTAATAGCCTAGGTTCTGAGACTGGGGGTTTTGTTGTTCTTGTTTTATGGGTTTTGGTGGTTTTTTTTTTTGTAAAGGAGATGAAATGAACTTACAGTGCTCAGAAATGCCACAGTTTACTTAAAAGTGAGATAATGTTTAAAACATTTAAAAATTTTAGAGAATCAATTGGAGCTTTTATAGTTGCTCTACTGTTTTCATTATTCCTTATGAACCTGTGGGTAAGAAATTTACTTAATCCTGTCCTTCCCTAAGAATGTAATGAAATCTCCCAGTAATTCAAATTTTAAATGAAATGCTAAATAAGCTGAGATATAGCATAAAATAATTGAATATTCTTAACACCATCGTATTTCTGTTCTTGTTCTCTGGTATAATTAATTGTCAACACACTCCTAGCTCAGGACACGTAACTGTATAAATTTAGTCTACACGAAACAGAAGTACAATGACAGTATTAAAAGCTAAATTAAGATTCTAAAATTGCTAAGAATAATGTACTCTTCTTTGGTCTTAATTAATCTGTCTGTAAACACTATAAAGTTGCTTCCTTTGGCTTCAGATTACTACAATTCTTATTTGACTATAGCCCTTCAATATTTAATGAGCATGGGAATCTATAATCTGCCGAGAGGAAAAAAAACAAAACTGCGCCAGGCTACACTTTATTGAAACCTGCAATGTACAAACAGAAAACAGAACTGCAAACACAGCTGCTGCAGTAAAGCCTACAGGGATTAAAAAGAAAAAAGAAGAAATGGCAAAAAAGTAAAAAATATCAATTCAGAAGCATGTGAAAGACTCAGCCTCCTGAAATTATTCAGAACTTCTTCAACTATTTCATCATTTGTAAATATGCTACTTTTCTGACATAAATTACTCAGTTCACCTGCACTTATAATACACACGATACTGCATTCATAACAGAGAAAGTAATAAAAAAATTCTAAATCTTAATTTAAACACCTCAAAAATATTTTAAATTAGCCACTACTTAGTATTTTCCAAAACAGTTGATCCCGTATCTATTTATAGAGCTTACTCTGATGGAGAACATTAAAATTCTGTTTGAACGATTTATACTTTTTCGAAAAAATTACATATTGATGCCTAAAAAATTGAAAATGTGAAAACAAGAAATGTTTAGCTACTAACAAGACAGGAATGTAAACCTGTACTTTAAAAAGATTTTGGTGAATCCTAGGTATCTTATGAGCCTTCCACAGCTCTATCCACACATTCTGTTAACTAACAAAAATGCAACCCAAACCAAAACCCAAATCCAAATTGTAAGCCAGGTTAATTTATGTCCATTTCTAACACGCCTCTGAAAAATTAAAATTAGCATGCAACTAAGACAGAATATGAACTCATAGCATTCTGCCCACAGGTGCAGGAGGGTTACATCTCCAGTATAACAGGGCCCAGTTTTCTAGAGCCACACATACATTCAGTATTTAGAAGCAACACTCGTTCTTCCATCATTAGTCTCTCCATAAGCACTGTATTTTATCCTGGTTTACCAACTGCATAATTGGAATTAACACCATTTACAGATTCTGTTGGATTTTTACTGTGATGTCAAGAAACCAGAAATAGAGAAAGGAACAATTATAATTACTGTAAGTTTCCAATCGGTATATAAGAGATAAGCAATTAGACAAACAGAGGATAGCTGTGATATCATTCGTTGTAAAAGGGTGAAGTATTAGTAAACAATGAAAACAATGGTGCTGCACATAGATTCAATTTCAAGTTACTGCCCCCCAGCTTTCTTACCCCTACTTATCAGTGTCTGTATTCTTAGTCATAATCAAAATGACTGTGATTTTAGCTTATTTGTTTCTAAATAAAAATAGTAAATAATGAAAAAACATAAAGCTTTTAATTTTTAGGTATCCAATCTTGTTACCAGCTGGCTGTAGCAAAAGCTTATTTGCCCATGTAGACAATTTGCTTGAAGATCTCTCTTTTATGAATAAAGACAGGATTAAAAATCCCCCTCTTTACAGTAAGAACTTGTGAATAATGACATTTTATAGTTAAAAACGAATTTTTTTTTTTCAAAAAAGCAAAGAGAATTCCTTACCGTCTGTAGTCTACCCAATAGTGTTTGGCTAAGAGGATTTCCTACTGGGCTGAAACACCCTGTGAAAAGAAAAGGCTATGAATTTTCTGCTTGTTATTCTTTTCCATCGAATAAACCATTTTATTTAAAAATCATTATGTTAGCAGGATATGTTTGACAAAATTCTAATGAAAAGCAACAGCATCTTTCAGTCACAACTATGCATCCTTCAGTCAGAAGCAGTTGGAGGGTTTATTTAACTAACAGACCTGACACAAGGTTAACTAATCCAATATTTCCATTCAAATGATCTGGAGAAATAGTTCAAGCTATGTCCACATGCCACCTCGTGCTCAAAGCTGACACTATTATCTAGGCTGTATTGCTTTTCTCTTCATTGAATTTCTGAGTAATGCATACAAAGTTTCCAACAGAAATGATCACAAAAACTCTCAAAGGAATTACTTCCTTATTTTATCTGAAAGAATAACTATGTCTATTCAGTAGTTTCCTTTGATCATCTGAATTTCTATCACAACACATCTTGCTGTTTATTTTATTCACTCTCTACATAGTGCATTTGAACAAGTACTTGTAAATTCTTTTCTTTTCAAACTATTATGTTAACTACTAAGCTCAGAAAAATCCTTTCATCATCTACAGATTTATCTTTTTGTTATTGGTCTCCTCAGCTGTATACTTAAGAAAAGATCTTAAAAAGAAAAGATACAAGAATCTGAAAACTGTTGAACACGACAGTGAAAAATGTTACTGCTTCGTTGGAGAATGGTTTCTCAAGTATAGAGATATCAGACAGGACAGAGTTAAACTCACTGGACTTTCTCTGTGAGACACTAGATTTGAAACAACTTTTGTTTTCAAAGAATATATTACAAAAACTCATTTTCATCTGCCACTCCAAAAGCTTACTCTTGAGGAGTCATATATGTGAATAAAGCGGACTTTTCTGATTCAGACTCCGATGTATTGGCACAGCTCTGCAAGTAAAGTTGCACAACTCTACATACAATATACTTTCTAGAGCCTACCGATTTAGACTTTCACAGGAGATTTACTCATAAATGTTTAATCATTAAGCTATTTAGATATTTCTAAATAAAAGAAAAGCTGCAAGCTCAAACATAGTTAAACATTGATCCTGCAAGTCTTCCGCATGTAATTGTCAAAAATCCCAAGTGCAATAATTGATTTTTCAGTTTTGTGTATGAATTAAAAATGTTGTGGTTTTAATAATTTCAAACAAGCTTGAAGAAATTCTGAAAGGAAACTTTTTGAAAGGCTTACTTTGATTTTTATTACTTTAATCCATTTCTTTTCAGAAAAGGAAAGATGAGTACAGAAACTATTTTCTGAATTCAGCCTATACTCAAAAACAGTAGACCTGAAGCTTACCTTTTTTTTAGAATAAGCTACTTGCTAAAACATTTGTTCAGCACTAACACCAAAGATCAGCGAGGATATTACTTCTATTAATATTGTTATCTACATACTCACACAGCTACAAAAAAAGCTGCCAGAGATACGATACTACATCTGGATATCCTGTTCAAGTGTCATATCAAATCTTTTAAGAGAAAAAAATGAGCAAACTCAAGACCAATAAAATGCCTGCATGATAAAAAAAGTAAGTTTTTCTTTAGACAGCTGAGGTATTCTACCACAAGATTTTCAATTTGAGCATTGTAGTGTTGTGCCAGTTCATACAAACTGCTTGTCTGGAAAATTCTTCAAACTTTAATACAAAAAACACTAATCTGTATTCTTATCAGTAATATTATTGAGCGTCTTGCTCTCCTAAAGAAAAGATTTTTTTACCTACAAGTACTTCTGGACTGTATGTTCACGTATGCGAGTACTCTGTACAGTATCTATATTTAGCTGCTTGTCAGGTGAAAACTTTGTGGTTGGACCAATATCCCCAATTAAGCCTGAAAGGGCAGTGTAGACTTGTTCTGTTGCAAGTGTAGGAAAGAGACAGATGTGTAACTCAAGGATATATCGAGTGCTGTACTGAATTCTGGCAGCTTGCACTGCTTTTGATTTAGCTTTTTCCATGAGTACAGCCTTATTCCAAAACAAGTAGGAAATTGCTATTACTTCACTTGAGATGTAAATACTAAATAAACCACAGCATACTTGGGTTCAAATATTCTATGTGCCACAGAACCAATGCTGTTTGTTTATATTGATCACGCCTATTGGGTACTCCAAACTAGTCTTCCATGTTAATCTTCAGTGTTATCCATTAGTTGTTTTCAGTTTTCATGCATTCTTTTAGTAGTGCCTACACTCAGAACAGTCATACTAAACAAAAAAACCCACACAACTGTTCAAATCTTCTTCATTCACAAAACAAGGTTCTTCCAGCAACCAAGGGAATATCCACCCTCCTTTCCAAATGATGCAGTTGATTTTTAAAGCAAATTTTACACAGCTAATGGCTTGACTTGGTTCCATGCTTGATGAAGCATGTAAATGACACCAAGCAGGTGTGACTAACAGCCTCAGCAGTGCTTGTTTTAGTTGCCCCTGATCCAGGCTTGGCAAACTTCACAACTACTAGAGTGAGGTACTGAAACTGAGGTCAGGATTGCAGAATGACGTTTCTTCTTCATATAAAAATGAAGTTTACAGGACACCGTGACCTGTTGGGACTTTCACTAAGCCTGTGCTTATATAAAGGGCATTAAATTCCTCATAAGGTCAAACCTGAGAAAAACCCAACACTCACTGTTTTATTTTAAGGATGCTTCACAATCAGTAACGAAGAAGCATTTTCATTGATTCAGAGGGTTTACCTGAACTCTCCCACAATCCTTAACAGCATTTGCTGTCTTCACCTTCAAAACTTTGTTGTGCTGAGAAGCTAATCTTTCCTACAAAAGCTTTAAGATTTGAACCACTGTATTCCTTATTGCTCTGCATTGATTCTTCAGTGGCCTCCTTTATATCGAATAATCGCAGCTGAAGAAAAAAGATGACAAAACCCAACCAGCTGAGCCCCTGTCCAAAATGCATGTCTGTACTACCAAGTTCCCAGTTTCATTGCATGCTTTCACTGAAAAACTACCCTCTGCTCTAGATAAGCACGTTGGTGCGAACTGATCAAATTCTAAATAGCTGGGCTGAAATACACAGGAAGTAGTGAGTTCATTTCCAAACACATTAGAGTTATACAGATATTTATATGATAACAGCTACAATGCCCCAAAATAGCATTTGTAACAACTAAGAATATTTCCTATTAAATAACAGCACCTTTAGCCATTACATTTGTTTTAAATTAATAGCAAAAGAGCCAGAATAGAGAAAAAAATCCTTCTAGGGAATCATCTAATTTCACTATTATTCTGCTGGAGGGCTTACAATCACCTAATACTAAACATCTACATGAAAAATTAATTTTTAATAGAGGCTGAGAGGACATTCATTACAGAATTCATGTTTTAATTAGCTTTTCAAAAGAAGGCTTTTTCTCCCTTCATGAAATGCCCTTGATAAACTAATTTAGTTATTTAATAAAGGTATTTGTGCATGATAGATCTCCAAGGATTCCAGTTTCATGGAATCTACGGTTACTGAAATAATCCAAAAGTTTATCCTGGAAAATCCTCAGAAAATCATAGGAGACAAACAAAAAATTAAATAACTACTAAAAGTGAAAAAAGTTAATATTCAGACATTTCTGTGATTAACTCTCCTAAAGTGCACTCCATTTCCTACTCCATTTCCACATTCTTCTATTTTTAATTGAGTTTTACATCTATGCTAATTATTGATGTCTAAAAAACCTACAAACAAACAAACCCAAAAGAAATGAAAATCAACCAGGTCTCTAGAAATGGTATTTCTTATTACAGACATTCTTCTCATAATTTATATTGTGGCCTCTTGCAACATGGCATAGTTAAAAGTACACCCAAATAAATACAAAAAGGCTGGAAAAAAGTCAACTCAGATATGAGATGAATATGTGCATATCAGCTCAGTTCTTTTGCTACTCCTCTTCTGTGGCTTTAGAACTGTTCCCAGTAAACAGAATTAAGTTTTCAGCAGAGTTACCTATCCAAAAGCATGACCTTTGTGACCAAAAGACCTTTTAGTATGCAGTATAATCTCTATGTGTCAAAGGAAAGTTTAGACTTTTTTAGTAAAAACTTTCAGAGCAGTATTACTTGTTTTTTCTGTAATTTTATTTTTCAAGCTATGTATAATATGAGAGAAAGAAGACCATTTTGTAATGATCTAAATATATATTAATCTTCCCTCAAAGGCTTTATTCTCCCAACAATTATGCTTTAATAGATCAAACAGAATTCATTAAATAAGAATATTGTTTATGTATTGGTAAGAACCTGTTTTTCTTTTACTTAAACGCAGCATCACAAATATTTTCAATACCCTCCACAAACATTTTCCGATGCTGTTCATATAAAATTGAGTGCATCCACTCCTTTAACACACACATGCACCTTTTTGTTTCATCAGCAAAACACCTTTTAATAATATCCAATGCTCTAGGTGAAAAGTAACTTCAATTTTTGCTATACATAACTTAGTTTTAGCATCTATGATTTTGATCGTTCGAAATTGAAAATGAGTATGGATAGGACTAAAGTATATTGAAAACTGCTTTAACGAAGCTTAAATGTATCATAGCTTTTAAACTGTATCACAGCTGTTTTAACTGTATCATAGCTTTCAAACTTACTTTGGAACACATCTGGCTGAATCCGTAGAGAAAGAAAACTACATTCAAAAGTAGTTCAAAGTGAGACAAGGAACGGAGTATTTTTAGCTTTCTTTCTAAACTACTGTTCTCTTCGGAACTAATATAATGCCAAAGGAAATGGTTAATTCTCTTGAGAGCCTGTATCTTGCAAGACACTTAAAACGTATATTCTCAAAATAGACAGTTCTCACATGCCACGTTTAAGTGTATGCACAAAAGTGCTGTGATGGCATTACTACTATATGCAAAGGACTTCTACAATCACCCATAAGATTCTTGCAGCGTATTCTGCCCTCACTGAAGTCTGCTCAACGTCAGGTTAGCCCATGCTGTTACTAGCCCTCTTCTTGTCTTTCTCCTTTTTTTTTTGCTTTTATCAGAGCATCTGGAAAAGACTGAACTATCTTCCTCAGAGTTGTTCTAATTTTCTAAATGGGGGTTCCAATTTGTTAACCTAAATCTATCCACTTAAAATTAAACCAAAAAAATCTAAAGCACAAATAAAATCCCTCTCTGTTTACTGTCTTACTTTCTAGAAGTTACACAGAGAAACTTTTTTATTTTACCAGTCAGGGATAAGAGTTGTTTTCATGCTATATGCACTTAAAGAAATGAGAGAGAGAAGTCCTAGCTCTACTGTTGCCAGACATCACTCCTTCAGTTACTTAGTTAGAAAAAAAGGAAAAAAAAAAAACCACAACACTACACTTAAGCCAGAACAGAACTGTGTTGACAGGTGCAAATGTAGAACTTCTTTATTTTCCTACCCCATCCAAATTAATATAATGAAAGCTTGTAAACAAAGTAAAACAAACTTGAGAACTTATGTCAATAGATCAGGCAGTGGTTGCCATTCAAAATACTATACTATACAGAAAAGTCTGCACAGAAGGATAAGCTTTCAATAAAAAAGTGTGAAATATTTACTTTTTTAACTGTTTACTAAATGCTGATATTAAAAACAGTTATCCAGAAAAGTTTTGGACAACTCAGTACCATGCAGTTTCTTACATACTGCTGCAGCTTCTTTCACACCAGCACCTGATTTTCCAGTAGATGCCCCAACTCCAGGTATTAGAGGAACTCTGGCTTCTCAAACCATGAGTCAGTTACCTTCATCCTAAACTGAGAAACAAACTGATCGAGTGTGCTTAACACAGCAGCTTTCTCATCCAAGGACCAGTACCGTTATCTGTAGCTACTGCGTTTGGTTGTCTCCAACTCCCTCCCCCAAAATGAGCTCACCTTTACAGGAGAGCTAAGTGAACACTGGTGTAGTGGAACGGAGTAAGGCTTGAATTCATACTTGTAGATCCACAAAGAGATGACCTTCACTGTAACAAATCCTGATCATCATAAAAGACACCTCAGAACCAGGCAGCAGTAATGTGAAAAAACCCCTATGCTTTAGGTAGTGCCATTTCCCACAACATATCTACCATCAGCCAAAAGAATGCATAGAGCTATTCATTCAGGGTTAGCTGTCATTTTCATTCCTGGTTCAAGGTGTACAAGGGCACAAACATGTATTTGCTCTGAATTTTAGAATAATCCTCCAAAAGGAACTATAGAGATAGTCTGTCTCTAGCTTTGAGGAGAATACTATTTCACGCCAATACAATTACCCCGTATTTGTGCACAATGAACAGTCAGAATTTGGCCCCTGTTTACAAAAGGTATAATGAAGGAAAAACTATTGCATCACAAAAACAATTAAAAAATCCAACTTTTTAATTAGAGATTAAAATCAAATACATTTAGCAGCCTACACACCCACCTAATTATTTCTGAGTAATCTTATCAAATCATCTTACATTTTTCTTGCAAATGTTAAGTTTCTACAGTACCATATGTAAACAGTGCAAGTTGTAGCACGTGTTCCAAGCATTCTTTTGAAGTAAAGAACTTTTATTGAATTCATGCTAATTAGGAACGTGCTAATTTATGACAACCTCTAATGTTACATCATAACGGCAGTAGATAAAACTGAAAGTGAGCAGGGGGTATAGTATTCAGCTGTCTCTTTCTACAATGTAGAGAACAGAAGCTGACTCTCCAGCAAACATCAATAAGCCTGCACAGATATCATCAGCATTCTGAAATCAGATTGGCAATATTATTTACAAGTTCTAGATAGCAGATAAAAGAAGATGTAAGGAAAATGCAGACTATGACGCACACTCTGTATTAATGTTATTTTTCTTCTAGTGCTGCAGCCATCCTGAGAAAGTCATAACTAGATTTGCTAAGCTCACCAAGACTATTTAAAAGCAAACAAACCAAATGAAATTTGAAAATAAACTTATTTTTCATTATATTAAAGCTTGTAGTATCACCCTACCAAAAAATACTTCATGAAATATTGAAACTGCAGTCCCTTAGAGCTGTGGATGCCCAACAGTGAAACAGCAACACTTTGGGGTTTGGTAATATTTTTGCTTCTGTATTAACTTACCCTCCCTGAATCAGAGGAAATGGAGCTATTAAGCAGGATTTATGCTTATCTGTTTCCTAAAAAATATGTAGTGCAGTTAAATCCTATGTAATACAGTTAAATAGAATTTAACTCTGTAACTCTCCAAGTCAAGTATCTACTGACTTCAAGAGGTCTACTAATGTCTTCAAAAACAATACTTGACTAGGGATAAAAGATGACTAATGAAAATGATGCAAGGAAGGAGAACAAAGTAATTTACTTTTCATGGTTCCTCACACAACTGAAATGGCTAGAGACCCACAGTTACTTAAATCAAATTAGCCTGTTGCTTTACAAATGGAAAGCTGTAACTAAGGAGATATGCTTAGAATACCACAGATACTTTCCAAAGCAAGACATTAACATTTTTGCAATGAAAAGTTTTCTCAGATAAGGAAAAAACAGCCAGTGACTGCATGAACTACTGAGTTTCTATATTACCTAGCAGCCTCACAATGCAAATCAAGTTTTGACAAAAAAACCCAACTTTAAAATGCTGTGACTGCCTGAAGAACATATGTAGCATTTTTCTAATATTTACATTCAAGGAAAAAATATCAGCAACGTCATATGCAATATGCTGGAAAAATAAGTCAGCTGGGATTTTGGGTCTTTATCCTGACAAGAATAGCCACTAGTTTGTACCTAGCCTACTTTCTCCATTAAATTAACACTTTCAGGCAGTACTGAATATTAATTTTGAGAAAATATCACCAGACAATTCCATGACATTGCCAAACAATTCATACATTATTAAACCTGAAAAATGCAGGACCACTGGCAGCCAATAAATCAGGAAAGCGTTATATAAGAATTATAATATGGTCTGAACTCAAAAGAGTAAGAAAAAATACACAGAAAATACACTTATTATAATATTTTCAGAAATAGAAGGCTGTATTCCCAAGTTTAGTTTCCATTTTGTAGTTCAGAAACTAGATTGGGAAGATATCTCAGGACAATGTCTGTGGTAAACTGACCTACCACATGGTGAGTTTTTGTGCATGCACATATTCAAGATTTCAAACAATTTAGGAACAAACTTCTCTAAGAAGAGTTTTTCTACATATTGGTGATTAGAACATGTATGAATAGGTAAGTCCTTTCCAAACAGTTTCCAACTGCCTATTTAAATAAAATAATGGCCCATAGCAACTTGGTAACAAAATCTGAATACACTACCTTGTATATAATATATGACAAAGCACTTGAGACTAATATTGGTATCATCCAATACAGAGGAAAACATACTAAATTAAGTCCAACAATAAAACAACACATTGCAGATCCAGTTGGGCACAGATTTCAATTATATTGATTTTTCAGTTTCCTTCACCTACAAGGTCCACAAAGTTTTCCAGAATGCAACAGCAACCTGCTACTACTTTTACAGCAGTGAAGTTTTAGAGTTCTTTTTAGAAAGTATCACTATTGCTATACTCTCAGCCTTCTCATACGAAATGTTATGCTACTGTGGAGAAAGTAAAAGAGATGACTTGGCTATCAAGGGCTGCCTTCTAGAACAAGAGACCCTGGTAGAAAGCTTGAAAAGAGCTGAAAGTCAGTTTGTTCTAGACAGATTTTTCCTTGGGTCTTAGATGGAGAATACGCAAAAAATAAGCATGGAAAGGAAAATGGTTGCAAAGAACACTATACAGAGGCAATATTCCCTTTTATTCAAAAAGAGGTACCTGATCTGAGGAGAGACAGAAAACCAAGACAGACAGGTTCACAAAGAGGGACTACATGTGTCTAAGACCACATTTCCAGAACTCTACATACCATGGAGAGAACAGACTTCTCTCCAGGGTTCAATAGCCAATCCAAATCACTGCAATTGATATTAGAAGAAAGGAAAACTTTACACTATCTCAGTATCAAGACAGCAAGTAGAAGTTACACTCCTATCCAGTGAATTTGTATCTTACTTCTATGAGAATTTTACAAACGAGTATTTAGACAGCAAGTCTAAAGATGTAAACAAAAATATTAATGACAACCTCAGAATGAATACAAAAATACCATTTGAATAAATATTTTCTATAGTGTAATGAAATACATTTTGATTTAAGTAGTTAGTATAATCACGAGAGCTTCTTTCCCATTATCAAACAAGTAGTGCCAAACTGATAAAAAGTGCAGTATTTTAACACATAAGCTTAATTACATCACTCATGCTCACTGGTTTGTCTAACAGCAGTAGCTAAAATTGCTACTGACTATGCTCATACTACCTCTCTAATAGCCCCGAATTCACACAAAAGCAGGAACTGCAAAGTTTTCATACTCATCAGTAAGAGAAAGCGCATTATTAAGGCTTGAATATTCAAGGACAGGAAACTCTTCATGTTGATTATGAAAATAACCCATTTCTATACATTATGCATTGTGACACATAACTAGGCTTCTTTAAAACTTACTGAATTGCTAACTGCTACAGAAACATCTGTTTCTTCAAAAGGCCCAAAAAACTGTACGAAACACAGAAAACTGTCTAGTAACAGTCTAGAAGTCTGAGACTCTCAAAGTGTATCCCTGAATAGCCTTATTCACATAAAAACACACAGTTGTTTATTAAATCTTCCTAGATGTTTTTTGCACACTCGCATGTGCCAAATTATTAACTCAAGCACTAGTGATACAGACACCTCTGGACACACCTTGTTCTCTTTGCAGGATTCCTGGAACTGACGCTGAAAACAATTTGTTTTGGTAAGAAAAGCCGATTTGCCGGAAGATTCTTAATTCAAACCACAGTTTCAATTGCTGAAGATCCTTTACACGTATGAATTGTCAAAAAAACCCAAAAACATGTTGTATATGCTCTTTAGCACAAGAACAACTTTCCAATAAAGTATTGTTACCAAGGTATGTGTGATATGGTATATTACAGATATGTATTAAGCGGGCAACGCACTCCAGACTTTCCAAATAACAATAGCACAATTATCTGTCTTCTCCTGTTGGTTCTGCTTTTTATATAGAAGCAGTTGAATCTGAAGCAAATATATTTGACACAAATATATACTTGGATCTCACTGCTGGACACAAAAGATAAAACGTTACCACTAATGAATCAATGTTCAAAATACAAGTTCTGACTGTATTTCTAAAATAAAAAATTCCAGAAGTGTTACTTGGAGTCCTTAAAGGAGATAAACACCAACTCAATTTAACTTGTACCTGGCTGACAAGAGAAGTTCTTCAACTAGCAATGCGTACTACACAGAAATTAAAGAGCTCTGTTATAACAGATTCCTGTAAACAAGAAGAGGAGGTGACAGACCTCACTGATAACTCCTGTGAATCGAGATGGCTCAAAAAAAAACCCCAAACAAACCCAGCTTCCAGGAAAAGACTATCCTTTTTTATTAGAGATGCGCACTCTGCTTAAATGTTGTTATCCAAAAATGAAACTTCAAAGATACAAGGAACAGGAAAACAGAGCATACTTATGGATCTTCACATGAGAACAGCAGAAAATATAACAACCTACAAAGTGAATCTTAGCCGTTACAGTTCTTGCTAGAAAAACAAAACCTAGGGAAATCACTTCTTAAGCTCTACTGGTGGATATTGATAACCAGAAGTCTGGTGAAAGAATTCTCAAAACATTTTCTGCTACTAGACAATTTATCACACCAAAAGATGCCCAACTCCAATTTTCTATATTTTATTCTTTGGCAAATTAGCTGCCACAATCTGCTTTCTTTGACCAGTCATGCACTACAACACCCTTCAGCTAAACTGGAAAAAAACCCCTAAACAATGAGGCACCACAAGCTGGCATAGACAGCTGAAGCAGAGACAGTTGCCCTCTATTCAAAACAGGGGATACTGACAGGATAGGAAAAGGGGATGTGATACCTAGAGGCATATAGGGATGCGATGTACTGGAATCAATATTTAGATGAGAAACATAATTTCAGATACTTCTGTTATACAGTCTGAGTCTTCTGCAGGACCGTCTGGTATGCCAGAGCAAAGGCTAGGGTCAAGTGAGCAGGAGCATAAATCTAAACAGGTGTCTTCAATTTGCCTATGTGTCATTTGGATCTTTTTTCTCTGGCCGAGGAAGTAAAAGCTGATGAGAGCGAACCCTACTTGTGAGGGAAAAAGATGATGAAGGAACTTGTGCAATCTCTTCCTTCACTAGAGTGTGCCATAAGGTTGCAGATACTAATCAAATAACACTCTACTCCTGAACACTTCTAAGGCAATTCTACCACCTCATCTGAAGCCAACAAGCAACAAGTCACTGTTCCTTACAATCTCCAGTGAGCATGAAAGCAAGCTAAACAGTGAGGAGACAGAGTCCAGTGAAGGTCTCATTTCATCCAGATCAAAGCAGTACATTGAGGCCAACTCCATAAATAATACCGAGTCACCAGGCTGTACGACAATAGCAATGTGTAAGTTACAAACCTACAGAGACCCTTGCTTCTCTGTACATGCCCTCTGCTTTCTTACTGTTTTCCCAAGTCACCATCCTCTATCATTACTTTCTATAGGACCAACAAGATCAGTATCAAAGTACACAGGCACCACAGTTTATTGCAGAGCACAATATGGACAACAGATACCCAAAGTCAATTTAAAAGGTGTTCCATTACTAGAATTATTCATGTAAGGGAAGCCCTGAACTTGGTGCTTCAGCAACAAGGGTAACAGCAGCTGCTTCCTAACAGCAGTAATGCCCACCAAACCCCTTTCCATCATCATACTGGCAGTCCTGGCTGACTGGGTAAGTTCCACTTGACTGAAGACTGGCAAACGTTACGCCCATTTACAAGAAGGGTCGGAGGGAGGATCCAGGGATCTACAGGCCAGTCAGTCTGATCTCAGTGCCAGGGAAGGTCATGGAGCAGATCATCTTGAGTGCTATCACACACCACACACAAGACAATCAGGTCATCAGGTCCAGTCAACACGTGTTTATGAAAGGCAGGTCCTGCCAGATCAATCTGATCTCTTTCTATGACAAGGTTATCTGCTTAACAGACAAGGGAAAGGCTGTGGGTATAGTAGCATACCTGGACTTTGATAAAGCTTTTGACACTCATTTCTCACAGTATTCTGTCTGCCATTGGCCGGACGGGCACACCCTCTGCTGGTTAAAAAAATGGCTGGATGGCTGGGCCCAGAGAGTTGTGGTCAATGGAATTAAATCCAGTTGGAGACCAGTCACAAGTGTGTTCCCCAGGGTTCAGTGCTGGGTCCAGTTCTGTTCAATACATTTATCAATGATCTGGACAAAGGGACTGAGTGCACCCTTAGTAAGTTTGCAGATGACGCTAAGCTGGATGGAACTGTTGATCTGCTTGAGGGTAGAGAAAGCTCTACAGAGGAATCTGAACAGGTTGGATCGATGGGCTGAAACCAATGGGAGGAGGTTCAACAAGGTGAAGTGCCAGGTTCTGCACTTGGGACTCAACAACCCCATGCAGTATTACAGGCTTGAGGAAGACTGGCTGGAAAGCTTCCTGGTGGAGAAGGACCTGGGAGTGTTGGTTGACAGATGGCTGAACGTGAGCCAGCAGTGTGCCCAAGTGGCCAAGAAGGACAATGGCATCCTGGCCTGTATCAGAAACAGTGTGGCCAGCAGGACTAGGGAATTGATTTGTGGCCCTGTACTCAGTACTGGTGAAGCTGCACCTCAAGTACTGTTTTTGGCCCGTCGGTACAAGAAGGACATTGAGGTGTTGGAGCGTGTCCAGAGAAGGGCAATGAGGCTGGTGAAGGGGCTGGAGAACAAGCCTTGTGAGAGGCAGCTGACAGAACTAGGGTTGTTTAGCCTGGAGTAGGCTGAGGGAAGACCTCATCACTGTTTACAACTACCCAAAAGGAGGTTGGGGCGAAGTGGGTGCTGGACTCTTCTCCCAAGTGACAGGTGACAGGATGAGAGGAAATGGCTTCAAGTTGCACCAGTGAAGTTCAGATTAGATATCAGGAAAAACTTCTTCACCAAAAGGGTTATCAGGCACTGGCACTGCTGCCCAGGGAGGTGGTCGAGTCACCATCCCTGGAGGTATTTAAAGACAGGTAGATGAAGTGCTTAGGCTACATGGTTTAGTAGTGGACAGGTACAGTTAGACTCTGTTATGTCAAATATCTTTACCACCAAGCAATTCTATGATTCTATGATTTTATACAAATCCATGAAAGTTTAGTTGTTTCACACAGATAATCTATCAACAGAATTAGTAGATTTTTTAAAAATATCTGAGAAGTATGTATGCATACCAAAACCAGGATGGATAATATATCTTAAAAATATATATTTTTTTTTTGTTATGTACTTGGTTTTTGCTCACTTGTCAAAATCAGGTATGAAGTCAAAGGATCTAGGTCTCCTCTTGTGAGAGAGAGAGAGAGATACCTTCCCTCCTGAGCACCATGGCTGCTACTAAGTCTTTTGCACAGTCCTCCCAGATCCCCTGAAAATAACAGGAACAGACAGATTGGAGTAATACAAGAAGGGTTCAGTCTGCTCTTCTTATTCACTCATACTTACAGCTTTACAGACAGCATTCTTGCTGACCTGAACTTTCTGATGGACAGAGAATTGATATTTACTCCACAGTCCTTGGACAGAAGAACCGTCTCCAGCTCTGAAACTAGCTAGAATGGCATTTAAGGATGCACTTTGTCAACACTTGCTGTCTTGTGGGTCAACAGCTCAAAAATTACAGGCAAACTTTATTTAAAAGTAAAGGCAAGCTCAGACAGAAAACAGTTAACAGGACCTCTCTACTTAGGAATTAATTAGATTTGCTTGTTTTAGGATCCACATAATTGAGAAAGTAAGGGCACATTCAGGCCAAATCACTTTTGGCAGAGTCTTCCCACAGTACTACGTCACACCCTGATTTTGCAATCTATATCCACTGCTGCCAAACAGAGAGTAATGCTTCATTTAATCCACACCCTTGTATAATTTGGCTGAGAGTACTTCCTTTACCCTGAAGGCACGGGAGTAATTATCCCAACACATACCAATTTCAAGTAAATATAAATGGTGTTCTTTTGATAAAGTTTTTAGAATCTTCAAAGATCACTGTTATTGTGCTCTGTATTTAGTGTAATTTTTAGTGAAATATTTTAATTAACTTGTCTAGAAGAAACATGAAGAAGAACATACAATAAAGGAACATGTGTATCTTTGATCTCACTATAAACAATCCTACCAAGTTTAACTAGAAAATACAAACTCTTCTGACATTTATAACATCTTATCAATCAGATAGAGGAAACTGGATAACCAACCTTTTAAAACAGAAGATCTAGATTGTCATTAATGTTAATGGTTTTGTCTTTATGTCTTTATTATTCTGTTGGAACGTTTTTGTGGTCAGATGAATCTATTTATAAAACTTTTGTTTCCAAATTAAAAATTTTTACTATTCATTTTATAGATATAAACACTCAGCTCTTCTACTTTAAAACAAAGTCCTGTATTCCTGCCTTGAGCCAAAACACTGACATTGGTAACTGATGTTGGCAGCACAGTAGGGTCACAGAGCTTCAAGGAAGTTCCTTCCTCTGCAAAATCATTTGAGCCACCTGTAAGTCATGGCAAGGACATGGTTGTGTCCCAGTACTCTTACTTCTTATTTACTGCCAAGGCCAGCTGCAAGGTGGAACATCCCAGCAATGGCTCTAGTGACTGAGCCAAAGGAGTAAGATCAGCAAAGTACACGCAAGGGTTGGCTGCAGATGACAACTGAGCCTTCGCAATCTATTTGCACTGAATAAACTGAGAAACAACATTCAAGCACCTTGCATTTAAAATGTAAATTGCATAGCAAAATAGATTATAAAAGAATGCAAGAGGCATAAAAAAAACTTGTAATGGATGTTTCTAGCATTTTAAAAGAAAAAATATTTTTCTCAAAGTTAATTTAAGTCGAATTTTTCAGATCTTCAATTCTGCTACGAGCAAACAGTAATATTAATTTTTTTCTTTCTCCTTTCTTTCTTACACTTTTCACCTAAACAAAAGTGAGAGACACTAATATCTTAAAATGAATGATCACTTTCCCCAAGGGTGTCCCCATTCAAATTAAAACACAAATATATATATATATATATTAAAAAAAAATTAGACCTAGGTTTTTCTGCTTTTGGTAAATTTTTTTTTACCTAAATTCAGTGTAATTAATTAAGTCAGTTCACACATGACGAAGATCTGATCTGTGGTGTTCAGGTGGTACTTTGTCTCTACTGAGTCCTCTTATCCTCATTTGAAAAATTCTGGTAATTGGATATAAAACAACCCATTATCGTAATTCCTCTGTGACTATACAATGCTTTATAGTTAAAGCCTTGTAATGAAAGAAAATATTATCTTTGGTTAATAGCAGAAAAAAACCCCACAAAATAATAGCCTCAAAAAAACTAGGGACTAAAATAAGCCAAGTTTATTTACTTAAAAAGTTCTGATTTTCTGCACCTCTTCATGACAGTTTTCATGTTATTGTTATCCAAACTGGGGGTGGGGTGGGCGTGTTTAAAGTAATTCAATTTCAAAAAGAAGGAAAACACATATACTTGATGCAATCAAAAAAGTTAGAAGCGATTGATTTCAACAAATTACAGCAAAATGTGAGAATTCTGTGAAGTTGCAAATAGATACTTGTTATAACAACAAAAAGCAATGCATATTTCTACACTTAGGAATGAGTAAGAAAATTACGGGCTAAAATTTCCAATTTTTAGATCCATGGTCTCATTAGAATAATTAAATGAAAAGGCCACATCCCCATAAAAATATGAGAATAATTATCTTGAAAATTTTTAAAAGCTTAAATTTCCAAAAAATGTTTTGGAGAGGATCAATTCTTAAGACACATGACAGAGCAGTAAAACAGCAAGCAGCACAAAACACAGAAGTGAGACAAGCATTGGGCACACATTTCTT
Source organism: Dromococcyx pavoninus (assembly GCA_033558185.1). NCBI lineage: Eukaryota > Metazoa > Chordata > Aves > Cuculiformes > Neomorphidae > Dromococcyx > Dromococcyx pavoninus. Next base: position 587,802 of record JAUMJL010000722.1, read on the forward strand.
TCATCTTAATGCACATTCACACTTTTCAGATACATGAGGTAATCTACTATAAGCAGACTGCAGCTTGCAGGAAGCTAACCATTCTGCAAACATTTCTTCTCATGTATTCTTAGACCAGTTTCCATTTTGACAGCACTTCTACAAGACATATTAATAGCGTTCTATTTCTCTACACAGTTTAAAACTTTAAGACAACTAGCAGTAGACTACCAATCAAAGATATTTCCCCCACTGAACTGCCTGATCACACTGAGGCTATTATGACTGTCCCATGGTGAACAAGAAACTTGCATTTGTTGCATTTGTTACTTGCATTAGTAACGATAAATAGGCAAAGATAAAAACATCAGCCCACCAAGGAAAAAACTACTAAAACCCTTTTGCAGAGGCCTTATAATGCAACTTCATTATATTCTTAATCAACATCACAAAAAAAGAGGCAAGCAGACTCAATGATACTAAGGAATTTGAGAGATTGCATTTCTGAGATTTAAACGTTGCCTATTTTCCTTTTGTGAGTATTCTCTTATACAGAGTAATGAAAATCCTCACCTATTCCTCCTAGCAGCTTGTATTACACTCAAAGCACTTTCAACTAACAGCGTGGGTGCTGAACCAATTTTAGGTACATATTTGGTACTCTTCACCACAATATGCTTCTGCCCCAATTTTAAGATGATGTGGGGCTAAAAAGAAATATCTCAAAGTGACTTAGACATTATGGCAAATTGCTACACCATTTTGGTAGCTCTGATCTGTGCAGCCCCACAGGCTTAATTGTTTTTCCCATCACAGCAAATCTAAATGAAGCTGTTGGGTGCACTAATGAGGCAACACGTTACAGTTTAACAGGGAATAGATATACCCAGAGTCTTTCAAGACAAAATTGAGACTTCTTATATTTACCTTCTCTTGAAGAAGTCTTTTATGCACACTCAAGTTATTTTCTCTTAAGAAACAAATAGGAAGAGATTTCACTCCTATTTTAAAATTTGATAAAATACAGTAGTTACAATAATATGTTAAGATAAAAAAAGTAAGTAGCTATCCATGTGCCATTAATTTCACCTGCATGGACTGAATCCTAATGAACAGATCTCTCCAGCTGGCACATCTACTGGCACTCCCACTAAACAAAAGTAGTCCCCCAAGTTCAGCCGTGTATAGCTTCAGCACAGCAGTGTAGGAAAGCCAGCAACACTTCTACCTGTACCATATGCTTTGTCTTAGTTATCTTCTGTCAATCAGTTCTTTCAGTCCTCTTTGAAAATGCCACCAACCTGTATCTAAATATAGGCAGAGATATACTACAAATATTGTATTTCATGTTATACTTGTACTATATAGTATACATACACACAACCTTAAATTAATATATATTCTGTCTTGTTTTTTAATATTTGTTCAGGATAATTTATTATTATTTATTCTCAAATTAGAAAACTAAGGTGTTTCAAGCTATTCGGTAAAACTGAATTCAATTGTCTATTTGATACATTTTCAATGCTTGCATAAGTCTTTTTTTTCCTTTAACAGTTTCTTACTAAGAGATGAAACAAGTAAAGCCACATTGAACTAGCTTTCCACACACACTCTTTCTTGAGTGGCACAAAATTATGTCAGAAGGAAGATAAATGTCCCTAAAACAACCAAAAAACCCCATCATAGTCCTCCAGGACTGTGGTAGCACTGAAGACAGACGCTATAGAGTTGGGGACTACGTACAAAATACTGAAAAAAATTAATCAATGATACCAATATACATATGATGATGCAACTTTTGACAGTGTTTCTGTACTACCTCTGCAAAAATGTGAATTTTGCTACTTGATGTACCTTCTTTTTCTGCTTCTAAAAAAAGAGAACCAACATAGTATTTTTAGAGCTTTTAATTAATGCATAAATATTTTTGATATCTATGACAGAAACCTATTTTACTGTTTGCTTGAGACCAAAAAAAGAAGTTTAAAACAGTCCATCAAATATGATGGAGGACTTAAATGCACAGTTTTGTTAATATCTTCAGAGACTGAGAAAGCGTGCTTTTAAGCTTTCACTTTATATATGTGGAAAACAGCTTTGACTGTCAGTTGTGTAATGGAGAGAAGATTTCTAATTGTTCTCAACCCTGCCAAAGTGTTGTGTTTTTTGTTTTTGAAATTTTTAAAGATACAAGAACCATCACGTTTCTAGCACATACGTAATTAATTTTTAAAAGTTTAATTAAATGCTTTTATTGAAGTCAAAATTTTAGTGAAAAGATCTGTGCAGTTTTTATAGTTGAGCTTCTATCTCCCAGACACTTAATTATTAGGGTCACTGCTAATTACAATTACCTGAAACCCAAGATTTATTTTAGAAAACATGCCCTGAAAACAATGGGAGTTACTGAACAGTCACTGCTGAACAAAGCCTAAAAATTCGGGCTATTTCTTTCATGACATGCCACAGATCTGCAAAACAGTGTATGAGACTATAGGAAGGTGATTTCACTGTTCAAAGTTTCTCACAAGCTTAAGGAGGGAATGCAAACAAAACCAGAGAGGATTTTAGTGTCTCTTAGAGAATGAGTAATTGAAAGCCGGAGATTTTGCTCCTTCCTTATTTGTTTGAAAAATAACAACTAGGAAAAGGGTTATCCTGGCAGAAGGTACAAAAAATGAGAACATGACAATGAAAAGTTAAGAATGTCTAAGACAAGTCCTGGATAATGTTACAGTACGGTGCTGCAGAGTAGTACTACAGGATGGATATGATAAAATCAGCACTGAAGCAGAAAGACATGCTGAATTCAGAGGGACCTTGACAGGCTGCGGAAACAGGCCAACAAGAACCTCAAAGTTCAGCAAAAGGAAATGCAAAGGCTTGCATTTGGGGAGAAATAATTCCACAAACCTAATGCAGACTGAAATAAAAAAAATACCATTTAAACATAAGAAAAACACGTTTACTGTGAGAACAGTAAAACACTGTAAAAGATTGCCCAGAGATTTTGTTGAGTTTCCATCCTTAGAGATATTCAAAGCCCAACTGGACATGGTCCTGAGTACTCTCCTCTAACTGAAACTGCTTTGAGCAGAAGGCTTGGGCTACATGGTCTGCAAAGGTGCCTTCCGACCTCGATGATACCATGATTTTGTCTTTACTCATGTCTCAAAAAAATACTGTGGTTAAGAAAGGTGCTGAAGCACTCCATTTAGTTAGAATATCTAAGCATCACATGTAAAACTCAAGATCAGGGATAAAAAAACCCCAAACATAAGTGAACAAACTCCTCAAGAAGACACAGAAGGATCTGACAGTAAGTTTAAAATCAGAAGTTACGTAGATGAGCATACAGAAAACCAAATCACTAGCAGATTGTTTCACTCTACATAGAGCCACTTGATAAAGATAACAGTTCATCTTTTTTAAAAACTAATTAAATAATCAGAAAGGGGTACTCAGTGTAAGTCTCTAACACATTATAGAACAGAGGGAAGACTGAAACAAGTAAACATCTTTGCTACCAAGCTATGAAATATTCAAGGACTTATGAACCCAAGCGTTTTCCAAATAACGCAAGTCTGCTTCCACAAAATAGCGTTGCTGAGGAAAGCGGCTGTATAAGAAATGGCACTGAGCCATTATTTTCAGTGTTTCACCAATCATCAGTGTTTCACCAATGTATTTATGTGTCTTACTGTTTGACTGCAGTGTTGTGAGAACCAGTGAACATAGACTCTTTAGGAAGAAGTGATGGGGAAGCTAAGAATGGAGACTGCTGTATGGAAAGGAGGAGAGATTCAAATGTGCAGAGCTACAGAACAGGTGATAGGTTTATCAAGAGTGTATGGGTCAGAATTGGAAGAGAGGCCAAAATATGGACCTCATGGGGGGGCACCTGCTACAGACCGCCTGATCAAAAAGAGGAGGTAGATAAAGCCTTTTTTAAACAGAGCAAGAAGAATCACATGCCTTGACTCTCATGGAGGTTTTTAACCACCTCAATATCTGCTTGAGACACAAAGACAGAAGCTATGAGCAAATCAGACTTCCCAAACACAATGCGGACAACTTTTAGATGCAGATGATGCACAGGCTGACTAAAGGGGTTGCACCCCTGCACATGCCAAGGAATAAGGCAGAACTGGTTGGAGAAAAAGGCAGTCCTTACTCAGTGACCATGAGATAAATGACCTTGAGGTAAGCGAGGAAGGTAAATAGCAGAACAAGAAATGGAGCTTTATTAAAGCCTACATATATGTGAAACTAGAGACTTGAAGAAAAGCCAAAACATACTATATGTTTGTGAATAAACAGAACTCATCTTTTAAAATGAATAGGCATGTTTAAAACGCATAGCAGTGAATATTACTTTTATTTGAATTATTAGGAAATCACAACTATTTTTGCAGACACATCTGGACAGAAAAAGATTAAAAAGTCAGGACAGATCTGCAGTATTACTCCTACTGTTCATAAATCACAAAAGGTGGGTATCCTGTTTTTTCGCTGCTTCCTATGTAACACAAGACCTAGATAATTAAACTGTCTTGTCAGAAGTAGGAAGTTCTGCATGTATCCAGGTTACTACACTGTTCTGATAACAAGATATCAGCTACAACCTTATCAAGTCAATACACCATGCACATACCCCAGTTACACGGTTAAAAAAAAATGGCTAACAGAGCTTTACACATGCTGCCTGTAGGAACTTCACTGTAATGGGAATTCTGCATTTTGCTTTAAGAAGCACAAAATACAGAGCAAAAGGTGACAGGAAAGTCTGAGAATGAGAAGACTGAATAACTGCCAATGTACCCCCAGTAATAGGCAACCGTCTGCTGGACAAAAAAGATCTCTGTATTGTAGGCAGTTGTTAACAATGCAACATCCTAATAATTTAGGTACAGAAAAGCACATATATAGTGTATATGAAACCAACACAGAAAAAAAGGTTTTGTGGTTCTAGCACAATCCATAAATGAATATATCTGTTTAATACAGAATTTCTTGCACTTAAAAGTAAAATTAAACAGGCAGTTAGGAACTACGAACACAAGCATCTATCTACACACTTTATAACCAATGGAGAAAGATGAAATAGAAGAGCAAATATTTCCTATATGTTTCACTGAAATCAATTCTAACTTGAAGGTCTCCAAAATGACAGAGAAGCAATTTAGGATTTTAAAAGATTCTCTTACAGGAAAATCTATTTCAGTTTTGGTCTGCTATAGCATTTTTTTTAGTCTTTTTTCCTCAAAAATCTTCATTTTCTCCTTGCTTGCATTGACTGTTGAAAGACTATTAAAATGTACCACTTTTTTACTATACTTCCTTTGCATAAATAATATCCTGTATCTGTGAATTGTCTTGAAGTTATTAGTTAGTTTTAGAAACCTACTACATTGTGAGTACACATGAACAGCTGTAACATATCTATGCTTGTTCATTCTATTTAAGAAGTCTCCATCAATCCATTTATCTGTGCTTCTGCATAAAGTAAAATTCAAGACAATAAAATGCACTGGTTTGAGCAATATAAGGTATAGCCATTTAAATTAACTTAAAGTATATGTAAATGCTCTTTAAAAGGTTAGTCCTCTACTTTTAAATATTTACAATATGTAAAACAGCATATGTATTCTACTGCTTCTGTAAGATCTACACACTCTGGAAACAATAAGCATCTGTTGTGCGATAGATGAATATTATTATGGCTCTACATTCTTCTGTAAAGGTAGAAAATGGAAATTATATGGTCATTTGTATTGTGAATTAGTGACTAGGAGCAATTCTGAGACTAGTGGTCAGTCTTTTAGTCCATGCTAAAAACTCTTCCCTATCACTCAGAAAGAGTAATCATAACTTGATTTGTGAAGAAAATCATCTGCCTTTAGGAGATAATTCTATATAATTATAGAGATCACTCCTATTTTTACTATCTACATTTTAAATCTCTATTACTTGCTTTTAGATCATTATATATATTCCACCCTCCTCCTGGACTTTTTTTTACCCTTCTCAAGGATACAAAACAAAGCACCTTGAAACTAAGGTTCTGTATTATTTTACAGAAGCCAAAAAAAGAGAAGAAAGCATGAAATGATAATTTTTATTATACAATATTTTGTTTACAATTAAACAGATATTATTAGCAAAGTATCACAAATATACATAATTTCATTGCTTACCTTTTGCTTAAAATCTCTGTATATAAAATGTCTTATGAAACAGACCCCTAAAAATACAACTGCAAAAAGGCTACCAAGCAGTATGATTCTTAAACTGCTTTTCTTATCAGTGTTTTCTTATGAGAGTACATGTGTTTTTAAAAATACAATTTTATTGGTTTTCAGTAAGTATTAAAATATTATCAAAATATTAAATTAAGAAACTCTGGCAATCTTGCATTATTCTAGGAACTTACAGCACTAATAAATAAGTGTACAGCTTACAGAAAAAAAAAATACAAGGGAACATATTAGTATTGGACTGTACCATACTGCACTTTATAAACAATACCACACATAACAACTAGGAAACTCCCTGAAAGAATCGCACAGCAGAATTTAGAAAAGGTAGAAAAATATCCTCGTGAAAGTTATTATTCATTCCTTACAGAGAGTGAAGAAATAAAGAAAGAAACTTACCACTTTTGGCAGTTACGGAATACAGAGGATTCAGTGGAGTGCTCAGTGTACCTGGCAGTCCTAGCCTGGAGTGTGGTGACAGTGACGATGGCGCAGGAAGCAAGAGATTTGAGCTTGCCTGTAATAGGAAAGACAAATCAGAAAGCAAAGTGTAATTTCCTGAGTTAGTTACTGATGCAACAGCTAGAAGAGAAATATTTGCTTACTGTAAATAACTATTAAATTCCAGGAAAAAAATGAAGACTTAAGTTGATGTTAAGTAACTTCTATCATGGGATTTGTTTTTTGTTAGGGGTTTCTTTTTTTTAGATTATTTGGAGACAGATTTGGAAAAATTATGGACATAGTTATAAATTGAATTTGCATATTTACATATGGACATAAGCTCTCAAGCAGTGCATACAATGGAACAGAACTGTTTGAACTGGCATCTCGCTGCCATGTATGAAAAAAATGATATTTATATATGGTTATAAACCTGTAAAATAACTGCATTTTTGAGTACTCAAACTATACTACATCTACAAAGATATTACTCAGTATTAGAATAAGAGAAAAAAAAATCTTAAACCAGTCCTAACACAAACCTGATTTCTGCAAATCAAGAAAGCATACTCAGACAAAAACACCAGACACTTCCTTTATGTAAGCTACACAAAAAACATCTGCAGTCCTAAATTCCACAAAGATAGTTAAATATGGAATTTCTTGATATACATGCAGCTATCACAAAGAAAAAAAAACCTTTCCCAAACTTTACTCTTGAAATATTATCCAATACAGCCCACTTAAAAAATACATTATGACAATCTTTTTACGTGATCCAGTTGAGAACTCTGCTGTTTGCTAAACATATTTTCACTAGCTGCTTTGATAATACAGTCAAAAGGGAGGGAAAATAGGTCTTAAATAAAATATTTGTAACTTTCTTCAAACAGGAAAGATCCATATGCTAAAATTTGAGTTATTTACATAAAACAACGTAATTCTTGACCCTTTCAAAAGTCAAGTCTATTTCACAATTTGGAATAAATGGACTAGTAGCAGGTATATCTGCCTATGGCAGGGGGGTTGGAACTCGATGATCTTTACGGTTCCTTCCAATCCAAACCATCCTATGATTCTATGATTCGGTCACTTAACCTATCTAAAAGCCCACACTCAGTGGCGCACTTCCTATTGCCTCACTAAACTCTGGATCAAACTTTAAAACGTTAGTTGTGGACCCAAAAAGAACAATAACATTTTGCAAATTTTCAATCTATTGGCTTGTAAATTCTGTGAGGTAGCTAAACTGAAATGAATCAGTGGCTTATTTCCAGAAGTGATACAATTTATATAACTACCATTCAACAGGTTTCAGTAATGCAAAATATCTGAGCATTACCAGGTGTAGTGGCATGCAAGTAACACAGCATTAAAAACGTGTTGTAACTTGACTGGGCCATACAGGATAACTGCTATCATCTCCTCTGTATTACTACACTAGACCTTCATCTTGTTGTATCTGTGTTTTATGTAGCAATATGGATTTAATTCTGAAAGAAGCTCATAATAAAAATTATGCTTTACTAGTCAAGTACTCTCAGCAACTGTGTAGTCATAATGATTATTTTCCAAAATTGACCAGAAAGAAAAGAAAGACTGAAAACACTGATGTGATAAAACAAATTAAACCAGCTACATTTTACTGCAGCACACCAATTCAACAGACTGTTAGTAAATATTAGTTGTGAAATATAAACAGAATGGAGAGGCCCTTTTTACTGAAAAACAACAAAATCAAACTGCTTTTCTAAACTCTAGATACAAAAATGACTGAGTTTCATTAATATAAAGTTTTCTCCAAACCAAATAAATATGGTGGAAAATCGTTAGGTTATTTGTTTACTCAAACAAATAAGAATAATCTGTCCTGCAAACATGTCAAGCTCAGCTTCCCAGTGTTTCATCTTCTTTTAGACACTGTTTGGTCTGGGGAGACTATGCAGTAAGACAAATGAGAAGATCTCCTCCCTGCATGAACATCTTGTTGACTGCATACTACACCAGCAGTGATAAAAACGTATGTTTTCCATTCGAGTATTCTCACAGAATTCTTCTTCAAATTTGCTATCATGAAGTTAAGTTTCAGACACTACCACAGAACGAAGAGATGTTGAACACATCAGGCTTTGGAAATCAGCTTAAATACAGCAGAACAAATTATTCACAACTAGCACTTAGCAGACACTTCGTTTCTTCAAACTGGAGGAAAAAATACATCAGGACAAGCTTGAATGAATTACGTAAGAGGTATGGAACTTTGTGTGCAAATTATTCCTCTGCAGCATTTAATTAACTTTATTTTCCTGCTGTATTACCCAAATACTCTAATTAAATATGCCAAATAGCATGCTTTGAAATCAAATGCAACAGACACACACATTAGAAGACTGAATGTACGCCTCTTAAGTTTTAAGGAAATTGGCATTTTTAAAATGCAAAATAAGTTCTATCTTAAAATTCCTCCTTCCTTTCCAAGTCATTAAAAACATGATAAAACTCACTTTTATAAAAGAGATATTAGAAAGAAAGTTTTAAATTTAAGCAGTCTTAAAGGAGTGATTCCGTCCTTCCCTTAAAGGCAATGAAGCTCAGAACAGGTGAGCTATTAAAAAATGCCAATGCAAAGTAAACACAAAAATCAGAGCTTTAATGACCTTTCTGCCACTACCTCTTAAATGTTACTTAAATCTCTAAAAGGCTCAAAGAGGAACCCCCCCCCCAACATTACAACAGAAGAAGGAACAACTCAGCTAATAAGCAAGGACTAATGATTCAGCAGAACTGCTTCCAGGTGAAGTACACTGTCCTATGAAGCATAATTAATTCTCCTACAACAGACATAAGACTACCTACAGAATGGAGTGAAGCAATCTTTTTTTTTGAAATGCATGCTGTGGGAAGGCATTGCTAAATATCTTTACAACAACGAGTAAAGTTGGCTAAGATAGCCAACCATCAATCCACTTCTTTTTCACAACAGGCTCCACTTGCTTCATGCACAAACCACAGCTTTATCAAAGACAGTTTACTACTACCCTGAATTGTGTAAAACTAAGAGTTATAACAACCATTAAGTTTTTCTAGTGAAAAAGGATACCAAGATAATTTTTGCCAAGTTTAAACAAAGCTGATATACATTTTCATTTTTTGCGTTAGGGCAGCTCTATGGAAATTATGCAAACACACATTTTCAGTGGAACAAGCTTTCACATAAAAAGTGAACTGCATGACATGCAAACCAGAATACTGCAAGAATTGAGAATGCAATTTTATGACCTTTGCAACCAATATAATCGACATTTCCATATATACTTGCAAGTCAAATCAAGTTGGCCAAGTCCATGCTAACTCTTATTCTTTTAATTTCAGGTGTCCCTTTTGAAACTTTAGTCCTCTAGGACACAGTTTTTAAAGACAGTTTAAAATCATAATTAAACTATGATTCTGAAGAATTTAAGAGTTCACAACTGAATTTGAAATAAAAATAAACCACAAATTGTGCTATTTTTCTCAATGCTGGAAGAAAACAATAATGCTTAAAGTAGGAGTATGCTGCAAATTTAAAACCTGTAGTAATTTAAGTTTGGATTAAATTTACATATATAAAAATGCAGTAATTTCTATGACAGTAGCATTAAGAGGATTCCAGTGAAGACTGTGATCCTATTGCCACAGGAGTCCTGCAATCACTTAGAGACTCACCTATTCTGCTCTTAGGTAATTTCTAGACTAAATCAGAATCAAAGACAGCTAAAGTAAGATATCACCCCATTACACATAGGCAAAACTGAAACATAGTTTGCTTGTCTGAAGCAAGTGTGTTCCCCTGATGCTCCCTATAATCCTCTTACTCTGATTATCCAGACCAAGAACTCATCTAGATGGCAATATAGTTCCCTTATAACTTGAGTGCTTCACTGTTTTTCCCCACAGAAGCCCAGAAATGACGACAGCATATGTATGAAAACTGAAGCTAGAAGGTGCTTGATCCTACAATTTAGATAAAGCCATTGACTACAGAGGACAGGTCTTATCACACAGTGATTATATATATTCTATTCCTTAGTTCTGCCAAAGAGTTCCACCATTTCAATTACAGCCTTACCACAAAACCTTTCTTCCTTTTTTTTTCTTTTTAAAAAAATTTAGGAAGAAATTCAGATTATTATAAACATTTCCTAGAAACATTTCTATCAGTAAGCTTCTTTCTTTCAGCCACAAGGAAAGTCAGATTCTTTATACAAGACAATACAGCCTCAGTTATACCCAGCCTGTGTAGACTCAGCCATTAAGCAGAGTGTATGACCGTTCCCGGATTAGATAAAACTGGCATTTTAGTTTAAGAACCTGCCTGGCTATACACATTTATTAGAATTGCCCAATGTCAACACCAATAACACTAAAAAGTAGATCCGTCTTGCTTAGTAAGAGCCAAGTAGATTCCTATGTGAACTGTGATGTCTTCTGCAACTGGTTATGATTCTCGCTATCAATGAATATATGGCTGGGGAGAAGTAGATCCATGACTTCAGTAGCTACATTTTTAAAATGTCTTTTTTTGTGTGTAAATGAAAAATGGATGTAATCTGTGTCACATACAAAAAACACTGAAGATACCTGTCCTACAATTTTATTTATATTCCTACTAAGGAAAACAGACATGGGAAATTCCTGATTCACATCTTGACAAATACATAAAGGTCTTCCTAAGGTCTTCCTCTGTACCTGCTGGTAAAAGACATTAAAAATTTAAAGTTTTAGTGTTGATATCTTATACGCTGGGACTGTCCAGAATCTCTGATAATGCACGCAGGCAATACTGTATCCACATGCAAGAAATAATCCTAATCGCTTTTTCTAAAGAAGTTATCACTGTCCCCTGCATCTCATGTTGTATCACTGAAAAGATCAGTAGTATTAAGAGTCCCTTCAATGAAAAGAAATCTCCCAGTACGTTAGTGGTTTATAAAGACCTGCAAGGAAGCACTCAGTGTTTACAATTATCACTGCTCTGTGACAGACATCAGATTGGTTGTGGACTCTTTCAACCATCATCCTGTATTGTTGGTGAGAAAACTCAGATGACCTTTCTGACATTCATACATGGTCTATGGCTAGGGGGGTTGGAGGATGCTGTTCAAAACCTTGAATGTGACTGTGCTTTCAGTGGACTTACTCCAAACTGGTCACTAAGTAAAGAGAGACCAAGGTTACAAAACTCCAGTGGCTGAAAACCATTCTCTCAAACACAGCTGTAGGCTTACCTATTTTATGTAGCTACACAGTTCCACTGAACCACAACTTTGTTCTGCTAAACCATGTTTGTCTCCCACAGCCCAGAACCTCTGACTAATCAAGAGACTAAACAGCTGCAGTGACTAAATGCATAAAATCATAGAACAGAATCATAGAATCATAAGGTTGGAAGAGACCTCTGAGATCATCAAGTCCAACTGTGTCTGTCTCCCTACTAAACCATATCCCTAAGAAACTCATCAACCCGTCTTTTAAACACCTCCAGGGATGGAGACTCCACCACGTCCCTGGGCAACCTTTTCCAATCCTGACCCTCTCAGTGAAGAAATTCTTCCTAATGTCCAGTCTAAACCTGCCCTGGCACAACTTGTGGTCATTCCCTCTCGTCTTATTGCTGGTCACTTGCAAGAAGAGATCAGCACCCACCCCGCCACAACCTCCGTTCAGGTAGTTGTAAACAGTCTTCCTTCCTTCTTTCTCAGATGGTAAGATATCAGAAAAGTAAAAATCATTTCTTCTGGAACATCTTCCTGGAGCACTTGTCCCAGACACAAGGTTATTTGCTCCATTTTCTCCATATTATGCCTCTCTCTGATTGATAAAACAACTCAAAGCCACCAGGGTTCAGCTGTATACGAGAAGAAACAAAATAAGCAGAAAACAAAAAGAAGACTTGCTTCATTGTGTGAGGCCACATGTAACTGCAAAGGCAGCAGCAACATGCACACATCATCCATGCAAGCAATGGTGTGTTTTTTTCTCAAGCTCCTCTGGGAGCTCACTGTCCAGAAAGGAAAGGACTGTGGAATAGCTTTCTTTTGGATAATTTCAAGGCATAGGCCTAATGGGGATATCCAGGCCATGGAATCAGATTAGATCTAATCCAACACAAAATCTGTGAAGCATGATTAGAGTAACTAGATTATCCCCAGCAACTACTGCTTTCGTCTACTTATCTGGTTTTTTTGTGCTTCACTATTTATTAATGCAAAGCTTAAAACTACATTACAAAAAAACCCCCAACTATGTGCACTCAAAAGTACTTAAACATGAAAAGTAATAAGCTCAAACTTAAAAGAAGTTAATGCATTGTGAACAATAATTATAACTGCATATTGCTATTCAGGAATATTCTGTATTCTCGCCGCATGCAAAATCATCTCAAGTTGGGAATTTCACCTAATTAAATTTATTGCCAATTACAAAAGCTTTAATTACTGATCTGGGTATTGAAAAGACAAATAATCATACAAGTATCCACAGAAAATACTCTTCATCCCTCTCTGTCCCAACTTCTCTTCAGACACCTCTCTCTGCTCCTTCGTCATCCTCAGTCTCCTTGTTTTTGCCATTGTGTTACACATAGTCCCGTTGGTAAGGTGATGAGTGGTGCAGGAGAGTGGGGCTAGTGCACAGTGGCTTGTTCTTTTTGCCTCTTCTTGTTTCTTACTCTTTTCAACTTCTTTAGTGTGCAGCCTCCATCGGTTGAAATCCGCTCCAGGACCGTACTTGCCCAGTGCGAATTCCTCCATGGGCTGCAGTCCCTTCAGAGGCACACCTCCTTCTGTGGTTTCCATTGTGCATCCTCACTCATCTTCTGTCCTTCCCTTCATGTCTACTGTTATCTCCCCCAGCATCTCCATTTGAGCATTGCTTTGCATCTCCTGCATCACCTTTGCGCCTCCTTCTGCGTCTACTTTTGTGTCTCCTCACATCCCTCCTGTATCTCCACTTGTACCTCCTGACATTTCTCCTTTGTGCTTTCCTCTGCTCCGGCATCTCCTGTGCATAGTAGCTATTGACTTTCTGTATACATTTTTTCACAGAGGTGCCATATGCTCTTCTATTTGGCTCCAATTTTAGCTGTGCAGTGGGTCTCTGCTGTCCTTTGCAGAGCTGGCTGGAAACAGCTGCTCCCAGTACAAGACAGTACATAATCTCCTCTCACAGCCTGCCCGCTACAAAACCCCTGCCATTCACACACAATTATAAAGGTGAACAGGAGGAAAAAAACCAAACACAAACAAACGAAAAAAAAACCAACCAAAACCAAACCAAAAACAATAAGGAAAACAAAAGAGAATTTTCTAAAACTCAGTCATAATGATCTATGGAGTAAATCATATGAATGGTAATGGACACTGACAAAAACATCCTTTGTCAGAAATACCTGAAAAACAAAAATAACTTAATTTTATGCAAACAATCTCTTCTACGGAGCTTCTTACAGATCCATTAATATTACTGAGATGTATTAATTTCTGAAGAATAGATCCCAAGAGTACATATCTATGCTTTGTTACATATACCAGTCCCAGAACATGAACTTCAGCTGAGAAGACTCTACACTTCTGGAAAGTAATTAAATTTTACTTACCGTAACAGAATCAAGTTTTTGTTTCACCTTTTGCATTCTCATTGTTGCTCTTGCAACCCTCACAAACTGATCTGCTGGAGACATCACTAAACCTTTTTGTACAGGAAAATTAGAAAAACTGCTAAGGAGCTGTGGCCCTCTTGGTGCAGCTGCAGTAAGTGATGAACTGAGATCTTTTACGAGTTCAGCCTCCTGTTGTGCAACTGTAGAAATAACCGATATTAATGTGTCAGGTGATGCCTTGATTGCCAAGGGAAAAATATAATTGAATGATTACTGTCATCTTGTCAGCCATGTCTTCAGACAAACACCATCAGAATCTGTAGTAATAGTGCTAAGGCGAAAGCGTCGAAATGACATGACATTTTTCACATGCTACCGCATTTCCCCCTAATCTGTCTGATCACAATGTCTCCCTTTCGTTACTTGTGTCAGTAACCCAGTGACAGTTCCCTGCCACAGAACTGGTATTTTGTATTGCTTACAAACAACACTGATCCCCTTGTAGAAATATTAAGGATGAAAAAAAAAAAAAAAGGAATTTTTTAAAGGCAAGAAAGTTACACAGCTTGCACTGAACTCAAGTCAGTCATTTTAGTACGTACATTTCACATTTTTTTCAGCCTAGTTCAAGTGAGCTTATTATACTTGAGTAAAATCTCCAAAGCTGTTAGACATACAAGGTCCAACACAAAAAACCTGAGACAAAAAAGATGGTCATAGCACATGTTCTAACTTGTCACAGCGAGACAAGGTTTAACCGAATCGCTTCACTTAATACAATTGGCATGCGTTCAAATATAGACGTTTTCTTACCCTTGGTCAGAAAATGTCAGTGTGCAAGAGTGAACAGCGAGTTAACATCAAGTTTCTTGCAAAAATGAAGAAATACGTGATGGAAACTTTACAATTATTGACTGAAACTTACAGTGAAGGGATACCAAAGCTCAAGTCAGCGCTCAAAGGAACCCATTCTTCGTTGGCAGAAGATGCAAAAGCAAGAACGATGGAGATTCTCAACAGCCTTCCAGAAAATGATCTGTGGAATTCTTTTGAACACTGGCAGTATCATATGCAGCTGCATTGTCAACTCAGAAGAGAATTATTTTGAAGGTGATCATAGTTGATCTTCTCAATTTGTCAACTAAAAAGAGTTACAGGTGCTGTCTTGGGATTTTTTTTGTGTTGGACCTCGTACATACAGACACAGGAGGCATTCTTAGGAGGCAGTACTGCATTTTTTTTTGTACTGTGGTCTCAAGTCAAAGGTTAAAAGAATTCTTCATTAAAGTTTTGTCTGGGATATTCATAAAACTTGGAACACATAAAACACATACTATTAGGATCTTTAAAAATGTGTCAGTGACTAAAATTAGTATTGCTATATGATTAACTCTTTCAACACTAAGGTAGTAAGACTATCTTCTGAAAGCTACGTGTGTGCTTTTAACAAAAAAAGGAACAAAAAGTTAGTATCAGACAATACAGAAAAGACCACAACCTATGCAAAATCTTACTGTCACCAGTGACTTAGTTAAGCAGTCAAATGATGCAAGTAACTACCAGTGTGATCTCTGTGTGACCTCTAAACACACACAGACATGTATATATTAAACCACTCTATTAGCTTTTTAAAGACTCACTGTCTGCTGAATAGTCAAAAAAAATCAAAGAAATCCTTCACTCCAAAAATTTTCCATTGCTCTTCAGAATGTGGTTATCTTACTAGGTTGAAGTTTAACACTGAATATTGATTGTAAAACCATTCCACTTAATTTTCCTGTAAAAGTCAACCAGTTCAACAGACAAATAACCTAAACTGAGACTTGATATGAGTAATCTCACTAGTACATGTTCTTTAAAAAGCAAATGTATAAAGACAGGATTAGCTTTACAAATCTAAGTTCACTGCAAATATAAACAAAAAAACCCATTATAGATATGCAAAATTTATTGAACAATTTGTATTAAAATTATCTACTGTCTAGATGTAACATGACATCTGAAACTATGTCCTTAATCGAAATAATGACACTGCTAAAACTAACCACAAAAAAACACAACAGAGAAAAGCCTGCAAACGACAGTCTGAATTTTATTTTGTATCAAGTTCCAAACTAGCATTTTTCACTATGTTCTCTTTAACATAACATGGGGAATAAACACTGAATTTCACCACAGACATAAAGCCTGTTTATTAAAACAATCTATACTCTGTCATATTAATTCATTTCTGTACAGCTCCTCTTAACACAGCCAGTACAAAATACTGAGATTTATATTAAGCTAGTCATTAATTTTCAGAACAATAATATTTTTTGGCTCCATAATCCACCTTGATACTGAAAAGGGGCTTTTAAATATTTGTATGATGCTGCCTTTATATGATAAAGCGCTGTAAGAATCACACAGGATGACACAAAATAACACATTTAAACTTGAGGTTGCAAGGGATGTCTGGTGAACGGGTAGGCCAAAGCCTCTACTCAAAGCAGGGTCACCTAGAGCAGGCAGCTCAGAGTCACATCTAGTTGGGTTTTGATACCTCCCAGGATAAAGATATGTATTATCAAATTAATGTGGTTTCTTTTTTTTCCTTCAAAAGATGTAAAAATACTAGCAAATCACTTCTAAAAATAAAATATTTACACGTGTCCATCAAGAAAATTTGTACTGTACCTTTATAATCATAAATGTATACAAGTATTGGCTGGTTTTGACCAAAGGCACAAAATGACACCATGTGTTCATGTGGATGAAAGGCAACATCACGAAGTGGAGATGTGAAGGACAGTTCAGAATATATGGCCACCTGATCTCCTATAGAAGTGAAAAATGTTTATTAATATCATGGAAACATATTTGATACAGCAAAACAACAGTTGGGTAAAGCTTGTATTACTACAGTGTAGTGACTGTTACTGTAAATAAATATGCTTCAGTTGATTTCCTAATTGCAAAGTAGTATCTGGTATAAGACAAAAAATACTAAATAACTTTAAAGCATTTGATAAGTCAGAAAAGTTAATGCTGTCTCAAAAGCTGCAGAAAACCCCAGAGGATGCATCAGGTTAGCTGAGTTCTCTTGGTGGTTCCCTTTAATTTACCAAATGCAAAAAAAACCCCAGAACAGCAAGACTGATTTGACTAATTTGTGTTTTCTGTTTTAAAGACCCTTGTCTATACGTCAAGAACTGCAGTACACAAAAAGCTGCGCTTAATGTGCTCCATTTCTGCTCGATATTACAAATGCTACCACTGCCTATTAATTTCCTCTGGAGAATTAAATCTTAGAGATTAACAATAACTACTTAAATCTGAAGCCTTAGCACCACCTTTTAAGAACATCTTAACTGAAGCTTTATTCCATATCAAAAGTATTTCAATAAATCTTACAAAACCCTTTCTTTCTCAGCCCTGACAACCTGATTTAAGACCATACAATAATTATTTACCTGTCTCTGGATTCCAAACATAAGCCTTTCCATCTTCACTTCCAGAAAACAAGAACGTACCACACGGTGTTATGGTACTGTGAATCTTTTCTCTGTAATTTGTGGCACCTATGTATTTCTTTGTAGCCAAGCTAAAGATAAAGAAAGTTTGCGAATGTAGCAGATACTTTCAGAATAGACAATGTAACTTTTCATGTGTTAATCCTCCTCTCCATTTCTCAGAAAACTCAACACATCTTGCATCCCAAATAGATATGCATGTATCCACCTTTTGCAGAGTGCGATGTTTACCCTTTCTTTTCCTTGGCTTTCATAATGCACCTAAAATTACAGATGAAAGTGTACATCCTTGTCTTTCTTTAGAAAAAGGAAATACTAAGATTTAGAGAATGGATATAGATGTTGCAATTCGCATTTTCTTGATCCTGGGCTTTGCAAAAAATGGGGAAATTGGCACTACTACTCCAAGCTCTGTCAAAAATCCTTTTCACTACACTTCCTGAAATTGATTACATCCCAGTAGTGCTTAAAGTTATCCAGTGACTCTCTTCACCTCTTCAGGCTACTGTCTCCTCAGATAGAAAATTAGCAGTAGAATCAACAAATTTTAGGTATCAATATTAATTTACTATTAACACTCATATTTTTAATATTATCTTGCAACTTAGGCATCCTAATCTTTTTTAAGTGAAACACTACTGGTCAGCATAGGAACAATGATGTACTAATGAATTACTGTCAAACAGTTTGTAGGCATCAAGTAAGAAAGGACCTACAAAAGGATTTCAAGAAGCATAAGCTACCTTGTAAAAGGCTATCTCAAATATACAGCTTGGTACAGCTTGGAAAGAGATATGAAAGCTTAAAATGGAGACTAATACAGCAGTAATACTACAACGCACAATGTGGGGCAAGAAGAATGGCAATAGGCCATGACAGCCCTCAAAGACAGAAGACAGTAATTTTTAAAATGAGTTACACTGCAGAAAGTATGGAGTGCAACAAAATTATTTTTAACAATATTCTGAACAAATATACCTCAGATACAATTCCATTCGGCAAGGAAGGGATAAAGATGCTTTAATGATCACAGTGCAAGATCATATTAGCCCAAATAAGAGTTTTAGCTCTGTGAATTAGATAGTGTCTCTGAGCTGTCATGAAGAGCTCTGCAAGATGTAAAACTAACCAGTATATAAAACCCTTAAGGAGAGAACTGAACCAAAACCAAATCCCTGATCTCATACCTGAGTGCCAAGAGAGCAGCATTATCCAAATCGATCAAAAAAGTAAGTTGAAAGAGCAAAGTTAAGAACAACTAGCTGTCAATCAAAGTGAATTGTGTTGACCTGTGACCACCACCCCCACTTTTCTCATGCAGGGAATGAGAAGTTAATGCTGACGTGTAAGATTATCACTGCTAGGTATCTGACCCTGTGGTTTACTGACAGACTCAAGCCAATGTAACTGTGGGCTGCAGTCAAAGTAGCAGTCCTGCTTCTGTCTTCTTCACCCTTATCTTCCCAGGCTCTCCTGCATTTCTTCCTAGTGTTTGGACAGCTATCAGATGAGTTAGATCAGATAGTTGATTAAAACGAAAATTAATCATTTGTATTTGTAGGCTGATTTTTAGTTGGATCAGTTCATTGATCTGACTTACCCTGCATCAGAAGATCTTTGAAGCTGATAAGGAAATGCTAGGAATATATGGTCAAAGGTGTGGGAGACAGGAGAAGATGGTGTGTCCTATGGATAAAATGGCTTAAAATAATTGCGAAATTGCATGCCATATTAACCCTTTCTTAGCGATTAATATGTATGTCCATTTTTTTCCCTCAAACTAAAACTCTCTGCATGGAGGGGTAGTGATAGAAGAACACTGCTTCAAAAGCGACAGGTTCCTTCTGTTAATCCACTGATTTTGTGCTTCAATTACGTGGATAGTTTAGCATTCTAGCATGGTCATTACAATTTATCATCTACTGTAAAAGACGAAGAGTGCACTATACGACTGGAAAGTCTTCAGCTAGATCAAACACCTAACCAAATGGATTACTTAAGAGTGAGATTTCCTGAGAAAGTGTGTGTACAGAAGCACATTCTAAAAGAACATAGTTTCTCATGCTATGAGAACGTAAAGGTGTTTCCCCCAAGTAATTCCATGTAGAACAACAAGGACATTTGATTTGATGCATGGTAAGAGAAGGAAAGGAACCCATGAAACTCAGGATGAGTCATTTAGAAAAAGCGTTCATATCTTTAACACGACTTTTCAGAAGAGAATGTTCAGATGCATCTTATCAATGTGTATAACCGATAGGAGTTAGGCTCCTCTTATCCAGTGAACGAACAAGAAGAAATGGACACAAACTGAAATACACGAAATTCCATTCAAACTTAAGAAAAAACTTCTTTTACTTTGAGGGTGAATGAACACTACAGCATGCTGTTCACTGAAGTTGTAGACTCTCCATTCTTTGAGATATTCAAAACCCAACTGGACAAAACTCTGAGTAACATACTCTCGTGCATTGCTTATCAGGATTGGAACAGACACTCTCCAACCTTACCAACTCAAGTGATTCTGTGATCCCCTTGTTATTTATTGTAGTTTATTATTAAATAATCATGTTCACAACTATTAAAAAATGAAGAAATTATCAAAAACTAAGCTAAAATACCTCAGGACATGATTAATATACTATGTACATCACTGCATTTTTCAGTATTTCTGATGACAATTTTCATTCTATTTTATCATCAAAATACTCTTCCCAGAATCTTAATGAAGAGAAACTAATGCACAAAAAAAAAAAGTTATAATTTCAAAGTTATTTTCATGTCCAGACTGGATTTTTAAAAGTTAATTCAATTTTTAGGAGATTAGTGTCTTCTCCTTCATGCCACCTTAAGATCCCAGGTAATCTAGTAATTTATGGATATTCTGTTCTAAAAGGCTTACCCAACGTCACATAAAAGCTCTGTAATATAGCAGTCTTTTGAAACCATTTCCTGACCCTAATATTGCTATCCTTGATTATTAGGACACCTTTCTTCTCCACAACTATGTATTTAATAGTTTTATGTACTTTATTTCCCCATTTAAATTTTAAAACAAAAAGGAAATACGCATTTGTCACCAAAAATCTACTTACAGTCTGAGATCCATGATTCTCAGAGTACTGTCTTTGGCATGGATTAATAAACGTCTTCCATTGGGATGCACCTCCAAATAGTTTATTGGTGTTCCTTTAATATCATTTTCTTTTATTTCCTACAGAAAGTCATAAAAATAAAGTAAAAAATATAACTTTGTTTTAAAACTAATTTTTACACATTATTATTAATTTTTCTCTTGCATTACTCTTTTTCTGCCCAATTCATTCTATTTAAGGAAGAAGTTTGTTCCTATATTAAGGAATTACATCCTAGGCAACGAACTTTTCGCAACCACAAGGCAGACTCTGCTGTGACTCCAAACCTCTGAAACACAGGTGATGACTGAAATGCTGACTGAACATCAGGCCTCTAAGACATGAAAAAAGGTGATCTGTAAACCAGGTAAAAAGGTGCAGTCTATTTTACTGGCTCTAGAGAACAAACCTAATGCATTAGCATTTATCTGTTAATACAGTGCTATTAAACCTCAAGTATTTTCATGTTTAAATACAAAAAACCTGAAGTTGCAAAAGAACTCAAAAATTTTAAGTCACTAAAGTCAGCTCTTTTGTACCGTTATTTAACTCAAAAGGTGTATTTTCTTTAAACAAAAGCTAACATAAAAAAAATGCTAATGAAATAACTACATTTGGAACAGTTCACATAAAAACTACAATGCTAGTTTAAGCAACCCGTATACCTTACTAATCCTCCAGTGTTGAAACAGTTGAGAATTTCCTTTGACAGATGTATCCCAAACTATTATCAGTCCTGAACTATCTCCTGAGAACATGTGGAGCCCTGTGAAATAATAACATCTTGTAAGTAAAAGAATACCACACAAAAGAACAAACACAGAAAACCATATATAAACCAGAAACCACTTTCCTATTATTATTTTTGTGAAGAGGTAAACACCAATTCTATCCTCTCTTTTGCTATGATATATTAATTGGAAATACATTTTGCTCCTATTATGTGGTGTAAGTTGATACCACAAATTTGGATTCAGCACATGTCAGATACTGGAATGCTGCACATTCTTTTAAGTTTTTTCATTTTTACTCATATTGTAGAGTCAGCAAAAATAAGCATTTGTACCTCAATGATCTTCAGATGATAGTCTAATGGTTACCTATACATTCACTGAGAGCACCTTGAACAAGAATAAACACAGTTGTTCTTAAATTAAGCACAAATACTTATTCTCCACAAAAGTGCAACTCTCTCCTCTTCATAGTACCTACGCCACTGAATATCTCCAAAAATGAACCGTCTAATTACTAATTATGTCACACCACAAAAACTCAAATACATCCAAGTATCTTATTCACTCAACCATCTTCAAGACTTACCACCCTCCAGTAGCGCATCGCTCTCACTTGCTTTCAGTTGTCAATCTACCATTTAACATTATTTACAATGGTCAAATCTCTGTCCTCTGTGCTTTATGTTTTGCTCATTTTTGTTGCAATATGTACAAAACATTAGCTAACTAATAATAGCTAGTTAGAGGGACAATGAAAACAAAATTATGACCAAACTTTGCCCAGTCATCATTTCCTGAACACTGCACATTTGTTTGCCTGTCCTTTCTGCACTTACCTTTTGATTACTCTCAATTTATATCAGAGTCTACGCGCCCCTTTGTGTTCATCCAAATAAGACATTATACCAGCACATTAATTGCGAGCACAGCTAAAAATATTCTATTACAGCATTTCACATTGCCTCTCAGAAATAAAGCAAACCAGTAACACGCAAGTTGGTCTTCAACTGAAGATTATTTGAAAAAGTACATACCTTCTGCATCAAAACAAAGTGTGTTGACAAAACTTCTGTGACCATCAAGCTCCTGTAGCAGCTGCCCATGGATTTCTTTCACATTTGAATTCCAGATTCTAATTACTGAGTCATAACATCCTGTCACAACCAAGGAGTCAGCAACTGGGTGGTACTTTGCAGTGTAAACAAATGAAGGATGAGGGAAAACCCTCACTGCAGATGCTGCTTGCATTTCTATCCTCCACATTCTAAAAGGAAAGGATGTCAATATACCTACTGTATAAAGCAATCACATACACAGCCAAAACTGAAGCCATATATGGTTCTAGAGGCAAATGCATGCAAATATTTAACACCACCTGTTTAACCTACACCTTTATTTAATCCTTTAATATGATTAATATGTTGTAAGAAGAATTGACACATTTACTATAGCACTCTGTCTTCAAGATAAATTCATGACTACTTGGTCATTAAATGAGTATTTTGTACATTTTAAAATACACAAAGAATTCCATGGAATGGATCGGTTCCTCTTTTTCGGGAATTAAGAATAAAATTAAGACCTTCTGGGTTACTGATAAATTTAAAAAAACATGTCAGAACAAAAAAACCCACAGAGTAACATTTAGGATTGCTAAATATAAACAAAATCCCAGAAAGCTTTTAGAGAAGAACTACCTACCACCCAGCGATTGTGGGCTGAAGGATATTTTCTTTACATAAACTCAGTTCTTACTAGCCATCTATTTCCTATCCTTCACCATCCACAGCAGCAAGATCAGATTTTTCTTAGGAATTGTTTTTTGTTGATTGTATACATCTTATCAGTGAGCCTTCCCCAAAGATGAGTCCACAAAGAATGGAATGGAACCTGTATCGTTAAATATAGGTAGGCAGCATTTTTCATAGAGTGCTCATTTACAATATGGAAATTAATTGCTTGAGTGCCACCCATCCAGGTAGGCTGGCTGCTTCTGGTAGCTACTGAAGAATTCTAAGCTTACTCTGAGGTGATGTCATTATAAAATTGCAATCTCTTAGAGTATGGCAATTAACTTGCAACTTAATGTGTAACAGCCACAAGGAGTCTACCTATCTTTTAGAATGGTTTTGCTCTAACATAAAAACATTTACTGCTCACAAATACTGTGGGACTAAAGGATCCACATAAGTTCCCAAATTTCCCTTCACATTGCCTTAGAACTCAGTCAGAGAGATGATCCAGATAATAAACCAATAATGTCTTTAAAGCAATGGGGTGCCTTATGGTCCACATCCTTCAATTCCACCATGTTTCAAGGGCAAAACTCTCAATACAAAAGCAAAAAAGAAACTCCTTGCCTAAACTGAGACTTTAAGGCAAATAAATACAGGAATTAACAACTTGTGCAGTGACTATGCACAGTACACAGAAAATGAGTCAGAACACTAAGGTTTCAACTTGCTCCCATAAAGTCAAGAATTCAGGAACATCTGGGCCTTCTTATAGGTAACAAATGACAGAAATTTATATTTACTTCAATATACAAAAAAAACCCCAAAACTTATTTAATCTGCTTCCAAATAAAAAAATAAAAAACATAGGCTAAGCTCTCAAAATACTTTTAATGCCCTCATACAAGCACAAAAAAAAGCAAACCAGCTCCACACATACAATATATCATGTAACAATCCTTCTGGCATTTTAATTTTGCGACTGCCTGTAGCATTACTGAGTTGCATAAGAGAAACAACAGATAGTGATCTGAAAAAACATAAAAAAAAGGTCTTATGAAGTTGCTTGTAATAAAATTGTGCCGTGTCACAGCCATATTTACATGTTTTTCTAGAGTTGTGAGAGTTTTCTTTTCAAATCTTGGACAGATTAATATCTTAACATTAACTGTGCTACGTACACTTTTTAATTGCAGAGGAAAATGTGTACGCATTCAATCTGGAATTACTACTATCAAATTTCATTTACAGGAATTTAAGCTGAATTAGTTAACTAAGTGACCAAAACACAAAAAACCAAAAACATATTAGTGCAGAGTGGCCAATTTATGCACATAACTCTAATCTTAAATTTTTGATTTCCTGCCTCATGTTAGAATTTGCAAATTTAATACTGCATTCATAATATGGCAGTTTCTTCAAGGATAGAACATTCTACCTGTCTCAGTGACTTTTTGAACTATAAAGTCTTCTGGCATTTGGCTGCATTGTAGTTCTAGACACTACAGTTTTTGGAAAAGCTTTGGTCTCAAGTACATATGTTAGAAACTAACATAGCAAATTCACTGTAAGTGATTAACCCCATCACAATTTCTGTAACATTAACAGAGTATATCACACTGCAATCTTTAATTAAACTTTATAGTACTGTTTGGACCACTTTCTTTTGTTCTACTGATCCTACAGGCCAGAATATCATTATCATACTGACCTGACAGTGCCATCAGAGGATGCAGTAAGAAGGTATTGATTGTCTCTCGACCAACAAAGATCATACACTATGTTAAGGTGACCATAAAATTCTCTCAGGAACTGCCCAGAAGGAATTTCATACACTAGTGAAGTTCAAACAGAAAAATATAAATTTAAGTATTTACAGTCAATTAATGCAGTTATTAGTGCAAAGTTTAGCCTAATCTTAGGCTGAGTTCTGCTAGGATAAGTCAATTCATTATCTTCCCATTTTCAGAGATTACAATCAAATATCTCCTAGATATGCACAGACAGCAAGCATATACTTCCATCTAGTGGTTCACAGATGTCACAAATGTATTAACCCCTAACAAACAGCCTACCTGCTTTTAAATTTTTTTGAACCAGTTTGGGATTATAAATTTTGATTTTATTTTATTTTAAAATTTTGACAGGTACACAACCAATCTTTGAAATAGCATAACACAGAGATCATTTTCTGGGGCTATGTAATAAAGGAATCTAGACTTACTGGTTCTTGCATTTAGACATGTATTTTGTGTACACTTAAAACACTGATCTTTCTAAATCTCAAAATTCTTACACAGGTCTTAAGACCTATACTGTTAAGGCTACTGTGAAGTCACCCCAAGTTTGAGAATTAAGGAATATGTGTCGTTTCAACTGAATTGGACCATGGAAGACAGTAGCCTCCAGTAGTCTGTCTGGAGATGACAGTATTCCAGGTTATCTAACTTTCATGGCAGGTTAGAAGAAAAACTTATACCAAAAAGCGTGTGTGGTGGAGGCTGGAGAAGTTATTTCACTTAAAAACTTATTACCAGAAAATATGTTCCTTATGCAAACTGATTTAGTATTTCTGTTAGACCTCTGCACAGAAAAACTGTGAATTCATACCATTAAATTGCATAGACATTATGCTGTAGGAAATGCCAGTTCCAGCCATATTAATACAGAAAGACCATTTTTCTCGATGCTCTTTAATGCACAGAACAATTTACAAACCACAATTATAAAACAAAACCTCCCCCCAAAAAATCACAGTTCAAAAATACCAGCTTGCCCTTTAATTTCAAACTACATGAATGATAAGACAAATAAAGCCAAAACTTATTCCAAACTTACAAACAATAGAATAGCCATTCTTTCCTGCACACGCTGCTGCCAGAATTTTCCCATCATGAGAGAAACGAATACAGAAACAGCCCAAATCTCCACCTCGCAGTGAAAACAGATGCTTGTTCGGTATGCGACAAGCCTAGCTTTTCAGGTAAGAATTGGGATTACACAGTTATGAATATTTAGTACCCAAGGCTTAAAACACATTCTTAGTTACTGTTATGCATAAGTTTTAGAAAGCTACTAACATCTTAAGGTAATTAAAAAATGAGTCAACATTATAAAGACACAGTTGTGCTGTGTAATTTAGGCCACATCTAGTTTATACCTTCATTTCTGCCCCATTGTTACATACAACTAGCAAGTTTTTAAAACCTAAGAAAAGTTACAATTGAAATAATTTCCTTAATCTTAAGAAGTGCTTAATCACGACTAGCATCAAAAGTATAAGCTGTTGAGCTAGAGTGTAAGTCAAGTTTGTTTAAGGAGCCTAAGCACAACTTTTAGTAACTCAGAAGACTAACGACAGGCACTCAAACCTTTGGTCTACGAAATCACCTTTAGCATTCCTCATCTGTATTTCAGTTCTTGATTTTTTTTTAATTATAACTTCAGACAAAACATTTAAAATAACTGCACAAGTTTTATAGCCTTCTCTTCTCTCTCCCAAAATATTTATCCTTCTTCACCCAAGGGCTTTTTCTCAAAAGCTAAATTAAAATTTTAAGGGGAATTAAAACATTCAAGTAATTATGTGATTATTTAACCCAAATCTGATTTACCTTTATGAATGAAAAATGATTATGAAGAGATTAATATGCATTTAAAATTACACAAATAGATCTACTTATGAAATACCTGTACATACACAGTTCACTTCAGAACAAAGGCAAACACATCTTGTTAGAAACTATATATGCAATTGAGTCTTATTATGCTTTTTAACCTCTCTCTAAAATAATACAATACTGAATTAATAATTTAATTCAAAACAAAATTATTTTATTTACAGGCTCAGGCAGCTACAATTCACAAAAAAATTAATTTCGTATTTATTTCATATCAATTAATTCACAATTTTATAACATGTCATCTATCTATTCATTATCTATGGAGAAAAGATATGGATATACTGGTCCTTTAAAGAGATAATTTAGCTTTAAAGATAAAACAATAATTTAAATGTATAAAAAGGAAATAATAATTTTGAGTGATAATTCATTTTTTTAATAAGCATATCTGCTTTAATACTCATTGCCAAATGGACAAGCCACATCATGCTAACCTTACTGAAACTCTTTCACAAGATAACACACAACAAAAGGCATCATCGCTACTGGAGTTCAGTATGTACATGGACTAGTCAAAGAGCAAAAGAGCTGCCAAATTTTATTTGTATGATGCCAGGCAAATATTTCTCTTGGTTTTTATTAGACATTTTCAGAATGGCAACTTTCTGAAAAGTAACAAACATGAACATAAATGTACCTTTTAGGTATCCTGACATTTTTTGTAAGAAAATTTCCATTGTAAAAACTAATCTATTCTTTACTATTTTATATTATTAGCAAAAATAACTGGAAAATAAAATTAAGTCCATGTATATTTAAGTGCTCTTTTTGAAAGAAAGGGGTACAGTATGGAATCAAAATAAAAATCAACATTCTTGGTTAATAAATCTTATCCAAATTCTTATAGAAACAGGAACTCAGGCTAACACAATTCAACAGAAAAATACAAAATCTTTGCAAGGAGATTCTACATATGGTTGCAAAAATACTCTCTTTTTATGACTGCTAATTTCCATTTAGTTGCAGTGACAAAGATTCGGGATGAAGACAGCAACAACCTTCTTAATAAGGTTCTTCAATGAAAGTTCTTCATAATTCTGTTATACTGTAAAAATGACTAAAGGAACAATAAAAAAGAAACCACAACAGCAAACAAGAAAACGTATTTCCAATCAATCTGAAATCTGAGAATTGGTTTCTTGTCTTACTTCAACTATCTGACTAGCCCTACTCTTTCAAATTCCTAGACAAATCAACAGGTAAAAATATGTGGTTCTGGGGGAAAAAATGGTTAAAACAATCATATTTGTTAAGAAGTTAAGCATTCTCTACTATTTCTGAGAGTTACTTAAGTTTTGTATTTTGTTTAGTTTAATTTGGTTTTTTAATTTACTCTAATGAATTACTTGCTTCCTAATACTTCCTAATCCTATCATAAAAATAAAGTTCTAAAAAGATAGTAGA
Source organism: Dromococcyx pavoninus (assembly GCA_033558185.1). Classification (NCBI taxonomy): domain Eukaryota; kingdom Metazoa; phylum Chordata; class Aves; order Cuculiformes; family Neomorphidae; genus Dromococcyx; species Dromococcyx pavoninus. The sequence continues at coordinate 616,324 of JAUMJL010000722.1, forward strand.
TCTTTAAACTATTTTCCTTAAAAAAGCAAAGAAAAACACTTCACCTGGCCAGGCAGTCTTGACCATCTAAATGGTTCCCTTTTCTCCTCTGGAAAAGCTTCACATGATTTTTTAGATCCCTCTCTCTGGAGCTCATCGAGTGTTGCACTACTTGGTTCTTGTTGAACAGCTACCATAGAGCGGAAAGAAGGAGCAACCTTAAAATAAACAAAATTAAGTATCAGGAAAAAATATTTTAAAAAACCCAGTGCAATATCTGAAAAGATTAAAAGGTACTTCTAATTTCAAATGTATTGCATATTTACATCTGAAAAATAAAGAAACTGGAAAAACCTTAATAAATGAAAACTGCACATAGCAAAACTTTCATTTAAGGCAAACAGCAAGTCAGAAAGTAAGCTGAGCTTCCAAAGTTCTGTCAATCACATGGTATTAAAGATTTTTCGAATAATTGATATTTTTCTACTTTTATTAACATCCACGTCAGTGAAAATTAGTAACATTCTACTATCTGGTAAAGCTGATGTAAAAAAAAGGCATTTCATTATGTTGCAGTGACATTAATTTACCACCTTCAAATCAATATACTGCTTTGGCAATCAAATCCTACTGTGATACCAAAAGATATTACCAGCATTGCATACCAAACAAGCATTTGAGTGTTACAAAGGAAAAAGGAGGACTGACCCAATTTGTGATTTCCAGACTTTTCTAAATACATTGATTGAACTTTGTCTAAAAGTTACACCAAGTTGGAACACACTGGAAGCCTTAATACTGTGAAGAAGACCCCTAGCAGCAGGGTTGTGGGACACACAAGCCACTAAGCACTGGTTGCAATTCTGATCAGTTTCACTAAGACAAGTCTCCAGAAAAACATTTGAATACCAGGTAAAATTACTGGTTTATTCCAGGCTGACTGTCACCAGGCATCCACTTCAGGGTGATTAACTTTCTATGTTCCTCTGACTAAAAAATGGAGGTTGGACACCTACTGTCCAAGTAGAAACTCATTCAGAAGCTTAAATCAGTTGTCCACAGACAGATATCTACTTTCAGGCACGATTCCCTGTTTTATCCAAGACATCCATTTTCATAACCACCAGCCCGTGCAGGAGGTATGGGAGATCTGGGCCCTTCTGGAGAAAGAGGAGACTAGGCAAGATGTGTAATAGATCTTAAATGGAATCAGAAATCCATGCACAGAAAATATAACATGCCACGGCTCTCATTTGGAGCTCACTCCCAGCCTTGGCAAATCTGGCATTTATAAGGAAAAGAACGAAATATCAGTAGCCAGTGAATCCCAGTCAAGCATAGCTGAGAAAGCCTAGGCAAATTCATGACACCACTTGAGCTTCACAGAGTACTGTAAAGCAGGGATGGCTGTAAACCAGTGATAAACCAGGAAAACATTCAGACCATGGAAAAGACAGGCTTGGAACACTGCCATTATGATGAAGCACAGCCTCTCAAGCAAAGCATGCAGAATTCCTAACAACATCAGCAGGTGACTGAGCAAGAGATCTGCAGATGCCATTTCAATACACACATTAGAAAAAACATCCCCAAACAATATGAAATAATCCCACAGATTATCTTGGTTTTGGACCACATCTCACCAGGCTTCCATAGATCACCCTTGATTGTATCAACAGTGATCAGAAGAATTAGAACAACTGTAAATACATATGGAAAATAAGGCAATAGAACGATACAGTACTCACATCGCAGAACAATAAATTCTGTATTTATTGTGAATGTACACCTTGGCACATTCCAATAAAAGCCTGTCTTTAAAGGAGTTTTCATTTGAGAAAAAAATACAACTCATAACTGACGCATTCTCTCACAGAATTTACACACTTGTATGAGTCATTGACTTGAAGTGGCATTTATCCTAATGAGAAGGAATATAAATCTTAATGAAAGTTTTCTGACTGTCAATGGCAAAATATGCAAAGTTGCAGATGGGAAAGTACGCTTTTTTCCAGACATAGCTATGAAGGGCTGAGTTTGGAACACATATTTCATGAGGCAAAGTTCTTACTATAGCTAGATATACAGTAGTTATTCTATATACTGCATTTAAGTACAGCTTTTATACACACACACACAAACACACATGCTCTAGCTAGTTACTAGTTCTTACAGAAAAGTATGCATATTTGTAAATACATTATATATTATATATTTCACTTACATGACCTGGCAGTTTTATGCCTCTTACGGTTACATATAAAGTTGATGGGTAACGGTTTCTAGGACATTTTGTCCACCAGTCATAAACCTCAACAACCTTCAAATGTAACTTGGTCCTTGGAGGTGGGTAATATAATTGCAGACGGAGTTTTCCATCAACATTTAGAACTCCATTTGTACCTACAAGCTGGAAGGGTGATTAAAAAGAAGAAAAAAGTATTACATTAACACAGAAGTCATTAATTTTTTCTAATATCTTAGACAACTACAGTATAAACTAAGAAATCCCCTTCCTACACATTTTTTTCCTAATTGCTACTTGCTGGAATCATCCAAATCTCAAAGGGCCATCAATGCACAAAGAGCCTCTTCCAAATGTGTTCCCTTTGAATGCTGCAGCAAAGGACATTGGTAAGCCTTTGACTTAGTGCAAAAGATTCAGCAAAGCAGCAACTTTTCCAGCTGCAGAGGAAATAAGACTTCTTTCTATTAAACTACAGAGCAAGATAGACATTAGTACTTATGTTTTTCATTCTGTGAGCACCTACTGTCATTAACACTGACCGTTGTTTATCAGGACATTTCTACTTTGATACAGTTGAAAGGATCATGCAGACAGATGCAGCAGGAATCAAAAACAGGCCACAATTTTATTTGTATTTATGTGCTGGAAAGTCAACCTTTCCTTTGTTCAGGAGTAGGCTGTGCTGAATGGTTGCACCGTTCCCACTAGCTGTACACTAGACACAGGATACCAGACCTCTATTTCCTGTAGATTTATCTTAGGAAGAGATGAAAAAAAGACTCTGTATGGAAGGACATGGGAGTTCCTCTCACTTCCCCTAAACTTGCAGCCCGTTATCCTCTCCTACAATTCTCATATTGTAGACTGCTCAAGGGTTGTCAATATCTACTGTCCACCGGGGCATGTGTAAATGAACAGTCCTCAGCCAAATTAAAGCATGTACTACCTTGTCAGCTCCCAAAGGCCAAACTGGCACATTCAAGTCTATCCTAAAAGGGTAAAATGATACCTGATGTACTGGCTGATTTGCCTGTATCTCATTGCTGCAGCATTTCAAATACTGCAACTAAAAATGACGTGTATTTTATAATTAGGCTAGGGAGTCTTTTCAAAGCCTGGTCAACTGAATAGAAAATAGCTGAGGTACAGAAATTAGTGGATTTAACTTTTTGTTTGCAAAGAGGGAAACAATCTCATGAACACACAAACCCTCAAGGAAAATCTCCTTCTGTACTTTACTAAAATTCTTAGACATTTTATACTTTCTTGAAAAATACATGTCCTTCAATCTCAAGCTTGTTACCAGGAACTTTATGGGGAGAAGGAACAGGGAAAGGAGAGAATAGCCAAAGAGGCAAGGATTTGCTTTTCCATATCTGTTGCCTGATAAAATGTTTTCCCACTTAGTAGGGTTAGCATCTTTTAGATAAAGGAATAAAAAGATTTATAATTTTTTCTTCATTTAAATATGTACGGTACCTTTAGAAATGCCCAGCATATTTTTCGGAAACCACTTTCCTGAGTCTGTACATCACGGCTGGCTTTCACTTCATCCATACATAAAATATCAATGATCTGAAAATATTTGTAGGAATATATTTCTAGTTAGTATATATATTTCATGGTAGCCAAAAAATACTGCTGAAAATATGCTAGACGTGATTCATTAAATTAAGCAGATTTTGATTTTAAGCAATTGCAAAAAGAGTGCTTCTTCCACACAGGCACATAATCAGAAATAATGGATTCTATCCATTTACCTGACGACTATTTATGACCCTCTTTAAAAAAGATCATGTCTCGTCTCAAAAAACTATTCTTGCTTCCCTTCTGTCTCAATAAAAAAAGAATGTGAAATTTTCATAAAACTTGTATAGTTCACAAATCATATAGATCACAAATCTGACAGTCAAATCCAGCTGTTCGTTGATCTAGCTGGAAGAGTGCAGTCTAAAAGTTAGGTTTTCTTTCCTAGCCTTCCTGGCCTTGAACACTTCAATGATGTCCACTAGATTCTTCATCTTTGTGGTCAATGACCAGAATCTTCTCATATTTAGCCACTCCTGAAGCTGTATGTGGTATAGAAGAATACCCTGGAATCATGCTATCTTCAAAAGGGAATTTCATAAACTATGCTGAAGCCAAACAGCATGGTTTTAGTGTAGGCATACTTTTAGTCCTAACACTAACACGATTTCCGTGAAGAACCTTTACATAAAATTACAACTACTTTTGTGTTAAGAAACACTAAGGAGTCATAATTCTATAAATGTGCTCATTTAAGAGTACTACAGAACATAAAGAAATATCTAGTGATACTGTATATACAATCCGTTTGAAATATAAAAACAAGGAATGAAAAACTATTTTTTGTCTTAGGTTCCCATTTTCAGGTTAATGCTACAAAACCTCTAACTTAAGCTCAAAATCATGTTGAATATATAACTTAAAATTTTTCCTTTAAATATAATTGTACTGATTGAATTAGTAACTACTTTGTGAAGAATGAGAGAGAAGTAAATGTCTAAAATGTTAATGGCAAACAATGCAATAGTTTACTCATTGGTAAAAGGAAAAAGAGGTGTTGCTACAAGCAAACTCCATCTTTGAGTTTCTGGTACTTAAGCTCCTTTTCAGATTTCAAGACTGTGGAAAAGCAAAAAGTTATATCCTTTATATGTGGTGCCATCTCTCCTGATCTGGAACAATTTTATCAACTTTATCAAAACTGGCAAAGGAAGTTGCTATTAAAGAATATGTATTAATATTAGCAATCACCAATACAACTTTTTTCTATCTCCACTTAATTTTGTATCTTAAGGCTATGTCAGTAACCCAATACAAGTTAAATAAAACATCTGAATCGGTCAAATATATAGCATTGAAAAAAGAAATGGAAATCATAATATGCAGAAACATGATTTAGAATATTTAACCTTACCTCAAAAAACAAGATTACCCGAGGGCTTTCTTCATTATTTTGAATAAAGTAACTAAAACGTTCATTAAATATGACTTGCTCCTCCCACTCTGGAACTGTTGATTTAGACTGTCTGAAGTCATATGGTTGTGTCATAACAGGAAGAATGTGCTCTATTTGTTCTTGTTCATAATAAGACGAAACTTTCCTCTTGCTGTTTAAAAATTTCCAAACAGTTAGAAGCAAAGAAACAAGATACAATTTGTTTGAGTTAAAAAACCAAAAAACTCTAAAACCACCCAAAATTTAAGAAAATTTGTAAAGTACATAGAAATGCTATAGGGTGAAGTTCAAAATCCTAACAATCAGCTTTCTGCTACTAAATTTATGCATAGTGATCATAATAAAGTCTACTGCTTAAACACTGTTAAAATTAGGTTTTCAGGGAAATTTGACAGTGGAAATAAGATTTTTAAAATAACTTTAAAGGCATAGACTATTTACGTTACAACAGTTTTGCTTGATTATTCTAATAATGGCTTCTACCTATTTTTGAGATTTAGGATATTTTTACTCCAGAATAAACACAGAGGGAACTGTGCTGTAAAGCTGACCTCAAGAGCAATACAGTATTGCAAAGCACTTAAAAGTACCCGAAAGAAGAGAAAAATAACATCCTAAATTACTGCAGGTATATATACGTATTAGTATAGATGCAGAAACTAATGAATGACCTCGTAAGCTTAAATTTCAGCATTACTTTAACTTACAAATTCAACTTTCTAGGGAAAAATCTGTGTACTTCAGAGTAATCATTGACAACAGAAACAGTTTACTAAAAGTCACCTATGATCCTTCTTGACGTATAAACCATTTCTCTGATCAACGATATGGATCTTAACTACGGGATGAGACACCAGAAGATCAGTTTTAAGTCTATCAGATCGATGGACACACACTCCCAACACAAGATCATCACCAAATTTAGACTGAGACGAAATTTCTGAATTCTTCATTTCCTCATCATTTTCTGCAGCAACTTCTGTGTTTTCTTCTAGAAACAGGAACAAAGTAAATATTCCACTAGTGACAGTTTTAAATGAGTAAAAATGCTCTGTATTGTCTTTGCAATGAATAGTAAAGTAATACTTAACTTGTTCTTCATGTAACAGGTTAAAATAAAATTATCAAATTTGAAGCATTTTAAATGTATGAATGTACACATGAATATATATTAAATAATATAATCTATTCCTACTAACAAACATTTTTATTTAGAATCAGAGGTCCTTCTCTCAGTTGACACAGGTTCTTCTCTTCCACAACTTAAGTCCATGATGTTCAATATCCTGCTCTGGACTACAACCTAGAGTAGTTTTTGTCTGTCCATTTTTTTAAAGGAACGTAAGAAACAAGGAAAGCAGAAACTGATGCTTTCTTCACATGCATTTCCCTTGAATTACCAAACATCAATTTCTGCAACCTTCATTTGTTAAGCTATTTTCTTATTTTGACTTCTGCATTTAAGGAACTGAATTCTCCAATCTAACTACAAGTTGCATGAAAAATTATTCCTTATGTTTGAATTGAGTATCAGGTTGAAACAGTGGCAATACACCATTCATATAATAAATAAATAAAAATGATATAATAATAAAAAGACAATGAGATATGTATCTAAGTAACACACTGTAAAGATGGTATGTATACCACAATATTATTATATTATGCTAAAAAAACCATTTTTAACTATTTACAAATTTCAAAACTATTTACAGTAAATGAATTCTCAATATTCGAGATTAAGACATCAAATTAACTTTCTTAAAAATTAGTCTCAGAAGAATAAAAATGAAGTAACTAAAGAAACATAAGTAACATCAACAGGTCAGTTACTTTTGTGCTACTACCATGGACAAATATTTCTGTAGCAGCACAAAAGAAAAAAAAAGGAAAAGAAAAAAGGCCTGAATAAAGCAGCAAAGCAGTACACCATCCTAACATTTTACTGGCAGACCTTTTCTGGGTTTCTTTTTAACCTTTTTTGCTTTAGGTTTTTGTTTTGCCATGCTTTCCTCCAGTTTCTGTCCTTCTGATGTACATTGTCTTGCCAACGACTGATTTTCACTACCATCTTCTCCTGGATGATGCTGTAGCTCAAAAACGGACTTTGCACTGCAAGATAACGTATTACTGTCAGCAATTGCATTCTACTGCATATATGGATCCAATTGCTCATTACCATTATTAATCCACTTAAAACGTCCTCTTCAGTTCTGAAACTCATCAGCTTTGTATCTTGAAAATGCAACACCCTCCCTCAACATTAGCGCCTTGCTTTTTGTCATTTCTCTCCCCGCTTCCGTTTCCCCTTAATTCCCAGACAATTACAGAACCATTCACGTGAACAGAACTAAGTTAAAACTCTTCTGCTGGGTAAGGGCCATCATTCATCACTAAAGAAACACATTAAAAAAATCTTAACTAAATTAAGAATTCCACAGAAAATAAACATCAGATAGTAATGGAGAACCTATTTTAAAAAGGTAAATGGAATTGCCAAGTTAAATATTAATCCTCACAGTATTTTGAAAAAGTATTTTGTAATATTTTCTCATAACAGAATCATCCAGTTCATTACTAAGAAAACATCTAGTTCACCAGAAAGCTTCTGCCTATCTTAAAACAAAATGAAACATTTTGCTTAAGATTCACAGACACTTGGTATACAGTTTACCATGGTACCTTCTTTCAGCTTCACTTAAAACTGCTATTTCTTTCTTCTTTTTCTTTTTTTTGCCCACTTCATTGTTCAATACAGCTTCCTGGCTTTGAACATTGGAAGTAAATTCAGACATCTGTTCTTTAAGTTTCATTCTTATTTTCCTTTTAATTGCATTTGCCTCATCCTCAGCCACATGTAGCTGATAGGCTCGAATTAGCTCTTCTTCCTCTTCTAATTCAGTTACATTTCTTGCTTCAGTCAAAGAATTTTTAATCTTTCTATCACTCTCTTCATGAGGTACATCTGTTTGTGATTTACTTTTTGCTTTCTTCTTTGGAAGATCAGCAATCTTTTTCTCAAAACTCTCCAATTTAGCTTCATATAAATTTTCTTCCTCATTAAATTGTTCTTGTAAGAATGATTTTTTTTTCTTCTTGATAGACTTTGGTTGCTTGTTCTCCTCTCCACTAATAACATCATTGTTTATTTTCTCTGCAATTGAGGCTTTCTCTCTCAGTTTATTTTTTGTAAATCGAGGACTCTCTTCTTCAGGATTATATGTGTTGTTTATAATTGCTTCATCATTTACGCTTTCCTTAGCTAGGTCAATATTACTTCTGAAGGTGTCAAGCTACAAATGAAAAGAACATAAAACATACTTGTACTAAAAATTATGTTCCAAGGATAAACATAGTACTTCAGGTTATTCCTTTAGCAACATTACACAAAGAAATAAAGAGACCGAAGATTCAGTTAGTTTCTTGTTTAAAATTAACAAGTGACACAATGAAAGACAACAGATAATTCACACTGAAAAAACCACAAACATTTTGTACTTCAACTTCGTTTCACTACTGGTTTTAAGTGACTTTTATGTATATCCAGTAAAAAAAGAAATCAGCAAGTCGATTCCATAAACAAATGCCAACACTTTAGGCTACGAAAGACTTGAAGATTACATGCAACACTAAATCAAATATTTTCATCCATTTAAAATGTAAGTCAGAGACAGGCTTCAAGCTCAGCTGTTTGGAGTCTCTTTTCCTGAAAGTTGCTTGCCAAAGTTTGACATGGAAATCCTATCAAAAAGTGCTAAACTGAAAAACAGATTTCCATTAAGACTTTTTTTAAAAAAGTATAAAGTCGACCAGCTTAGTAGAAACAGCAAGGATAAATTTCAACTGATGCATTTATCCGTACACTCCTCCTGCCATTCAGCTCTGTATTCCTGGTTACTAAAAGCTGTAATTCCAAACAACACAGCAGGTCTAATTCTGTAAGGAGCATAATATATGGGTCTCTCTTCTCTGCTGGAGCTTATTCTATAAAGTTGCAGAGGTTCATCTACTCTGTTGTCTTAAATAGCTCTCTGGAGCCTCCACATGAAACATTAGAAATTACTTTAGAACACAAAGAAAGCAAATAATAAAAAAGTTGGAGAAAATATAAGTATCTGCTCACAATTTTTTCTTTGCCAAAACGATCTTTCTCCTTCAATAAACACAGACGTCCTCCCCTTTGTCCTGGTTTTAGCTGGGATACTTCTCCCAGTTAGAGAAACAGATACATAGCCTGTATGCTCCTAACCCAGGCCACTTTTTCCACATACACTGTTCAACTACATGACGTAATTAAACTCAGAGGAAAGATGGGAGAGAGTCACGTAACAGTGAAGTAAAAGCCAAGAGGTTCATAAAAATTATCAGATGAGGTCTCAGAGGCACGGATATTGGTATAGATTCTCTGTCTAAAATGCGCAACCAAAAGAGATCAACTAAGAACAATCATCTATATATAAACACAGGTGAACTGAGTTAGGCTGGAAAAGCAGCTCAGAGAATAGGCCTGTCTCTGGAGTAACTCCAGACAGCTGCTGACCTGAACCTGACCACCTCAGCTTAAAGCATGGAACAAATGACAAGGCTTTTTCTCAAAACAGGTCTGAGGCCACATTATGGTTAGAGGGCAGAGGCAGCGCTCCTCCCTGAAAGCAGACCTACCTGCAATACTGGCTTGATAGAGGCAATAGATGGCAGCCAGCCAACATGCAGGCAGGTGGGCTAACACACAACGCTTGTACCACACTGAGCCAACCCCAAGTCACATCACTTTCCACCCGTGTTCCAGAGCTGACAGCAGGGACACTGCCTAATAATCACACTTCTTTTTAAAAACACTTCTCAAATATGTATGAGTGGAACCTGGAAACAGATCGAGTGATTTGCCCAGGGTATCTGGAAACTCAGATAACCGATTTACAGAGGTACCTGAACTTCTTTCCATAATACAGGCACGCCTTGAGAAATTAGGAATGGCCATTGCCAGCTCACTAAAGGGCTCATAAGTACTGGTTGTAAAAGACAATCTGCTTACAACTGAATTGGCAAGTAATGTACTCCTGACACAGGCTAGTTGGGTGGGATGTTTAAGAAAATCTTCACACACCAGCAAATCAATTTTACTGCCATTGCTCATATGAGACTACAAAGTATGGACACTTAATGCTAGAAGAATTTTCAATTTACAGATAGGACGCGTTTGGAGAAGCTACACCAAATTTTAACAGAAAACATTGAGAAAATGCATAGGTCAGCTATATCATCAACTACTAGCACTTATCCTCTTTTAAAACCAGTGGAAGTCTTAACAGTCATTCAGTCCCTGCCAGCTTATGGAAAAAAATGGCTATGAAATAGAGCCTGGGAAAATTTTACAACCTCAAAGCTCCATTGGTTGTGTTTTACATCTAAGACAGAAGTTAAAGTACTGAATTAGTCAGAAGAAACCTGTAAAAAATCCATCTTGCTCGAAAGATTACAAGACTTATCAAGCCTGCAGATAGACTCCTACTATCTGTACCCTCTTGAAAGGGCTGAGTCTCCAGACTCCATCCTGTCATCCAGGGCCTTATGAAAAAAGGGAAGGACCGGACTCAGTGAGGTAGAAAGTGAAAAACTTCAAATGGATACATGTGCTGCAGTTCTGCCTTGAATACAAAGCCTTAGTTATGAATGCACATACGTCCCCATACTGTAAGATGGTCAGATTAGAATCTAGGGAGGAAATTCTTGCTTTTCACCTGGTAGAAAACTTTACTGACATTTTCCGAGCTAAACATTCAATTTTGTACCATGAAATTTAGATTGAACCAGATCATTCTCACACTGATCTTAGACAAATTAATCTATTGGGACAAAAAATAGTCTGGGCATTGCCTGGTCTGAGACATGTCTCATTCTAACAACTTGTAATAGGAGACACAACTACTAAAAAACAAATACGGTGAAGGCCCAGAGGGGATACTGGTAAATTCACTTCTGTGACCCAGTTGCCTGTGTTTTCAGCCATGCCTCCAGGCCTCATACCCACTGCATCTGTGGTTACTGAATAACAAAGCAGACCTTTCACTGAGCCACAGCTGATGTTGATCTCTATCTCTGTTACAAGCCTCTCACTCCTATCAGTTGCGACTTCAAACTCATCCTGCCTTACTGACATCAGCCTTTCCTCTTTCAGTCAGGCTGCTTCCCTTCTCTCCAGGCTATGGGCAGAGCAGAGAACGCAATCTGCTTACCCTCACTTCTATCATTTAAAATCACAGCAACCTCCTGTAGCTCCAGAACTCAGGTTTCAAGGAAACAGTGGACTATGATTGAAAAGGTTTTATTAATCCAAGAAAGGCTAGATTCAGTAAAGACAAAAGAAGGAAGAAGACTGGAACACTTCCAGTGGAAGTATGCTCTCAACCATGAGAACCTATTTCTGATCAAACCTGGGACACCATTTATCGCAAGTGTGTGACACAAAGACAATTATTACTGATAAACTTCACATTATTTCAAGATACCTGAAAAATTTTTATACAGTTAAATTATACAAAGCAAAGAACACTGGAACAAAACCAGCCAACCTCCTCCACACACCTCCTCTTCCCCTCCCACACACATTTATTTTTTGCAAAGAAATGACTGGTTATTTGCTGAAGCTTCAACAGAAATTCCTACTCAAATACAGCCATCATGAAAAATACCAACCTGACTTCTTGCAACTTTGCCATGCTTTCAAAGGAAATATTCAGAATAGTGAATATTAGGTTTCAATACATGTTCTCAAGTTCTTAGGGTTTTTTATAGTTTGATTAGTAAAAAAACTACAGCTTCCACAAAATTGTAAAGTTAGGCTTCCACACTCATCCTAAAAATGCTTATTAATTTGTGCATATACCATTAACTTTTGATTCAGTTCACTGTGCTTTTAATTGTTTCTAGGTGACTCCAAAACACTTGTGTCTTACATCAGAGACTTCTGGAATGGAAACCAATTTCAAAACAAAGGATATGTGCAGAAACATACTTGTATTTTTAAAAAATGCTTCCATCTCCTTTCCACAATATATTCTCCTGGTCTTTTTTCCATTGAGGAATGCAATCACACAAAGCTTGTACGTGTTCAAACTCACCACAATACCCTCTTGAGAGTGAAAATTCTTTTTCTTTGATTTCTTTCTGTCTGTTAGGCCAGCATGCTGTCTGAAGATCTCCTCAAAGCGAACTCTGGTTTTTGCCTTTGCCTCACTTTCAACTGCAAAAAGAAATACAGCGTATGATTCACTAGCTCAATAATGACCATTGCTAAAAAAATGCATAATCACGCTTCAAAATTGCAAAGGACAAGAATTATTTTACCAGGGAAAATTTACTAATAAATTTGCTTAGTATTCAGTTAAGAATTTCCACTGAAAATGTGAGCCACACTAAGATAACTCAACAACATTGCACACCTATTCCTTGTTGCTCAGGTTGGCGCCATCTATTCTGTTTCCTGAAGAAAGTACATTTTGAAGAGCACACAAATCAGATCAGCACAAAACTTGGGTCAGCCAAAGCAAAGGAAAGGTTTTTGCCCTTGCTGTTTATGAACAGTAGCACAATAATGACAGAGGTGACACAGTGTCTCTAGAAGTAGCAGATCTGGGTTCTTACCCAGTCTGGAACCCAGAGGAGCACTGCCTTGCGACAGGTCCGCAAGAGGCAGAGTCCGTGTCTTTCTGTGAACTGTGATACTGCTATCAGCAGCATTTTAACCCTTGAAGCAGTTAAGTGTTCTAGCTCTCCTGAGGTAACTCCTAATTTGTAACTAAAAAATTAAAAATGCAATCTGGCACTTCACTGACAAAGGCTGTTGAATCCTCAGCTACAGTCTATTTACCACGGCAATTACAATTTTTACAAAAGCCTCCAAACTTAAAAAAAACCATTTTGGATATCAGCTGTAAACACAGACTCAAAACAAAACCAATGCAGCATTAAAAATTTATAGACAGAAGTAACTCCTACAATTTGCATTGAGTTCTGACTACAAATGAAACACAAAGTATTCTTACCTGCTGGCATTTTCAGTCCTTGGTTACAAGTTGCTCAACACACCAGCTGCTTCCTCCTCAGATTTCACCATTCTGTTTGAAGTAATTAACAGCTTCCATTAGCATGACTGGTCCACAGACTTGAAGCTAACAACTGAATGCATGCTAACTAACATCAAAGATGAATACAGGTCTTTTAGAGAAATATTTATTTGTCTAAATTATTAGAAGTTCTCTGCCACCAAATCCCAGCTCAAGATTCTCAGCATCTATTTAATACCTTCTATTTGAGAATAAATAAAAACTAACACTACAGCAGTTTAATTAGCTATATATTTTTGGGCTATAGCCAAATATTTCAGTATTTTAGTCCTCCAGTCTTCTAAAAAAACCCTACAGTTTACTTAAATAATAATGACCCACACAGCCACATATATTCAAGCCTTTCTAATCATGTTCCTATCCTGACAGTATCACCAAGGAACTCACATTGTAGCCAGCTGATAGCTTTCGATGTAAAGATTAATATCTGCCAGCAAATAACTTTATTATAGAACTCTAAATATTTATGTTTACATAAAACATTTGTATTCTAAATAAAGCACACAAGCAATCATTTAAAACTCATTTCTCTAAATAAACTGTGAGGCTGCCCTGCTTGTGGAGAAAAGCCTACAAACGCAATCCAAACATAGCTTGAAGGCAAATAAAAATATTACACAGCTTTATCTTTTCATCAATTCACAACGTTTTACAAAAAACTTCAATACAAAAAGTTATTTTGTATACAGTGGAACTAATGAAATCTAGCTTTCTATGAATGTGTAATATTTCCCTTAGCCTTTTATGCAATAAACTATCATACCTACCTCCCCAGCAGCAATAGCTCCAAGTTCTCTCTAGATAACACCTCCTGTTAGACACCACTAACTCGCGTTCACTGGACACCCAGACTACATCTGTCCTAACAAATTAAGATGTAGCATTGAATGCTGTCAGGCTATACAGTTGCATTATCCTCAGTACCATTTTGGTCCAAGTCACTTAACACCCACCCAAGCAACCACTGAGTACAGTTTAGGAGTCAGTATGGATTAATACTAATAGTCAGTTTGCATGCGGCTACTCTGATTTGGACCTAAGACAGTTTAATAGTATTAAAGCAGGCCAAATATACCACTTGGCCTCAACACTAAAGATCACTCCTGAGCACGCACATCTTACCAGAATAGGAAAGAGCAAGCATCTTGCACTACCGTACCCTCAGATCCCTCCTCTGTCTTTCACTGTGTTACTTGCTTGTTCCTTGTCCCCCACAGGCTACATACTTTCAGGTCACTTTGTATTTGTTAAGTACAACAATTTGGTCTGCTTGTTAGCCAAATCAAAGCAAATTAAGAAAAGAAAATCAAAGAATTAGAGTTGGTTTGGGATTACAGAAATGCTGAGAAGTCAGTGGCCAGATATCATGAGTTTATGAAGCAAAGCATGGATACTAAGAACCCAACAATCTAAGGATATTTGAAATGAGTAAGAATGACCAGAAGGGACTTCATATGAAGAAAAAAAAAATGTTATGTTCTGTTTTATGCTTCATAAGGTCACTGACAAGGCAGCAATATTGTCACTAAAACGTGTTTGACTCATAAAGCAAAGCTTTACTGTTACAACTAAATGAGTAACAATTAAAAATAATAATTCTTACAACTGATGAAAACAGAAAATAATATTTTAAAATAAATCTGCTTTTGCAACTTATACTTAGTACTACCAAAAGGCCATTTAAAAAGTACTACAGTTACTAGGTGCTGCTTTTCAAGTAGTCAGTTCACAACTGGCTTAAAAACCCCTCATAATCTAAAAGAGTAGAAAACTACATATAAGATACAGCAGATTCTATCACTTTAATTGTTCACTAAGGATTGCAGGAACATGGCAAAGTCTTTTATGATTAGTTGAGTGATTTCAACCACCTCCCAGAAAAACTAATTACAAGCAGTAAATGAAATGCCGAAGTGCTCTTAAGCGCAAAACAAAAAACATGAGACACAATACAGAACACAACATCAAAATAAATGAAGTGCATATCTGTTTCAAGTATGGAAATAATTGTGTGGTCAAAGGTTAAATAAGTTACACCACCAAAAACCACAGGTAAATCAATTTTGCAAATACTTTTTCTTATAATGGAACACCTTTACAAAGGCTAGGCATACCTCATTGTCTACTAGCACTCTATAAAATGCAGATCTGCCAAAGTCACCACCAGTGATCGCATAATTTTCTATCTACCTCTATTTATTCAGTAAAAGTCTGTATCTATTAATTTTATTTTCACAATAGTAAAGTCCTCTAATAGTAGCGCTATTATTTTATACACATTTCCAATTTAGAATTACACGACCTTTAACATGGTGCATTAAAGCAACTATTAGACTTGTGTAAATATAGATCATTAATCATCAAGGATAAGAACAAGGCTGTTTACTCAGTGTAATCTCACCTTAAAATAGGAGAGATTTAATCATATCTCAAAGTTCAGCAACAACAGTGCCCCAATCTGAATTAACTCAGTTATCATTAAGATTGATTTTGTTAAGATGCAATTTTGCTTGATCTCTTCCACATTAGTTAATATAAGGCAATCCAGGAATGCCAAAAATACATACTTGGAACACTGGCATATTCCACCCACCAGGAATAACCAGGAAAACAAAATCATGAAGCCTAAACTTCCAAGAATTACTATATACCTTACTGAATATAACACAATTTGCTCTTCTTTAATATTTTCTATCTATAAACGTGCTTGTACATGAAATTCTTGTTCTTTTCACAATATTTTACAATACTAAATTGCTATATTCTGAATAGTACTGGAATTCTCTACATAAAGCATGTTACAAAGCCCACTATTCATAAAAAAAACACTTTTACGGATCACTAAATAATAATAATAATACCAAACCTATACTATAATGGAGCAGAACATAACAAATTTGTACAATAAAACGGGAAGTGGCAGACTTCTTACCTAATTAGGACCATTTAGGAAACTGAGTTGACAAAATATAATTGCATACTCCAGGATTTTAATGAAGCAAAACCTTCATTTTTCATTTCTTGCAAAAAAGTGAATGTAATCTTCAGTGGCTGAAAACAAGCAGAACACCAGGCCTTATCTACTTTTCATGTTTTAGATGAGATCAGTCATCCTAGTGGGAAATCTTGGGGTTTACTAGTAGGTTTCCAAAACAGCTATCTGTAGGCATCACTACTTTTACATCTAAAAAAGCTTTAACTCAGAATTATACAGCAAAATAAAACAGAGTCAAAACTGTTCCTCTTCACTAATGACAACTGCAACTCAAGAACCACTCTGGTTTTATTCATGAATATTCAAGTCCAGAAAACTGACAAGTCAGCTTCATGACTCCCATGTAAATACCTATGCACTTGCATGTCAAATAAACACTGCTAAAAGTGCTGTAGCTGTCTGTCAGTTTAGCAGTGCCTGTAAACCCCTTGTGCACACACCGATTTAAAAGGATGTTGAAAAAAACTAGTGCTGCCCTTCTGAGTTTTTTAATAGCAAGGTATCAAAAAGCTTCCGCTTGAGAGTAACCGCTGTTTTTTTTTTTTTTCCCAGATTTGGGACCTTTTGTTGGTCAGGAGATGGAAAACAATCTCTGTCTACCTCGATGACAGAGGAAATACAAGGAAATACAGACGACTTTCCTTGTTTACTACATTTCAAGTCTTTGTCTTATCTGAGATCATTAGAACGGTTCTCATCGAGAGACCACCCTAAGACCACCTTATTTTAATTTCTGAAGCAGCATTTTGCTCTGCTATACAACAAAGATGATAGAATCATAGAATGGTTTGGAAGGGACCTTAAAGATCATCCAGTTTCACCTCCCCCTGCCATGGGCAGGGACACCTCCCACCAGACCAGGCTGCTCAAGGCCACATCCAGCCTAGCCTTGAACAATTCCACGGAGGGGGAATCCACAGCTTCCCTGGGCAAACTGTGCCAGTGTCTCACCACCCTCATCACGAGGAATTTATTCCTGATGTCCAATCTAAATCTTCCCCCTTCCAATTTAAAGTCATTCTCCCTCGTCCTACCGCTGTATGCCCTACACTCCCAATACACGCCACAACGGGGCTAACCGAGGGGATTAATTGCATTTAACATGCAGATGCCAGGGAGGCAATCACTGCTCTGGGGCTTAACACGTCAGGCACGGAGAAGCCGCGGGGTGGCAACTGACCTCAGTTACACTACAAAGCCTGTCCCGCTTTCCCCCCGCCCGGCGGGTCGCTCTCAGCCCTTGCCCGAAGGCTGCCGCTCCCGCGCGCGCTGCTCCGCGATCCTCAGCTCCCACGGCCACAGCCCCCGCAGCCGCCCGGGCCCCCACGCGCCCCAGGCAGGGGGCGGGGGCAAGGGTCCAGCAGGGAAGAGGGGAGTCAGGGGGAGGGAGCGGCGCCAGCAGGGAGGCGTGCCCCAGCCTACCCGCCTCCGCAGGCGCGCATCAGAGGCAGCGGCGGCAGCTCCGCACGGGATCCCCCTTTCCGCCACCCCCCCCCAGGCCGTACCCGGGGCGCTGGCCCTGCCCGACCCTGCCCCGGCTTCCCCCGCGCTTCCCTAGTCCCAGGGCATCACTCACGCCGGCCCCGTCCGCCTCCGTAGCAGCCCGGCCGCCCCTCCTCCCCCCGCCAATGGTCTCTCCCTCACGCTGCTCTCCCTCACGCTGCTCTCCCTCCCCCTCCGACGCAGCGCGGGTGGTTTCGCCGAAAACAACCGCGGCTGCCAAGGAGACAGCGTACGCAGCGCATGCGCGCGGGCCAGTGGCGCGAGGAGGGACGGGAACGAAGAGCGCACTAGGCCCGCGCGGAGCGCTGGGGCGCTTGGCGGGGACAGCGGCCTCGTGCGCCTTCCCGCGCCTTCCCGCCGGAACGGCCGTGGCGGCGGGGGTGCGCGTGCGCGATAGGGGTGTGCGGCGCGGGAGAGCGCGCGTGCGCGATAGGGGTGTGCGGCGCGGGAGAGCGCGCGTGCGCGCGCGGCAGCTGCGGGCTGTCTGATCCCGGAAGTGCCGGCAAATAAAGTCTTAAGACTCCTTTTGGAGTTATAGAAGCAAGCAACCTTTGTTTCATCTCTGGGCGTGTGAGGGAATGATTTACATCAATCACGTGTAACGAGACGAGCTGGGGACAGAATGTATTTCCCACTTACATGCATACGTGTAAATTTTCCATGGTCTACTTCACTCTTGTGAGACCAGTTCTGGAATCCCTGACAAAAGAAGGATATTGAACTGTTGGAATGGGTCCAGAGGAGGGCTACAGAGATGATCAAAGGGCTGGAGCACCTCTGCTAAGAGGACAGGCTGAGAGAGTTGGGGTTGCTCAGCCTGGAGAAGAGAAGGTCCTGGGGAGACAAGCACCACAAGTGTCTCCAGGAATGGTGACTCTGCTTCTTCACTAGGCAGCCTGTGCCAGTGCCTGATAATCCTTTTGATGAACAAATTTTTCCTAATGTCCAGTCTGAACCTCCCCTGGTGCAACTTGAAGTCATTTCCTCCTGTCTTATCACTTTTAATTGGGAGAAGAGACCAGCACCCACCTCGCACTGAGTTGCCCAAAACTGAACTCATCACTGCTCTAATCTGCTGGCCACGCTATTTCTGATACAAGCCAGGATGTTATTGGCCTTCTTTACCATCTGGACACACAAGAGATCAAACACATAGGACTTGATCATGAACAAGATGAAACAATGGGAAACTGATGGGAGTAAAATGAACTGAACAGATCTGATTTAGTCACTCCAGATCCATTTGAATGGTACACAAAATGTATCTCATAGTCTTTCCAGAGATCGGACTGGATGATTTCCAGAGGTCCCTTCCATCCCTAACCATTCTGTGATCATTCTGGCTACAAATGAGCCTTCTCAGCAGTTAGAGGAATCTTCCTTGACATGCTTCAACAAAACCTTACTCAATCCCCCCCCCAAGGCTCAAAGGGAATCCTTTTCTTTTCCAGTTCTTTCAAACAGGCCTGAAGATTTCCCTCCTCCTGCAGCTCCTCAGGAGTTTCTGATCAGCAGAGCACAGTAGAAGCTCAGGACAGCGCTGAACCTGATTTACTGAGGTTCTCCTCAACTCACCTACTGCTGCATTCAGCTGTAAATGTCCAGAGAACTCAGGTGAGGCCTCTGCCTAAAAAGTTCTATCAGGAGTGGATATGTCTTTTAACACAATCTCAAAACAGTATTAATGTGTAGCAGTGATTTGCTGCTGGTATATGTATTAAAGAAGCTTCCTTGATGTTTTCTCCATGGAATTCTTTTTCCTTCCCTAAGCTGCAAGAGCAAAATTGGAGGTGAGTGGAAAATGTCATTATTTAACAGGCAGTTTCTCAAGCATGAAGTCACAAGTAGGATTTTTGTATTCAGTTCAGTGTCAGGAAAATATGAAGCAGGAGAACTTTTTTATTTTTTTTTTTCAGTTTTCCAGTTAGATTTTTGTTAGATGACATTTTTTTCAGGTTGAATTCCACACTATAAATGAGGCTTAAACAACAGGTATTTTCTTTAATGTTACTCTGTGAAGATTTGATTGATTGATCCAACCTTCCTCTTAGTTAAGTGACAAGTGAAGGAAACTGATGACATCCTTTATAAAGAGCCAAAGGCTGTCACACTAACCACGATTTTGTTAGATGGAAAGCTAGAGCCATTGAAATTATATGCAGAAGGCAGACAAAGAACGTGCGTAGGAGTTATCATGATGTCCTAATAATCCCGCAGTATAAGAACGTGTCTTAAGGAACAGCTGGCTCAGAAATAGAATATGCATGCACACAGAAATAGCTATGTTCTTGCTGTCTTTAATGGGACAGATAGAGCTAAGTTCCTGTTAATATTCTTGCGGTAGTGCCCATTCCTTTTATCTGTGTGCACACAGCAAATTATTTGTATATTATCTCTACCATTCTGCATACTAGTGCTTACTGCACTGCTTACCACATGCTTCTTTCCCTTGTAACTCAACAACACACCATTCTTGGAGAAAAGCTTATGAAAACTGAAAATACACTTCATCTCTGTATCAGCTGAGAAAAGCTACTACTGTGCAATTGATCCATCTGTATATCTAGAAGATTGACTGTTTAACCTGAATTGTTTTACCTGTCCAGAAATGCACATTAAAATAAACATCTAAAGGAATGTGGATGCCCTCTCCCCGGAAGTGTTCAAGGCCAGGCTGGATGGGGTCTTGAGCGGCCTGGTCTGGTGGGAGGTGTCCCTGCCCATAGCAGGGGGGTTGGAACTGGACGGGTTTTAAGGTCCCTTTCAACTCAAAGCATTCTATGATTCTATGACATTCTGTCTAACTTGAAAAAAAATACAACTACTTAAATGAAGCTTAAGTCAGTTAGAAAACTAATTCCATACAAAACTAATTCTAGATTCGCTTAAATCCAAATATTCCACTTTTTGCAGCAGTAACTGCTCCTTGTGTCACTCCCTGTGCTCGCCGCATGCCGGGTTTTGTGCCGGCGGGCCAGGCGGCCGCTCTGTTTGGCATTGGCGCCCTGAGGCGGCGGGAGCGGGGCAGGGGCTGCGCCTGGCGGGATGAGGAGGGAAGTCGCCCACTCCTGCTGCTCCTCCGGCGCCGCTTCCCGGCGGTGCTGCCTTCGCATGGCGGGGGCCGGGAGGCGGTGTTTGGACGGGGCTGGCGGAGACGGAGGCCAAGAGAAAACAACTCGGAGTAACCATCAGCGTCCTTTCAGTACCTGAAGGGGCTACAGGAAAGCTGGAGGGGGAGCTTTTTACAAGGGCGTGTAGTGATAGGACGGAATGGCTTTAAATTGCAAGGAGGAAAATTTAGATTAGTCATTAGGAAAAAATTCTTCACCATGAGGGTGATATTAAGCAGTTCTTAAGGTTGCTAATCACAGTTTCACTACAGCTAGAAATGTTGTGGTGTGTTTTCCAATGTCAGTGTCATGAATATCCTTTGTTCCACTTTCTGATGGTGAATTTTTTTAGAAAGGTTTAGAGTTTGCTCATTATTGCAAGGGCAATGGAAGTCAGGAGCAGCATTTAAGAAATCCGGCAGTGAACTTTGACAGCCCCAAAATTAATAGGATGAATTTTGTCTGTAGTTTGGTGGCCTGTGGAGCAGACCAAAGGAAAGAAAGCATATTCCAAACACGACACATCATGCCCTAAAGCATACAAAAGTGTGCAAATCCTGTTCTCCTGGTAGGAGAAAAACAAGACTTTTGAAGAAGGCAGAACAGTTATATGGGTGCATGGAGTCTTTCAATGAATTGAAAACCTTGTGCACATTGTGTTCACCTGATTTTTCAGTTGCAAGGGCTCGTATATAGAAGGTTTCCCATTACTCACATTTGCTATATGTGGGAAGTAGTGAGGGGCATCCACAATAATGATGTATTGTAATGTACAGGTAGAAAGTTTGTAGATATCAGTTTTATTCTGAAAATCTTGCAGAAATTCCAGAATGATGAATGGCTCTGTATTCTTGTCAGAGCCTGTCACCGAGTAAAATCTGTCACATGCAGGGGACAAGCTGTAGGTGTCACTTGAGTGCACAGAATAGAAACAGGATCCAGGGTGAGGCAACTCAGCTCTAAACAGAGAGTTTTATTTTGGCAGAAGTAAATTGTTTAACTGATCAGTGGAATATTTTCTCTTGATAATCAAATACAATTCAGTTTATTGTGTATTCTGAACAAAGGATCTGATTGTTTGGTATAAGTTGAAGCTTGGGTAGTTTATGGGGCAACTCATAGAAGAATTTTAATGACATGAAAATGTCTTTAAAGTCAACCACCAACTTCTTTAATAAACTTAGAGAAAAATTGTGTAAGATCCTCTGTGTTCTGAGATTATTGTATCTTGCATGCCAAATTTCTAGTGCTTTGAAAGCAAGTCATAAGGTCTAACTATTGTAGAAAGCTGGTGTTCTGTAGATGTGCAGCTATTTACAGTATAAATGTACATGTATGTTTCTGTATGTACAGTGTATGTTTCTGTGGCCTTTATTCAGGCAGCTTCAGCTCTTTGAGATTAAAAGATTTCCATCTTCATTCAATTCTTGATTCAACCCCTATTCCTAAAGTTAGTGCCTTTGGTTCAGGGGGCTACATAAGCATGTCCTTTCTCAGAAGGCTACTTTTTCATGTGTTTAAGAATGTCCTTTATCCTCATTGGCTTTGTTGATCCATAGTTATTAAATTGAAATTTTTGCCTCAGTAGAGAAACAGTTATTGCCATAGAATTTTTTTATCAACTTATTGTGAGTGACAGTTTTCCCAAAGCTAAAATTCTGTAACATAGAGGACTTATTTCACAGTTTACTACAGTTTTTACTTGTTGGCCAAGAGCAAAAATATCTTCTTTTAAAATTCAGCAAAACATCTAAAGAAATTACTTCTTTTTATGTTTGAAGATATTTCTAGTACAGGACTTTGAAATACTTTAAGAAACTCAAGCCTTGGTTGTCGTATTAATGAAGAGACTTGGAGCAAGGCTATAACTATGAAGTAACACAATCCTCAGGTCTGGTATTAATAGGAAATGTAAAATTCCTAACTTTTTAATGAGTAATTTTATCTTTCGTTTTACGTGGGCTGTTGTTAATAGGTGGATCACATCTGCAGTTCCTCATATCTCCAACAGGTAGCAATAGGTACAACATCCTAGATTAACTTTTTATAATAATGTGTTTTATTTTTATAACATGAGAGAGAGAATAGGATAAACTCATTTTTGTTCAACTGCCAAAAAACTATGTTTCAGAAACAATAAGTTCAAATTTGCAGACAATGTGGTCAGGAGCCCTCTGAAGTGAAATTGTTTGCAATTTCAGTTGGGTTAGTGTTTTATTCAGCAACATCTCCTGAGGGATAGTTAAATCTGATATTTTCACGGTTTCAGAACAAGAATGCTCTCGTCTTTTTGAAAGCAGATTATTGTAAGAAAAACTGTATTATGTTCACAGAAAGCTGCAGTTACCTTGCCGCATGATGGCAGTGTAACAGCACATGTCATGAAGTCTCATTTTTTTGCAGTATTCTGGAAACATTGGGTATTGGAGCTAGAATTTGCCTGCAACTAAGTGCAGCGTTATTGCTTTTTAACATTTGACAACACCATTGTTTTCCTTGTGGTTAGTGTATCTTTCCATAAATTTTAATAACATTTTTTAAATTTTGTATTATTAGCTATACAATATGCTTTAATAAAGAATAATCATGAGAGCCCGGCTTTCCTGAATTTGCATATTGTGTTCTATGATTAGTAGTCTTTTATTTGTAGACTACTTGTCAAAATCTTTTTTTTTAGAAAAGTAATTTTTTCTGTAAAATGTAATTGTTGATTTCTTTCCAAAGGTAATTGTTGATTTGTTTAATCTGGTATCCTTTCTTTTAAAGGGTTTTATTTTTTTAGCAAGTCAGTTGTGGCTTTTAGTTCATAGTCCTTTGGTAGATTCTTGTGACTCTATTTTCAAAGCCTTCAAGCCTGTCTCTTTAAATCATTATTGTTTATCTCACTGGGATATTTTATCCTTCAGTATTTTATTAAGGTTTCTCTGTTTCCATGCTTCCGGTGTTTTCTTGAGTAAGAATCTCTGTTCTTGTTAGAGAGAGAGTTGCTGGGTTTTAACTTGGGAAATGCTTTAGTAGTTCCATAGCAAATAAGCTGTTGTGCATCCTTGTTGTTATTTGTTTCTGATCAATTTATTGTGGAGTGTTGGTAGAGCTTCACTGAAGGTATCGTGAATGAAACAACGTGAGTTTGTTTGCCTTCATTGCAATTTTGCAAGCCCTATTTATCAAAAACTACTGGCTTTAACTTTATATTAAAGTCATTAAAAATTTTCATACTTTTGTTATTAGCAAAGGCATAATGAAACTTGAAAATTGTACCGAAGTACAAGAGTCTACCTTTATAGGTGATCCAGTTGACTGTGTTGCACTTGGCTGACACATATGAAGGAGATGTTTATTGTAGAGAGCAACTTTGTCTTGATTGTGTCTAAAGAGTGGTCAAAGGTGAAATATCTTTTTAATAAATTTTAAAATACTTTTTAAAATTTATGAAAAGTCACTGAAAGATAGGATAAGTTTTGATTGGGTTTTAGTTCACTGTGAAACTATCTGAGACCAAGTAACTTGAGAAGTCTCATCTTAATTCAGTACTGAAATTCTACATTCAGCCTAACATGCAGTTTATTTCTACAGTGATGTGCACTAACTCATTAGGTAATTCTGCCTTTATTAGAGTGATACGCTGGTACTGTGGTGTACTCAGATTTTTGTATCTGCCCAGCAAAAATGAAAACTTTAGCTTTGATTTGTCTTACTTAAACAGTGTTGTGTCAAAGTAAAGTTTTATAAACAAGGTTTAGAAGTCAGTGTAAGTTGACATTTCAGATTCATTTCTGAGTAAAATGAACTCAAAATGAAACTTAGTGAAGAAAATGTCTAATTAAACGTCAAAATGGTTTGATGATTAAGAGCAAAATGAATAGAACACATTTTTCATAGTGTTCCTCCTTAAATAATGTACAAAGCAAGAATACAAATCACTTGTAAAGATGCTTGTAGTTTAAACAAAATTCTGTAATTCAAACACTTAGTGTTGACAATATCTAAGTCTCTGTTCTATTTCTTCCTGTTTTATTGAGAAAGAAACCGAGGAATTGACTGAAGATGTTTTTCTACCAGCATTGGCTAGCTCTACCACCTGCTCTTCTCATCTCTAGAGATCCTTAAGAATCCCTTCTTGGCAGGTTTTTTACATATCTTTACCCTGTCACAACGCATAATGAATATCTGTTTTAGCCATTGTTTCTATGTGCATTTTATCAATTCTGCATTTTCTGACTCCTACTTACAGGCTTGTCTTGATTCTGTTACCTCCTGAATAAAGGCATGACTTCATTTAGAAAGAAGTTATTGACAAACAGGATTCCCTCCCCCCCCCCCCCCCGATTTGTGATTTAATTCGGTATACCATTATAACTTTAGTTCTTAACTTGTTTCTGAGACCACAAATCTAGGAATTGTCCTTTATACTCCCTCTTTTCCTTCCCCACTCTGGTTTTCTCTCAGGCTTTCTCTGTCTACTCTGGGAATGCAGTCAGAATTTGTACTTAATGTGGTGTTACCTCCATTTCCTGTGTTTGTATTGTTTTTTTCTTGCCTGAAACAGTTTCTTCTTATGGTCTTTCTGTATCCTCTTTCTGGTAAGCTAGTCTGTTAAGGTAATGTAAAGGCAGCTACTCTTTCTTGTTGCTGCAAGAGAACAGAGCAAAGTCTTTTGTTTCAGAACGTAGAATTTAATACCCATGTGTTTTGCCACTGATTTGCTGTTGCTGCAGAAAAGGCTTGTAAAACAAGGACATAACAACCTGACCACATCAGGGGCAAAGTTATCAGACATAAATCAGTCAAATGGCAAACCTGCTTTGCATAATACCAGTGTATTGGAAAGTAACAGTAACAATTTTAATTTATTTACTCATGAAATATGTACTACATAGTTGTGCTACTGTCATCTCTTTGGTATTTTAATTGGAAAGCTTTCTTGCTAGGTGTTTATATAATTTTGTGATCTGTTTCTTGCCTGTGGTCATGATATTATTACCAGTCTTTTCCTAAGATCATATATAGCCAGGTTCTACCTGTTAGATACAGTAATTGTCTATCATTCTACATTTCAGCATTATACCTCTTGGTTCACTTATTCTGCTTTTCCATGTCTCTGGTTTCTTGATCATTTCTCTGACTCGAACCTGCAGATCCTTGCAGGATTAAAAACTTTTGTACTCCCACAAGACTGAAGCTTTCTTATACCATGTATACTTTCTCTTGTCTCCAGTTCCATTCTGCAGCCTATTTTTCTGTGTTACTGGATAAAACTGGAGAACACTTGAATCCTCACTCTTACATAACATATATAAATCCAGTTTCTAGTGGATGGATATTAAATTACTTTCATTTCTCACTATGCTTTTTAGTGTACTTTGCATAGTGTACTTTGTGTTTCTGTGTAATTTGATATTTCATTTCTCTCATGTTTTATTTGCACTGCCTGATCTTAAGTTTTTCTATGACCTAATAAAGCCTGCCTGTCCTAGGCTAGCTCATTGAATTAATTCTACGTACCACATTTAGTAGTTACAGCAACTGGTACTAATCAAGTGAACTGTGAAAAGTCTATTTGACGTACTTGCCCTAGAATCATAATACAGTACTCCGAAGTGACTTGCAGTCTATTTGTCCTTTCTAAGGCAAGGTAAACTAGACCCATATCATCACTCTCTGTTCTTAAAAATCTTACAGACCTGGAGTTTCCACAATCTCTTTAACCACTGTGCCCTGATGTATTGTTACCCTTCCTTTTTGTAAGATTATAGAATAATCCATGTTGGAAAAGATCTCAAAAGATCATCTAGTCTGAATTTTCATGTGAAAAGGAGCTTAGATGAACTTACCTAGCACCCTGAGCAGTTGCATCTCAAAAACCTCCAGTGATGGGGACTCCACTGTCTCGCTGGGGAGGTTGTTCTGGTTATTCATAATTTTCACAATTTCTTTCTTATTTCAAGATGAGACCTCTCCCAGTGGAACCTGTACCCATACTTTGTCTTCTCCATTCAAGTCCTTGTGAAGAGAGAGCCTCCGTCCTCTTTCTAGCCACCCTTCAAGTACTAGTATGCTGTGATGAGGTACCCCCAAGCCGTCTTTTCTTCAGGCAGAAAAGACCTAACTCCTTCAGTCTTTCCTCATGGGACAGGTTCTCCTGCCCTTTGATCATCTTTGTTGTCCTTCTTTGGACCCTCTCCAGGATGTGCGCATCTTTCTTAAATTGCGGGGACTAGAAGTGTACACAGTACTACAGGTGTGGCCTGACAAGTGCTCAGTAGAGTGGGACAGTCACATCTCTATCACTAATAATGCCCTTTTGCTGCCAGTTAGGTCTATTATTCCTGGTCTGTGCAAAGAGAGTAGATTATTACCTCCTTCTTTGCGTCAGTCAAAAGGAGCATTCTTCAGAATTGGAACAGTTATCAATTTTTCCTCAGTCTTCTCTCCAACCTAAACAATCTCAGTGATTTCAGTCTTTTCTCATAGATGGTGTTTTAGAGACCTTCAGCCATGCTCTCTCTGTTAGACTCTGCAACCTTCTGCATGATAGTCGTGTATACTTTGTCCAATGGCACTGATACACACATACAGCTTGTGAACCCTGCAGTTTCAGATCCTTTTCAGCCAAGCTACCAACTGAACATTCCCCAACCTGTATGAAAACTTATTGCTGTGTGTTTGTCTTGTACGTGTCGTTACTGAATTGGAGTCTCCTTTTTCAGATTTATTTCCTGCTTGTCAAGATCACTTTGAATTATAACCCACTTGTCCGAAACACTTGCAGTTCCTCACAGACTGGTGTAACTGCCGGTTTAAAAAGCTGCTTCTTTATTATACCACCCAGTTCAATAACAAATACATCAAATACTATCAGACCCATGTCAGACTCCTGCAAATGTCACCTTGATACAGCCTTCTGTATTGATAATGAATTAATGATAGCTACTTCTAAATAGGGTTTCCACCAGTTTTATACCATCTATGTGCTTGTTTTCTCCAGAATAGGTAACCTTTGCATAAGCAAGGTAGAAATAAGTGAGACAGTGTCAAAAACTTTAAGAAGATGGATACGTGGCATGTTTTCTCTTCCTTAGGCACAAGGCTTGTTACCCTATCACAAAAAGAAACTATGATCTGACACAATTTATTTTCAACACAGCTGTGATGAGTGTTACTTCAGTCACATTGTGGTTTGATTATTCATTCTGTGAATTTTTTTTCTTTTTGAATAAGAACTGCTGTTAAAGTGCTGGGTAGGTAATTTCCAAGCAATACTTTTAATCTTTCCCCAACCCTTTTATATTTGCCTTGCTCAGCCTTGGAAGTTCCTAGGGACAGTCCAAAGAAGGATCACAAAAACGGAATTGCAGAAGAATTACGATGTAGGACTAATTTTGTTTATTAGAAAGTTGAGGTGATATGAGTGACTCTGCTGAGGTAGTGGCAAGGCTGAGGTGGTTTCTAGACTCGTACTAATTCTTACATTTGGAACTGAGGAGTTTTTTTTCTCTGACTTGGGTTGACAAGAGCTTTTGCTTCCTTCAGCAGTTACCAGTGTGGCTTGCCTGATGATATTATTCATCTTGACTTAACCTGCACCTGCCACTATTGAGAGCCAAACCCCTCTCTTTGCTTGGGATACACAGCTTAATCTTCTGAGAATGGAAACATTTTACTAAAGTCTTTAAGGTTTATATGTAGGTATCTGGATAAAATCTAACAGCCTCTTACCTGCAAATGTTGATTAGATGATTTTATGGTCCTTTCAGTTCTTAAATATTATGAAATTTAACAGTAAACTGTCAAAGAAAAAAAAATCAGACTTTCTGTTTTGTTTCATTTTCCAGCACTAACAATTATGCTCCTTTTGATTATTTTACTCCAAGTTTATATTAAGGTGCAATTCTGTGTTTAGTGAAAGAAATCCATATTTCACAGAACAAAACCAAACACTTCATCACGGCCTCTGATATGAAGCCACATATTGGCAAATTATAATTGTGTGTAACTGATTTGGAGATCCTTTCCATACACTTAGGCAACACAAGATCTCTGTTAGAGGCAAATTATAATTTAGATTTCTGTTGGCTTAAGTCCAGTGAGAGACTTTCTTCCTCATTTTATAAAATGTTCGCTTCTTAAAAAGTATTAATTTTTACATATAGATGAATCACAATTATAGACTTCATTGTAATATTAAACTTAGTAAATATATAGTCACAGAATGGTCAAGGTTGAAAAGGACCTCTGGAGATCGAGTCCACCCCCCCTGCTAAAACAGATTGACTTGCAGCAGGTTGCACAGGAATGCGTGCAGGCACGTTTTGAATATCTCCAA
Organism: Dromococcyx pavoninus; assembly: GCA_033558185.1. Classification (NCBI taxonomy): domain Eukaryota; kingdom Metazoa; phylum Chordata; class Aves; order Cuculiformes; family Neomorphidae; genus Dromococcyx; species Dromococcyx pavoninus. Next base: position 645,594 of record JAUMJL010000722.1, read on the forward strand.
AAAATAGACTCCACAACCTTCCTGGGCAGCCTGTTCCAGTGTTCTGTCACCTTAACAGTAAAGAAGTTTTTTTGGTGTTTAGACAGAAATTCCTGTGTTCCAGTTTGTGTGCTATGCCTTTTGTCCTGTTGCTGAACAATGTTGAGAATAGTCTGTCCCCATCCTTTTGACACTCACCCCTTAAATATTTATAAGCATTGATAAAGTCCCCCCTTATTGGCCTTCCTGGTCACAGGGGCAATATGTTTCTCCTACACAGAAAAGTTTGACTGCTGGTATATTTTCAAGGTAGCTGAATGCTGAATGCTCATTTTCACTATTTGATAGACAGTCTGGTAAGAATTGCTGGAAAAATAACTCCGAAGGCATACTTCACCTTCTTGTAACCACTGCATTGCGCCTACACAAAGCCCTGTTTTTGGAATGAGAGAGTTGGTTTCATCTCTTTTAGAGGCATCCTGAAAAGGAAAATTTGTCAGATCACTTACATAAAAATAGAAATGTATTGGCTTTTGTATCTTTTTAGTGAATTAGCTGTCAAGCCTAAATGGCTAAAGATAAGACACTTCAATTTTGCAGTTCTCTCTGAACTTTAAAGAAAATGATCAGTGCATACTTAACATATCACCGTGTTTCTCAGCCGTAGAGGAGGACTAAGTTGTCCTCTAGCATGTACCATTGTTCCGGTGACCCACAAGAGATTTGCAACTCACAGCATTTGCTTGCTAGAGATTTATGTTTCTCTTGCTGATAAAAAAAGTCAGACTTTTCTTTTTGAATAAATGCACTGCTTATTTTTTTAGTAACACAGAGATATAAAAATATATTAGAAATAAGGGGGCTTTTGTTCACTAAAAACCACTTTGTTCTTTTAAAGTTTGCTTCAGTTTTATCTTTGTATATTAATCTCTTTTCAATTAAAAGACTTTAAAGAATTTCTTTTTTCTTATGCTTTTCTTTTTCCTGCTTTACCTAGCTATAATATGAGGCATTAATATCTTGTGACCTTGTGTCAGGCTGGTTTCATTGTTAATATTCTCACATTTAGTTAGGCACTTCTTAGGCTTTATGTGTGATGATACAAATCACGCTGGTCCAAGACAAGAGAGACATCACATTTTGACTTGACATTATCTGCACTGCTGATTGTCTCACTGTTTTCATGAATCAGAGGGTTTCAGATAAAATTGGTTTCCATTCCAGTGTCTTCCCAAGCTTCTTGGAAAAGCATCCTTACCCCCTGTCCAGGCATCTCCTGCTCTCTCTGGAGATAGTGCTGTCTCAAGAGACAGGCTGTGCTTTCTCCTTACCACTTCAGGAGTCTGGATGTGTCTTAAATCCAGAAAGAAAGAAGTAGAAAGTCCAGCTGCTTGAGGGAGTTCTGTTTTATTTTCTTAATTTGTGACTGATTGATAGAATAATTTTCTTCATCTTTCTTTTTTTCCTCTTCGTGTAGGAAATGCTCTGAATTGATAGGACAGAGAAAGCAGAAGCGAGACAGAGAAGATCAGAATGAACTTGCGGGCAAGTTTGCATTGGGGCCCAGGGATTTGACATATACAGAATTATGAGCCCTTATAGCAGAAGCGGGAATTGTCTTCTTTGCTATAATGTCGTGTTTCCAGTAAGACTGTAATTCAGATCCACCTAATACAAGCATGCCGTTACCTCCATCATTTTTCTCATTCATGATCACATTAGTTGTAACAAAGAGCTGACAGAAAAGTGCACTCTTAATTATCATGAAAATATTATACAATAACTTGTCCTCAAATTTATATATTATAGAAAAATTGCTTAGTGAAATGAGCTTGTGTGCACAAGTCCTAAAAAATTAACTGTTGTGCTCATTTTTCACAGAAAAGACAGTATGAGTGTTTGTTGATAAATGAAGTATTGAATCTATCTAGAACTATGCAATAACAGCTTCTTTCTAGGCAGCAAACTGCATTTTCTTAGCAGAGATGCTGAAATTTGTTATCTCCATTAAAATAACTACCAAGATTAAAGATTACAGGAAGTATAGAAGGGTATATTTACAGTCGGGGGGGGGGGGTTCTTCCTCCCACTCCAAATAGTAGTTCTTACTCAGGAAGGCCGTGCCTGGGGTGCAGTTCTGGGTCACACTTCTAGCCACTGCAAAAATTTTCCACTAGTTTCAAGTCTTGATTTTGCCAAGTAGGCAGAGAAGAGACATTCCAAGTAGAACATCCAAAGGACACTGTGTTTTTGTAATTTCTGTTTGTATTTTTCTCCAAATGTAGTAATGTATTCTTTGTAATGTAGTTCTCATAATGAATTGAAATAGACTTATTTTTACTTTTCTCCAATAGCTTTTCTAGTCCTATGTCTGATTTCCAAGTGGCAAGTAGCAGATGCTTCATTCTCCCTGTGGGTAGGAACGTCATTAGCATGTTCTGATTCATCTTGGAGAATGAGGCCATTATAGAGATTGGGAAGTCCTGAAGAATCTGGTGAGATCATAGAATTGTACAATGATTTGGGTTCGTCCAGTTCCAACCCCCCTGCCATGGGTAGGGGCACCTCCCATTAGACCAGGCTGCTCAAGACCCCATCCAACCTGGCCTTGAACACTTCCAGGGAGAGGGCAATCTGTTACAGTGTCTCACCACCCCTACAGTGCAGAATTTCTTCCTAATGCTTAATCACTGGCTGACAACTTAGGTGCCGAATTTGGGGAATGAGGCCTCTGTAATGAGTATGAGTAAAAGTCTCTCTAGAGAGAGAGCCTCTGATATTCGGGGATGGCCTTAGACTGTCCTGTTCATACTCTGGGCAAAGCTGGCAAATTTATAAGCTGTTATATACATTTTTCAGGGGCAAGGGAACTGAGACAAAAAAGATCACCGAAAACCAGATCCCCCAAATCATAATACAGTAAATGTTCTTTATTAAAAATAAATTAAAATAAAATAAATTTTTTCGTGTAATATTGGAACACTTCTAGTGTCCATAAGGTTTCAAAAATGTTGGTGGTGGAAAGAGTGATTATGGAGAAATCATCAATTTAAGGACCGTTTCTGGATCTGGATAACATATAAAAAAGAGCTTGAGATGGCTTACTTGATAGAAAGAATATGCTCACTTTTCCTTAGGAAGGTTGGCATTTTAGGAACTGGAAGACACAAGTTTTCTTTGGCAAACAGGGAGGGAGTAGTTGCCTTCCAAAAGGAAAAGTCAGGGTATTCACGTAGGTTTCTCTGAGGCTAGGAATGGTATAGAAATGATCTGAGTGGATGTTGTTACTGTATGAAGATTTTTTGCAACAGGAGGAAGAATAATTTTCATTTGTTCGTAATTTCCATGTCCACCTCATATTGGGGGAGATGAAGGGACTTTTCACTTATACTACCTCCTTAGTTAAGTTATTAAAATATTCTTCAGAGTGGAGAGAACGTTTTGCTGGTAGTTCACTCCATGCGTGAGGACCGCACACAGGCTTTTGACTTTAGCTCTTTTGGGTGTTTTCCAGAAGCCTTGCCCTTCGCATTTGGGACATAACACAAACACAGGGAGATAAACTGAACTCCATGTTCATAAAAATATTAAACCATAAGAGTGTCGAGTTTCCTCGTGGGTGAGAAGGATGCAGAGCAAATATTTGTTTGTTTTTTGTTTGAAACTGCTACAGTTTTGAACAGAAATAGAATAAGATATGCTCAAATTTACTCTTCGTAAAGCTTTTCTCATCTATACTTTGGATCTTCTGCATTTTCCTTTTCTCAAGGGTACGAGGCCAAGATTTTTATTTTGACTTATGACAACTTTGTACAGCTGTATGTTGTACTGAAATGCATGATGAACTGGTGAAAAACCCAATGTTTTTACTTTAAAACAATCAGATTCTACCTAAATGTGATACTCTGAATGGCAGATAAAAATCTTAAAAGTAGTGCTCCTTTTCGAAGTCTAAACTACTGTTCGTACATGGAGTTCTGTACGAGCAGTAATTAAAAATACAATGCCTTTTTGTTAAAAAAATTATTATATATTTCCAGCTTCCATGTGTGACAATCAAACCAAAAGGATTACCACCTTTATATAAATTTGAAACTTTGCATACAACTTTTATTGTAATGCCAGCCCTTCTCATAAAGTGCTGCATAATTATTTTATGGACAAATGCATTTGATCAGTTTATTAATGTTTCTGAATAAATTTGTGACCTGTTTTCTCATGATTATTATGTTAATTGCCACTGACTACTTTCCAAATGCACTAAATAGAAAAGTTGAATAAAAGATTAAATGAAACTTTGTTCTTACTTCTGTAAAGTGTGTTAAGATGCACTTCTACACTACAGTGTAGAGAAAAGCAGAAAATAGAGAAAATACGACAGAGAAAAACTAGCAGAGATTTTACAAGGTGATAAAAGCTGGCTGTTTTTCTCTGTTTTTTTCTAGAGTTTGAGTTGGGATGGTTTGGGCTTTTTTCCCTCTTTTTCTGAGGCAGCATAAGGAAAACTTGCAATTTGGGGAAAGCATTGCATGAATACCCGGAGCAAATATTTTCAGTTTAAAAATAGTTGTAATTACTTTGTTCCTGTACACTTTGAATATGAAGTGGGACTGCATCTTAGTTGATGCTGAAGTCTAACGAGCAGTGATGAATCAATCCAATACTATCCTGCCTGCTGCAATTACTCGTTAAATTTATCATATCAGTTTTGTCACTTTGCACTTTTTTTTTTAAGAGGTTACATGCAAGGTCATGACTTACGAGAAACTGCTGAGGATTTTTAACTTTTTGAAGACTTAATTATTTCACACTGAAGTAGTTAACTATAATGCAACTAATATTTGAAATTTGCAATTCCTATGGGGTACTTTACTGAAGTTCACACTTTACATTGTGACCCTTCACACACTTTTATAAATTAGTAGTCTTGCTATATAAGCAGATATTCAAGTTTAATATGTGGTGGATCATTAAATAAAAAAATCATATTCCACATCTGAGGCCCTTATTTCTTATAAAGGTGGGAGAAATAATTATTTTTCTGTTTGTTTGTTTGTTTATTTTAGTAAAAATAATTTCTGAGCTACCAATCTGCAACAAATTGAAACACAGAGGACTTCATTACCATGCTCATGTAATGAAATCATGTACCTATTCAAATATTAAGAAATCACCTCTTCAGACTTCTTGCCTGAGACTTATTAGTTGACAATACTGTTATTACTGTCTAATTACCCATCATAAAACTGTTCAGCTGCTTACGTCTGTGAATTCCACTATACATCTTGAATAGCTAATTAAGCAGGTGCAAGTTGATCTGGTTTTGATTTTACAAAAACTTAATGAAACTCTCTGTCTCCTAAGATGTACTAGTGATGTATTTGCTGCCATTGTCTTGAAGAGTGGACAACTTTGTAGTCCTCCTGACTGCAAGACAATTACCAGCTCTCAGCTTTTTTATTAAAAGCAAATTGGAAAACTGCTACAGATACTTAGAAATCCTTTTTGACTAAGACACCAAATATATTTAGCATTTGCACAGTTGCATATGACTGATGTATTATTATCTATCCTCTGAAATATTCTCATGCAATGAGCACAGTCACATGTTCTGAAATTACAAAAAAGGGGAGAAGCCAGTTGTCAAGCATCATCAAGCACCTTTTTTTAAGGCAGTGCTACATACTAGAAGAACACCATTATTAAAAAGATGTAGATGTTAATATCTGGACACACTGAGTAGAGAAATTGAACAATCTACGTACAAGTAATGTGTATTGTACCATTTGACACTCAAGAGTTCTCTAGTGTAGAAAACTTACGTCTTCTGTATTCTCTTACAAATGTAAAATACTGACTTCATGAAGCCAGTTTTTCTAGGATAAAGGTAGGGAAAAGATGATTATGACAGTAATGGCAAAACTATTGAATGTTTTGTAACAAACTTAAGTTAAAAGATTTGTAACTCACTGTCACTGCCAATCCCAAGTATTCATATCAGTCGTGACTCCTATGCAAATCATTTAAGATTTTTTTCCCCTAGATTTAATAATAGCCAAGCAGTCCATAGTTGTCCTATCCTAAGCCATTGTTTCTCCCAGCATTCACTGTTTTCTGCTGCTGTAGGTATTGCAGAATTAGCACTGTTTGTACTGTAAGACCCACTAATACTTCCCAAATCAAATGCAAGCAAATGCCATCTCCCAACAAGGCAGGGATGATACTCCAGTACACAATGCTGTTTAAAACTCCAATATGAGAATAGACTGTACTGCAGGATCCATACTCCCCTAGAAGGTTCCGTAAACAATTCAGTGTTTCTAGCATTCCCACAATTACATCTCACCCTAGGCTCTAAGGGATTCATCATGGCCATCCTCTACCAAACCATAACCTTAAACCTAGTTCAGACCATTTATAATCATTGACAAATTACTTTGATAAACTCTAAGCTGGCTTCCCTCACCTTTGCTGCTGTTAGTTGCTACGCTAACTTATCTTAACCTCACACAGTGCCACAGCAAAGCAAGTTCTTGCAGCTCACTTAAATCCTAAGTATAACATTGATCTTAGCTAACTGCAGCCTGCTGACTGCTAGATGCCCAGTAATCTGCCATGAATCTTTCATTGCTGATGCTTGCATCAGCACTGGAGTCCGTGCAATTTCCAGTGTAAACTGGTCTTCAGTCTCTACTGTCCTTAATATAAAACCTGACACAACTGGACCTGAACCTTGGCCTATCCTGCGGGCCGAGAACCCCTACACTGTGCCAGGTGTACTGTGAGCCAAAACTCCCTTGCCAGCTCCAGCCTCCAGCCCATCTTTGCAGGCCTTACAGGATCTAGCTTTCAGACCTGAGTTTCACTGGGAAGAATGTCTACAGCTATCTCCTATATCTGACTTTTAGAGGAATTTTCATGTAGTGTTTGTTAATTGTTGTTCTCAAGGAACTATGAACTGATTTTGGTGAGCAAAGTTAGACTGACTCTTAGCACTTCCATAATACAACTGAACGCTCATTTCAAATACTGCCAATAAAGTAAAATTATTTCATACCACCATAGGCTAGCTGGAGTACATTTTTGTTAAGTGAACTCTGGTATTGCCCATGTAAAGTAAACAGAAGCACTAAGGATGCATACTATTAATACTTACCCCATTTTTATTGTCATGATAAGTTACTAAGTTGCTTATTTTTTTTGCAAAATTTCATGCTCAAATTTGACAAGCATGTCCTAAGTTTTACCTTTGTACACCTGGAACTAGATTTTATAGCTTGAAGCTATAGAGCTTACTCTGAGTTGCTACTGGGAAAAATAGCTGCTGCGGAAGAAAAATTGAAGGCCATTTTTTGTGCCAACTGATACTTGAGAGTAGAGCTTCAGAACCACAAGATTATTCATCACTTTCTCTCCATAGTGATAATACAATCGTAGCTTAGGTAATGAAAAACCATCAGGTATACTAATACTTGAATTGTTTACTTAAAAACTATTAGTACAACTTATTTGCAATGATTTTTTTTGCGGGGGGGGGGAATGGATGACATAAAATATTTTGTCTCATGTTTTGTCTCCTGAAGATAAGCTGTTCTGCTGCATTCTCAGGATCCCAAATAGATCAATTCACAGTAAACCAGTTTCTAAGATTATTTTTGGGTTTTTTAAAAAAAAGTTATTTTCATTTTTTAAGGATATGCAGAAGCAGTTTCACTGGGTAATGAAAAAGCTAGTCATTAATATTTTGTAGTGTGCCTTTAATAACCAGGCATGGTAGCAGTATGAAATGACCTCTTCTAGTGCTAATGCTAATATGCTGGCTTACTAAGAAACTTTACAGGTCACAAACTAGGAAAACCTGTTGGATTGCACTGAAATCTCATAGTGCTGTGTTACTTAATTTATGCCTCTGTTAACGTACTGACATTCATCAGCACAAAGTTACTACTACACACATAACTTGCTTCTTGTCAAAATCATCCTAAAAGGCTGATGGAATGCGATGCATTACAAGGCTGCTGTTTGCTAGTTTTACAATGAATTCTTTCAGATTGATTTGATAAGCAACTGTAACAGTAAATATAAAGAATGTAGGGGGATTATGCAATTAAAAACATGTATCAGCTGACAACTTCAGGGAGGGGAGGGAAAAGCCAGGGAGTTACCACAGAGACAGCCTTGATCACCTGGCACAGCTTAAATGGGGCTCCTGAGCTGATGGACAGAGAGTGTGGATGGAGTCCCCAGGTGAGGCTGGTCAAGGTCATTGCATCCAATTACAGCACTCAGGGTCCTGACAAAGGCATTGTCTCATTCTCCTGAGCCAAAGCTGGGTGTGGGGTAAAGGTTTTTGCTTTGTATGACAGGAATCTTGGAGATGGAAGACATCAGGGACCTTCACAGTTCTTCTTCTTTCCTTCCTTCCCTGGTGTAATGAACCCGCAAGCAGGGATGATTCCAAGCACTGCATCCTGGTGCGCTTCTGAGCTCAGTACGTGCAGTGTCCAGGCCTCTTGGGCTTGCTCCCTGCAGCTACAGAAATATTTGTTTGTTGTTAAAAAAACAGCTTAAGTTTACTTTAGCCCTTTGTGTTCTAAAATGTGTGTTCTTGTCCTTACTCACATGAAATAGTTGCCTTTTCCTTTGTAAACGGCTTTTGTACTAGCTAGTGCAAGGTGGCAAATATGATTTCAGTTCTGTGGAAATATTTTTAATCCCACATAGGAGCAAAATGTCAGTAATGTACACATTTGTGAAAACCGCACTAAAATCCCCAAATACTTTGCTTTTGGGCACAATGTGGTGTTGGATGTTTAAATTCAAGTTTTTAATCATTTAGTGGCAAGAAGCAGCTAGCAGATACTCACCGCTTTTATTGCAGGGGTGTCAAACTAATGGCCTGTGGGCCAAATCCAACCCTCCACCTGGTTTTATCTGGCCAAGCACCTTGTTTCTACCCAGTGGCAGCACTGAGCTCCTTTTCCCTCTGCTCCTCCCAGCGTTGGTCACGTGTGCAGCGTGTGACCCACATTACACTGCAGGAGCAGGAGAACAGTGTGAGCCATGGGTTTGACACCCTCATTTTATTGTCTGGGAGAACCCCCAGTTTTAAGAAAGTGCTTTTTCTGCAAATCCTTCCATTAATTCTGAAACCTGATAAGATGTAGTGGCAACAGTTTTATCTGTCATAGGCAATTCCTGACTCCAGACCTACCTCCTGGTGGTATGCAAAGAATATGAGTTCAGTCTCATCGCACAGATCTTCGGTTCCATGTAAACTGTATAAGGGAATGTCTTCTAGTAAAGTCAGGGAACTGAAGGAACTGTAATGGTAAATCATTGCTCCTCATTTTTGTGGAGCTTTTCTCATTATTTATGAATTCTGCTATATACAATGAACAACATTGTCTCTGATAGATATGTACAAACATTAAAACAGCACATGCCCCTGTTCTTCCTTCAAAGTCTTTTCATAACCTTTCACATGGCATAGTTTAGTTAATCTTAGTCCTTACTTGCTTTATTATTAAATTTCAGCTTATTATACTTTATTTTAAATCACATCCATCTTGTATTTAAAGTCTGTTTTCCTCATTGCCATCTGTGAAAGTCTATTTGACATGCTGGATTATGAATATTTTTCTTAACAGAATTTGTCCATCTCACGGTAGTTTGTTACAACTTATGAGTGCTGGCATTTGTGTTATTTTATTAGATTATGTAGAGGTTTGAAATGTTGCGTTTTATTTTGTTTTGACCCTTCTACGCAGAGAATTACATGAAGACTGTAAAAAGATACAAGAAAAATATTTGGTCACATTTTTATCCTATCATTTCTGACAGTATCTGTCTTAGTCTAAACAGGATATCAGTCTTTTAACCAAACACCTACCCTTCAGTGTGCATGCAACCTTTTCATGTCGGTGGAGCAGTGTGTGCATATTGAAGGACACAGCATGACCTTATGTGTGTCACTTACCTCTTTTTATATCATAGTTTGGGTGACTAAGATTTTTTAAGTCCAGAGAAAGGAAACATGACATTTTAAGGGCCTTTCTGTCAACTTTTCATTTAAGTAAGAGAAAGTGTTTGATGGTGAATGAACCATCCAAAAATAAGTACCAAAATTATTAAAGATGAGGAATATCTAGACCTTTATATTCTCTGCCCAAGGGGTTTATGAGTGAAATGCCTGAGATGCTAACAAAACCACGTAATCTCTTTAAAACCAGCTGCTGCTGGAAAGTAGAAAATATGAATCTGTCTTAAAAATCAAGTGATCATTCTCGAGGAATCCCAGTGGCTTTCACATATTATGAGGGCAACACCAGTTTCAGGAGTGAGTGGTGGCAGCTGCAGTCATGAGCTAAGTGAGCTCTGCTCAGAGGGCATTTGGACAGTCTCATGGTCTCGTTAGAAGAGACTCTTGGTGGCGGGGGGACCTCAGTGAGGTGCAGAAGATGCCTCTGGTGGGATTCCTGTTGCTGTGGAGGTGACATGGGGAAGTGGTGATGGCCTCCACGAGTGACTAGTGCTCTCTGGCAGGTAGTCTTGCAAGGGACACAAGTGGAGGGAGTGAGGGGAAAGTCTCATCCTGGAGTGGCCATTGCCTCTGCCAGGCTTCCAACTGCTGCGAAGGCAGTGCAGACAGTGGGATTGAATTCTTAAGCACACTGAATTGGTGTCAGGAAGTGCTCAAGGGGGCTTCTGGTATCACGAGAAGAGACAGTGGTGGAGCCAGCCTAATCCTGCAGCAGTAGTGTCCCTTAGGGAATGCAGTGACTAGGAACTGTGAAGAGGGACTCGATTCTCAAGACTGACAATTCATGGGACTGGGCATGTGCCAAGAAGCTGGAGTGCTTCTTGAACTCCTGTTCTCTGCAAGTGCTTGCTGCTTGCTGTGCAGCTCTGGGCTTTGCTTCTAGATCTTCTGGGAGGTTCTGTCATTCTCAGATCCAGCCTCTGCTGCTAGGAAAGGCTCGTCCTGATTAGGGAGGGTCAAGAACCCATTCAGCTAGTGTTAGCAGTCTCAGAGCACAGGTTCCAGGGCACAGATCTCAGAAGCAACAATTTGCTCAGAAAGGTATATGGTAGGGGGGCAGATATCTACTGAAGGCCACGTGGGACTAATCAACAATAGTGTTGCACCACAGGGCACAGTTCCCAGCACTGAATAGAGCAATTACCCATGGCAGAACAAAGGCCTCTGCTTAAGTCACAGCTCCAGTGGGAGCATAAAACTTTCCATATCTCAGACTACAGAGAGTATCTAGTGCCTCTCTCAAAGGCTGGAGCAGGAGAAAATAGTGTCTTTGCTTGCAAAAGGTATGCACTTGGTGAGGAGATATTTTGCTGAGATAAGGAGCTATGGGAGCAAAAAGGCAAACTGCACAGCATCAGGGAACTTAAAAGATGTTGATGGCATCTTCATAGAGAACTTGCAGAGGCAAAAGCTTGAACCTGTAACTGCACAGAGGAAGTGCAGCCAGTGACTGTGGTCAGTTGTTGAGCAAGTGGAGAGTCCCAGGCATGGAAAAGCAGGAAGCTAGTGACTACTGGCAACAGGAGGATGGCAGATCTGCAGTTGCAGGACTGGTTCAGAGTGCTAGTAGCAGGCAAGAGAGAGAAAGCCATCCCTGGAGAAGCAGAAGATCCACCTGCTGACCCATACATTAGCACCAAGAAGTAGTCATGAGTGATAGTAGTGGGAGTCTCACATCTAGGGGTACAGAAGATGCAGTTTGCTGATCTGTTTTGCTGTTGGGGGAAGTCTGTTTCCTGCTGGGAACTTGGATCCAGCATGTTGTAAAGAAACTGCCAAAGTTTGTCTGACCCTTGTGGTATTTTTCTTGCTACTTAATTACATTGGCAGCATTAATACGTCTAGGGCAGGAACCTTGAGCATATCAGGAGTGAATGGATGGTTTGGGAAAATCATGGAGGCCCAGGTGTTGTTCCCTTGAGTCCTGCCAGTGCAGAAGAAAGGCTTGGGAAGGAGCAGACAGATTTTGTGGGCCGAAATCTGGTTGCACAGCTGATGTCTTTGACAGGAATTTGGCTTTTATGAGCATAAGACCCACTTTGGACAGTAGGAACTGCTAGACAGAGATGGTGAAAGGATCCTGCAAAAAAGGGCATGGGAGTCTTGTCAGACAGCAATCTGAACACGAGCAGCATCATGCCCTGGCAGTAAAGAACACCAGCAGCTTCTTGAACTATACTAACAGGATCAAGAGAAGGTACTGTTCCGCTTTGCTCAGTACTCATGAGATCACTACTGGTGAGATGGCAACTGGAAGGCTGTGTCCAGTTTGAAGCCTCTCTATTTCAGGAAAGCCGTTGATGTGAATTCAGCAGAGAACAACCAAGATGGTCAGGAGGCTGGAACAATTTTCTTGCAAAGGAAGGCTGAAGGAACTGTCTTGTTCAGTCTACAAGAAAGCAAGCTTTGAGGAGACCTAATGGCAGCCTTGTCCTGGCAATGATGAGGTTATTAAGAAAATGGAGCCAGGTTCTTTCTCAGTGCTGCATAGTGGAGAACAGAGACAGCAAGTATAAGCTAAAGCAAGAGAGGTTCAGACGGGATGTAAAGAAAAGACTTTTTACCACAAGGACAATCAAACACTGGAACAATTTGCCCCGTGGGCCTGTGCATTCTTCATAGCCTGAATAGAAACCTTGTCTGACCTCACAGCTGATCTTGCTTAAAGTAGGAGGTTGGAGTAGAAATATCCCGAGGTCCATACCAGCCTGAGTTATCTTGTTATAATATGAACATCCTATGATCCAATGAATTTAAAAAATAATGAGCCAGTAAACTCACTGATGAACACCAGAGTAATTATATGTTGTGCCTTAGCTTTCCCTGAACATCTTGTTGCAGAATTAAAAAACAAGACATGAAGGTTTTAGCTATTCAGATTCAGCCTGGAGACCTGACTTTAACAGCAGGCAGGGAGAATTTGCTCTGAGTTGATTGGTGGTGCACAGCAGTAGTTGAAAAGTGCATGCCTGTTCCAATTTACCAAGTCTGTTAGGCTTCCAGTGGGGATGTGAGTGGGATGGGTGAAAGGGTTAGCATCTTAAATGGCCTCTTTTAGCTGCACCAGTATTTCTTTGTTAGACCCCTTCCCTCTGTCTGAGGAAAACTAGTTTAAATGAAGATTAAATCAAGAAATATAGATTGCTTGAAAAACAATGGTGGAGGAGAGCAGTCCCACTCTGCATCATGCAGGAGTTAAAAAAAATTACCAGAAAGGCAATTGTGGTAACTTACATGAATGTATTCCTTAAATTAAGAAATTGGATGAAAGCATGTATGTGTTTACACAAAAATAGTGGGCTAAATAATATTAACATGCCACTGGTACATTCAAATAAACATATACAAGTAACGGCACTTGAACAGTTTATAGAACTTTGATCACTTGCTTTGAAATTGCTTTGCTAAGAATCACAAGTATTTTGCTTTATTTAATTTGTATGGAAATTGTGGCACACTGAGGTGATTCACTGAAGGTCACTCGGCAAGCTGAGGAAAAGAATTCTTGTGTTCTGTTGAACTGTAAGGAGAAAACAGACTGAATCTTTGACCTGAAGTGGTCACGAAGCCAGTAGTTGGATATTGTAAAATAATAGACTGTGTTTTCATTCTGTGATACTGACACCAGCTAAACACATAAGTTGAGCAACAACTGTATTACAGCTTTTGACTCTGTCTTAAAATGAGCTATCCATTCATATGATGAGTGTCATATTGACCTGTTTACTGTATTCTCTCTGATTTGCCACAGCTTAAAAACATTAATTTTTTGAAAAATATCCCTAGAAAAAGCCAGGTCTTTGGCAGGCCATTTATCAAAACCATATTTTCCTTCATAATCTCAATCTCCTATCTACATTCACATTGTCCCTGTACATATGGCCAAACATTTGCCATGGGAGAGCATCTTGTTTGATAAAGCATGCCTACAAGCTCTTCTCCGCTTTCCACTCTTTGGAGTTAAGGAATAAGTACTCCTTATTTTGACTCTCCTCAACCTTTTAAGTCTGGCCTTTTAAATCTGTATCAGTCATTGTTTTGGGTGAAAGTTTTGTTGTTTCTCTTTGAAGTTATTTGATTCTCCTTCTAGCATTTGGCCTTAGGAGTCTCTTCTGAACAATACCAAATATTTCTTCTCCTGGACAATCTATGTGGCTGTAGCCACTGAAGTGAGCTTTCCGTTATCATCAGGTCAGCTTTCATTGATCCCAAGCAGTGATTCTTGGGCCAAGAACCAATTTCTCCAACATTGCCATAACTAACACTGTCATGGTAAAAAGCTCCACAGACACTGTACTTCCAGAGCCTGAGGTACTCTTCCTTGAGCATGATTTACATTAAAGAAATATCATCAATGATGTCAGGATTGGTAATGCATGTGTTGGCATCAGTCTAATATTCCTGTTTTTTCTTGTTGACATGGGTGCATTTATGTATCTTGAAAGACTTGGCCCTTTTGCCGTATCTGGCATAAAGTGCTTTATCACCTGGCATTGTTTATTGGGATGCAGCTGCACAAATTTCACTGAGATGTTATTTTGCAATTGTTAAAGGATGTCCTCCTCAACACTTCAGGCTTCATTGAACACTGCAATACATGTCCTGCTATTTGAAGTTGTGTTTGGAAATGTCTCTTGGACAAGCTCAGTGAGATGCCTTACTGTGAGAGAGGCTACTTAATCCTTCATTCATCTGTTGATGAAGACAGTTTCCCAAGGCCTCAGTAAGAAATTCTGTCCTTCATGCTGATCTCTGTTTTTATGTTTTTCAGGACAAAGGCACAGTTCAGACCCATTCTGAATTTATTTCTGAGGTTGTCTTCAATTTCACTTGAGTCAGAAGATTAATCACAGATTAATTTATAATTATTTTCTAGGCTACATCCTCTCATGCCCAAGCTTTCCCTCTGTAAGTTTGTTGTCAGGCAGTCTTTCAGCTTTTTATGTTGATAGGCGAAGATGTTTAAAAAATATCTATCTCCTCTGTTCACAGTAGTGGCAGAAAGATGGGATGGGTATATCATAAAAAAGTTAATTGTGGTTTAATATGCCTGTAATCATGAAGACCTTTTCTGTTAGGCTTGAAGTGACCATCACTGACCTCTCTGCAATGTATCCCTACTCTAAGGCTTGTCTGCAGAAGACATTCTATTCAGTTTCAAAGACCAGGATCTTTCTTGAGGTCAATAATAAATTTTTAGGTGTTTTTCATAGAGTCACACAATGTGAAAATACTTGTAAACAAGTACTCATGGGAGAAAGATGGCCATCTACATTTTTTTAAGATATTTTTTCTATATGTACACTCACAACCACACTTCTAGCCCTCTCTGTCAGATTATTCTGAAATTTTCTAGTTCTGAGGATGAGAAGCACAGCAGACATGGGATGTATCTCTTACTTTTAGACCAGCTGGTGCAGCGCGCTGGGAAGGTGAGGTTGGCTGCACACCTTATGAATACTGTTGAGGAAAAAAAAATTACAACCCTGGGAAAAAATGCGTCTATTTATTGGTATATAAATCTGTAACTAATCATGGCATTTTTGAGAGGAATAGTTGCAATTCGATACCATGTCACATTATCCAACTGTGGTAACTCTATCACCCATTCTTAACATGTCAGTTACATGAAAGTAGGAGTGTAAAAAACTAAGTGAAAATACTTGAACAACTTTATGTACAGTTTTCAATTCACAGTTGTTAATTTCAGAAGTGGTTACTTGTCCGTTGTTTTGGTTTTTTTAAAAACACCTTCTTCCTACAACAAAACAATTATCTCCCACTACTGAATGACTGAAGAAATAAAATATGACTATTACAGCCAAAATTGCATATTATTATGATCTCAGCTAGAGAGGATTGTTGGACTAAAGGACTGACTTAACTTCTTATTTTCCAACTTTGCCATATCAAAGTAAGTGACTAACAGTCAGAATTGACAATAAACAGTTAGTCAAATCTCTGAACTAAACAGAAGTAGTTCAAGCTGTCAGCAGAGCACCAGAGAGTCATCTTCCTATGTTTCTTATCCAGTTAGTACATACTTAAACAAATTGGAAAAAAATGATTGTACAGCTATGAAGGCAATGAAGACTTGTGCTTTTGACGTAACTTTTCAGTAGTAATTTCAGGGCATGTTGATTTTCTGTTTAATTGTGGGTTCAGTTAGAAGCTTTTGGTTTCAAATTTCGCCCTTGGTCACTTAGTTAATTTCCTATGAAGACAGGCAGAGGGAGTTCACATAGTAAATATTTTTGCAAACTCTTCTTTCCAAGTTTCTCAGAGTGTTACAATGGCATACTTCAGGGCTCTTCTGCTGTTTTTAAGGAGGCCTGAAAGGATTGGAATTTGAGGAACCAGGAAAACTCTCTGGGATGACTGAATGAGGAGCAAGTGACATGAGAACATAGAGAAGGCAAGACTCCTGACTTATTGTAGTGCTGGAGAGCAGCTGAGCCCCCAAGGGAAGCAGCTCCCACATGGATGAGGTGGCGGTGCTCTTTGGAGCACAGATCTAGTGATATTGCCACTGGAGACCACTGATTATCCTTTTGGTGTTCCTCTCTTCTTTCCTTTGCTGGAGCTGGGCATCCAGGGAGTGCTGGTGTCCTCAGTACAGCCTTCACACTCCAAGCTATGGACAAACTACTCATTTTTCCTTCCTTCCTCCACTGGAGCTGTCAGGGCCAGAATACCTTAAAGCCCAAGGACTGTGCCACAGCCCTGAAACCACAGAGCTACTCCAGCTCTGTTTTCTTGTTCACTCATACTCATCCAATCCTCAGTGTGCCTCATCCAGCTGTGTTAACACTTCACAATGTTTTCAGAAGCCCCCAGTTCCAGAGTTGAGGAGATGTGGAAATGTTTACAAAAGCTGTTGAAAGAAATCAAAACTCCTTTGCTTCTCTCAACTGTGTTTTTACAGGGATTACTAATTAAAAAAAATCCACAATAAAAAGTGTCTCTAGTACTTGCTTTTCTATTATGCTTCTGAAAGAGTAAATCACAACAACCCTGCACAGAATCTGCTGTTTACTTCCAGCTGCAGATTAAACACAAGTGATGTGTTTCTGTTTGGCACTGTACATTCCAGTATCTCTTGAAGCTCTCAATACCCAATGAGAGTGATGACTGTAGGTTAATATCTTTCAGTCAGGATGCCATATGGTGCTTTGTGTTAGCATTAACATATAGGATAAGGAGTAAAGAGGGAAGATCCTTAGGATGAAAATGAGTCTTGTGTGTTTGATCAAACATGGACATCAGCTTTTTTACTTCACAGGGGCAATACTGCCTCCCTTTCTCCCCCCTCATGAAATTGTGCTCTCTACTATAGGAATCATTCTTTACTCCTGCACTGCAGAAGCTGAAGTGTAAGGCTGCTATAGCAGTTTTTATGACCTTCACTTCCATTTTCCATGTAGGCCACAGCACCATTTCTGTTTCTTCTCATGAGGACCAAGACAAGAAAAAGGAGGTGTAGGTAAGCCATTACCACATTCTGCTGGAATGAGCCATATGCTTCTGAAAGCCAGCTCCACACTATACAGACTGGGACATGTTTTTTTCTGGAGTATTCCTGGACCCATCGCTTAAAAATTGGATTATTATTATTTGTAATTTTTTTTTATTTTTGGGGCCTTCTTGGACTCATTGTTTAATCTCTAGAACTTCAGCTCCTCCATCAAAAATATGGTACATTATCAGAACAACCTAGGGGATAAAGGGATAATCATTCTAATTTACTCAAGAATTTCAGATTTCCAAATCTGACTTCATTTCAGATTGGGTAACAGCCAAATATTTTTAAAGTCTCAGAAAGAAAAAGTAAAGTAAAACAGATTGATCAAAACATTTCAACTGTAATGTTTATCTTTAAAGACATTTTGGTATCTTAACACAGAGTTGATAAAATTTGTAGTTTTTATACAGTAAATCCATGTTTTATTTCAGGAACATCATCATGGAATATTTTGAGGCTCTTGGAACTACTTTCAGTGTTTCTTAAAGGAAGGTTGCATAAAGCAAATGTGGATTTGAAAACATTTTATTTTCTCTTATGAAATCTATCTGTTAAGATACCAGACGTTCTCCTTATTCACTTAACCTTCTGTGAACTATCACAAAACTAGAAAGAATTGTAGGGCTTGGTTGTGGAAGGTTGGACCTAAAAAGGGAAGTGAATGTCAGCTGAAAAAAACGGTTATTAGCTTTGCTGAAGTCTGCACTCAGAAATGCGGTAGTCCCTACTTGGCATTTTCAGCTATGTATGCCTGGTACACATTATGTACTAATTTTACTCATTTCTGAAGTGCTCAGATAGGCATTTTCATTAAGTAGTTCTGTATATGTGAACATGTGTCGCCTAATCGTGGGCACAAAGCTTAAAATGTAATCTTGACTTCTGTATGGGCACCCTATGTACTGTGAATAAAATATGTGTTTTAAGCAAAGCATCTAAGTTATATTGTGCTCAGTATTCCAAATGATAAGATCAGATGTTCAAGCTTAAATATTCAGGATTTGTTTTTTTTTAATTTCCAAGGAGCTAATTAAAGGCAAAGCTAAAATAATGTTTTACATCTTGAAGTAAAATGTTTCCCTGTGCAACACAGTGAATATGCAGTGGTTCAAGTTGCTTGTATTAAAAACTTAGCAGAAGTAAAGAGATGTATATTGATTCCTATAAATAAAAAGCCTTTTAAAAATACGTATTTGGCATGCACCTTTTTAGTGTTACATGGACATTTTCCTCATTATCTGAATTAAACCTGGTTTGCATCGAAATGATAGTCTACCTCTCTTAGCTTTCTCCAGTAATTTTTTAGTAGGGTTGTGTGTGGTGTGTGCACTTAAGAAAACAACATCAGGTTATGCTATCTGATCTTAACATGCTGTACTGTTGTGGTGAATTTCTTAATGCACCAGGCTGTCCATCAGGCCCCAGATACAACCACAAAGCCAAGCCAGTGACGCAAATCAGCAGCTGATATAAACAAGTCGACACAAACCAGATAGCAGTGAACCTCCGGAGATGCTTCTTTTTTCCTCTTTTTTTTTTTTTTTAGTAAAAGGAAACATATCTCAGCAACTGAAATGCTTTTGCATTTGCCTCCAACTTCACAATTAACCTAAATTTGGCTCTGTAATTTGCAAGTTTATGAGAGAATGTGGTGCAGCCTGCTTGTAATTAGTTTTATAGACAGTGTGTCCCAGACTTAGCATTTGTTGATTTTTAGAAGTATCCCAATGACCTCTTTTCCTTTTTGTGTGCCATTTAATAATCCATAAAAATACTCACAGAAGGACCTTGAAGTCCTGTAATTTTTTTTCATCTCTTTTCTATTAGGTGATTAAATGCATATAATCTCTTTACAGCTAGAAATATCTCTCTTTCCTACTCTCACTAATATATCCATGTTTTAAGGGTATATGTAGTACTTCGTTGTTCCTGTGTAGTTCACAGTTGGAAGCACAAGCGTCATTTCATCTGGATTTATACTGGTCATGCTTTTTTATCGTATTTACTGCAGCTACATATTATGTTAGTAGAGCTAAGTGTGAATGCTGCTTAGAGTAGCAGAACTGCTTTGTTCCACATGGTGCTATGTCCTGCTTTCCTCCTCCCTCCAGGCAGGTAAGATCTTTCACCCAGGTCCAGGTTCACCCGTGTAACTGCATCTGCGGTGAGACTGTTGCCTGGTGCAGCTGTAGCATTGCAAACCACTCCCTTCACCGATACAGCCCGGGGCAGCGGGAACACAGTGGAGACTTAGAACTATCCACTGCCTCCCTTTTCTCAGAATAGTTACTGTTTATTCTGCTGTGTGATTTTATAAAGTCTTTCAAGTACCTTATTCCGTATAAATAAATCATTATTAAATGTGATTGGAACACTGTTTTCAACCAGCTTATGTCTAGTATTAAGTAAGTTCCCTCCTGGAACTTTATGGCGGCATGAGATGTATCAAGATTCCCCAATCTATTTCCAACTGGTGCACTGCTTTAAATGTCCTCATATCAATTAATTATCCTTTGTTTACAAACTAGGACAATTGCATTCACAAAACTTAAAGCCTGTGCACATATTAAGTAACTAATATACATTAACAGCAGATCTTTTGAAGAATGAAAGCACTGGCTGTTTACATATGTATTTACAGTGGAAAACAATATTTGTCCTCTGCTAGGGAAAAGCATGTATGACCATGCTAATACTTCTCATCATGCTACAGATCTTTTCCTATTAAAGACATGATAAATAGGATGTAAAATCTCTGTTCCTCGGAGCTTTCATATCATGTATCCAGGCCTGCTGGAAAATGCAAGAAAAGCTGTCAGTCAGGTCTCCTGGAAATGAATGCCTTCTTTTTCACAGTCCGGATAATCCTGTAACAGGAAATTACTTCCATATGTGGCATACAGATGTGTTAGGAAGACCAGGACATTTTTTGCATTTTTTAATAGAGAGATGTCATCTACTGGATGTTATAATTTACTGAAGAGTCCCCAAGTATAGTTAAGAAATGTTAGCTATTGTTGCAATTATGACCTTTTGTGGAATTTCTTTTAATGCACTTTCCACAAAATTTAGCATTCTGACACAAAGTGGGTTGATATAAAAATGATAAGGAAACTGCACTTCTTTTTTCTGATTGTTCTGTATCCACCAAATAAATTACAGATAATATTTCCTGCATTTTTCTAGTCTTCTGTCAGTATCGTCCCTTGATCTCAGTGTAATATAGAAGATGATGATAAATAGGTATTTTTAGAGGCAAATATGTGGAGTGTTGAGAGATTCTGTAGAGTGAGACTGACATTTTTTTCTTTGCCATCCAACTTCTTCTGTTTTATTATCAACTTAAAAAATAAAACCTGAAGCTGCTGTGCTTAGCTCTTTTCAGTTTTAGGGAAAAAGGTTCCTGGGATTTAAATTAAGATTTAAAGATTATGTATCTAAATTCCAAAACCTACTTTTTTCTGCCTAAGCACATACTCTGCTTGTGTTTTGTAGTGTTAATAATACACAGTATAGTACTGTATATGTTCTGTATGAAATAATAAGTAACATTATCCTCACTGTCTTGTTGCTTTTAGCTCTGGGTTTTACATTTTATCTGTTGTAAGAAGTGCTGTTGCAGTTTGGGGAGCTACTGTTTATGAATCACTGTATAAGGGAACAATTCTACGTGTCTGGAGTCAGACAGAAGCTGTCAGGCTCCTATGTCAGATGGAGACGGTGCAGGACCATTGGGCTTCAGTCTCTCAGATGCAGATGGGAGGATGTTGAAACTCTGGCTAGGTATAAGCATAGTCAAATTAAAGTTGGTGTCTGCCGACATAGACTAAGAGGAGTGGCAATATCGTGTCCTTAAATAGAAGACTGAGAGGGATTCTCATCTACTTGGACTGCAGTTGCTGTTCAACTCTGAAACCGTGTTACTTTTAAGTGGTAGTAACAACAACAGAGCAGTTCTCATATAGACAAGGTTTTCACTGAGCAGCTCAAGCAAAATCCACATTAATGGGTGTTGGTAGCCCAGCAACTTGCGTGCTCAGCCCCATTCTGCGTGGTTCCTGTCTCCACTCCTTTCAGCCGAAAGGAGTTGCATTGCTAGTGAGGTAACCAAGTGGTGAAGGGGTGGGGTATGGAGCGCAGGGCGGTTGCTCTGCCTCCTCTATGCTGTTTTGCCTACGGTGATAAAAATTTGAGTTGTCCTTATAACTGTGACATACCCACATCCTTCATGAAGTCAGTCTCCTCCAGCAACAGTAGAGGAAGACAAAGAAATGACAGTCTAATGCTGAACCTTAAAAACTGCACTGCTGGCAAGCTCCAGTAGATGGGGGGTCTATCTACACTGCCTTTTGACAGTTGCCCTCAAGGACAGCAGAACTCCAAATGCAATTCTTAATTCAGTGTAGGTACAAGAGGCTGTTGGATACCTTCCTGTATTAACTGGCACAACCAACATACCACCTGCAAACAGCTGTGTAAGTAGAAGGTGGACAGGATACAGAGTGTGTCATGATTAAGGCCATAATTGCAGAAGCCTGTCACACCTTGTGTTGACTTATCCAGTGAAGCTCTTGGGGAGGAAGATAGAACAGGCAGAAAAACAGAAATAATATTTTTATTATGATAAGGGCTCATTGCAAAGCCAGCCAAGAAAGAGGAAAACACACTCCGTGGAAGTCAGATACCATAACTTCTAGAAGCCCTTGGCAGAATTCAGGATGGGTTTGAACTGGATTTCTTGTCTCCTGAAAGTCCTATGACGTCACCTGAAAGAATGCCTAAATTTTATTTAAAATTCACCTACAGCAGGGAGATGAATGCAGATAATGTCTCAACCTTACATGTCCTTGGAGGATACCAAGAGTCCCCAAAGGGCAAAGGGAGAATGGGTATTCTGTCAGCCCTTGCCTGGAAGGCCTAGGAAAACTGATCTGAGGGACAGATAAAAAATCTACGTACAGGAAATATTCTAGAGCTGGCAGGGTGAAGCCTGCCTGCAGTTTCACAGCCTACAGGGGCCAGGGAAAATTGACAGTGTGCAGGCACAGTGTCACTGTCTCTAAATACAATCTGAATGGTTTCCAGTTGAAAGGACCTTATCAGGACTGTTTGACTGGATTTGTTACACGTTATGATACATGCTGCTGAGGTCTCGCACCAGGGACGTTATTAAAATGACAGATGATGCTGTTACAGTCTTACGTAAAAGTCTTTACAATTGTATTTTTGTTTAGGACTTGTATAAAGTGACAGAAAAAAAAGTACATTGTAAAAATCTGGATGCATGCTTGTGGAGTGAAAACAATGTCAAATGTGAACATGAACAAAAGAGAAATGAAGGAAATGGACCAGTGCAAGGGTAGTGAGAAGGAAAAGTTCCTACATGGAAATGGAGGTGGAGGCTTCAGAAATCTAATTTGCAAATCATGATCCAGATTCCACACTTTTCTAAATCTGGTCAAAAATATCTGAAAATGTGGACCCTAAAACCTTGAGGTAGAAGTGTTTAGAGGCTTTATTTTAATTTATACTAATATATACTCATCATTATTTCTGGGGAATACAAGTTGCTGCTGTGTTCATGTTTCTAGTTCTGACCAGAGCTAAAAAATATGAGTGGAGTTAAATTAAAATTATATGAAATATATAATGATTGATTGAAATTTAGCATGCAAACTGATTAGATTTAAGAGATTTTAGATAAAAGTGGTGAGATACTTACATATTTGTGTATTTTCTCTCATGATGCATACTCTAGAATATGCTAATGGCGTTTTAAGGTAGTACATTTCAAACAGATTTTAAAAAAATGACAAAATTGAAATTTAATATGTGGAATGGATTTCCATGAGGCAGGAGAGTCTAGATATTTTAAGGATTCAAGACAGTACAAAAAGAGAATATTAAAAAAAAGAAAGGATGAGATTTAGAATATTATGAACATTTATAATTTCTGCACTTTGCTATAATCTTTAACTTGAATCTGTAGCAGATCTACTGAGCACTGCTGCAAACAGGATAGTAAGCACTGCTTATCTTCGCTTTCAGTGGGATGTGGACAAGATAGAAGCTTTTGCCTGTACCTGCCACATCACTGCAGTTCTCCACAGCCTGTGCTGGCTTCTTAAGTGAGTGATCCGAGCTCAGCTTAGTCTTTTTCTTACAGAGACATCGTTCTTTTAAGACCTAGCCTAGCTGCTTTTTCTGAGAGATTTCATATTCACATTTTACGGTCTTAGAAAAACAATTTTACTGAGCTTCCCATACCAAATCCAGTCCCTAGCTGTGTGACGGTGGTTGCCATCAAGAAGCCATGGGACGATGCAGTTCTGGAGGAGAACAGTACAATTATTTATAGGATTACACATGCAGGCTATATGCATTTGGGTTTTTTTTTATGCCAATCATTTGTCATGGTATTTGAAAAGAAATTAAAACTTTTTTTAGAATGATAAAGAAGAGTAATCATATTACTAGAGCCACCCTGGAGTTTTAAAAGAGCTCAGCTATGAAAATTGTGAACTAAGAATTGCGTGTAACATACCTGTTGTAGCAGTTGATGTATCTGAGGAGGTGAAAGAAGTAAATGTGACAGCAAACTTTAGAAGTCCATAGCTGCTCTGGCAACCTTCAGACTGTAAATCTGACTCCATTACCAGCCAAAACGTTATAAATTGTAATAATAAATGGAAGTAATAGCCAAATACACAGATGACAATTTAACATAGCTTTTGTAGAGGAAAGCCGCTCTCACACGTGTTGTGGTTCTTAGCAAGAGTCAAAAACATGGATAAAAGTGGTCTACTGATTAGAGCATATTAGGATTTCCAAAACCTTTTCACAGAGTCCTTCACAATCATTTGTGAAGAGGACAAACTTCTGCAGGAAAAAAAGAAAAATGTCCTTTCAAGGATAAATTATGTTAAATGATGAGTCAGTTTTCATAGTGGTGGAAGTTTTCCACTGGAGACTCACAAGGGTGTGTGCTAGGAAATGTGTTCAGCTATTCAGAAAGAAACTGAAAAATGTGGTGGAAAAAGGATATGAAGAAATTTTAAAAAATTGCTCAGAATGGCCAAAAGTAGGGCTAGTTGCCAAAAGATGATGCGTGAGTCTTAATATTCATAATGTACAATGGAGTGAGGGAAACCTTAATTGTGCCTGCACAGCAATGGATTTGTACTTTTAACTACAAACCTCTTTGCCTCGTTGTGTCAGCCAAAAATGTGAAAAGAATGAGGAAAGGAACAGAGACCAAAATAAACAGAGTCATTACACCACTAAATAAATCCAGGATCTTGAACATTAAGTGCAGTTCTGGTTACCTCATTCCAGAAAGTAAATATTAGTATATAAAGTACAAAAATACTGTTCAGGAGCATAGAGCAGAGGAGGTTAATAGATTAGGAGAGGCTCCTTTGCTGTGGAAAAGGACCAGAGGCAGTTTGAGAGGAAAATGTGCAACAAAATCATGGAGAATCTGAGTGAGGAACGGTCATGTATTTTGTGACACAGGAACGGTTATGTACTTTGTGACACATGAACTCTAAAAGTGAAACAAATGAAGCACTTTTTCACACAATGGATAGTTAAGTTGTTGGATTCATTGCCTCAAGATCTTGAGGCCAAAAATATGGTTTCCAAAATGAAATTTAAAAATATACATAGGATAGATTCATATTTCCAGTAAACACAGTGGTGCAAATATGGCTTCTATCTCAGCAGGTCCCTTACCAGATTTCCAAAATCCTTCCTAGTGAAAGGATCACTCTGTCTATTCTATACTCTTTCTCTTAACATCTCCTTTTCACTGTTGTCAGCATTACTTTTGGCACCAGGGTAGCTACTTTGCATATTTATTCTTTGCTCCTAATCAAAATTTAATACCTTTTGAGTTTTAAAGCTTACAATCAAGAATTTAAAGATTACAATTCAGTGTGATTGAGGGTTTGTATACCTAATGATAAAACTTGATGGATTCTACCTGTCAGAAAAGATGGCCATACAGCCTGCAAAATCTAATCCCTTTAAAGCTACAGCATAGTAAAGATATGGACCCCTGTTCGAAGATGTTTACTTTTATTTGCTTGTTAAAACATGTTTTACGTAGAACAATCGCTATGTAGAGTTGGAAAGGTTTCCATTCAGTGTTTATTAATAGTTAATGCTTGTTGTAGCCATGTTAGATGCAGTATTGTTTCACTTCATATTTATGTGTGTCTTCGAATGATGAAGCTACTGAATTTGTTAGGATTTTTTGTGTCCCACTTAGAAACAGGACAATTTCAAAACGTTTTCAGACTCAAATGGGTTTGTGTAATTATCCTCATTTGAGCTGGAGATCTTCAGAGAACAGGCACTCTCATGAGACTGCTGGTATTTCCTGTTTCTCATCAGTCCAGAAATACAGTAGCAGAGGAAGAGCTTTTCTCTTAGCCCTGCATGATATTTGTGCTTCTGCCTGGATCTAGGAAGTGCCGCAGTGCAAAAAAAATGAAAGAAAACAAACAAGCAAATTTAATGTAACCTTTTCAAACCCCAGAAGAGGTTCATATTTGGCTTGTGTTTGGACAGCAGTAGTTTGCCTCTCCCTAGGCTTGTTATCTATTTTTGTTCAGAATTAAAGACTAATGTGCCATTTTTTTTTAAAAGTTAACTACATGCTTTTTATAAAACTGTCTACTGTAAAGCTCTAAGTATTTTACATTATAAATACATTGGTAGTATACAGTGAAGCTAAACAAACAAATCATAATTTAACACTTCTTTGTAGGACTAAAAATACTTGTCTATAAATATCTCTTCATGAGATATTCAGAAAATTAAAATAAGGTCTCACTAATTTCCTTGAAAATTATCCAGTGATTTCTTTTATAAAATGTGCAATTGTTGCTATAAATTGAAGTTATGTAGTTTTTAAACCCAAAAGGTCAAACATCAATTTCAAGGGCTTTCAAAGTAGACAAATTAGAACCAGCACAGAATATTCCTATTAACATAGATGATTCTAAAAAATAGAGTGACTAAGGGTGAATTTGTATCCTTCTAGCATATTCACATAGAGATTTTACATTTTAAAAATTTTAAATATTCACATAAAAATATTAGAGGGGGAGTTATATTTTTTTATATTTTTATATTTTATTGGTGTGTTTGTGTGTATAAATTTTATTTAAATTTATAATATAATACACTAAAATATAACTATATATATATGTTAAAATAATGCTGAGAAGGAGATGGGTTTGGTTTTTTATATTTCAAATTTATTCCAGCTGCATTAGACTTTGGCTGTTATTTTCACCTTGCTGACCACAAGATTTTGCTGTGGTGAATATGTGCGTAAATGAGGTTTTTCTTGTGGTTTTCCTGCAGATACTGGGGAGTAGCAGATTATGCAAAGGTAGCAAGACAGTTTATTATTCCGGATGTTAAGAGATGTAGAAGGCTTCTGAAATGTTTTGTTTAAAATATTCCTCTTCTGATGTATTAGTGGAAAGCCTACTGTGAGTGCCTCAAACACAGCATTTAATTATCCTATCTGTGGTGTGTTGCTATGCAGTAAAACCATTTCCTGTGAATAAATCGGTAACAGAAGCAAACTCTTACCACTGATGCTAATTTGAGAAATTTTTGAAACTCCATTCAAGTTCTTTTCCTAAAGAGAACCTAAGTAATGTATACATGTCCTCAAAGTTCCAATTTTTATCACTACATTTACAAGATTGGATTATTTTTTCCCCCACTTTGAGGTTACAATTGGTGCAGGGAGGATTTTCAGATCTGAGTGAAACAGATGCTTCCCAATCACAGTTTAGTCATCAGACAGCAACAAATAAAAAGTTTGCCATACTTAGCAAAGCTGCTCGTGGTTGCCTTAATGATAAAACTTCTTTGACTCAAAGTAGGTAATTCGATGTGATAAGTTTATGGGGAATGATGAATGAATCTAGAGAACTTGAAGACATTACACTTTACCATCTGGAGGTGGTCCCACCCTTGCTTTAAGCTACTTCTCTGGTGAGTATAGAATTTGCACTTTTTAGACCTGTATGATACCTGATAAATTTCAATCTATTTCTCTTACTCAATTCAGGGTTATGAATTAGTGTGACGATTCCTTCTGCAGAATTTCCGGGAATGGAGTGCATCAAAGTACAGTTCAAAACTTGCAGTACTTTGAGAATGCAGCTGCCTAAAATCAACAGGCAGCTACCTAAGTCTAACAACATGGTAGGAATGCTAGAAAAGGAACTGCTGAGGGTAGACACCCTTCTTTAAGGTTTCCCTTTTCTGGAGCCCATGGATGATCTTCTTTGGGATTTAAAAAGGATCTCTTTATTCTGCAGAGATGCAAAACCCTGAGTATGTCTCTAAGCTCTTGCTTTAAAAAACATCTGGCTTTGGTCAGCAATTTTCTTTGCTTAAAGACTTTTATATTGACAACCTTCACCACTTGTAATAAAATCCTAATCAGACACTAGTGAACAGTAAAGGAAAATATTCATCATTGTGTTTGTTTGAAAGTGTGCAGGAAAAATTTAAGAATCACTGTGTCAGGAAAATATCTATGGCTTATTAGGAATCTTTTGTAGTTCACTTGCTGCATTTCTCTAGGAGCAAAAATTTGTGTCTAATCCCTGTTCTGAGCATCACTCATGTTTCACACAGAAGAATTATTTAGTAAAAGACTAAAGCAGTCTCAGGTGGTAGCTAGGGTGGTCCTGAATAAAAGGCAATATGGTGAGGGTGAAATGTAACTTACAGGGTACAATGTAAAGAGCATGGGCAGCATCTCCTGTCCAGGTCCCTTCTTTGAATATAAAGCAGCTTTGCTGTCACATTTGTAGGGACTGCAGTACTCCAAGTGTGTTTAATTAATGCTTTGAAAATACCTAACAGACTGATCACCTCACATATTTTAGCAGAAATACATGTCTTCTGGACCCTATAATTGATCCAGGCATTTAATTGTCCAGTTCACTGAGGCTTAGACAGTTCTCATCATCCTCAGAAGAAAACATAGGACTCTGATGTAAAGCATGAAAAGCAGAGTGTGCCTGGGTTTGAGAATCAGATTTAAATACGTAATTACCGTCTAAGTCTTAGGTGCACGCTAGGGACCTAAGTTGTTTGTTGCATCTGGCAAATCCATTTTGGCTTGCTGCTTTACTTTTTTTCTTTAGCCTATTCCATTCTGTTCTTTTCATGTTGGATAGGATACTGCAATGACTTAAGAAAATCCTTAGACTTGTGTACTTGCTAAGTCATTGCTTGAAACCAACCCTGTCTGTATTTTTCTGCAAAACTAGGCCTCTACATTGTATTGACTTTATTTCATCACTTGAAAATTATTAGTTAGAATGCATATACTGTAGCTTAAATTGTTTAATCAACGTATCATGAGTGCACCATTGAACAGTGTTTTCATTTTTAGTAGTATTAAGATGGTTCTTGCGATACTACACAAATATGGGGCTTTTAGAGGGGGAATTCTCAACAGGTTTGAGCCATATGAAGTGGTAAGGTATCTAATCAAGCTAAAGCAGACTTCTCTGTAAGCTTTCTCATGTGAATCCAGATGCTCCAAAACAGGTAACAGATTACTGATTACTTCGTAATCCTTTGTAGATTTTTAGCTCTAACATCAGTAACCCTGCATTTGATATCTTCTTTAAACTACATAATATAACTTGTTTCAGTGAAGTGTCTCAGTTAGGGCATAGAAAGAAAATACAAAAGGTATGCCATATGCAAGAACAAACTGTATTGATCACCTCATTGCAAGTGATTTCTTTTTACTAAACTCTTAGATTGCCATTCATTTATTCAAAGTTTGTTGATGAAAATTAAACTTGCAAATATATGCCTTGGCAGTAAATTCTTTTTTGTTGCCCTCAGTTAAGCACGATTCTTTTTCTCAAGATATCACTATGTAAAATTTTCAGCAGGATTAACAATTTTGTATTTGGCAACTATGCAGCAACACAATGGACATTTAATAATTCTGAGTTACAGATTTTTTTATCAAAGAAAACACCAGTGCTTTTTAGACAGCTCTAAGAGTTATACAGACATGAACCTTGGAAGAGACTTTTAGCCAATGCAGAGTATAGCAGGAGGCTACATTTGTTGTTTCTTTTGCTGTGTCAGTGGAACACTGCTTACTAAGCACAGAGTCCAAAAAAAAAAGTCTTTTTTAAACAGAAGTGATTTCTGTAAGTGGCAGAGAAATGGAGATCCTCTGTGATGAAAAAAATACGTGATAAACTGTGGGAAAACAAAACCTTCATATTTTGCTTTAGTTTTTCTTATCCTGAATAATGTCTTATTTTCTGTTCCTGGCTAGACCTATCAGTGTAGATGGATGAAAAGAAACAACCAATGCAAACAATATAACTTCTTTTTTTTGTCTTGAAATTTATAAAACACTGTCCATTTTTACAGGATCTTATTGTGTCTTGTAGTTTTTTCATGCTGACTGTGAATTCTAGACTAGAGACAGTAAGTGATTCAGCATTTTATACCCTGGAATATATGTATGGATAGCTTATTCCTTAATTCCTAGTGTTCCTCACCATGAGTTTTATGAGAAGAAATCTCACAATGATCACCTGAAATTCTCTCTCAGTATTCTTTCATCTGAATGTAGGGTTGGCACTGGTGAAAAAGATGGCAACATCAGTCTACACCGCATCAGCTATCCTTAAAATATACGCAATATGCAAGAGTTTGTTTTTTATATCCTGTCAACTCTTCACCCCTCCTCTGTGCACACATCCAGAGGTAGACACCTTGGCCTTCACGGCAGATAGTGCCAGGGAGGTACTAATCTTAATGCATGGGCAGAGTGAAGTTAAATACAAGTCCTGGAGTAAAATATGGGAATGTTGAAGACAGAAGTAAGGAAAGATGATACGAGTGAAAGCTCCAAGCGTGGGTAGTGACATTTGTGTGTTTATGTGTATATGCAGAGAGAGGAAAAAGGAGAAAAAGAGCAATGCAGATAAATAGAAGCAAGAATATCAAGTCACTGGTGATGCTAAAAGCACAGGATGAGTGGTATTTTTTGATATTCTTAAAAGAGTTTTCTCCCACATCATCAGTTTGCAGCATAAGCAAAACTGTAGTAAGGTCAGCAAGCTGTACCCACACCCAGCTCATCCAGCTCTGGAGGCTGGGATTGATTGAATAGAAGGATTTCCTGGAATGAAATGTGGAGAAACGTTGACCAAAACATTAATAAATGACTGCCATGTAGTTATCAAACAAACATACATCAATTGTTGAAGTCATCATGAGCCCTGTAAGCCGGTTGAATTGGTTAGTATACATTTCCGTTCTTTGGCAATACAATAAAAGGAAGATGTGCCAGAGTAAGGTCTAGAGTTCAAACAAAATACTTCAGCACAGTCAGTTAGCCTCAGCTTGTTCTGTGATAGTGCTGAAGATATTTCTAAATCAACAAATCCATCCACAAGATGAAAAAAAAAGGAGAGAGGAGAGGGGAGTGGGTCTGGCATGGGACAGGATTATAGAAGCTCTGGTTTCTGTTCACATCTCTCTGTTAGCTTTTGATTGACAATATTGAATGAGAAGTAAAAACATTTTCCCACTTTCCCTGCTTACATTTTTGTTGCATGTACTTACGATACTGTGTCTACAGTTCAGACTAATATAAACTATATCCACAGTGCTATTATGGTGGTAAGCAAGCATGTGTGCTCACCCTAACTCTGTTCAGCTTGCAGGTATCCCTTTAACCCCTGTAACTAGCCTTCTTCAGGTTGCCCAATGGTTCTGTTCACCCTCTGCAGCAGACGACCTTGTGGCCCTACAACGAGGGATCAAAGACAATGTGGCATCTCTGCAGCATGACTGAAATCCAGAGAGGTAGCGAGGCATGTCATGGCACGGGACAGCCCAATCTACACCTCAGACTGTGTGCTGAGGTTCTCATGAAGGGGTGGCATAAGCCTGATTACCCTACTTTGGGAGCGTTCCCTGAAATAACCCCAAATTTGCTCACCTGTTCATACTAAAAAATGTGCGAGGCAGGCCTGTAAATGATCATAGACTCAGACATTTACTCTTACTGCGGTTTGGATGTAACTATATGGACTAGCCAAGCAGGGCCTGTGGGCGGCGTAGCTCGATCTCTACTAAATAATAGTGATGTGCTGCGTAATAATGTTTCGTTCACTAAAAACATTTCCAGTCTTTTCTTTTAAAGGACTAAGGCAGTAAACTCTTGTTTCTACATTGTAATGTTGCTTTTTAGATATTTATTTTAAAATATTTTTAAACTTCTAGTTTTCCAGGAAATGCTTGCTTCATTACTACAGAGTTACTGGCTGCTATTGCACATCTTGACCTTTTTCCACAAAAATAGGAAAATAACTTTGCCAGATGCTGATGAGTCTTTTGTACAGTGGAAGCAAGTCTATCTGAAATAATGAAACGACACGAAGAATGATGCTATCAATAAGTATTTCCTTAAGAAAACACTGACACTCTTCCTTAGGGTTGAAAACTTAAGTACACTGTTCAAACAAGGTTCCTATAAAGTTTAAAAGTACAGTTACCATGTAGTTAAATATTAACTAAATTACTTTTGCTATTGTCCACTATGAAGTGGAAGTTTGCACCTTTCTTCTGTTTTCTTTCCTTTCCATCCCCAGTTTTTCAAAGGAAACTTAGCTTCTTGTGATTTATTTCTGGAAGAGGTAAAATGGCAATAACAGTACAGCTAATGATACTGAAATATTTTCAAAACATGTACAAAAAATATTGGATTCAGAGAATTAAATCTTGAATAAGTAATCGGTTGGATGTTACAATCTCATTTCAGTCAATGGATATAATGATTATGTAACTGAAAGAATTTGACACAGTTTGTGCAATTACTTTTTTATTCTGGCTACATGATTTCTGATAATAAATTTAAATAAAAAGTAATACATCAAACCTTGTAACTATTGCCTCTACAAAGGAGATTTTTGTTCTTAATCTCCTGCTGCCATCATTTGAAACTGTTCATGTTCCCAGGTTCCCTTGATCTATTAACAAAATTCAGTCTGAATTTTAACAGTTATATAAATAATCTTTAACATCAGTCTGTAAGATGATATTGGAAAAAACAAGAACTGTAGAGTTCCACAGAATTTTGTGACTATAAGTTTGAATTGAACCATATAAGTGAATGTCAAAATTGTGTTTTGAAAGACTGAAGGACTACTAGCAGTAGTAGTAACAGCGAGCAAAGCACTGTAGCTATTCTATAGTGGAACAATAGAAAAAGAAAAAAGACAAGAAGAAAGACAGTCTTGTTGAATTTACATTGCATATGATTGTGACTGTTCTAGGTTACCTGAACTGTCATCTGAACATCTCTTCTAAAGTTGCCAGTCTCTAGGCAGAGTGACATTACCCTCCCAAGTCAGCTTGGAAAAAAACAGTGTCAGTGGAAAGGAAGTTATACCAAAGCTCATCTTAAGTGCCACTGCTACTTAATACACACGTAATTAGAAACACTATAAATAGAGTACACAAGTTAGTCTTCTGGTTGCTTCAGCTGTAGCAGAAACCCTTACAGTGTGTGATTGTGTAAGGCCCTTCTTGCAAAGCCATATGATGAAGGAAAACGTTGGATGTGACCTATTCATCAGCACGCTGACATTTGTGTCACGGGGTTAGAGTAATGTGAGATAGGTGATAACTTACATAACTTTTGAAAACTTTTTTAGCAGTGATTCCAAGAGGCTGGCTTATTTGTTATGAAGAATCTGAGGCTGGGTCCATTGGGAATTTGGGCAGGGATCCCAAATATGTTCCTCTATCCTCTTGCAGAAAAGCAGCTCAGGAAGACCATAGGAAGATGAGAGTGGGAAATCTTTGGAAAAAGAGGCTTGGAGAGTAACACTTCTCCCCTTTTCCTGAAAAGTATTTCCTATGACCAAATTAATCATGAGCTGTGATTCCTCTGTGTTTCATCAACTGAAGTCTTGAACATTTAATTGTAGGCCACATTATTGGAAAATAGATGGCTTCGATTGTTCAGCAGATTCCTAGTAAAAATAGAAAAAAAAATTAATAAATATTGAGAGATACCACGGAATAGAACCCCCTACTGTGTGCTGCACAGGATTTTTTGGTTTTGTTTTTGCTGTCTTGCTTCAACCCATTTTGCTTTCCATTTTTAATCCACAATTTATAGTGTGCCAAGCAGAATGTATTTTTAATTACTTTTAACTGCCTGAATGCAGTCAAATACGAAGTCATAAACACATTATCATCATCAAACTAGTTTGTTAAAACCTATTTGTTAAACCTAGTTGTTAGCTACCTAGCTGTTAAAGTGCACTACATTAAGGTTTCTTTTTTTAATGATCAATAGTTAAGTATTGCAGTTACAACATCAAAAATCTGAATTATAAACTGAGATCTAAATTAGGAAACTAAATTATACAAAAACATGGAAATATCTGTGTCTACTTGTACAAAGCATACCTGCTTTGAAAAAAGAGACATTGAATCTTGAAGATGTAGTTTTGAACACCATGTGTTTTTCACACAATAGATCACTAAATAAAAACTGCATTAATACAGACCAAGTTTTAACCCAGCATTTCATTTTTAGGATCTGTAAAAAAAATATCTGTGATATGTGTTCCTACCATAGAGGCCGTGGGACTTTGTACATCTGGAGTGGGAGGGAAAAAAAAGTGCCTTATTATTTAAATATTTGCATTAGCCAGAATAAGCACGACTTCTCTTAACATTAAGACAGTGTGATGGAAGGAAGATCTGATGTGTATCAGCTATCAGCAGTTTAGCTCACTCTTACATCAATTTCCGTTAATATAACAAAAGTCTGTGTCCCAGAAGCACCATGTGGGTCAGTGAAAGCCTCTTTACGCACAAGTGCTGAGTATCATGTCACAAGTTTTGTGATTGTCATATATGTTTTCTTCTAAGTACATCTGCTTTTCTACAAGATGTCTGTCTGTAGGAACACTGTTATACTAGGCAGTAACAACAGACAATAATCCATTTTATTGCTGTTATATTATAATGCAAATGGTTGAATAGCGATAATGATGATCCAAAAAGAAGGCTCAAAGCCCAAGTGAAAATGAGATTTGCAAAGAAATGCTAAGATCTAGAGACAAGCCTGGCCCTTTAGAAGCTTTAAATCCCGAAGCTGATCATTTTGGAATTGAGTCAAGTGACTTCAGTAAGAGTTCAGTGATGCATGTGTAGTGTTACTAGAATGGATTATTGTTTAATACTGATTGTTTACAGTCCAGCGTAACACCTGAAAAGACACAGGCGAAACTCAATCAAAATATTTTCAGATCAGTAGGTACCTCGATTATCATTAGTCACTTCACTAGTAAAAACTAAGCTATGCAGGCAGCTAACACAGATAACAGCGATTTGTCTTTGCTGTGAATGGACTAAATAAATATGAATTTACATACTGGTAAGAAAGGAGTTAGGCAAGTAACAAGGATTTAAAGCCAGTACCTTCTTCACTTACTTTTATTCCCTTCATGTTAATTGCAGGACAGAGGCCCATACTAGAATAAGGAAGAGTCTCCTTTTCCTGTAAACCAACTTTATACTCTAAGTTTTCAGATTTTTTTTATACTCCTATATTTCCTGGGGTATAATAAAATTGCTCATTAGTTCTCTCCCTGAGGTGAAAGCAACTATGTTTACAAGCTGTAGGAAGTATCCAGAGATATAATGGAGGTTATTATTTACATCCAAGATGTTGTTTGCAATTAAGAGGCCACCTTGGGCATTCTCCTGCTTTCAGGTAACCCAGTTGCAAGTAGTCGTTAATAAATACCTTTGTTAGTGAAGGTATTTATTTCATAGCCTTTATTTTTGTTATTGTAGTCTGTTCATAAGTAAGAAGCTGCTAGCCATTGTTTTAGGCACGGCTTGTCCTAATCTTAGCATGATTTTTATATGCCATCTGAAGATGATGCAGAAATTTTACTGCTGTGGAGTGTGGCGGTTGGCTTGCTAAGTCATACATAAAATGTGTTTTGTTTTGTCAATAGTAGCTGCATACTATGACAGCATATACCTTCATCCCTCCATTGTAAATAATAGATTACCGTAACTTAAAAATAGTTTCACTTAGCAATTATGTTTTCATTTTGAAGGCAATATTTCCTTTACTTAAGCAATTATTGTCTTAAATCTGTGCCTGTTAACATTAACTTCTAGCGTTTCTGACACATTTGTATTTCAAACTTCTGCCCCCAAAAGTTTAAATGCTTATCTTCTGCCAACTTCAAAGACCATCCTTTCCCCTGTAGTATAAGATAGTAATTATGATGTATAGAAGTACTTAAATGTACTCTCATGTAACAGAAAAGCTTTCTAAATTCACTAGCAATTTACATTAGCAATTTACTTCTCAGTGACATCTTCAGGTTTATCTACCTGAGCTATTCAATTCTAGGACCAGCTGCAAAACTTATTTCTGAATTTGACATATGCGATTCAGAGGTTCTTTTGTTAATAAAGAGCATTTTAGTTTGTCAATTATACTCTTGAAGACAGAGGCTTCAAATAGTTCATTCTCAAGGTGAATGTGACTTTGACTTTTGTAGCAGTTGTACTTCATCCACACTGAATATTAAGATTAGAAGTAAACCAATTTAATTCTGAGGGCTTCTCGGATTTAGGAGTGTGACTATATGGCATGGTGGAGCATAATACAGAGATACCTCTACTTTCTCAGGAATGCACTATATTTCTGGAACGTAATTTACCGCTACCAGATTGTTTCAGGACCTTAGCTCTGCCTGACTCTATACCATATGCATGATTTAGATCAGGTTAGCACCAGCATTGACAGGGCTGTATCACACGGTGGAGATACGCTTCTAATCCTTTTGCAATTGCTGTATCACTGAGAAAACTTATGTAACATGCAGATCTTATGTCTTTCCACTTTCAACCTGAAGTACATCTGACATCTCTCTTTAGCTTGCCTGGGACTTTGATCAAAACTCTTTGCACTGAGCAATATCTTATTTAAATACTTAACTGCAAGGCTATGGTTACTGGCTGATAGGATGGTATTAAGCACTACTTTAAATAATATAAATTTTAAAAAATATAGTAAGATCACCTAGAAAATCATGAGAAATCTTACATATTAACAGTGATTAGTCAGTCTTCATAACTAGATTTCTACTGCACTGAACCAGTATTTTTAAGGCTGCAGAGCATTTTCTTTTAAAAGCTGGATTTTATTTGTGTTCTGTGTGGCTGTCACTTCTACAGTTTATGGTATTGACATTTATATTATTTTGATGCGGAAATACCCATCATCTGAAAGGTAACCTGAAAATTAGTCAAGCATTTCATCTGGCAGTGTCAATAAATCTTCCTTTGCTATTTATCAGAGTATATTGACCATCAAATATCTTCCTCCTAAAGCAAACATAGTGCCAAGCGTTGTGTGATTTCATCCCTAAGAGGCAGCAGGAAAAAAGGCCAGGGTTAATAGGAACATGTATGTGGCCAATGGATCAAAAAAACCCCAACAGGTGCTGGGCTGGTTACCAGTTGATTAATCTGGTCAGCAGCTGATGAACTCCTATTTTAAGGTCACTCTGTGCTATTGACTTTTCAGAAGACCTCCTGGTATGGTGTTTCTCAGGAAAGTTGATTAAAGAGCTTTATAGGTTAACAATGGGCTAAATGGGTTTGTCATTTACAGGTGTCTAAGGGCAATATAACTAATCAGACCACATTTTCGTGTCTTAACTATTTAGATAGGATCATGGAATTTTTTAACAATTCGTTGTGATTCAGACTGCAAATACTTTCTAGAAAGAAATATATGCAATTGTATCAGACATGATTACTCTGATGTGGCAATTTCTTCCTTGGTACTTACTTTTCTTTGTATGCTAGGAGCTGTTTGTTTTCCTTAGAATTGTAAAGAAAATACCTATACCTAAACCAGTCAAGTGACTTGCATTACCCCACGACCTCTTTGTGTCAGCTTGCTCTTCTGATCTGCAAATAAGGCAAAATTGTGGAAATATTTTAATTTTTAGAGTAATTTAATCTATTTTTTAATACTGGATATGATTACAGCAGAAATAAAAGTATTAATAGATTGTTATGATACAATAATTGATTTTAACAGTCATCAGGAGGTGTAATTAGTGTTTTTCTGCACAATGTATTTATTTATCTACTTTTACAACAAAGCAATAGCTACTAGACAGGCCTGGATCGTATTTTAAGGGATTTTTTTGAGATACTTGTTCGATGTTTTACTTTGTAGCTTAAAAAACCCTCCCATAACATTATTCA
Source organism: Dromococcyx pavoninus (assembly GCA_033558185.1). NCBI lineage: Eukaryota > Metazoa > Chordata > Aves > Cuculiformes > Neomorphidae > Dromococcyx > Dromococcyx pavoninus. The sequence continues at coordinate 683,492 of JAUMJL010000722.1, forward strand.
TTGAAACGGTGAGTGACTAAAACATTGTCCGTTTTTGGCCAGTGAAATGATAATTCTTTAAACATAAATGATATATCCTTACGGCCTGTTATGTTCTGAACATTTTTTTCCTTATAAAAGTATATTTTGCCACACAGTCTAGAAACCTTTGGAGTGATTGATAATATCATATCAGTTGTTCTTTTCCAAGTACTGTGTCAGAGTCTCTGTAGGGGCTTCTTCAGTCTTACATCAAACAGCTGCCACTATTGAGACAGTAGGCCAAAATCACATCTTCCTTTATTTCTCAGGCAATGTCTGACAACAGTGGTGCTAATTCTAAATTATGCATCTGAAAGGTAACACCAGAACAATATAAAGTTTTCCATAAGGTTACTCACTGCTGGCTATGAAGAACTTGCTACAGCTACTGCTGTATTTGAATTTTCTGCTGGGATTATGCAGGATAGATTTATGACTTTTTTTTAATGTTACCTTTGCTATGTGCCACATGCATAGCTTTATACTGAAGAATATATTATTAGAGCAAACAAAACAAAAGAAAAACCATAAAAGGGCATGCCTTTTATTTTTAAAAAGCTACATATCATTTTCTGTAATGTAAATCTCATTTTTAGAATCTCTGTTCTGATACTTAATGGTGATAGAAGTTGTATAAAACTAAGTTTTTTTGTAACTTTTTTTCCACATCTCCCTAAGCCTTTCTCAATTTTGTAACTTACTCGTTCCACTGGACATCTCAAACAATCCGACATGAAAAGATTCAGTGAAAGCTGTCAGTTCAGTTCTCTTTACTTCAGGAACAATGAAATCTTCTGATTTATTGAGGGAATTGTTTTAGTTCAAACCTTTTATAAAGTTGTACTTAATGAGTGAATTAGTGGCAGGGGAATGGCTTTGTTGCTTCCTATCACTTTCATTTCATTGACTTTAAAAAGGCTACTTCTTTCAGGAAAGTATGAGTCTGAAGGAAAAAACCAAACATTTATCTTCTTCAGCTTGCAGTCTTACATTGTCTTTATCTTCTGAGATGTGTTTATCTATGTTCTATTTGTATCTTAGTTACAAGGACCACAAAGCCCTGGTGAAAGAAGGGAGAATGCATGTTTTACCTGTAGCATGGGATGCTTAATCCATCTTTTCTCCACATTTACAGGCTAATTATATCTTTTTTTCAAATTGCAAAAAGCTCTCTGACTCTTTACATTTTTTACTTATCCCTCTAAAGCAGATATTTAATTTATAAAACAGTTTTCTGACTGAACTTGTGTTTGTGTTTTGTGGGGCTCATAGGGAATACATGACCTTGAAGGTTGTGTAGAGGAGTCAAGGGACAGGATTTCTAAATAACTTCTTTATATCTTAGTCTTCAAAATCAGATTTTCTATGTCTTATGAGCCTCTTCTTGGCTGTTCATGACTACATACAGATGGCAACTCCGTTACTGTGATAGTTCTTTAAAATGTAAGTCGTAGTCTCTCTGTATTTAGTCTTCCATTAAGCCTACTTCCTTATATGTTTACCATTGAAGTATGCTTTTCACCTTTTTCTTAGGCTTTTTTTGGTACAGCTCGTGATTCTTTCTTTTCTGGGAACTTCTCTTTGAGAAAATCAGCAAATCTGCTTCTTTTATCGCTGTTACCATTGGAAGGAAAATCCTGTCTCTTCTCATATTTTGAAGTAGTATGTTGTAACACATATGATTAGTGAGTGCCAGGAAGAACCAGAGGTAGAACAGGAGAAATGAAAGACCGCCCTTCTGGAGGGGAAGACTGTGATGTTATTTGCAAGGTCAGCTGGACGCTCTCTGACAGGAGATGCATCCCTGTAACTACGGAGTATGAGCCTTGGAGACACTGAAGACAGCTGGAGTTTTTCAAGAGTGTGGTCAATGGGTTCAGTCTCACTGAATCTTGATTGTTCTGAGTAGTCATCATGGGCTTTGCTAACGTCACATATCGCACTCCAAACATACTGCTGATTGCCAGTCATAGCTCAGTCTGGGAGCAGTTCAGTATTGACAAGTACATCTTAATGACTGTCATTCCTCCACTTAATTTCATGTGTATCTTCTTCTGAAAAATCCAAGACATGAGGCTCACATTCCAGTGTCATGTCACAAAGTGCATCCCCATTTAGATGGTTACAATATAGTCATGAAGGCTACCATTTTATCTGAAATCCTTGTAGGATACTGTAAGAGCTCAATTCAGTCAGTACTATCAATCTGTGTAAGAAAAGACAAGCTTCTCTTCTTGGGACTAGCTCAAATTCAATAACTATCACTAGAAGTTATAAAGCCTGATGGCAGGTGTTTGGTTTATGCTCAGGAAAGTCTCTGTTTGTGTCTAACTTGACAGTAGAGTTGGTCCGGGCAGTCGTTATCTTGCCTGTTATAATACAGTTTGACCTTTGTGTGTGTCTTCTTTTTTCTGTGACTTAGTCATTTTACAGAACCAGTTGAAAATACTTTGACTAGTTGATGTTTTGTCATACACACAAATTAGTTACGATTTTAAACTTTTTGCAGGAATGGAACAGTTTTCTGAATCCATTTTGATTAAAAAGAACTGAGTCAAGCTCAGACAAAAATACCTTGCACGCAAACAACCAATTTATCTGGGGTCAGCAGTGATTTGCTGTGTGGCAAGATAGCAATGGTCTGTCTCCTCTCAAATTCTGTCATCTGAAATCAGATAATGTTTGTATTTATTGAAATATTTCATTGTTTTTACTATAATGTGCACTTCGGCAGTATTTTATACCTTGGTTTAGCATCCACAAGCGTGAACAGCATTCTGCAGTGAAATTGTAGTTTTGTTTAGCTTTGCTGACCAGTCTATCCCTAATTTGCTGAAAAAATTATGAAAGAAATGCAGCAAATTTTCACTCTTTTTGTAGCTAGATGTATGTTTGCCTGTCTATAACAGTTGTTCACCTACTTGCAGATCTCTTTTATAATTTTCGGCAGTCTATCACTTCTTATATTCTGGCTACAGGCTTCTACTTCAGAGATAATATTGTTCTTGATGATCTGGGTCTTGAGTCATTTTGCTTCTGGCAGTGCATATACTTATCTCATCTTCATAAATCCAGCATTCTTGTGAGGTCTGTGTGATATCTCCACTATTTTTTGACCATATCAGCAGAGGCTATGCAGCTATCCATTTCTGTCAGCATGTAATTACTTTTGGATTCTTCCCAGCTCTGCTATTAAAATGGACTTGTAACTACCTTTGCTGATGCTTCCAGATGAGTTGGGGATCATGTTAACTTGTCATATTTTCATGTTCAAAGACTGCCTCAGCTTCAAATTCAGCTGTGCACTTTGTCTAAACTTCATCTGTGTAGTTTTGGTAGTAAGACCAGAGTACCTAAGAGTTCTGGTGTGTGGTGATCGTGAGTCACTAATGATCTTTATTTCCTCTAGCCATGCTTAAGCACTTAACGTATTAACTAATAACACTATTAATAATTCTTTTAAAAACTGAAAAGTCAGTCTCACCTCTGTGCCCAGTAAAAGAAGAGATCCTCCTGGAAACTGGGCTAAGACACATGAAAAATAAGGAGATGATTAGTGACAGCCAACATGGCTTTACTAGGGGTGAATCATACCTGAAAAATTTGGTGGCCTTCTACAATGGGGTTAGGGCATTGATGGATAAGGGAACAGCAAACAATGACATCTACCTGGACCTGTGCAAATATTTGACACTGTCCCACATGGCATCCTTGCCTCTAAGTTGGAGAGACATGGATTTGACAGATGGACCACTTGGTGATAAGGAATTGGCTGGATGGTCGCACTGGCTCCATGAGACCAGTGATGCGTGGTGTTCCTCAGGGGTCAGTATTGGGACTGGTGGTGTTTAACATCTTTGTTGGTAAAATAGACAGTGGGATCAAGTGCATCCTCAAGCAAGTTTGCTGACGACTTGAAGCTGTATGGTGCAGTCAATGTGCTGGAGGGAAGGGATGCCATCCAGAGGGGCCTTGACAGGCTTGAGAGTTCGGCCTGTGTGAACATCATAAATTTCAAAAAGGCCAAGTGAAAGGTCCTAAACCTTTCAAGCACAAATACAGGGTGAGTGAAGAACGGTTTGAGAGCAGCCCTGAGAAGGACTTTGGGTTGCTGCTTGATGCAAAGCTAAAGATGAGCTGGCAATATGCCCTTGCAGCTCAGAAAGACAGCCCTGTCCTGGACTGCATCAAAAGAAGTGTGACCAGCAGGCCGAGAAAACCTTCTCATCTACTTCTCTCTCATGAGACCCTATTTGGAGTACTGCGTCCTGCTCTGGAGTCCTCAGCACGGGAAGGACATGGATCTATTAGAGTCCAGAGGAGGGCTATGAAGATGATCAGAGGGCTGGAGCATACCTTGTATGAAGACAGGCTGAGAGAGTTGGGGTTGTTCAGCCTGGAAAAGAGAAGGGTCTAGGGAGACGTTAGAGCAGCCTTCCAGTACCTACATCACAGCTACAGGAAAGCTAGAGAGGAATATTTTTACAGGGTCATGTAGCAATAGTACAAGAGGTAATTGCTTTAAACAGAAAAAAAAAGGTAGGTTTAGATTACATATAAGGAAAAAAACCTTTTCTATGAGCGTGGTGAGACACTGGAACAGGTAGCCCAGAGAAGTCATGGATGCTCCATCCCTGGAGGTGTTCAATGCCAGTTTGGATGGGGCTTTATAACCTTATCTAGTGGAACGTGTCTCTGCGCGTGGCAGCAGGGTTGGAGCTGGATGATCTGGAACTGGATGAGGTCCCTTTCAATCCAAATTGTTGATAGATTCTATGACACGTAGATATGTTGTCATGCTAGAGCATCCTCTTTTGGGAAGATCTCTGCCACAGTACTGTGAATGGAACGTAGGCCACATGAGGTCCTGATATGTCTTCAGGAAGTGGAAGGGAATTTACTTTTTAGAACTTTATCTAGGATGATTTTGAACTGTCTCCGTGTTTAAAAGTTGACTGTGAAATCAGCATAAATATATTCATATTTAAACATAAAATACTTCTATGTAAAATTGGTGATCTTCTGACTTTGTACCTCCCATCCTACCACAGTAATTACAAAACATCACTGCTTTCCAGTTCTTTGGTTAAATTGCTAGAGGTAATTTGCTTTTCATTGTCAAAATATAAGTAGATGTTACCAGGATAATCTAAACTGCTAACTACTGGTTTAACAGAAAATGACTGCAACTTCTGAGTGTAAGTAACCTTTCAGTTATTAGCTTGAAACTTTGACTTTTGGAATATACACTGGTAGATCATGAATTAAGCATGTTTCAAGTGGTTTAGATAGAATAATCAAGGGACAATGTTAAGGGATGCTTTGGCATCTAAAATGACAAAACACCTATTATGTATTAATTTTAATATTTCATTGGCTATAGTGTATTGAAAGAGAAAAAATGCTCTCATGAATACAAAAAAAGTCCTTTGAATGCTGATAATTTCTATTTGGCAGCATTAAATTAATGCCAGATATAAGGATTTTATGTGCCTGGAATGTCAGTGGAGTTCATATATATGCACAGATTTTATGGAGGAACCAATTATACTTATTTTGGGCCTCAATTTAGTAAACTTATTTCTCTGGTTAGCCCTGAAGCATATGCTGCCTAGAAGAGGAAAACACTTTAACAGGTGTTTCAATTGTTTATTAATTTAAGAATATTTTTAGGGAGAATTAGTCTTCAAAAGACTTTTATGTCCTCACGGACATGAAGTGGTTAACCTGGTCGTAGGAAACAAAGAAAGAACCACAGAATTCTTCACCAGGCTCAAAAGCATTTCATCTTTTGCAAAGATATCAAGGAGAGTATTTTTACTTCTGTTTCCAGTGCAAGAATGGAAGTTTTTATATGTATTGAGCTTGGCAGCTCTGTTATCAGCCTTGCTGTGTGAAAGGTGTTTGTTTATTTTAAGATGTTGAGTTCCATTCTTTTATATTTATTTTCTTTTTCTTTCCTAGGGCGATAGGGTTCAAGCAACAGGATGACAGCTCAAGCATGCTGCTAAATGTTGTGATCTGACAGAACTACATGGCTTCCTTTATCAAGACAACTGTGTTTTTACATAAATGATCTGAATTTGGCCTGCAGAAGGATTATTCCCGATACTCAAATATACTGCCTTGAAAGGTCAGCTTGACTTCCTCAAGGAGTTTACTTCAAGGCATTTGGGATGCCCAACCAGAAAACCTCACAGACTGAGGTTTGTTTGTTGTTTACTACTTAAGAAAATAATACTGTAGTGAAAAGGATACCTTCCAAAACAACAAAGTAAGTTATTGCTATTGCAAAATCACTTTGAAATAAGGATTGTTGAATGAGCTGCTTCATTTTGACAATAGTACCTAGTATGGTTCATAGGGAATAGTTAAAGCATGTTAAATTAGTCTTCTGTTAAATAGATTTTCGTCTCTTTTAACTGGCCTCCCATAGATGTCATTAGGATTGTTCATAGAAGCAAGACAAGACGGGGATGGTGATTAACTCACAGCAGTTATACATGCAACTCTGCAATTTGCAGCAATTAAAGAAATTGGTCTTTTATTTTAATAACTGCTGATGATAGATAATTTGTCCAATGCTCAGAAAAACTCATTATAAAAAATGTCACATATGAGCTCATATGAGCCCTGTTCGTTTAAAGTCAGTTACATGAAAATCATTATTTTAAACTTTCGTATAAAGCTCTATGTTCATCACATAATGTTAAAAGATAAATGAGCCTATTGTTATCTGTAGAATTATTAAGCGATTTTCTTTGTATTTCTATACTGATCAATGTATACAAATGACCTTTTATGTTATGAAGATTTTGAAGATGTTTTTGTAGGTCTAAACCCTGAAATATTGGCTAAATATGTTCCTGTCTCCTATAACTACAGACTTCATAAGCAATCAATTGGCTAGGTAAGATGTACACAAGACACGTGCTTTAGTGGTAAGCTTCATAGCTGACCATGACATCAGTAATATTGAGGGTGGGTTTTTTATCTAATTTGAAATCTGTTTGAGACCGGGGCTTTAACTTCAGAGAGAAGAGTGACCAAATGTAAAGTAAGACGTGTTTTTAATTTAGTGACCTCATGCAGAATGAGTATTTCCGTATTTCCATTTGGAAGTACAGATTGGATATGGATGCAGTGAGTAAAACAGCAGTCGTGTCCCGCTACTGTTATTTCCAGTTGTTTGTCTTGTTGTGTTTTTTTTTACACTACGCTGCCCAAATGTTAACATACAAAGAAAACAGCAATCCCCATAAACTGTAGTTGTACACTAAAGTGGTAGTTCTCGAACCTTCTGGTCTGTTTTTCCTTCTCAGGGTATGCACAATCTATAAAAAACAACCTACTGTTTACATTCAGATGCATACTGACTATTTGGAACAAATTGCTGATCCACTTGATGAAAGAGTCTTTTATTCAGCCTTATTGTTTCACATTTCCCTAAATACGGTGTTTGTGTGGTAAGAAGGAGAAGGGAAGCTGTTTTTACAATGTAACTTGTAAACTTCTCAGTGTCTTATCCTTTTTTTTTTAATGCACAACTAAACACACACAAAAATATCCTGCAAGAATTTTGTGAAGTCATGGTTAATATCCTGGGCACAAAATGCTGAAATTAACTTGTCCACAATGACTAATATGGCATCATATAATATTTCCAAAATTGTAAGCAAAGTCGGCTATACCAGGGTAGACACAGGGATTTGTAGAAAGCTCTTTAGTACTGATGAATTCTTTTGTGCACCATTGCTTATGTCAACTGATGTACCTTTGTAAGCCTCCTTTTTTGAATAAGTGTTTATTCGCCTGTATCCTTACACACGTGCAGGGTTTTGTTTGTGTCTCTGCTTTACAGAGCTTTACAGTCTATAATTAGGAACCCCTGAAAGGAAGCCATGATGATCTTGGGTGTGTATCTCCCTAGACTGACAAATGTTGTGTGGAATCGGATGCGTGATCACAGAACTGAACATACAAAGTATTAATCTATGCCAAAATGCAGAATGAATGTAGCAAATTTGGTACTGTATGTTTTATTACTGTTTCCTATCAGTAAATATTCAACAACAAAAACCAGGGATTTCTCTTTCTATAGCATCCAAAGACTGGCTGAAATGGTATCTGAAACATTTGTAGAGACTCAGAGAAGGGCTCTCCAATGAGATGATACCGTATTGTAATGAGTGTAATTTGTTTCTGAACTGCAGCTTGTGGTCAAACCTACATAATTTAGTAGAAATTGTTGATATACTTTTGACTAAGTGGCTAATTTATTCTTCACGTGAATATGCATACTCAAATGAGGACAATGAACAATCTATCTTTTTTCTTCATCAAAAGAGTGTCCTAAATTTGTTAGGAGTATAATTTTTGTAATAGTTGTCATAAAGTCCCAAAAGTTTTTAAAAATTCCCAGCCAGGTGGAATGGAAAAAATGCTCTCACGAATATTCAAAGATACACCTCTATACCAAGTTTAATTTTTCAGTCTTCAGCCACAGGGCTTTTATTCTTAAAGTCAAAAGAATTACTTATGCGTAACTAGCTACTTGTCCATGAGAAAATAAAAAAGATGAGCCATTTGCTCTCAAACTTTTGAATATTTCTATTTGTCTCACAAGGATAAATCATGTATGGATAATCTCACCTCAAGAATTGAAATTTTTGGAGAGATGTAAGTGCTTGGTAGAATGAATTTTAAATGGAAATACATAATCTGTTTTAGTTATATCTGTCAGTAGTAGTTCAGCTAGATCTACAATCAATGGTTCAGCTCAATGTTTTTCTGTAACACCCTTTACCACACTATCTAACTCTTCTATAACACCTACATTATGCCCTAAGTATTGTGTAATTTCTAGATTATGTTGAATGGTTTCTTTCAAAATTATCATGAAATTCATCAATGTAGAATAATAACATAACATTTTGCTTCAAAAATATTAACTATATTACTCATTCTTTGTGATGTTTGCTTCCTGATGAATGTTTTAATCAATCAAGATAAACAGTAACTACATCAGACAAATGGGTTGATAGAGTCTGAGGAAGAGAACAGTGAAGAAAAGATTATTTTTATACACACATACAAGCTAAATTAATTTTTAAATATAATTTTAAATTTCATTTTTTAGATGATTAAAAAGCAGTTTTACCAGGAAAGATATTGAACTGTGACTGAGGAGACTGCAGGCAATTAAATCATTCGAGAAGCTTTGTTTTTTTATTGGTAAATATACTTGACCATGGTGTTTCTATAACAGACAAATCAGATCCAATTCCAGAATGCTTAATTTTGCTTTAAGTTGTCAGTAACAGAATAATTAATTAAATTGGAAATATTTTAGACATAGTGTCACTTAAATCACAAAATCATCATGTAAAATATCTTCTCCAAAGAGACAGAAGTAGAGATCCACTGTAACTGTTCAGATTTCTGAATTAACTCATGTAAAATTAAATCTTCATTTTACTGAATACTAAAAGACAGTTAAGTGAGCTGAAGAATATTTTTCAATCTCCTAATGTTACGTCTGCTTATATTAGAACAGAACATAAATTGTTCATAATCAAGCATCAGATTGTCTTTTAAATGGAAAGTGAATTGATTCTCACCTAAACAAGAAAATTATAAGGAACGATGACACTGTTCTTTCAGAAAATTGGTAGTTTTCTTAACCTTACACCATACAGCACCAAGCAGTGCCAAGTTCTATCATAGTGAGTAGAAAATATAACTCCAGACCAACAATTTTCCTCTATATTTTGCATTCCTCTTTAGGAAAACTGGGCTATGTACCCATAGGCCACTTAAAGTGTAGTGTAGCCCTCACTTTGTAGAATTAGCCCCTGCAAGACTTCTTTAACATTGATCTTTCTCAGCTCTTGAATGATCTGTAAAACTAAATCTACAGATCATCTAAATGATCTGTAAACTAAAACTTTCACCTTATGTTCAGTATGCCAAAATCACCTGTCACCACGAATATGATTGTAAATTTGGATGCTTGCCTTCATATTCATGTTCAAAACAGGACTAACCTGCGGCAGTTTTCTGAAGCATTTTCACTGAAAAGCAGAAAGTTTCTTAATTTTCTGTGTTTTCACAGCACATCTACCACACATACATTTAAATGTTGACAGCCACTAGTGAAGTTTCAATCTACGTTTCATGGGAAAAAGTCTGTTTCTTCAGATATGACTTACAATACCAGAAATTAAGAACTCAGCTCAATACTGAGATCCTACTGTCTAATTTAAGTACTTGCAGCAGGGATATGAAGTGCTTCTAATATTCCACTATCATATTAGATTTAGATAAAAATATTTTAGATGTCATCCTTATCATTGTCATTTGATGGAACTTTGAACTAATTGCTTTTTTTCTACAACTGCATTGAGAAATTTTTTTCATCTCAGCTTGCCAGAATCTGATCCAGTCAGTATCACACATTTTAACTATGCGGACCAGTAACCCCGCCTGCCAGTTTCCATCATCAACTCTCAGTAACATTTCTTTTAAATAAGGTAGCACAGCTATTGAGGGTGTGCACTCAGATCTAATATCTTTCTTCAAGTCAGTTACTACTAGGTGTGAGTCCACATTATAAAAATGCCATTATAGTTATTGCAAGTCAAACACGGCAAAACGAAAATCATATAAGTTCTGAAATGCTATACTGCTGGAAAACCAACCCAAACTGAGAACATATAGCAGCAAATAAATACAAATGGAAATAGCTTAAGTGCCTAAACCAGGTGGGCCTGTTTCCATCCATTTAGAGAAAAGAGGAAAAAATTTAGAGTGCAAAATGAAACATTTTCTAATTCCTAAGTAATTCAATATGCAACTATTTTTGCTTTTTGTGCTATCAAGATCAGGAGCCCTTTTCAACAACATAATTAACAGTCTTAGTAAAAGAATCCCCAGATGAGATTTCTTAGCCTGTAATTTATAGGATCACGTGAAATGCTCTATTAATATCTTCTACCCTTAACCTAGGAGTGTCATAAATTTCATTAGCCTCGCATTTTGTTTGACTCATGGTTTGTTTCTTTATCCCTATTGATCTTAATATTTCATGTATTTATATTAGCGTTATGTGTAATTATTATTGTTATTTCAGTGGTATCTGCTGAGCTCGCAAATGGCAACGGGCACAAATTGAATTATAAGAAATTCCAATTAAACATAGGAAAAAAACTTTTCTTGCAGTGAGGGTGGTCAAACACTGAAAGAGGTGGCTCAGAGAAGCTATTGATCCTCCATCTCAGGAGATATTTGAAACCCTTCTGGACATGCCTCTGAGCAACTTGCCCTGGTTGTCCTTGCTTTGAGTAGGGCACTTGTACTACACGATCTCTAGAGGTGCCTTCCAATCTCAACTATTCTGTGATTATGTTTAGTTGAGCTGTGTCTTGCTGTAGCAAGCCAGTGTAATCAAATTTTGCATCTAACTGGGGATGAAAATGAAGTATGTACTTGCATCAAAAAATACTGTAGAACAAGGGAGACAGGAAGCATATAGTCTAGATTAAGTATCATTTTGGCATAGCTGGTGTCTGCATAATATGAACGACTGATTTTTCTGAAGATAGGTATCCAGACTACTTGGTTGCATTTCCAGCATTTGTACCCGAGGTCAACATTTCTAATTTTCCAAGAATGCTCAGGCTTGCGTTGGATAGCAGAATGCATGTGCAATCTTGATGGTTCACCAGTCGGAAGTCGCTGTGGTGTCTGAGAGCCTGTCAGTTCCTGTCGTGCTTTTCCACTGCAGCTCTTGGCTGTCTGTTCATGGCTGTCGAAGAGTCAAACGTTTCCTGCTTGGAAGCCGGATGGAAAGGAAGTCCCATCTGCTTCCTGGTGCTGGAGGTGGCACAGAGAGCAGGGAAGCCAGTAAAAGCAAATGTACAAAGTGAGACAGGATTTGGTGACCTCTCAGAGCAAAGCTTTGTGTCACTCTTCTTGAAAGCAATCACCTTTCCTGAGTAAAATGAATTGTATGACGAAATTCATATCCACAGCCCCCAAACAAAGAGGATCGGAGGGTGTAAAGGTTTAGATATTCTTGATGCTTGTTTCCGCTTTCTTTCTTAAATGTATCTTATGATAGATTTCTGGACTTAGATCAGTCAGGGTGGTATCACCCACAGAAAAAAAAGCATAAAAAAAAATGCCTTTACTGATTGTTTTAGATAATTTAATGCTTATGAAAAGTGCAGGACAAGTTGATAGCCTTAAAGCTCTTCTGGAGTGATTGTCCTCTAAATTTTGTGCAGTGCTTTCAGACACTGCTTGAAAGCTGTTTCCTGCATCTTAAATCTATCTCTTTTATTTATTTTCTGACAAGTCTTGGACCCTATAAAGTTGGTGTAAGTCATCATAACATCCTAATATTAATTATATTCTCTGCTAACTAGCAGGATGCAAAGCCTAGAAAGTGTAGGAATGTGGGATGTCTTTCTGTACTGAGTATAGAAACAGCAGATTTGTTTGAACTGTAATAAATTGAAGGTGGTGTGTTCAAAAGAGCCATTCCTACTATTTAAATACTTCTTCAGACTCTTTATATTGTCAGAAGGCAGCTTTCAATTAGTCCAGGTAGGTTAGCAAAGAGCCGTATCAAGCCAGATCCATCTGACCAGCTCCATACGAGTGCTGTAGTGGTCTGCAGCTTGCACTGAAAGAACATCAATCAGTTATCAGTTGTATGGTGATTCTCTGATTGTGGGACTTGTACTAAGGTACTTTCATTTCTTATGAGTTTCCCAGCCTTGGCACCACTGTCGGTGTCAATGACATGAAAACATTATTTTTTATAGAAGCTATTTCAAAGTGGAGTTACTCATCACTAATGGAGGCAGATCTGACAATAAAAGAAAAGAAAAACCCTCTAGAGAGACAGCAAGAACTTTTAATGCAAATATTCTTACAGAGTTGCAGTTATTGATCTGTAGTGCAAATGATAAATGCGTCCACTTTTCCATTATTTGATTTACATTTAATGTGTTAGTCTCTACTGTATGGACTTTGCTGATACTCCAGTATGGACTTTGTGAGAAACTGGTAGCAATGTCAATATCTGAATTTCTGAAAAACGTAAAAGCAGAGATTTTTTTCTAGTTTACATCTTGACTTGCATATTATGAAAGAGCAGGAGAAGCAGATTGATTTTTGGCAGTTTTCAGGTAGGTCATCTGCTTCAATGATCTGCATTTCCTGTTAACTTCAGGTCATTCCAGTTAAGTGCTAGGGATTTGGGTTTTTTTTTGTTTTTCAGTAGCCTTATCACTCCATTTTGTATTTGAAGATAATTTTTCATCATTATCTTTGGCTGGATTGTTCTCAGCAGTGCAGACAACAGAGCATACATATTATGCTACCATTGGCAAGTTATCTTATGGCTATATTAGGGAGCTCTTTTTTCCTTTTCCTAGAAAAAAGAAACTACTGAGTTTTGTACCATGAATAATTTTTAAAATGGAAATTTTATGGGGTTAGTGTTTTTACTCTCTCATAAAAAAATGGATCATAGACAAAAACATTGCTCTCAGTCTCTTAAATCTAGATTACATAAACACTCTTATAGCCATCACTTTTCCATAACAAGCAGTTTATCTTAATATAATGTTTATATTACCTGGTGCCATTGCACTAGATGCCATCTCCACTCACCTTCTGGACACTGTCCTGTTTTTCAGATGGCACTTATACGGTCAACCACTTTGGTAGCTAGCGCTGATGCCAGACCTGGTGTCTCTGATGTATGCTAACTGTGGTTTGGTAGACATAGTATGGAGTAAAGAGAGTGGTCACAAGATTGTGCAACTAGTTCAATGTTACTTACTGCTTTTATATTTTCTTTAAATATCCCATAAAAAATGCTTCCTTTTCTTTGTCCTCCAGTTGTCTTCTATGATACATGTTGGGAAGAAATCTTCATTTAATAAAAAAAACCCCAACAGTTTATTGAACTAGGCTATTAGTACTTTTATTTGCACATAATTTTTCTTTTTAACATTTGATTCTTTGTCCTCTCCAGAAGGGGACACAGCAAGATATGGTGGGATAATGGTCTGACCCAACAACTTATATTTGGGTACATCCCATAGACAAAAATGAAGACATGAGGCATGGAAACTTCAGCTTTCATTAAGTACTATTTTGAAATTGAAATAAATCTGGTTGTCACTTGAATTTTTTTAAATTCTATCGTAGGTTTTGTCAGAATTGCCTGTAGCAGATAAATTGTAGTTTTACTGTCTCTACTCAAGGTACAATAACCTCATTCCAGCAGAAAATGTCTTGTTTTGGTATGGCTGGTCCTTTTTCAGCTCTCAACACAGCAGTCATTCATCTGCTAGGACACTGGCAGTAGTAATAGGAGAGAGTTTAGGAGAGGATGAGGTGGGGGAGAAAGTTATGTGAACCAAATGTTTTGTACTGCAGTATTTAAGAATACAAGAGTTAAGCAGTGTGGAAGAAATAGGGATTTTAGCTGCAATGTTCTGTATTTCTGCAAATAGAGCAGGATGACATAGTAGAACAGAAAACGTGGAAACATCTACCAATAGGGCATAGGCGATGACAAGCGATATTCTAAAGGGATAATACACTATATAATTGCTATACCTTAGGGACGACTTGGAATGGAAGTTAGAGTTCAATACCACTAAGTCTTCAGTTTCCATAATGGTATGGCATCCTAGGCCTCCACGAGATATTCAGGAGTTCAGGCTGGTTCCACTTGGAACACTTAAACTAGTTTTGACGTAGACTTCCCTGTGATGAGTAACTGAGGAACAAACAGGCATGGAAATTTTAAATTCGGGTAATACAGTTCTTTTTTACTGAGGTTTGGGGTATTTCTTTGTGAGGTTACTGTCTGAACCTGAATCTTTTCGAATTGTGCTGGCCTAGGTTTCTTAATCTGAAACAGTTTACAAAGTATTGAAGCATTTTCATTCTTTAAATGGGAAGTGCTCAGGTTTTAAACTCATTTATATTATTCATAATACTTTGTCATTTACAATGATTGAAATAAAGTAATTTACCACGATTCTGACTGTTGGACATTTATTTACAAAGTAACATATCTTGTAGTTTCTGAGAAAGAAATTTCTCTTAGAAGTTAACTGAAACATATTCATACTTTCTTATCAACATTTACTTTAGCAGATAATTAAATTGAGGCATAGGATGAAGGAGAGCAAAACAGAGCTATGTGTAGTGTTGTCTCATCTCTGCAAACAATTATATACAACAAATATATATTAAAAAATCAAACCTATGAGCTGAAGCTACCAAATGCTAAAATTTAAAGTGACAGTTAGTCTTATCTTAAATATATCTTGCTTCTTTTCCAGGTCTGTCTTTACTTCATCAGTTATGATTACACTGACAATCTTTACCCTTCCTCTCTGTACCCTGCTTTCATACCCTATCTCTCTCATCTCTTATTTCCATCCCACTCTGTAGTACTCCATGACTTACTCTCATCCCAGTTTACTCCTCTTCCTCTCACCAAATCTTTTACCTTCCACTTTTAACTCCCTAAATCAGAGGTATCACTGGGAGACCAAAAGAAGTATTTGCTGACCTCAGTTTAGGTGCTCAGACTCAGAATGCAGAGCACAAGTCATGAAAACACCATGTTCATTCCCTTGGGGATGACATCTTTGGGAAATTAAACTGTTAAAATCTTAATCTATTGTACATGTGTGAAATTCCTTTCCCACCTCCCTATAACAGGTAATGGTGACTAAATACGAGGCTGAAACAGAGTCTGTGCTTTTATCTTCTAGTTCTCTATAAGAAGCCCAGCACATGCTTTGATGACCCATATGAGGCTTGGAAGTATATGGTGAACTGATCTTTTCTTGTTCAAATGCTTAGTTAGCTTGTTAAGTTGGCCAGATGATGGAGGAGTAGAAGGCATGGGCAGAGCAATCAAAAGTGCCTGTTGTTGTCACTGAAGTTCACTAATAAGAAGAGATCTTTTGTGCTACTGATGATGATTTTGAACAGGTTCATTTCTACAGAGGTGAGTTTTCCAGTCATCCCTTGGTCCAATATATGGCATGATGAGTTAAATTCCAGTAAGATCAGTGGAACAATTGGTCAATGTTGAGTTTAAGCCACTGAGTTTTAGCGTAATATTGTGCAGCTTTTGTCTAACTTCAGATCTCTCAGGCTTTGAACACCTTTTGAATGGTTCTTTCCAAAATGTTTCCAAAAACACTGAAAGGATCATTTTTCATTTCAAAGTGAAGAAAAAGAAAAGAGAAGAGAAGAGAAGAATAGAATAAACAAAACCATTATTTCCATGGGGAAAAAAAATCAGATTCTGGTCTAAATTACTTTGGTGGAAGGGAAGATGCAGAAGTGTATTAGAAGCAGAATTTGATCTGTTCTTTGAAATAAAATTACAGTTTTTTTTGTTGGAAAAAGACTTTATTACTTTTTTTTTTTAATTTCAAAAACTCATGAGCATGGGAAATTATCATTTGCCATGGGACCCAAGCATGTGCTATTACAATTAAACCAGAATGCCCAGATATAAATGAACTACTCTTTTCAGAGTTCGCAGGATGATCACATTGGTTCAACTTCTTTAAGACTGTATTCATACTACTTTTTGTTTTGTCTTAGTTAGCACACTTGGTATCTCAAAAGCGCTACACAGAATTAATTTTTGTTTGGTTTTGTCATTTTTGGATATTTTCCCTGTAGAATGGCCATCTGTACACATATCATTGCTACATTACTGGTTTTGAGAAATGAAACAAAGTTACTGAATTTTAAACTTTAGTCTGTTTCCTGTGTTAGCAAAACAAACAAAAGCAGCCCAAGTAAAAGATTTTCTTAACTCTGAAGGAACATTGTCTGCCTCTGCAAAAAAGTATTGAAAGATCAGCTGCTGTGGCTTAGTATTGACATTTCCTGTGTTATCTCTCCCCATGAAGTACTGGACAGAAATGGTCCCTGAAGTGTGTAAATAGAGGTAAAGTTTTCTGACATTAGCACACAATTTATTTGCATCCTAAGAGAATTTTCCAGAACTGCAGAAAAATAAGCATACTACCTGAACTATGCTATTCCTAAATTATTTAAAGCTATTTCAATTATCAGCTAAATTAATGCTGGTATACTAAAATTTTATACTTTGTATACCAAAGCTTTAGGATCTGATGGTGTTAGGTGGCTGGGAATGTCCTGTTTTCCCAATGCTTGTGGTTTCGCTTTCCATCAATATTCCATCACAGGGATGCCAAAAACATTTAGGTAGACTACATTCAACTGTAATGTAGACAGTGCCTCATGATCTCACTTACCACATGAGCACTGCAACCATTTCCCATACCCTGTCATCATATAACATTCTTCTGGCAAGAATGAAATTATTTACATGGGAAACATCTTATTATTTTAGGATTTTTTTTCTTCTGATACAGCAGGGGAAAACAAAGATAACAGCTAATATGCGAAGAGAAATACTGACATTCACCAAGTGGCCCTTTAGAAATACTTTTCCTCACTTCAATACCATCAGAAATGTTTACTTCATGTTTTGGGACATTTGAAAACAGATCTTCCCTTTGCAGCAAGAAATCTGAGAATGACCTATACAATCATGCCAACAGCCAGTAGTTCAGCATGCCATCTCTGACAAGAACCTCTATCAGCTGCTTCAGAAAATGCTACAGAATCAACTGGCCACAGAAATGTTCTTTTAACTGTTAGATGTTGATCTTTGTCTTGAAGCCTAACTGCCCCCACAAACTCTTGCGGGCTTTCAGAAATGCTTATTTTGGATGTTCTTCTTATCCACACACTTCCAAGATTTTTTTGAGTTCTGCTGGACTCTTGACCTAAATAATACTTCATCATGGCATGAATCCCAGACTGATTGCATGTTCTGGGTAATTATTTCATTCATATTCCATTCCCCACACCACAACGGGGAAGAAAAGTTTAGGTTAAGCAGCTAGCTATATATGCCAACTTCGCACTGATTTGTAATTTTTTTTTAATGGACAATAGAATCCCCAAGGTCAGCAGTATAAAGATTAACCTAATAAAGAAGAGATCTCATTCAGTGGTGAATAAAACTAGCAATATTTCTTTTTTGAATGAAGGCGTGCCTTGGACAACACTCTTGCATTCAGACTGAAGGCAGAAATAGAAAGATCAAGCGAAATACAGAAAAATGTGTTCTGGTTACGAATGAGGTAGAGAACCAAAATATGGTGTCTCTTTATTACTTGTTTTACACTAGCAGTGCAAGTATCTAATATTAAAAGTTATTTTATGTCACTTGATTTAAAATAAAAAAAGTTCTTGTCTACCATCAGTTCCTGAACATTTCTGTTCCAGAAGCGTTGAAACCTTCTTGCACAAGTCCAATGTTTTATACCCATACTGGGTGTCTTAAAGTCTTAGGAACTAATTTACACTACATCTGTATTCCTTAGTGTAATACAAACATGATGCAGAGCACAGGAGAACCCAGCTTACTATAGTGATCTTCTGTATCCACATATTTATTTCCTTTTTGATTTAGAGACTGATGCTCCCTCAACATCTGCAGTTGTGTAGTTACTGCTGTGCTGAAGCTGGCAGTTGGAGGCACATTTGCACTATACACTTTAGGGCATGTTTGGCATTTCCTCAGTGCTGAACAAATAGGTAGATTTTTCGGAGGGGGCAAATGCATTTGGAACCTACAAATGACTCAGTGTGGCCACACAGCTGCAGAAAATACTCCTTTCCAGAGCACTCCTCACAGTGCCTGTCTTGTCTGATGCCTGACTATTTGTTCTAGCCCCTGCACCTGTTTTCCCACTGCTCCCACCTTTTCTGGCTCTCCTTTCCCTTATGGTTTTCAAACGTATCCCTTTCTAAAATAACCCAATTGAAAATGTTTTGTAAAGCCAGAGATGGCTAAGTTAACCTGAATTTTGCAAGGAATCTGGCATTCTCTTTCTTATTTTGTTCTGTTACTTTTTTCTTTTTTTCATAAGTGTTTCAGGATGAGGACTGTATTATTTCAACATTTGCAAATTATCTAGCATAACATGACACGGTCCGAATTTTGTCAGCCTTAAAAAGCAATATATTGTTCAGACACTACAATTCACCACCATTGCCTATTATATAGTAATTAACATTGTACATAACAATTATTGGCTATTCTCGCCCCAAATCAGATCAAATCCCTTTGAGATACACATGGTACTTACCCATCCCATTGCACCACCCACTTAAATGCACCCGGGACTGCAGATTTCAGTCAGATTTCACTTTGCCTGAGTCAGGACTAGACAAGGCTCTTTTCTCTAACATATTCTTTATGTGTGCTACAGGGGTTTTACTCCCTTCTGCAGTGGGTGGAAGTTTGGATTGGACAGGGCCAGCTCGATTGATCACAGTATCACAAGGTTGGAAAGGACCTCTGAGATCATCAAGTCCAACCTATAACCCAACACAACACCAACCCATCATCTAAACCATGGCACTCAGTGCCTCATCCAGTCTCCCCTTAAACACCTCCAGGGTCGGCGACTCCACCACCTTCCTGGGCAGCGCATTCCAATGGCCAATCACCCTTTCAGTGAAGAACTTTTTCCTAAGATCAAGCCTAAACCTCCCCTGATGAAGCTTGAGTCCATGCCCTCTAGTTCTGTCACTGGTCACCCAAGAGAAGAGACCAACCCCTGCCTGACTACAACCTCCTTTTAGGTACTTGTAGAGAGCAATTAGGTCTCCCCTGAGCCTCCTCTTCTTCAGACTAAACAGCCTCAGCTCCCTCAGTCACTCCTCATAGGGCTTGTGCTCCAGCCCCTTCACCATCTTCGTTGCCCTCCTCTGGACACACTCCAGCATCCTGACATCTTTCCCAAACTGGGAGGCCCAGAACTGTACACAGTATTCAAGGTGAGGCCTGACCAGTGCCGAGTACAGGGAGACGACAACTTCTCTGGTCGTGCTCGCCACACTATTCCTGATGCAGGCCAGAATGCCATTGGCCTTCTTTGCCACCTGGGCACACCGCTGGCTCATGTTGAACTTCCTGTCAACCAGCACTCCCAGGTCCCTTTCTGCCTGACTACTCTCCAGGCACTCTGTCCCCAGTCTATAGCTATGCATGGGATTGTTGTGTCCAAAAGGAAGTACCCGACATTTGGACTTATTAAACATCATCCCATTAGAATCAGCCCATCTCTCCAATCTGTCCAGGTCCCTCTGTAGGGCCATCCTACCCTGTAACAGATCAACCTTTCCTCCCAGCTTGGTATCGTCTGCAAACTTGCTGATGATGGACTCAATCCCCTCATCCAGATCATCAATAAAGATATTAAACAGGACCGAACC